>OY747130.1:27372597-27972597 GCA_963556465.1 Berberis vulgaris | reverse complement strand
TTCAATAATGCGAGAATCGCCAATCATCAGGCCAGTGGAAACAGGCAAATCGTAAGAGGCAACAAGGCTTTTGTCACGGTCATCTAGAGGACGGGAAATCTCCATCTTACACTTTTCAAGAACTAAATTTACTTTCTCGTCCTCTCAAGCAAGAGAGTCATCCTCCGAACCGCAACCTTCTTTTTGGAGGAAAGCAAGATGAGAAGGAGCCCTAGCAGCGTTAAGATTTGAGATGGAAAGCTTCTTCCTCTTTGAAACACGACTAGAACTGACGACCAACATCTTGGAAGGGCTGGGAGGCCTAGGAACTTTCTTTTTCCTAACAATTGAGCTGGTACTCCAGAACCTCAGGCAGTGACAGAAGCGATTCAGCCTACAAACTTATCAACAGAACCCTCTTTGTGGCCGACATCCACATCACAAACGCGCGCAACAATCATCTCCAAGGCACGACTGACAGTAAGCTCTGCGTGACCCGCTTCACTCGACGAATTTAAGCCACTACAGATAATGGCATCTGTAGTAAAGAAATATTCCACTAAGACTCGGGGAAGATCGTCAAATCGACTACATAACTCTTGTTCTTCCAACGACAGTGACAACTCGACTCTCTTAGGCTCCCGGAATGACCGCAAAATTTGATTTCCGCGAAACCTTAAGTAATTGGAAGAAATGGACGCATAAAACCAGGACCTCGACCAACCCCCATACTCCTTTTGTAGGTCCTTGAAACAAGAAGGAGAGCAAAGGCAACAAGTGTGATTGGCATTTATGCTAAACCCCATCAAAGAATGCAAAACTCTGACATTTATTGGGATACAAGCTGCGACAACCCTTATTAAGGTCACAATCATCATCTTCCAACCATTAAGAACCAGTCGGGCCGAAGCGGTGCCAACCAAGTCTAGGTACTCCCAAACGATTGTAGGAGTCGGAAGCCGGAGTTGAACATACCAGGGTACAAAGCGATATACCCATGTTTTGTACGACAAGGATTGTTGCCCTCTTCGGGGATAGTGATTTCTAGATCGGCCAACAACAAATAATCACGACGGATGTTATCCAGAGTCTCATGCATCGCCTACTTAGGCAAAAAGAAAGCTTCACAAACGTCAATAACATCACCACTCAAAACCATTAAACTAGACATGATTGCAAAGCAAACGCGAGAAATCAAGGAATCAACAACTAGAAATTGAAGAGGTGCAAAAAAGAGTAAACCCGCACTCAACTTCTCTTTTTAAAGGACGAGCAACAAAAGTTTTGTTCTTGGGAGAACGTGGAAGATATGACAGTCGCAAGAAATCCCGGAAATCGCACTAAAATGAGCAGGCGGATGGAACATCGGAGAGACAACAGATAGTAAGAGCACTAAATGTGTCGTAATGTTGAAATCGAAAACAAAATCGTCACACAGTTAGTGGATACATGAACATACCCACCAACTAAGGGGGGAATAGCTGATGATACATTAAAATAGACCGATCATCGCGACCATACACGTGGTAGAAAACATCCATCGCAATGATATTGTGTCCCATCTAATGGGCTAGCTAGTAAAACCCAAGCAAAATAAAGCCAACCATAGAGGCCCAGAAAAGGCTCACTATAAGAAGATATAATCAAAACCCAAATCTAGGCCCGAACGAATCAAAGCCCAAATTCAGGCCCAAAAAAATAGGAATGTTGCACCAAAAAAGAGTCGTGGAGGGAGTTATGCCTCCACGGACGCATTTCCATCAGGGAGGAGACTGTTACGAGAAACATCTTCTTCCGTTGCGCCTCACATGCTTAAGTCACACAGAGAATTAATCGCGACTAATATAAAAGGTAAAAGGAACATTCAACATAGGTATGCAACTTTAACTGAGTTTTGTCCAGATTTACTTCCTTCTTCAAACAGAGTTGCTGACTTAAGCATAGGAGGACGATTTTTGGACGCATCACTCGTCATTGAATCAAGCAAAGAAAGAGAAGCATCATAGAGAGACTCCCTAACTCTAAAATCTCACTGGTATGCAGTGTTTCCTGGCTTCTAAAATGTGAGTAAAAATGCGCAGCTTGTTTATGCATCTTTGTTTCTTGAACATGAAATAGATTTTACCCATTTACATATAAGAAAACATTCTTTGCTTATGCATCTTTGTTAGTTAATCATGGAAATGATGTTATAAAACGAAGTAGAAAACTCTATGGTATATCCATTGGTTATTTTTTTTCATTGTGATCTATGTACTAGTGTCAAAACTCCTCGGAATATTTTTCACAGTTTTTAAGGGGTTCGAGTGGGGATTCAAAATTTTCATGGATAGACATGCTTTATTAAACCTATGCTTTGATTTTGTTCTTGACTGTCGTTTTTACTGGGTTTTTAGTTTGGGATCTCTAGTATAGAAAACTTCATTATAGTTTCTGCCTTTTGAAATACATAACTTGTAACTCTTGTTTTATTGTAGTTCTACCAACTAGCTAGTGTTTCTGATCACCTATTGCAAGTTTAAGTACCTTGGGTTTCTGTCAGACTAGCTTTTCACCTATTGCAAGTTCATTTGTGTTGGATTTCAACACCAAAATCTGAACTTTCTGATGACTTGGTAATTATAAAGCTTACACCTTCATACCTACAACAGCAGTGAGGTCCTTTATCTGCTTCTTTTTTCCTCTCTGAATTGGATTTTATACCTTCTTCTAATGTCTCTGACATTGATCAAAGATTTGCCCAAGTTTGCAGGTTCAAGTGAGAAATAGATTACTTGAAATGGCGAGTCGAGTGCAACAGAATGTTGATGAACACTTACCAATCCTAGCTAAAGATCAAAATGTGTGTTTCTTGATTTTCTTTATATTTTTTTGGTAAAACTTGTGTGTGTATTCAATTAGTTTCAGAATTCTCACAGTTAAGGAGCTTGAAAGAGAAAGAAGAGGAGCTGGAGGAGATGGAAGCTTTATGGCAAACATTTCTAGGTACGTAGTCTTGAAGGAGATGAATGAGTACAACCCAAGTGGGAAGTACATATATAGTCCCAGAATTATGGAACTTTCGAAATGGAAGCAAAGCTTAAGCAACTTTAAAGGAGGTTGTTGTGTTTATTTTGGAGAACTGGCCGAAGAAAGCCAAGCGCAGAAGGTACGAATAGAGGTTTGCATAAAAAATTTCACTTAGCATTCCAAAGTGTGGCTTATGTTCTCTACCTTTCAAATATTCTACACTTGTTTGTACTGGGTTGGTATGTTCTAGTCCAGTAGTATGCATGTTGGTCTTCACTATAACGTTTGCTCTGATGCACCGACTCTCCGAAAAAACCCCGTATCACGTGTCAAATACGTGTCGGATACGGATTCGTGGCTGACACGCGCTCGACACGTATTTGACACAAGGTCAACGGTCAAAATTTGTTGACTGTCACCGACACGGCCCGGACATGGTCCAGACTCGGTCCAGACACGTGATTATATATTCTCGTCTTCGATCTTCAAACCCTAAATAGAGAACAGAGAAAATAGGGGAGAAGGGCTGAGCGGCCAAGAGAGGGGGATCGATCGACAGACACAGAGAGAGGGGGATCGATCGACGATTCGACAGAGAGAGGGAAATCGATCGACGATTCGACAGAAAGAAAGGGAGATCGATTGACAGGTAATCAATCGAAGACCAATTATCAAAACCCCCATTGTTTTCCTGGCATTTCTACATCATTGGAGAAATGGGTACCACTGCTTTCTTCTCCCCAAGATCAAACCCCCAAAACGATCCCAATTCCAGCGGCGTCAGACACCCAGAGAACCCCTCCATAGGGTTCTTCTCATGGTTAGCCGAAACAGAGCAATTCCCATGTGAATCCCAATCACAATCCTGACACCGCACCAAATTATCAGTCCCACACCTCACCGAAGCTGGCTGTGAGCTACAATTATCGCAGATCTGAGACCGAACATGTTTCCGCGACAAATCATTCGCAGAGTGAATTTGAAAGTCACAGAACAAACAGAACTTCGCCGAATCGGCTCTGCAGTACAGAATTACAACCTCCTCGTTGCAAAACTCACACGAAATCCTCCTCTCCGTATTGGTACTCTTCTTCTCCATCTCTCCCTCTCTTACAAACCCTAATTTCCTCTCTTTTTCTCTTCTCTTTTCTAAGCTCTGTTTTTGTTTTCCAATCAATCAAACAAAACTGTCTCTCTGTCTCTGTCTCTGTTTCTGTCTCTCACTTTTGTAATTGTGGGGAGTTGGTCTGGATAGTGAAAGCGAGTGAAGTAAAACGAGAATGGCAAAACTGTAATTTCACTCACCGATTTTTACACGTGTCAAGCATGGGTGAGATAAAGCAGAGGCTACGTGGTGCAATGGGAAGACGCGGTGAGTGAATGTGAAAAATCTTTTAAGTGCGCGGCCCACTGTAAGGATCATAACAAGTCAAATCGGCACTTTTTGATGAGTTGGCTTTTAATAATATTGCGATGGCATCTTAAAGTAATATTCTTTTTTTGTTATAAAGTGTCAAATAAAATTTGAATACATACCCTACCAACTATTTGAATATTTCGCAAAATTTTAGTCAAAACCTTTTTTTGTTATAATGTATTGTGACACACTTTAGTCTATAAGTAGGGGTATGTATTTCATGAAATGTAGCTCAATTTATGTTCATATGAGTTACAAAAAAAAAATATTAAAAAAATAAGTTTGACCGTGTCGCCAAGTCTTATTTTTTTAAAAATTGCCGAGTCGCCGTGTCATATCCGTGTCTGACACGACACGCGTATCCGAATCCGTGCATCATTGAACGTTTGTTTTGTCTATGTTCTTTTCTTATAAGATTTATTTCCTCCGTGGTGACTTGATATAAATCTGTATATATTCCATGCATTGATATAAATGTTATAAGATGTCCTGAATCTATGGCCCGAACCATAGAGGAAGCAACTTTAAGTCTCAAGTATAACCTCACATCTGTGACAGTTCATCAGTTCTTTTCTGAACTATATCCCGGAGGATTAAATTTGGGAAAGACACCTGAATCATCTTGATATCTTATTCACATCTTTATCCAAATGTGGGGGTTGATGGATTCCAGGATTTTTGGGTTACAAAGTAATACCAAAAAAAAAATATATATATATATATATAGCTAACTAGAAAGTGAGGCGTTAACCTCAATCCACCTCACAGCGTCAACCTCAATTAGCCTGACCAGGGTGGGTGGGAGGGGTTAAAAAAAAGGAAAATTTACTGGAGGCTAGCCTAAGATTGAAGCTCAGTGCATTTGTTTAACCATGCTTAAAAATAGTAGTGTTATCCTCTCAAAAATATCATTTGAGCTGCATTGAGTATCACCAGGGCATGGGAACACAATTTTTGTTATAGTGTAATTTTTTTTCCTGGGAAGGTGTGCAAGGTCGTTGAACCATACAAATCAATACCCAATTTACCTCCTTTTTTTTGTTAAATCTTATAGCATAGATATTAGTAATTATGCGGACAGTAAAGTTGTCCTGCTGTAGTAGCTAGGTTATGAGCCTCAAAATTGAGGTCTCTAATAATAAATTTACATAACTAGGATCTAATGTTCCCAATCAGGGAACGCCACATCTAGCACATGGCCGTCACCTGGTCCTGCTGGTCTTCCTGTAGAATGGAATGGAGTGTCCCAGAGTCTCCTAGTAGAAGTCCTGTCTTCCATTGTGTAGCCTGTATCAGCAGCAGTGCAACTTGAACCTCCTCAACTACAGGTGGTTGACAACTTTCATTACACATTACCAGTAATATAGTTATGTGTTCTCACAGAGTACTTTGAACTTGAGTAGACAGTTAGACTAGAGTTATCTTATGCTATTCTTTTCCTGGTCATGTTAGACTAAAGTTATCTTATTACTAGACTTGCCAAGTTCATGAGAATACAATATACTGGTATTCTGCAAGGATTTTTAGAGTACTAAGCAAGCTACACACTGTATGTTTCCGTTACAATCGAGCTTTATGAAATGTTGAGTGGGTGTTCAACTTAGAATTGGTATTTTACTCTATTTGTAAATAGTCATATCTAATGGAAAACAAACCAGACCTGTTTATTACTTCCTTTGAACATCATGGGTTTTGCAGAAGGATGGTCAAGTTACATCATTGAAGACTGAAGAAGATACAGGCTATACAGATTGGCATGAACATGTGCTTCTTGTGAGGTTCTCCCATCAAAATATCACTATTGGGTTTTGCTGATGTTATTTACTCCTTGTTCCTTGCTCCTTGCTCCTACATCTTGATGAAATAAGTGCTGCATAGTATCTGATCAAAATTTTGTTCCCAATCCTGTTCCCTGATTCTCTGCATTGACATTGATTAACAAGATTCATATAATTGGTGCTATCACTTAACTGAGTTTGGAATCCATTGGATATTCTACCTGGAAGGACTACAACTCTTCCTTTTGTTCATTTTGAGCATTGGTGCATTTTTGGGCAAGTTTCGTGACATAGACTGGATTAGGCATTGTAACTGTTACTAAAGTTAATAGATTGTACAAATAATTCCTTATGTTGAACCAAGAGCAGATTTTTGAAACTCATTCAAGGCTGTGACAAATGTATACACGCTTCATTAACTGGTATTGTTGTGTTGCTGTTTCCTTCAAGCTTCCTCTTGTGTTTCAACATTGTCTTAATTAATATCATTGAAATTGAGTTTATTTAGAATATCATGAAGTTGGTTTCATGATATTGTTGTATTTCTCTTGAGTCTCGTGCAGGTAAATAATTCTCGAGTAAGTCTAGTCAGCCATGTTTGCTAGTTTTTTTTTGGTGTTTTTACACTTTTTACCCCTTCTCTTTAAAACATAAACACAAACACTATCTATAGAAGGGGTAGAAGTGTAAAAAAAACCCAAAAAGGCAAAAAAAAAAAATAGGCTAGCAAACATAGCTGGCTAGAATTGTTGATAATTCTCGCATAACAATCGCAGTATATGTTTTTTCTACTCCCATCTCTGTTCTCTTGCTCTTTGCAGTCTGAAAGTCAAAACGTTTGAGCATCCTAATCATCCTATTCAAAGTGGGCAAGGACTTGATATGGTGTTCGTGCACATTTAGGTTAGCTTGTATCCTTGATGCAGTGGAAATATGGCTCATTTAATGCTTTAGATAGTATTTTGCCTGGATCATAGACAATGAGAAGATTGAGAGAAATCTCAACCAAGCTCCCTTTCCTGCCATCGTATGGAAAGATTTGTGCTTCTTTTACTTCCTATTGTGCATCTTTCACAGATATAAAAGTAGATTATGGCGCTTGTTTCAGATGCAACCCACACAACCATAATAGTATTATGGTTATGGTATTAGCTGCTCACATGAATGAAATTTGACAATGGAATGTAGACAGAAAATAATAATGCAACGAAAAAGGAAAACGGCTTAATTTTTCTAGAAAATCCCTGTGTTGAGGGGATCATTCTAAAAGAAAAGCTTTGCACTAACCAGCTGCGGAGCACAGGCTTATATTAGATTCAAAAATGGATTTTCCCCTGAGGCTGTTTTAACATCAAAAAATTGTCCTTACTTAGAAATTGGACGATAAATGTATATCACTTGCACAACGTATCTGTATTCTATGACGGATGATAAATTTTCCTCACTTAGAAGTTGGTGGTTCTGATTCTTCTTTTGTGTTTGTGTTTTGTTCTCCTCTCCATTCCGATTCTATTGCTGGTCTGGTTCTTCAATTTCTGTCAACATCAAGAAGAATTGTTCAAGAGGAGGAAGCCCAAACAACTATGATTACGTCCAAACAGTACACGCGGTCAATTGCAGTAAAGATTGGGGTGTCGATCCCATGAGGAAAAGCGATCAAGGTCAAGGAAGAAGAACTACGTGAAACTAAATTTAAGAAATTCTAGCAATTTTAAAATATGAAATTGTTTTAATAAAAATCAAGTTTAGAAAAGTCAATAGCTTCCAGAAATCCCTCCTAGATTTCATGCGCCAACTAGTATTGATTCGCTATGATAACTCAATTACGTGTTTCACATCCCAAACAACATAATCGGAAAAATAGTCTTTAATGCACCAATATATTCTAATGTAAATGGATTTTAGATTTCCCTTTTTCTAGAAAGCACAAAGGTTGGTCATATATGATATCATAAATTTACGATATATCCGGAGACAATAACGTAATAAAAGACAATCACATATAACTAATCTACCGAAATTAATTGATCCTTAAAAATTCCACACATATGAAAAGCGTGACTAAACTTATATGGAGAAGAAAAAGACAACCACCGGAATAATAATCTACGAAGAAATTGATGAAATCTTTGTCACTAAAATAACATAAACTCCTATATTAAATAAAAGTGAAAGTCATAAACACCATTATTCATCGTGAAAGCATAAAACGAATCAAATACCAATTAAGTGTGTTACATCTAGGAGTTCATATCTTCGCCTTGCATAGAGTTTAGTGACGCATGGTGGAGGTGATGACAACAACAGTGGTTAGAAGCTTCATCGGCATGGCAGCGCGTGGTGGATCAGCGATGCGCACCCTGCTGGATAGCGTCTTCATTGCTGTTCTGGACAACGTTTCTTGCTATTCTGATGTTGTTCCTGTATTCCTTGTTGTCATGCGCACTCTCTCTGTCCTGCGCACTCCCTACTGTCCTGCATACTCTACTTGCTGTTCCTGAACAGTGTATCCCCTTTTCTTACGTCTTTGGCTGTTGTAGTTATGGTCAAGAGAAACATCTCCTTTGCTGTGTGTTGCCCTATTTGTGTTAAAAAGAAACTAAACTCTTTTGGAAACCCAATTGGAAACCCAATAGAATTTGGAAGCCCAATTGGAAACCCAAATTGCATACAAAGGGGTCCCATCCCTTGAAAGGTGGGTTTGGCTATGTTCATCCATATTACTTCTTTGTTCCACCAAAATTCAAAACTAATTTCCTTTATTTTTTTTCTTTGGTTATCTTAATCTTTGGCTTGAGTGTCTCCCGCTCCACTTCGTCAATTTATCTATGAATTTCCAAATTCGCCACGCTAACTCACTTTTGTCATTTAAACTCCAAATCCTACAAAAATTAAATAATTAAACTAAAATACACTATTCAAAACACTAACAAATATAAATTACGAGGTATATTATGTAATAATTATGTGAACATCAAATACCCCCAAACCTATATTTTGCTAGTCCTCGAGCAAAACAAAATTAAGAATAAAATCCTAACTCACTTTCGTAGGAATCACGGTTGCACTTACCTTAACGTGCAACAAGGCTTTAAACCCCTAGATTACCTCTAGGGGACGAGTTATAGTCTCGTGAGGGTTTCCAGAAATGTTACCCCCAAACATTACTGACTCAATAAAACAAAATCTATTTTCTAAAAGCATAATGCAAAAACATGGGCGTTCCCCTTTATTTTCCTTAGAGTAATTTTCTGATTGCTTAAAATTCAAGAAAAACAACAAACTAAAAATGTCACAAAAGTATATCAATAGAGTACAATAATTTAATAGTATCTAAAGGTTAAATAAATTTCATAATAATTCTCAACTCGAAATGTGTGTGTGAGAAACCTTATCAACATAACTCTTCATCTCATAGTAAAGATGTGACGAGATAACTTTTAGAAAGTGCGCTTCGACCACAAATTTCTCATGTCACTCAGAGATTGGGCACTCAGTTTATATGTGAGAAAAAGAATATAAACTATGGAAAATGCAAACGTCTCACATATAATTATCATGAAAAACGAAATTTTCAAATAGTGAAATGAATATGATCTCATGGACAGAAATATTGATTACTTTTGAGAATGTTGAATCAAACCCCATAGTTCTTGCCTATTTAATCTTCACATCTACTAAACCAACTTTCACTTAAGATCAATTAGGTCTTTACTAGGTTGTAATGGGGCTTGGATTATGGCAAACAATAATGGACAAAAAGGATACAAAAATTTCCTGAGAATGGCTACAACCTTGAATAAGCACATAGGGCATTGAAGAACAAATCAATATTGTACACCATTAACTTTTTCTTCATTATTTTCTTCTTCAACCTCTTTTTTTGTTTTTTGTTTTCTTTTTTTTTACATGTTTTTCCCCCTTTATACAATCAAACACTTTTACTTCGAGGGAGCATGAAATATTTATTTTCAACTATTTTTATTTGCCCATTACATAAATATATCTCACCGTATATATTCTCAAAAAATTGGGTAAGGATAAAATAATAGAGATATTACTCCTTGATTCGAGTAGGCATGGGAATGGGGATAACAAAGAGAAGACTATTTAAATGCTCAAATGGCTGCAAATTGATGTTTATTATTGGGTAGACTAAGAGGATAAAAAAATGGTTGAAAGAAAGAAATGCCTATATCACTTCATAAGTTCTAGTTGGTACTAGGACATCTCAACTAAATAAAGCAAGAAGTTCTAGTGTAAAATTTCAATTTTTATGTCATTCTTAAAACAATCAATAAGAAAGTCAAGAATAATGAGATCATCAACGAAATAATGTGGACTCACGAAAAATCAGAGTGTAATTAATAACCCTCAAGAAATAAAGAATGCCTAAAAACTCACAAGGGTTAAGTCTCCACTATTATTCTAAGGTTTTCTAATTCAATATCTCACTAATCAACTTCAAATCATGTTGACTTGGCTTATAGTGCACGAATAGTCGAGTTTAAAAGTTTCACGAAATACATCTAACATAAGGATAATATCAAATATCATGTTTTCTACTAATATAACTATGTGACACGTGTTAGTATGTGTTTTCTCAAAATTAAAGGCAACAAAAATATTCTCTAAAATTAAAAAGACTCAAAACCTCTATTTTATTTTTATTTTTTTAAAATTCACCAAGAGTTCAGATTTCGAATGCATTTTCATAAATATTTTGCACAATTACTGTAATCATCTAAGTATTCAATGGAGATTGAGTAAAACAAAAAAATGACTCGGTTTAATTGTAAAATATGTTTTAAGCTCAAAGATTTTTGACAATTGCACAAAAAAATCTAATAAACCACCATTACCCCCAAACATTGTCCTCAATGTATAAAATAATAATCATGACAAATGAAGGAAAAAGAAAAGAGGAGGGTTAAAGTGATATTACCATGGTGAAGCTTTACCAATGTCAAATAGACAATGTCCTCACAGTCACCAAAATATAAGAAAATCATACCGATGGGAGAAATGAACACATGGGATGAGGGTCTCTGAGTGACTCTAGTAGCAACACCTAAAATAACCTGAAACACTAAAAGAAAAACATAAAAGCAAAAACCTAAACTAAAATAAAATAAAAACCTAAACTAAAGATAGGGTGGAGAACATCAAATCAAGTAGACAGGGGCAACCAGAGAGATCTCCTCTAGCACCTCTACCCGCTCCACATAGTGCTTCAAACGTTGCCCATTTACTCTAAATACTCTCCCATCTTTTGGATCTTCAATTTCTATGGAACCATTGAGAAAAACTTGTTTTACCATGAATGGGCTCGTCCATCTCGATCTTAGCTTGCCAGGATGAAGATGAAGTCGTGAGTCATAGAGATAGATTCGTTGATTGGGCTCAAAATGTTTCCTCAGAATTTGCTTATCATGAGCCGCTTTCATCTTCCCCTTGTATATTCGGGAATTGTCATAGGCATCATTCCGCAACTTCTCAATTTCAGCTAACTGAAGTTTTCACTGAATACCTGCATCATTGAGATCAAAGTTAGTGCTTTTTACGACCCAATAAGCGTGATGTTCTAACTCAACAGGTAAATGACATGCTTTTCCATATATAAGCCGATACGGAGACATTCCGAGAATTGTCTTATAAGTGGTACGGTAAGCCCAAAGTGCATCAGGAAGGCGCAAGGACCAATCCTTCCTATCAGGATTCACCATCTTCTCCAAGATTTGTTTCACTTCTCGGATTGCCAGCTAGGCTTGGCCATTTGTCTGCGGATGATAGGCATTGGCGACCTTGTGATGAACTCCATACCTGCGCATCAAAGCCTCAAAAGAGCGATTATATAAATGACTCCCCTGATCACTAATAATGGCTCGTGGTGTACCAAAACAAGATAAAATGTGTTCTTTGATAAACTTGACAACAATGTTGTTGTCATTGTTCCGGCATGCCACAGCCTCTACCCATTTGGACACATAGTCCACTGCAAGCAAAATATACAAATATCCAAAGGAAGGTGGAAAAGGTCCAATAAAATCAATCCCTCAACAATCAAATATCTCAATGACTAAGATGGGGTTAAGGGGCATCATGTGTCTCCGGGACAGTGCACCTAACTTCTGGCATCTATCACAAGAACGACAATAATTGTTAGTGTCCTTAAACAATGTAGGCCAATATAATCCCGACTGTAAAAAATTTGCAGCGGTATTTTTCATAGAAAAATGGCATCCACAAGCTGCACTATGACAAAAATGTAAGACACTTTCAATCTCACCTTCAGGGATACAGTGCATCATGATTTGGTCGAGGAAATACTTGTATAGATAAGGATCATCCCAATAAAAATTTCTTGCCTCGACAAAAAATTTGCGCTTATCTTGAGCACTCCGTGATGATGGAACTTCGCCAGAAACCAAGTAATTAATAATGTGCGCATACGATGGTACTTGAGTGATGGCGAATAGGTGTTCATCAGGGAAGTCATCACGGATGGGTGGGCCATTGGCAGAGTCATTGAACTCCATACAAGACAAGTGATCCGCCACAACATTCTCGACTTTCTTCTTATCCTTTATAGTTAGATTAAATTCCTGTAGAAGTAAAATCCACCTAATCAATCTTGCCTTAGCATCCTTTTTAGAAAGAAGGAACTTAAGAGCCGCATGGTCAGTAAAAACAGTGATAGGTGTACCAATCAAATAAGTACGAAATTTATCTAAAGCAAAAACTACAGCTAGCAACTCTTTTTCAGTAGTCGAATAATTCTTATGAGCATCATTAAGTGTTCGACTAGCATAGTAAACAACAACGAGCTTCCCTTCCCTTCGTTGTCCCAAGATTGCCCGCACAGCATAGTTGTTTGCATCACACATTATCTCAAATGGTAAATTCCAATCCGGTGGCTACATGATGGGGGCAGAGGTGAGCCTATCAATGAGTGTTCGGAAGGCATCCTCACACTTTTGTGTCCATTGAAACTCGGCGTCTTTGACCAAGAGGCTTCTTAATGGTCTAGAGATGGCAGAAAATTTTTGTATGAACCTCCTATAGAAACCCGCGTGCCCTAGAAATGATCTCACATCCTTGACACTTTTAGGTGTAGGTAATTTAGAAATCAATTCAATTTTTGTTTTATCAACCTTGATTCCTTTATCAGAAACTATGTGTCCCAAAACTATTTCATAAGAAACCATGAAATGACATTTTTACCAATTAAGCACCAGACCCTTCTCTTCACATCTACGTAAAACAACCTTCAAGTGAAGTAAACATGAATCAAAGGAATCACCAAAAACAGTCAAATCATCCATGAATACTTCCATATATTTTTCAACCATGTCACTAAAAATACTCATCATGTATCTTTGAAAAGTAGCCAGTGCATTACACAAACCAAATGGCATACGCCGAAAAGCATAAGTACCAAAAGGACATGTGAAAGTATGAAAATAGTCTTATTTTGATCCTCTAATGCAATCTCAATCTGATAATGTCCTGAATACCCATCTAGAAAGCAATAGAAAGAATGACCAGCTACTCGCTCTAAGATTTGGTCTATGAATGGAAGTGGGAAGTGATCCTTGCGGGTGGCAGAATTAAGTTTCCTATAATCAATGCACATGCGCCACCCTGTCACTACCTTAGTAGGAACAGGCATCCCCTCATCATTAGTCAACACTGTTATTCTAGATTTCTTGGGAACCACTTGAGTTGGACTAACCCAATTGCTATCGGAGATGGGATAAATGATGCATGCATCTAACAATTTTAAGACTTTCTTTTTCACCACCTCTTTCATAGTAGGGTTAAGTCGTCTTTGAGGGTCTCTACCAGGGTTAGCTCCTTCTTCTAAGTGAATCCTATGGGAACATATTAAGGGGCTAATACCTTTGATGTCAGCTATAGTCCAACCTAATGCAAATTTGTGCTCACGTAACATATTAATCAATTCTTCTTCTTGTAAGCTATCAAGCACGGAAGAAATAATTGCAGGAAAGGTATCACCTGGTCCGAGGAATGCATGTTTAAGTCTCTCAGGCAGTGGAGCTAGGTCAACTTTTGGAGTTTCCACGGTGGATGGTTGTGGTTTCAGCCTTTCCTTTGGCAACTCCTCAAAGCATGGTTGCCATTGTTGTCCTCCTTTATCCTTTAACCCTGAAACAACAGAAATATCAAAAGCATTGTCAAAATAAAGTGATCTCTCAGAATCAGAAATAGAAATGAGGTACTCTAAGGTTTCAGAATCTGCGCTCAGGAATGCCTCCTCTGATATCAGCGTGTCTATCATGTAGGTATGATGACACTCATCATCATCATGTGGTTGCTTGCTAATATTGAATATGTTGACCTCCAGAGTCATGTTCCCAAAAGATAGCTTCATTAGACCATTCTTGCAATTGATAAAAGCGTTAGCTGTGGCAAGAAAATGTCTACCTAAAATAATCGGAACTGTATACTCCATATTAACCGCAGAATGAGTATCTAAAATAAGAACGTCGACGGGATAGTAAAACTTATCAATCTGCAGCAAGACATCCTCTACTATTCCTCTTGGCTTCTTAACCGATCTATCGGCCAATTGCAGTACCAGGGATGTGGGTATAATCTCCCCTAGACCCAATCGCACGTAAATAGAATATGGCATCAGATTTACACTTGTCCTAAATCCAACAAGGCTTGGCCGAACTCATGAGTCCCAATCTGGCAAGTAACTGTAGGACACCCTGGATCTTTGTACTTGAGTGGTGTCTTCTGCTCAATCACTGCACTTACCTGTTCTGTCAAGAAGGCAGTCTTCTTGACATGATGCTTCCTCTTGATGGTGCATAGATCCTTGATGACCCTCGCATAAGTTGGTACCTGTTTAATCACATGCAGCAAAGGTAAGTTAATTTTAACCTGTTTCAAGTGTTCTAGAATCTCACCATGCATTTTCGAATTTTTTCCAGTAGGTCGTAGTGTTTGAGGAAAAGGAACTGGAACTGGCATGTTCTTGTTGGGCTCATCCTCAGGGATGCTCTCCTTTGCACTTGGGGAGGTGCCTATAGTCGTGGACGAGCTTGATCCATCTAAAATCTTACCATTTTGAGTAGTGATTGCATTAACCTCGTTGACATTCTGAAGGTCTGAAGTAGAGGTTTGTGCCATAAGTTGGCCCTTTGGATTTGCTTGAGGCTGTGACGAAAATTGGCCTCGCTCTTGTACTATTAATGAACTTGTCAGCTTGGTTATCTGGCTTTTGATCTCCTTGTTCTCTTCTGCCAACTGTGTCAATGCAACCTCAAATTTTTGATTAGTTTTACCTTGTGCTTCTATAAATGCATGTAATGTGTCTGATAAGGAACTTCTGTTAGATTGCGCATTGTATGGTGGTGCAGGATATGATCTAGGTGGTTGTGCCTGTGAGTGTGTAGGTTGGTCTGCTTCAGACCTCCAGCCTAAGTTAGGGTGATCTCTCTAGCCAGAATTGTAAGTGTTAGAGAATGGTGAGTAAGGCTTCTTGTACATCCCTAAGGCGTTACATTGTTCCTCATAAACCCTTCTCATCTCAGTCAAGGTCGGGCAATCCTGTGCTAAGTGTCCAACTCCCCCGCATATAAAACATGCGTTTTGTAGCTCAACTCTGGCAACAGTATGTGTGAGCCTACCATCCTTGGTCTTAAGTGCCTCTAACTCCCTAGTCACTCTATCCAATTGGGCTCTAAGGCTGTCATCTTCCCTAAGTTGTTAGACTCCAGCTGGGCGTATTCTATCTGTGCTCTCAGTAGCACTTGGACCAGTCCAAGTATGAGCCTTTTCAGCCAAGTCATTCAAGTACTCAATGCCTCGTCAGGGTCCTTTTGCAAACACTCTCCATTACACATCATCTCAACGAACTGACGCTCTCTACTGGTAAGCCCCTCATAAAAATAACTGACTAAAAGCCAACTCTCATACCCATGGTGTGGACATGTATTCAAGAGATCCTTGAACCTCTCCCATGCTTGATATAATGTCTCGCTATTCTTTTGGGTGAAGGTAGAAATATGTCTCTTTAGACCGTTGGTTTTGTGGTGAGGAAAGTATTTATTAAAAAATGTTTGGGTCATCTCCTCCCACGAACCTATAGACCTTGGTCGCAAAGAGTATAGCCAACTCTTCATTTTTTCCTTAAGGGAAAAAGGAAAAAACCTTAGTCTAACCGAGTCTACAGCCTCAACTTTGTTGTGGAAAGTGGCCACAACTTCCTAGAATTCCCTAATGTGAACATAAGGATTTGCACTCTCTAGGCCATGAAAAGTGGGTGATAATTGTATCATACCCGACTTAAAATCTAGCTTTGATGTATTTGGTGCAAACATGATACATGATGGAGTAGCAATGTGCGTAGGGTGGAGATAGTCTTTTAGCGACCGAACATGGTCATCTTCGTGATTACTCATGGTCTTAGAATTAGAAGTAGGACTTAATTTGGTTTCAATGTGAATTTGTGAATGTTCTAAATTTGGGACCCTAATTAGTCTTCCTAAGTGGTTTCTATTCCAACTCACACTCCCCCAATGTCCTTTTTTTTTCAAGAAATTAAAAATATAAAAATAAATTGGACCTAAAAATAAAATAAAATAAAACAATGAGCAAGAAAGATAATACCCGAAATCTCCCTTGTAGAATGACGTTTGTCCCCGGCGACGGCGCCAAAATTTGATTACGCCCAAACAGTACACGCGGTCAATTGCAGTAAAGATTGGGGTGTCGATCCCACGAGGAAAAGCGATCTACAAAACAAGGTCAAGGAAGAAGAACTACGCGAAACTAAATTTAAGAAATTCTAGCAATTTAAAAATATGAAATTGAATTTAGTTTAATAAAAATCAAGTTTAGAAAAGTCACAATGTTCCAAGAATCCCTCCTCGATTTCATGTGCCAACTAGTATTGATTCGCTATGATAACTCAATTACGTGTTTCACATCCAAAACAATATAATCGGAAAAATAGTCTTTAATGAACCAATATATTATAATGTAAATGAATTTTAGATTTCCCTTTTTCTAGAAAGCACAAAGGTTGGTCATATATGATATCCTAAATTTACGATATATTCGGAGACAATAACGTAATAAAAGACAATCACATATAACTAACCTACCGGAATTAATTGATCCTTAAAAATTCCACACAAAAGAAAAGCGTGACTAAACTTATATGGAGAAGAAAAAGACAACCACCGGAATAATAATCTAGGAAGAAGTTGATGAAATCTTTGTCACTAAAATAACATAAACTCCTATATTAAATAAAAGTGAAAATCATTAACACCATTATTACATCTAGGAGTTCATCTCTTCGCCTTGCGTGGAGTTTAGTGACACATGGTGGAGGTGATGACAGCAACAGCGGTGAGAAGCTTCATTGGCATGGCAGCGCGTGGTGGATCAGTGATGTGCACCCTGCTGGACAACTTCTTCACTGCTGTTCTGGACAACGTTTCTTGTTTTTCTGCTACGTTTTGGCTAGGGATGGCAGTGGGGCGGATTTTCACGGGTATCCGCCCCACCAAATCCGTTTGGGGCGGTTTTGGATATGCTTAAACGGATTTTGGGGCGGATACGGTTATCCAAACAACATCCGTTAAATATTCGGGGCGGATACGGATTTAGCCATATCCGCCCCACGGATATCCGTTTAAGTGTGGATATTACAAAAATACCCTCAACTATTTATGTGCTGGAAAAAAAAAAAAAAAAAAAAAAACTAAACACCACCTCTCTCTGAGTCTCTCTCAATCACTTCCATAATTTCATTTACTTTTTTTCATCTCCCACAATCACAAACCAGAGCCAGAGCCCAGAGGAGTCGAAGAGAGCAGCCCGTCCCTTCTTCTCCCTCAAAACAGCGAGCAAGGGAGCAACCATCCCTCCCTTCGAGCAACCTCGCTCGGGCAACCCTCCCTCCCTTCGAGCAACCTTGCTCGGGTAACCTCCCTACGAGCGACCTCCCTTCGAGCAACCTCCCTTCGAGCGACTCACAGCGAAGGCCGCGAGCGACCGAGCGACCGAGCAACCTCCCTTCGAGCGACTCACAGCGAAGGCCGCAAGAGACCTCCCTTCCTCTCTCTCACAGGCAGCGAAGGCTTCCCTTCTTCTTCTCAGATCTGAGATCTTAGATCCTAATCCAATCCAGATCTATCTGATCCAATCCAGATCCAGATCCAGATCTAGATCTGATCCAGATCTGATCCTGATCTATCTGATCCTGATCTATCTGATCCTGATCTGATCCTGATCTATCTGATCCTGATCTGATCCAGATCTTAGATCCTGATCTCATCAGATCTGAAATCAGATCCAGAGATTGATTTTTTTAGATCGAAATTTAGTTTTTTTTTTTGCAAATTTTTGTATTGTTTTTTGTAATTAGATCTTTGATCTCAGATCATTCTTTAGATCGTTTTTTTTTTTTTTTTTTGGTATGTTATTTTGTAATATTTGTATGGGTCCTTTGTAATTTGTTGTTATAATTCTTTTGATATAATGAATGAAATATATAATTAGATGGAAAAAATTAGGTAAGTGGAATAAGATTGGCAAAACAGTCTTGTTAATTCTTGAGATTTTTTTTTCTTGTTTTGAAGATCCGACTCTGAGATCTGTTATTTTTGAAGATCTGTTTTTTTTTTTTTTTCCGGGTTAAATGGGCGGGGCGGATATCCGCCTATCTGTCCGGGTCGGGGATGGTTTTAAAAAAAAATAATAAACGGATATGCGGGGCGGTTTCGGGGACCCGAAATTCCTTGCGGGGCGGGGATGGATTTGCTCAAATCCGCCCCAATCCGCCCCGTTGCCATCCCTAGTTTTGGCTGCTGTTGCTAGGGATGGCAACGGGGCGGATTGGGGCGGATTTGAGCAAATCCATCCCCGCCCCGCAAGGAATTTCGGGTCCCCGAAACCGCCCCGCATATCCGTTTATTATTTTTTTTTAAAACCATCCCCGACCCGGACAGATAGGCGGATATCCGCCCCGCCCATTTAACCCGAAAAAAAAAAAAACAGATCTTCAAAAATAACAGATCTCAGAGTCGGATCTTCAAAACAAGAAAAAAAAATCTCAAGAATTAACAAGACTGTTTTGCCAATCTTATTCCACTTACCTAATTTTTTCCATCTAATTATATATTTCATTCATTATATCAAAAGAATTATAACAACAAATTACAAAGGACCCATACAAATATTACAAAATAACATACCAAAAAAAAAAAAAAAAAAAAACGATCTAAAGAATGATCTGAGATCAAAGATCTAATTACAAAAAACAATACAAAAATTTGCAAAAAAAAAAACTAAATTTCGATCTAAAAAAATCAATCTCTGGATCTGATTTCAGATCTGATGAGATCAGGATCTAAGATCTGGATCAGATCAGGATCAGATAGATCAGGATCAGATAGATCAGGATCAGATCTGGATCAGATCTAGATCTGGATCTGGATCTGGATTGGATCAGATAGATCTGGATTGGATTAGGATCTAAGATCTCAGATCTGAGAAGAAGAAGGGAAGCCTTCGCTGCCTGTGAGAGAGAGGAAGGGAGGTCTCTTGCGGCCTTCGCTGTGAGTCGCTCGAAGGGAGGTTGCTCGGTCGCTCGCGGCCTTCGCTGTGAGTCGCTCGAAGGGAGGTTGCTCGAAGGGAGGTCGCTCGTAGGGAGGTTACCCGAGCAAGGTTGCTCGAAGGGAGGGAGGGTTGCCCGAGCGAGGTTGCTCAAAGGGAGGGATGGTTGCTCCCTTGCTCGCTGTTTTGAGGGAGAAGAAGGGACGGGCTGCTCTCTTCGACTCCTCTGGGCTCTGGCTCTGGTTTGTGATTGTGGGAGATGAAAAAAAGTAAATGAAATTATGGAAGTGATTGAGAGAGACTCAGAGAGAGGTGGTGTTTAGTTTTTTTTTTTTTTTTTTTTTTCCAGCACATAAATAGTTGAGGGTATTTTTGTAATATCCACACTTAAACGGATATCCGTGGGGCGGATATGGCTAAATCCGTATCCGCCCCGAATATTTAACGGATGTTGTTTGGATAACCGTATCCGCCCCAAAATCCGTTTAAGCATATCCAAAACCGCCCCAAACGGATTTGGTGGGGCGGATACCCGTGAAAATCCGCCCCACTGCCATCCCTAGCTGTTGCTATATTCCCTGCTGTCCTGCGCACTCTACTTGCTGTTCCTGGACAACGTATCCCATTTTCTTACGTCTTTGGCTGCTGTATTTACGGTCAAGAGAAACATCTCCTTTGCTGTGTGCTACCCTATTTGTGTTAAAAAGAAACTAAACTCTTTTGGAAACCCAATTGGAAGCCAATTGAAAACCCAATAGAATTTGGAAGCCAAATTGGAAACCCAAATTGCAAACAAAGGGGTCCCACCCCTTGAAAGGTGGGTTTGGCTATGTTCATCCATATTACTTCTTTGTTCTACCAAAATTGAAAACTAATTTCCTTTATTTTTTTTCTTTGGTTCTCTTAATCTTTGGCTTGAGTGTCTCCCGCTCCATTTCATCAATTTTTCTATGAATTTCTAAATTCGCCACGCTAACACACTTTTTTCATTTAAACTCCAAATCCTACAAAAATACAAAAATAAAATAATTAAACTAAAATACACTATTCAAAACACTAATAAATATAAATTAGTAGGTATATTATGTAATAATTATGTGAACATCAAACCCTCTCTTGGAACTTCAATTAAGAAGATGAATTGTGGTTTTTTTTTTCTTTTGGACTCGACATTTGAACCTACTGTTGATGGAAAAGAGGATAAGGAGGAGGAACAAGAACATGAGCTCGTTTGCTTCTTCTTTTTCTTCCCGAACTTGGTGGTCGTTCGATCCATCATTTTATTTGCTTTGTATTGAATTGATGCGTGTCTGTCACACCACTCTCCTCTCTATCTTGTATTGTGGGTCGGCTCAACTGCGGTGGAATACGACTGGCTGTTTGAAGGGGAAACTGCAATGCAATGTTTTACCCCCTTTGTTCCTCAAAATTTGTATACGCCATTTTTCATAAGAAATGCTTGGTGGTAGCGATCTTGTGTGCGAAGAAGAGGGCTTGGTGAAAGAGAGGAGCGGTGGGGTTTGTGTGTGAGGATATTAAGTGGAACTTAGGGGATTTAGGTTTTTATATTGTAAGAGTATTTTGGATCCCTGAAATCCATTTCTACACATCCAAATCTGCCCCATTCAAAATGGACGAAACTTATATGCGTGAAAATCTACCCAAAACCATCCAAATGCACGACCCACAACCAAGAGGTTCCTCCTTTGATCTTTTCAGAACATCTTGTCCAACCTTGCCCATAAAATCTATCCAAGATCAGCACCTGCCTTTTTACATAAACTGGTGTCGGTGATCATCTAGAATGTCCACATCAGCAACACCAAATAGGTCCCACTTCCGAATATGGACCCATAAATTTTTTTTTTCCATTTAAAAGCAACAACGTGTAAAGTCGAGAATCCCTGACCTTTGAACGAACAATATAACCCCGTTATTAAGTTCCGTTCTTCCACCGTTATCATTTCTTAACTTCCAAACTGAAGTAAAGCAACCCTTTCTTCCTCTTCATCCAATCTTTCCTTCGTTGACTTTCTCTCTCTCTCTCTCAAAAAAAAAAAAAAAAAAAATAATTCCCTCACAACCATCCACCGATCACAAACGCTCCCTCTACACTCTCTCAACCTCTCTTTCTTCTTCTTCAATCCTCTCTTCAACAATTCTTTGTTCAGCTCAGAGATTCCTCAAAACCCATTACATCAAACGGTCAAGATTTCATTTCTTTCTGATGCCACACCACCAACCCATTCTTCAGATCTCGTCATTGTCGCTCAGATCTGCAAAATAGGTGAAACTTTCATACCTTTCATTAGGTTTCGAATAGTGGGTATTTCGTTTTATGTGTTTTTGCTCATTGGGTATCTGTCTACTTCTGAATTATGGATAGTAATTACTCTGTTCTTCCCAAAACTTCATTTATAGAATTACAGTTACAAGATAACAACAACAACAACAACAGCAATATTACTAAGACCGGTATCCAATCCAACAACTTTAAATCCCAAGAGAAATTACACCTAATTGGGGAGCAAATCGATGTCGAAAACAACGATGATGATGAATTACCCCTTGTTGGGGAGGTTAATAGCACATCTGGGGTGCCAGGTGCGGTTTTTAACCTCGCCACTTCGATCATTGGGGCTGGAATTATGGCCCTTCCGGCCACAATGAAGGTTTTGGGATTGGTTACTGGGTTTATTTTGATTATCTTGATGGGGATTTTGTCTGAGATCAGTGTCGAATTGCTTGTTCGGTTTTCCGTTCTTTGCAAAGCTACGTCATATGGGGATATTGTGCAATCCGCGTTGGGACGGCCTGCTAGGATTTTGTCCGAGATTTGTATTATTGTTAACAATGCTGGAGTGTTGGTGGTTTATTTGATCATAATGGGAGATGTTATGTCTGGGTCTTTGCATCATACTGGTGTTTTTGATCAGTGGCTAGGGCATGGGTTTTGGGATCATAGGAAGTTGTTGATATTGGTGGTCGTGTTGGTTTTCCTTGCACCCCTTTGTGCGTTGGAGAGAATCGATTCATTGAGCTTGACATCAGCTGCTTCGGTGGCACTTGCAGTTGTTTTCGTCGTAGTATGCTTTGCAGTCGCTCTTATTAAGCTTGTTGAAGGTAAGATTGATACTCCAAGGATGAACCCTGATTTTGGATCAAAAAAGGCAATTTTGGATTTGCTCGTGGTGATTCCAATTATGACCAATGCCTATGTATGTCATTTTAATGTTCAACCTATTTATAATGAGCTTGAAGACCGATCTCCTGACAAGATGAATAACGTAGGGAGGATCACGACTGTTCTATGTGTTATTATTTATGCTTCTACTGCTATCTCTGGGTATCTTCTGTTTGGAATCAATACAGAATCCGACATACTGACAAATTTTGACTCGGACCTAGGCATCCGTTTCAGTTCTGCTCTGGACTACATTGTTCGAGTTGGCTACATTCTTCATTTGGTGCTGGTCTTCCCTGTTATCCATTTCTCGTTAAGAACAACTGTGGACAATTTGGTCTTCGAGGGATCAGGTCTATTGTTGGAGAATCGGAAGAGGTCATTGGCCTTAACAGCGGTTCTACTGGCTCTTATCTACATGGGTTCTACGATGATTCCCAACATTTGGGTAGCTTTTAAGTTTACAGGAGCAACAACAGCTGTCTCGTTAGGTTTCATATTCCCATCTCTTATTGCTTTGAGAATGAATAAGAAACGGGAACTTGTGAACCACCCTGGGGAGCTTCTGAAGCACCATGAGAAGCTACTATCGTGGGTGATGTTGATCTTGGCAGTAACAGTTAGTGTCGTAGGAGTAATTGGGAATATCTATAGCATGAGTAGCCAAAAAGAGTGACCCATTCTGCTGATTTTCTGAATTCTTTCCCTGAGTAATCAATAGTACTCCTCGCTCAAAAGCTGCGGGGTCGTTGGAGATACTTCATGCTTGTTCTCAAGACTCGGTGAGGAGGGGCCGTATTGTATCATGTGTAACTATAATCTCAGAGATTGAGATCACAGCTTGCAAGGGGTATCACTTTCTTCTAAGAGACATTCAATTGTTTTGTTGTTATTGACGATCTTCCATATTTGGGTTCTCCCCATAGTGATTACAAAGGGTTGTATAACACTCAATAGATACAACAAGGTCAAATTTTCTTACAAAGGCATCGCAGAAGGTATGTTGCTCTGGCGAAAGTTGGAGAATAGTTTAGGAAATGGTTCATGTGTTACATTTATCAAGCTCCATTCCCCCCCCCTCAAATGGCGACTATGTATTGTATGAGGCACAAACTTTGCATCTATTGAAATGATATAAATGATTTTTTGACATTAGTTTAAGCCGAATCTTTGGTTTGAATATTTCATAACTTTTGATTTGTTTGTCTTTGCTTTAGCATATGATGGTTTTGGTATAAAAGTTATGCTTTTCTTCATAATTTTTCTCACTTGCATTTATTTTGAGCAATAAAACACACTTTAACATGTAACAAAAAGGTTTCATTCAAATTCTTTTCGGACCCTGGTTTTCATCTTTGTGATACCAAGGACACTTTCTAGTTTAGGCACCCCAAATTTTGGTTTGCTTATCAATGTCAGCACGATTATTGAGGTCTTAGACTTGTAGTGTTGGTTATAACCATAACCTATGCATTAAATGAGTTAAGTGCGTGAGCTTCTGCTTATAGCTTTTACTGAATCACACATAAACCTTGTAAGAATGAGACCAGATAGAAGTTTATTTAATGAAGATGCATATGATCTAGGCTTTCTGGCTTACGAATATTAGTAATGCTTGGGTTTATGTCCATGCTTTGTGTGACAATGTGCGAAACCCATATATGCTCGTCATGCATTGTCTCAAAGCATCTCTTTTGAGCAGATCAAGCTGGGTTAGGGACGTTAGGCAATGGTGCCATATTTTACGTGGCCAAGAAGGGCTACACTTTATATGTTTATATCACTTTGAGTGTTGTTTTCAGTTTTACCAGAGTACTAGAGAAAATCGTATTAGTAACCTTATTACTGCAATATCTTTAGAAAGCAAGAGAGAATAAATAAAGCATGTTAACATTGACACTTGGTCACAATTCTAGAAGGAAAATGGAAAAAAAAAAAACATTTAGAAGTTAGGGATATTGCTCAAGTAGATCTTGCATTTGAAAGTGATTCTTAGTAATATTGTAGTGCTAGGAATACTTTGGCGCCATTAGGAAACAAAATTTTAATTTCGGAAGCGCTTTGGAAATATTTTACAACTTCCACAGTTTATGAGTTAGTAGCATATGACAGAAACCATTAGAAGTTACATATCTGAAGAAACTATTGAATGTTGTTAATTGTAACAGTTAAGATTTTTTTGAGCAAGTAGTTTGTGTTCTTAAAAACCTCCGCAACCATTGTTGAGGTGATGGAGAACCAATGTGAGTGTGTTCTCGACATTGGAGGAAGCGATTGCTTGGCTTTTGAAATCTGAAAGCGTGTCAAAAGTCAAATAGATGAGGAATGAGTTTATCGAATATTTGAAGATACTCTAGAACCTTCTTTCAAATAGATCTTAAACGGGCAAGGAGATTAATGAATATGCACTCTAAAACATTCTGTCCAATAGATTAAATAAATATGTGATGCAGTAAAAAAGGTGATCTAATGGATTGTCCGACGGACTTATACAATTATACATATTACAAACATCATCTGTTATTAACATGCTAGGTATTCTCAAAATATGGGGAGCCTTGCATCAAATTGGGTTATCCTATTCACTAATCCTGCTGAGTGGATCTGATTCAGATCAGGCCAGCCTATGCAAGTACTAAGGGGTTGTTTGTTTAAATGTCTGAACCAGACATTTTGTTTAAATATTCAAAAAATTAGTTGTTAGTGTCTGAATGAAGTGTTTCTTGAAATGTCTTACTGAACATTCACATCTGACCAGATATTTATTTATCTTTTAATACCTGTAGTTAGAGGTTTGTCTCTAATTTTTAGGTAGATGTCTAACTCAAACAAACACCCCCTAAGTTCGGCATTTGCATGGGTTTCGGCTGTGACTCATTGCTTATGATTTCATAAGGTAGTCAACAAGGCTTGCTATTCTCCAGTGAAAGGAAGGTTGTGGGTGAATAGTAAGACTGATTCAAAGGCCAGGTGTAGAGCTTAGTTAAAATTTGTTTACTCATTCAAACGTAATCATTTCTTCCATACAGGTTTAGCCAGTTGATAGTGGATCCATGGCGCTCTCAATCTGTGATGATGCATGTCGTTTTAAAAGTCTACCATGAATGTATCTATAGTCTACCATCTATATGGTATACATCATATTTGATGAAACATCAAACAACCAGTCGTTCATGGTCGAACATGTGGCATAAATCATCTCTCATCAGGGACAATTAACAGGTCTAATCGCAAAACCCCTCAGAGGCATTAATGACGGACCTCACACGGGCTAAAGTCCCAAGCGTCAGGCCCAAACAAATTTCTTCACAAGAGAGCAGAAACGTTACGAAGGAGACGAGTCATAACGAGAATCTCTCCCCCAAGGACGTATCTCAATGAAGGAGAAGATCGTTATGAGAAACGTCTCCCTTCATGTGCTATGCATGCTTAAGTCACGTACAAAGTTAATTACTCTTATTATATAAGGTAAAGAGGAAAGAAGATGGAAAAAGGTACAAAAACACTACAATTATGCTTCGTCCAAATTCATATTCTTCCTCAGTTTATTGATTTAAGCATCAGAGTGTCTTTTCGACCACCAACAAAGTGGTATTTGGCAATCTAACCCTATTTTGCAGGTCAGATCTCGAAGATAACTTATTTGGACGCATCAGTTTGGCGCTAATCGTGGGGATACAACGGTTTCCTTAAAAAAAAAAATAACATGCCAGTTTCCTTATAACGAACCAGCAATAAAAGATATAGTGCAAATGAAACCCCCTACAAACTCTCAGGTTAACAACACTCGGGATAACCCTCCCATTGGTGAAACTCAATTGCCAAGTGGATACATCCTTAATCCAGCATTTGGAGGACCAGTTTTTCAAAGCAATGAATTGCCACCGCGAGAAATGGTGGTCCACACCACTCAATTGGAACCTTAACAAGCCCCTACTCTTGGGGAATGGTAATGGATCCTCGTGTGGATCAACTTTTGGCCTACATGGCCCAACTCACCAATGTGGTGGAAAGCTCACACAAGAACGCACTCAACCTGTTGAGAATGTTAGAGATCCGCCTCAGCAGAATTCAACCAATCATCTTTGGGAGAACCAAAAGCCCTTGCAGAGCTTCGAAGATTCAACCTTGAAATAAATGAACCTCAAGACGATAGATCCAGAACTGGTGGACTTCCTCCACAAATCCCATTCAGGATTGGAGTCACAGATCAAATATATTGTATGAATTTGCCATGTCACCCTTTTTCGGCCGGATCACGAATACCCCTCTGCCCAAGAAGTTCATACCACCAAAGTTCGAATCTTATGATGGGTCCTTCGATTCATCATATCATCTGCACAACTTTTACCATATGATGGCGCTAAAAAAAAGCTCAGGCTCTACCATGTGTAGAACCTTCCCAACCAGCCTCACGTCCACAGCGGTAAATTGGTTTAATAAACTTTTGCCATGATCGATAGACTCCTTTCAAGCACTGGCCACAACTTTCATCACTAGATTCATTGGCAGTCAGCAGATCAGAAAGGGTCACACTATTTACTTCACATAAAGCAAATACCTGACAAGATTTTCATGGAATATGTTATACGATTTACTAACGAGTTGACCATGATTGACAGTTGCAGTGACGACACAGCTACGGCTGTAACCACGTTCATCTCCGAACTGAAAGGAGGACCGTTATACAACTCTTTAACTCTGGAGCCTCCAAAGAGTATGGCAACCTTGTTAAAGAGTGCACAAAAGTACATCACTCTTGAAGAAATGTGGGTTGTCAAGAAGAAGAACGAGTCCGACAAAACATATTTCCTAACGAACAGGGAAAGGAGATAAGACAGGTGGCGAGATGATAGGCCGTGGGAAAACAATGGTCATCTCAAAAGGCATCGGACCAGTAACAAGTCCAAATATGGCAAACATGAGTTTGGGAAGCTGCAGTTGGGCAGAGTAAAACCTAAACTGTCAACTAATGTGGTTGACGCGAAGTACAGATCATACACCACTTTAAAAGTGAATATGGCAACAATTTTGAAGACTGATGAACTAGGAAGACGTCAAGTGGCCACCCAAATTAAGGGAGATCCGTCAAGACAAGAAAAGAACAAATATTGTTCTTTTCACACAACCATGGGCACGATACCGTTGATTGCCACAATCTGAAGAATGAAATCAAGTACTGGGTCCAGAGGGCATGACTCGGTGAGTTCGTAAGACTAAAAGAAAAACAGTTCAAGGGAAAAGAAAATGTGGACCCCGCAGCAAGGTCCGATGGACAAGCTGGAGGGTTGACATACATCTTGCATGGCACGGCTAGAGATCGGGGACAGTCTAACTGATCACGTTAATGATCTTTTGAGGAATTGCAGACAAGAACATGTTATCCTTATTTTTCGACCAACGCCCTAGAATAGATCGCTCAACCCCTATGCTGGCTTTTTCAGAAAGAGATACGCAATGTATTCATTTCCCTCACAATGACACCATGTTAATATCAATTTAAGTAGCAAAATGGATAGTTAGGCAAATACTAATCGATACAAGCAGGTTCGCCAACCTCTTATACCAGGCAGCATTCCGCAAAATGCAATTCAATTTGGAAGGAATCACACCCACCGAACAACCTATGGTGGGCTTTAGTAGTGAACAATGCTACTCATTCAGACGAGTCCAGTTGCCCGTAGTGGCAAGAGCACCAAGCAAACGACGAGTCATTAACAGACTTCCATCAGCATACAACATGCTTCTAGGGAGACTCTGGTTGCACGAAATGGGCGCAATATCCTCTACCATGCACCAATGCCTCAAATATCACATCGATGATGATGTCGGGGTCATCAGAGGTGATCAACCAGCTGCACCCGAATGCCACTATGCAGCAATGAAAATTCCCATCAAAAATAGCAATCACAGTCAGAACTAAGGGAGCCGTCACAACAGCTGTCCAGTCCATTACAGATGGATCAGTCTCTCCCAAATGACAATACAACCCCAACTAGTCAATGGGGACAACCAAACACTGACCAACCAGAGGAAGAAATGAGACAAATCCACCTAGATGGTCCAGAAGGCAGCAAAACCGTTTGAATCGGATAAAAACTTCAACCAGAGCTTTCCAAACAATTGATCCAACTACTGAAAGACAATCAAGACGTATTTTCCTAGACAATGAAGAAATGTTGGGTATTGACCACTCCGTCATCACATAGACTACAAGTCAATCCAGACAAAAGCCAATCCGGTAGAAAAAAAAAAAAAAAAGGCTAGTCAATCAGGCCATCAATGAGGAGGTATATTGCTTACTGAATGCAGGATTTATCAAAGAGTCCCACTACCCACACTAGCTAGCCAATACATTTCTAGTTAGAAAGAAAAAATGAAAGTGGAAGGTCTACGTAGATTACACAGATCTCAACAAACTCTGCCCAAACTACAACTTTTCACTTTCGCGTATAGATCAGATAGTGGACACTACCTCCGGATATGGACTCCTCAGCTTCATGAACGAATACTCTGGCTACAACCAAATATAGATGCATCCACCAGACTAAGAGAATACATCCTTCATAACAGAAGAGGTACTATTGCTACTAGGTAATAGCGTTCGGATTACAGAACGCGGGAACAACTTGCCAACAACTAGTCAACAAAATGTTCAAAGATTAGATTGGTAAGACCATGTTAGTATACATTGATGATATGCTAGTAAAAATCCTACACAAAGATGACCACATCAATGATCTAAAACAAGCCTTTTCCCAACTCCGCAAATACAAAATGAAGCTCAATCCAGAAAAGTGTACATTCGGAGTAGAATGAGGAAAATTCCTCGGGTACATGGTCAACGAAAGAGGAATTGAAGCTGATCCAAAACAAATACAAGCGCTTCTAAACATGCAATCTTCCACCAACATCAAAGGTGTACAAAGCTTTAATGGCAGGGTAGCAACCCTGGATAGGTTTATCTCCAAATCGTCAAACAAATGTCTCATCTTTTTCAAGATTCTTAAAGGGAATAAAACATTCAAATGAAATGAGGAATGCGAACAAGCTTTCTAAGACCTAATGGCATACATTGGGAATACATAATTACTTTCAAAACCAAAATCGAGTAAGACACTAAACTTGTATTTGTCAGTATCGGAACACAGAAGCCAGAATACTACGTCAAAAAGACATTGCAGATGCAAAAGCTAGCTACCTTGCCTTGGAGAAATTAGCACTAGCGCTGGTCGTGTCTTCCAGAAATTTGCACCCCTACTTCTAGTCCTATTCCATCGCTGTAATGACTGAACATCCACTTCTGTCAATATTACACAAACCTGAGTTGTCTGACATAATTGTGAAATGGGCAATAGAGCTTGGTCAGTTCGATATCAACTATGCTCCAAAAACAACAATAAAAACTCAAGCATTGGCAAACTTTTCATCTTCGAGTTCACGGCGAGAACAAGTATCAGCCGGACAATGAAAATGAGCAATAAAATGTTAAACCCTACATTCCAGGATGGATCATGCGCTGAAGCATCAAACGAGAATGGCATCTGAGCTGGAATTATTATATACACCTCAGACGGGATGACTTTGGAAAAGTCCATCAAATTCAGCTTCAACCCTCCAACAATGAAGCTGAATATGAAGCGCTAATAGCCAGACTACGATTAGCTAAACATCTCGGAGTAAAAGACATCAGTGTTTTCACTGAATCCAATTGATGGTCAATAAATTGAACGACGAATTCCAAGTGAAAAATGCATGAATGAAAGCGTACCATCAAAAAACAAGTGAACTGATCGAAAGCTTCAATGCAGTCATTGTTCCACACTGTGCAAGGAAAGACAACCATAGAGCAAACAACTTGGCGAAGAAAACGTCACGTGCAAAAGAAGTCCAGTCCCCTTATGACAAAACAAGAAAGCTCAATCCTTGAGAACGACGCACATGAAGTATGTACAATAGATCAGGAAGACAGTTGGATGACTTTAATTCTGGCATACATACAAAACGGAACTCTGCTAACAGATAAATGGAAGCCCGTATGCTGCGAAACAGAGCAACACGATACATGCTGATAAGTGACAGGCTATACAGGAGATCTGACACAAGTCCGCTGCTAAGATGCCTATCACCCAGTGATGCCGACTATGTTTTTCGAGAAATTCATTTAGGAATTTGCGGGAATCATCCAGGAGGTAGAACACTAGCTCACAAAGCCCTACCATTAGGGTATTATTGGCCAAAAAGTTAAAATTATGCTAACGAACTTGTTCAGTTGTGTAATAAATGCCAACAATTTGCTTCATAGACACACATGCCAGGTCAGAACATGATCCCGATGAGTAGTTCATGGCCATTTGCACAATGGAGAATGGATATTGTAGGTCTGCTTCCACTTTCCGACAGGAAGAAGTATTTTTTTATAGCAGTCAATTACTTCACTAAATGGGTAGAAGTAGCATCACTGTCGAAAATAGGAGAAGCTCAGATCGATAACAATTGTCACTGACAATGGATCCCAATTCGAATGCAAAAATGTCAAGAAGTTATGTGAGAACTTGAGCATCAATCACCACTTCTCATCATCTGCTCATCCACAATCTAACAGACAAGCAAAAGTCACCAACTGAACAATCCTCAAGGCCATAAAAAAGAAACTTGAAGTGGCAAAAGGATTCTAGGCAGCTGAATTGCCATACATTTTCTGGGCCTATAGGACAACAAAAAGAACTTCAACCGGAGAAACACCATTCGCCCTAACTTATGGGTCTAAGGAAATGGTACCAGTTGAGATTGGCACACCAACCTTCAGAGCTTGACAATTTCGGATAGAAAACAACAATGAAGCATTGCGTGTCGGACTAGATATTATCGAAGAAAAAAGACAGAGCTTCAATCAAAATGGTGGTCTGCCAACAATAAATGGCCAGCTATTACAATAAAAAAGTCAAACCCTGCACATTCAAAATAGGTGAGTGGGTACTCAGAAAGATCTAGCTGAACACAAAACAACCAAGTGAGGGGAGGTTAAACCCAAATTGGGAAGGACTATACAAAGTGGTTAAAATCAACAGACTAGGAACATATTGGTTAGTAAACCCAAATGGTGAGCAACTCAAGAGACCATGGATTGTAGAACACCTGAAAGGTATTGTCAGTAAACTATTACATTCCAATAAACTTTTGTCTCACACTTCAGTAATTCATGCTAGTCAGGACATCCAAGTCAGATATTTATTTAGAAATCTTATTGTTTGATCACCAAGTCGGACAACGAAGTGTATTAACTAGTCAGGATAACCAAGTCAAACTAGACATTTACTTAGAAATCTTTTTGTCCAACACCAAATCGGATAACGAAGTGTATTAAGTTAGTTAGGACAACCAAGTCAGATTAGACATCTACTTAAAAAATATTCTTGTCCGACCACCAAGTCGGACAATGAAGTATATTCATCTAATCAGGACCACAAAGTCAGACTAGATATTTTTCTTCTAATGTCCAAGAATTAAGAACAACAATGTGTGTTCCGCTAGGCAAGATCATGAAGTCCACCCCTACAAAAATTTCTAAGTCTAAACTACAAATTTAGACTATGAAGAGTATCTAAGAAGCCCGAGCATCAAAATTAGACTACATCTATTACATTTTCTAAGTCTAAACTACCAAGTTAGACTAGAGTATCTATGAAGCCCAAACCTCCAAATCAAAACAACACTAATTATGAGTAAGGAAGCCAAGACACAAAGAGATAAACAAGCACAGTTAAGCTAAAAAACATAAATGTTATTCAAGATTCAATTGATTACATCATCAGAGAAGACTACAGGAGGAACAATCGGAGGTGAGGAAATATTATCATCGTCAGCAAGGTCAATTGGAGGAGGTGGAGCAGGATCTTCGTTCATCTTCAAACTATGTGGTCAGCTATCGCACGATACTTGGCGATATCCCAACCCTCCACTTCCATATAATCGAGGAGGTCGTATATGCCAGAAATAATTTTACTTAACTCCATTTTAGTTGCATTATACTGCTCTGCAAGTACAGATAGTTCTTGTTTGGCCCGAATAAGTTAATCCCAGAGAAATTCTAAGATGTTTGCTCTTTACGGCTTCTCTCCACAACAAGTTGTACCTTAACAGAAGTAAGCTCCGCAATCATCTGATCCACTTGTTTCTCAGCGGTCACACGGAGAGCAGATTGAGAGAACCAAAGTTAATGCTCGATCACGAGCTTTTTCGTGGCAGGCAACTCACCATCCGTGGTAGATAGCTAGCTGCTCATGAAGGAGATCCATCTCCTTCTTTGCAGAAGCTGCTTCAGATGCATACTTATCCCTGACAGCCTCAACTTCCTTCAAGGTATCTTGATAAGCATTGGCCACCCTGACTTCATAAGCAACATCCTACTTCAACTTATCTATCTGAGTGAGAGCATCAAATAGTTGCAGCAGCACATACCTCTTTTCCAAGGCATACACATGTTCACAAGCAGCCTGGTACTCACACCCTATCATCCCAGCATAAGTGAGATAGGACATCCCCTGTTCAGAGAAAAAAAGAGTTGAACTCTTTACCTCCATTATTTGCTTCAAACATTTATCAAGGTGATCTCCAATAGAATGAAGAAGCATGGGTCTTTATTCATCAACCAAATGCCAGGAGTTGATATGATTGTGTGCACTCTCTTACACGTCAATCTCCGAATGCGAAAATAATCCACCATCCGTATTGATACGGATAGCCCCAATAATGGGCTCCTTCTAGTTGACTTGTGGTGGGAGCACAGAGTGGTCAGGGATGATCAAGGATCCACCCTTGGTCTCCCCAACAGCGATCGGAGCACCGGTGATGACGAACACGCTGCATTTCCCCTTTTTGTTACGAACGACAACAAAAGATACTAGACAGAAAGGAAGAGAATCTGACAACACTTTTATACTTGGATCAGCAGGAGGAGGAGGAGGCTTTGAGCTCTGACCTTGATCAACATCAACCTCGTCAAAAGTAGCATCATATTCGAAGTCGTCCAAAGACAGCTCCGTGTTTGGATCCTGAGACTTCTTCAGCACAAGCTGTGTCATCTTATTTCAAATGACACGAGCTTCCTTGTCCGACATCTTGTTGGGTTCGTTACGCAAACAGTAGCAAAAACGTCCTCATATTCACTAAGCGGAGCACGAGGAGGATAAACTTCCTCCCGACTCCTCACCATAGCCTGCTGCATCTCCTCATCTTCCTGAGCAGCAAGGCGGAGTCATCCTCATGGCTCTTCCCGAAGCCACAGAGGAAGGACAGTTGGAACATCCCTTGTGGCAGAGACGACTCCAACAGCAAAACCCGACCCAACATTCCTCTTCCATTTTGAAGGTCGACCAACATCGATCAAACCATTTACGACCTTTATTCTAAAAGGACTAATGGGCCTTGTAGCCCTCTTTTTCTTCTTGGTCGGACAAGTACCACCAATTCTAACAGGAGGACTCCTTGTCCTAGTGGTCGGCTTCGCACCCTAACCACCAACACTAACAAGAGAACTAGGTTGAGCAACAGTTACACCAGAGTCACGCTAATAAACAACTAATGATCGCTCCTGAGCACAAGGACCGTAAAGGTCATTCTCATCAACAACCTCCACCTAGAGTACATCTTCGAGCGCCATCCATGGAAGGGAAAGGAATAAAGCCTTTGTGTCCTGTTTTTCTGTAGATAGTTGCAAGTTGTTCAGGTTCCTAAGGGTCCCGAACGACCTAAAAATGGGTTTGCAGTCAAGGTTAAAATGCCCAGATTCCATGGAAGCATATAACCAAGTCCTCTGCCAGAACTTGAAGTCATCTTTCAGCTTGCCTAGACAAGCAAGCAAAATTAGATAGCAGATAGAATTCTTATTGAACTTCAACGTCATCAAGGGATGCAACACATTCTCGTTCAGATGGATCCAGCCCACAGAGCCTTCACCAAAGTTCCAATCAAAACCCTCCAGCCATTGGGACCCAATTGAGTAGGAGGATTACCGATCAAATCCAAATAAGCCCATATGATCCCCAAAATTGGGAAACAAAGACCAACCCTAAACATTCCAGGGTATAGGGCTATGTAACCAGCCTTTGGATGGATAAGGCTATCACCATCTCCTGGCAGCACGAGATGCAAGTTGGACAGAATAGAATACGCCCGACGAAGGTCATCCAAGGTCGCCAACATCGAATCGGATAAATCCATACAAGAAGCCTAATGATCATCACTCAGATCTCTTGGGATTCATTGTGACAGGCTTGTTAACTCATAAAACAAGTGGAATAAGAACAAAAAAAAATCTGCAAATGAAATAAGGTGTAAAAAAGATAACACAACCCTCTAACGCCCTTTATATAGGGTTGGATAACGAAAAGACAACCAATGGGTGATCGTGCAGGAAATGATGGCTGCACGAAACCCTAAAATCACGCCAAAACGAGCTGATTGATTGCGTAGTGGAATAGCAGTTAAATTGAGTTATTTACCTTTTATCCCCCATTAATTCAGGTGGAACCCTACTTTGGTGCCACTGGTTATTTTAATTCTGTTTAACCCCCATTTTTGCCTTTGATCGTTAAGTCAACTTGATTGACTACCAGAAAACATTAGTTTTCTTGAAATACCCCATTTACCCCTCACCAACACGTGCTTCGTTTCCCATATTTCCTCTTCCTCCCTTTTATCTCTTTATCCCAATGAAACCCTAGGTTTATACAACCTATTGAAGAGGGAGAAAGAACGACAGTCTGAAAATGGAGATTAAATATGGCCATTAATTTAGGAAGTCTGAAGATGAACGTAACCCTGCTGGACTGAAATGCAATGACCCTGCTGGAAATCAGAAAACTGCTGAACTAAAATGAACAACCTGCTGGAATGAAATTAACAACCTGCCATTTTGAAATTAACAACCTGCCATTGAACATCCTTAAACACAATGCAATTAACCATTCAACCATTCACAATGCAATTGACTATTGAACCAACACACAACGCAAGTCATTTGAACCATTCACAATGCAATTAACCATCATTGAAGCATTGAACCAATGCATTGTTTATATACATTCCCATTGTTTCTTGTCATTACATTAGATTAGTAGATCAGAACCTGTCAAACCATTGTTTCTTGTCTAACATCAAATTAGTCTTACATCAGACATCCATTTGTCAAAACCAAGTAACCATTGTCATTTTTGCACAAACATGATATCCATTTGTACCATCTATACCAAAAACCATAAACCTATACCCAAAAACATTGTTTATAACCATTATATCTAACATATGCATGGCATCTACGCAAAAAATTGACATGCCATGTTTACAAACAACAAATGTATTTACCAAGTCTCGTCATATGTACTAACTATACCAAAAAGGATTTACAAAAGCCATCAACCTTTACCTGAAACCCTGGGACTGAGTCAAATTCTGACTCATCATCATCAGACCTTCTCCACTAGCTGCTGGGGTACATGGCATTGCTTCCTCTTCCATCCTCATCCTCTGTTATGGACAACCATCACCACCAAGTATATTGCCCAAGCCAATAGCACCTGACCTCTTCTCAGAACTACTAACAGCTACGCCTTTGCAAGTAGTCTTATTGTGCCCATATTGTTTGCATTTAGAGCATTTCTTTGAGTTCCTCCTTGGTCCCTTGGGCCCCTAATCTTCACCCCTTCTTCTGTTCTTTCTAGGTCTTCCAGCATGCCTATGAAGTTACGGAGGCTTAACAACATGTGGCTATGACAACAAAACAAACAATGAACATGGTACATGAGGTCAACAAACAATGAATAAGATACAAATGTGATGTGAAAACACAATGAAATTATGTATTTTACCTTAGGCCAATAACTTGGATTATCAAGTGGGTGTATATACAAGTCATAGGTACCTTAGGATTCAACTGAGAAGTATGGACTGCAATACTTACATGAAACACAAACAACGTTAATTTATAACAAACAAACAAACAAACAACAACTTTAAATGACAGACAACAAAGTACTTGAAATATATTAATTTACTTTGGAAACTCTTCCCTTGTTGGAATCACTACAACACATGCATGTTCACATGGCACACTAGTGACTGGCCATTCACAGCAAGAGCATGTGTGGCTTTCAAGATCCATGCTCATCCCAAAGGTATTGCATGATGTCACCAGGCTTGAGCTTTTGGTTAGTTCTCACAATGGGTTCTACCACTTCAACAACCCAATGAGATTTAACCATACAATTTTTTCTCCTTTCATCACCCTTGCATGTGTGTGTGGCCTGAAATTATCTCAACATGGTTGTTGGTTCCCTAGGCAGTCTTCTCACATAAACTCTCCAACTACAAGTATGACCTTTGCATCTCAAATAAATCTTCAAATTATCATTCTTGGCCTGCTTGTATTCAAACTTGTTCAATATTGCATACTTTCTCGTCTATTGCCTACAATGCTTCATGGTATCCCATTGCGTCTTCTCATGTAACTCTGAAATAGGGGTATGAATACCCCATCATACCCTCTTCATTCATGGATGAGGTTCTCATTGCAAATGAATTGAATTCATCTACTTCTTCTTCTTTTAGGCTATCCTCATCTTTAGAACTCTCTAGGTTTTCATCACCCACCTCATAGTCATCATTAACTTCTTGAACTTCTCGTTCACCATCTTTCCCAGCATCCACATCTTATCCCCTACCAACATGATCATTATCATAGTGATTCTCAACATCGAGTTGGTCAATATTTATAGTTACACCTTCAGAGTTAGTCAATGGAAATGGTAGTGGAACTTCTTCTTCATCGTCCTCTCCAGCATACTGAATGAAGTAAAGTCACATGGTAGAATAGGTCTTGATCTACTCACTGATGGTTCGACCACTGATGAATCACCAAACTCGCCAAAGTCAACACTAGCATCCCCAAACTCAATACCTGTATCACCAATGTCCCCAAGGTCTCCAAAGTCACCAGCTACATCACCAAAGTCAGCCTATGTCTTCATCCTGATGCACCTCCTCAATGTCTTCAGCCTGATGCACCTTCTCAAGTTCATCATCATGATGCACCTCCTCAAGTTCATCATCAGAAAGAATAAGAAAGGTTACCAAAGTTTGCTCAAGCTCCTACAATTAGTCTAGAATTCTTCCAAATTGAATTTGATCTAAGACCATACTTCCTTTTTGAAGGATCAAACAATGGTTTGGATGAACTTGGATTAGGCTTAGGCTTTTTCTTTGGCTTAGGGGTTACCAAATCTAGGTTTTTGTATATACATATGAAATAAGGTTTTGTTACTGAACCTTGTTGTTTTAATGTTGACCCATAAATACAACAAGTATGCGTCAATTTTCACCACTTTGACACTTTGATCAGCACAAATCCATGTAATGGTAGCTTCTTTAATTCCACAATTCTTCTCAATGTCATCTCTTAGATCCTTCAAACACCACTCATCCCCATCAATATCTTTCAAACTTGTAATGGTACCATTCATATAAGTAGGACTATCACTCGCCCATTGGCCACCATGATGAACTAAACAAGTCATCTTGTCACGTAGAGCCATCCCTGCCACAAGTATATATAACAGGATATATCTGATATACATACATAAAAAAAAATCATTCAATAGTTCAATGTAATCATTATATACACATACATCAGATACATGTATGTATCTGATATCATACATACACATAAATTTACACAAATTTAACACAATTCAACAAATTTATAGTGTAGATCAGTCTATATCAAATAAAAATTCAACAAATTTATGCAATTCAATAAATTTACAGTGTATATCACATACAAAATTACTAAAACTTACTCAAATTCAACAAATTTAAACAGTTTTCAGTGAAATCAAACAAACATTCAACTCAATGGCAGTGAAGAGCTTACCTGCTCAAGATGGATGACAGTAGTGAGTGGTTTTCAGCTTCGAATCTTCTTTGTATCCCCCCTCTCTCCGTCTCTCCTTCTCACTCTTCCTCTACAAAGACACTTCCCTCCTCTCCTCTCCAATGATTGTAGTACCCTCGAGCTTACTCTTTTGCCTCCCCTCGAGCATCACATTCAATTGAGCTATTTCCTTCCCCTCTCTCTCTCTCCCTTTCTGCCTCTTTCCTAATTTCCCTCTCTTCCAAACTGAAAAAAATTCTTTAATTAGGTTTCGAGAGAGGAAAAGGAGTAAGTGTAGGGCGCACGTGCTTCAGACGTGAGGGGTAAATGGGGTATTTCAACAAAACTAATGTTTTCTGGTAGTCAATCAAGTTGACTTAACAATCAAAGAAAAAAATGGGGGTTAGACGAAATTAAAATAACCAGTGGCACCCAAGTAGGATTTCACTGAATTAATGAGGGCTAAAAGGTAAATAACCCCAGTTAAATCGTGGTCATTGAGTCGACAACTGTTAACGACATTAAATGCTGCAAAGAAAAGTGATGATGAACCTCGAATACCAACCACCGCATAGTTAGTGGCCATGCAAGCGAGCTCACTAACTAGGGAGAGCTGATGACATATCAAACAACCATTCGATAATGGCTGAAACTCGTGGCATAAATCATCTCTCATCAGGGATTATTAACAGGTTCGATCACTAAAGCCAACAAAGGCATTAATGATGGAACGCGACACAGGCTAAAGTCCCAAGCGTCAGACCTAAACTATCTCTCCATGAGAGAACATAGACATTACGAAAAAGATAAATCATGGAGGAAATCTCTCCCACAAGGACGTATCTCAATGAAGGAGGGGACCGTTATGAGAAACGCCTCCCTTCGCTGTGCCATGCATGCTTAAATCACGTATATAGTTAATTACTCTTATTACATTTGGAAAATGAGAAAGAAGAGGGTGAAAGGTTAAAAAATACTAAAACTATACACTGTCCAAATTCATCTTCTTCTTCAGTTTACTGACTTAAGCATCGGAGTGCCTTCAGCTCCCAACAAGGTCATCTTTGGCAATCTAACCCTGTTTTGCAGGTCAGGTCTCAAGTAGAACCAATTTGAATGCATCAATATTGTTTAACGAAAATCACGTTCATGAGGAATATAATCTCAGTTATACAACACTCATTACACTGTTCTAAAGTAATACATTTCCTACCAAGTTTACGGTATTCAATAACAATATATATGTTTTTACTTTTATATAATAATAAGATTCACATGTAATATGTTAATTGAAAGTGATTAAGGTAGTGGGAAACCGTTTCAATTATCTGGATACTATAACGTCTGCAAGGTTGAATGAACAGTGACTGTGTCTTCTAGGGGTGGGGACGGTCTGAGATAGCAAATTTTTTTGGGTAGACCTGGTTGGTCCGGATTGGTTTGAACTAGGGTAGTCCGGGAAAGAACTTGCCATCCAAGTTTTTGTTTTTGTAAGACCTCTTTGGCAATATGCAACTTCGAAAAGTGCATTTGAAATACTGTGAGGGTCAACCAGAACAACCATTGAATTCAAATTTTAGAAGTAGAGATAATAAAACTATTAAATGAACTATATGTTTGATGAACCAAAGTTCATCCTTACAGAATATTGTAAACAAAACAAAACAAAACAAAACAAAACAAAACAAAACAAAACAAAACAAAACAAAACAAAACAAAACAAAACAAAGAGAGAAAGAATGCAATCTGAAAGAAAAGCCTTCTTGTAGTAGACCAAGTTGGAATAGATGGAGTGGATGTTATTTAAGGCATCAAGCTGAGTTTTGAAGCTCTAAATCTTTTGTTTCCACTGGAAACACCAATCCAGAAGTCTTCTAAGAGATTCAGAAATTTTGATGAACAAAAATAGTTGATGACTTGCTCAAATTAACTTCATTTCAACGCAAAATCAATATTAAACCAAGCAATCATGCATGATGCATCAAAACTGATGAGACATCAAACAATCGACCGATCGGAGCCGAACACGTTGTACAAATTGGCGCTAAAACAAGAAGCCTTAATATGGTCTAATGTAGGCCCAAACTAGGTCTAACCTATACCCAGACTAAATGTTGTTCAACCCGTAAGTCAGGTGCCCAAGCCCAGATTACACAAGTCTAATATGGCATGAATCTCAAAATTTGGCCCAGTACAATAAGGCCTGAACACGGATCTCTGAGTTACAGCAGGCCCATAATCTGTTTACAGGACTATTGGTCAAATTGCGTATTGGGTCCCAACTAGGACCTAGTGCTGAAAGAGACTCAGTCATGGACGGGATTAGACCATATTATGGATTTTTGTTTTAGCACCAATTTGTTCAACGTGTTTGGCTACAATCGGTCGACTGTTTGCTGTCTCACCAATTTTGATGCATCATGCATGATTGCTTAGTTTAATATGCGTTGAAATGTCAAGTGCCAAGTGCCGAAAGAGCCTAGAATTCGTTTGCACGACTCTTGGTCCAGTTGAGTATTTCTTCCTTCTATCACACCTTGAACAACATAGTCAACAGAGAAGTGAAACACTCATTGTATAGGGTGAAGGAAATGGATGAGAAATATACACACATGCAACCCTAATTTTATCGATTTATCTCCATCCTTGTTCAGTACCTGACTTTACCATCGGAGTTCCTTTGGCTGCCACAATGGTTGTTTCTGGCTCATCGTAGTTCATCTTAGCAGGTTAGAAATCGACAGGGACGGATTTGGATGCATCCGTTTGACGTCGTCCATGGGGAACGATAAGTTTTCCTTAGAAAAAACACAAACTCTGTCAAACTAGGAGGATCTCGAAACATTGTCGCTAGCACCAGATCCCGACCTAACAATAACAATGCCGAGCCAAATAACGCTTCGGTCATGAAAGCTTTGCCGCAAGGCCGAATTGATCCAATCGCGGGAGTAGAGCAATTGCCAGACCCAACCACCGAGGCGGCCATAGAAGACCCTCACATAGATTAGATTCTACTCAATATGAGTCAGCTCACGTGGGTGGTAGAAAGGCTCACCCAATAATGACAACCACCATCAGAAAATGGTTAAAATACGAAGAGGTCCCTGACCCAAGAAGATGGTAAAGAGTGCGTCCACGAGATTGAAAAATGTCCCCATTGAGAGTTGGACAATTGATCAAAAGGGGTACTTAAGATACGAATGAGACTTTAGGGACCACGCCCCAAAGGCAAACAAGGTTGTAGTTGGAAACCCACTTCAGCTGGGGGCGACCAATTTAGACTTCCTGTACAATATCATAGTCCCACCCTTCTTTGAGCAGATCATGAGGGTGCTTCTGTAAAAAAGAAATTCAGGCCCCCGAAGCTTGAATTCTACGACGAGACCATAGATTTGTCAGATCATCTACGACATTACCACCACATGATGGCACAAAAGAGAGTTCAAAAGCGATTATGTGTCAAACTTTCCCTACCAGCCTAAAAAAGGCTCACTGACCTGGTTCCATAGCCTTCAGCCAAGATCCATCAACTCGTTTTGGGTTTACCTATCTCAGAGGGTGAGTTCCCTTGGTTTACCTATCTCAATAAAGTGTATGATTGGTTCAAAGAGCGTCTCGAAATTAAGGCAATTGCAGGTGATATAACTAGTAAATATGTTCTTCCACATGTCAAAATTTTTTATTGTCTAGGAGGAATTATGCTTACTTGTTTTTTAGTACAAGTAGCTACGGGGTTTGCCTTGACTTTTTACTATCGTCCAACCATTACCGAAGCTTTTACCTCGGTTCAATACATAAAGACTGAAGCTAACTTTGGTTGGTTAATCTGATCAGTTCATCGATGGTCACCAAGTATGATGGTCCTAATGATGATCCTGCATGTATTTCGTGTCTATGTCATCGGAGGGTTTAAAAAACCTCGCGAATTGACTTGGGTTACAGGTGTGGTTCTCGTTGTATTGACCGCATCTTTTGGTGTAACTGCCTATCCCTTACCTCGAAACCAAATTGGTTATTGGGCAATCAAAATTGTGACAGGCGTACCCGACTATATTCCTGTAATCGGATCACCCCTGGTCGAGTTATTGCGTGGAAGTGCTAGTGTGGGTCAATCTACTTTGACTCATTTTTACAGTTTACACACTTTTGTATTACCTCTTCTTACTGTCATATTTATGTTAATGCACTTCCTAATGATACGTAAGCAAGGTGTTTCTAGCCCTTTATAGAGATGGCGGATCATAGATATTTGTAATCAATCATCAATCTTTCATTGGGGAAAGAAACTATAGTATTCCATTGCTACAAATATGGATTATTGAAAAGAATAAGACATGTGTTTGGATCTTTCCGTTCAACTCCGCAATAATGTATTAGTTATTTGATATGAATAGTTGAAGTGGATTCTACGAAGATAAAATGGATTATGGGAGTGTGTGGCTTGAACTATTGATTGACCCGTGCAGATATATGATTTTACCCACCACATTGAAATATACAACCAAATGTGTCCCTGTGCCAACCACCGTGCAAACCCCATACAGAGGATAGGCCGGTTCACATGAATAGGCTTTGTAAGATCCAGTAGAATAAGTGATGTGGCATGATCCAGATTATGTTATCCCTATTATACTTATTTATATAGTAAGTAAATGCACACATTCCTTGTGCATTGACAATCCAACACAAACAGACAATCGGAGTGAGACAAGGGATCTAAAGAAAAACAGAGGCTAGACTATATATTAGTAACAAGTAAATCCTTTGTATGTAAGACGACTTGAGATATTTATTTTGGGGATAAACGCCAATAGCAAGGCACGAGGCGACCCAAAAAGCACTTGATCATAATCAAATTTGTAAGCTTACTTGGGTATTGAGCATTTATTTGTAAGTGTCAAAATCGAAATATTTTCTTTGATAAAGTCATGTATGTATTGATCTGAATTACATATAGATTTTCTATGACTCTATTTGATTCCTTTGATTTTTGCTCGAGCTGGATGATGAAAAATTATCATGTCCGGTTCCTTCGGGGGATGGATCTATAGGAATTCACCTATCCCAATAACAAAGAAACCTGATTTGAATGATCATGTATTGCGAGCTAAATTGGCAAAAGGGATGGGTCATAATTATTACGGTGAACCCGCATGGCCCAATGATCTTTCATATATTTTTCCAGTAGTAATTTTGTGTCATCGCCCGAAGGCGTTCATCACCCGATTAGTAGGAACCCAACGGATCAAGAAAGGACCCCATTATCTGCTAACCTTAAAGCAGAAAATGGCATGACCCTTAGGAAGTACGTGACTCGTTTCAACGACGAGCTGACCCTGATTGATAGTTGTAGCGGCGACACCTTCGTCACTGCTTTCACCTCCGGCCTCAAGAGAGGAAAATCTTACAACTTCCTTACCCTGAAACCCTCAATAGACATGACAAATTTGTTGAAAAGTGTACAAAAGTAAATAGCCGTAGAGGAGATGTTGGCAACCAAGAAAGGGGAAGAAAGCGAGACCAGGCGCTCCTCTAAAACCAGGGACAAAGACGAAGACAAGGAGGAAGATAGCTCCAAGAAAAAATGGAGCGACAACCAGGCTGGGTCCTGTCAAACAAAGCCCACAAGACTAGCAGTTCCAAATATCACCACTACACCCTGCTCAACTCCATTTTGTCTAACATCCTATCCACCATGAAAAATTAGGAGGATATCAAGTGGCCATCGAAGCTTAGGGGAGATCCTTCAAAACTTGATCACAATAAGATAGGTCACAACAACCAAGACTGCAAAAGCCTCAGGAACAAGATCCAACACTGGGTCCAAAAAAGACGGCTGAAGGCGGGTTTAGGGACAGGCAGCCCCGAGGAAAAGAAAAAGAGGAAACATGAAGACAAATAAAGGACTCTCAATGTCATATGTGTCATGCACGGAACAAATGAGGAAGGGGAACACTCCAATCGTTTGCTGAAAAGATTTGTTCAGAAACTGCGAGTCAGGTCCCACTACAAGGATCATCTTGTCCAGCATATATGAGGAATGGCTCCGAGCCTGACATTCACGTAGCAGGACATGAGAGGAGTCTGCTTCCCCCACAATGACGCCCTGGTTATTTCAATGGGGATAACAAAGTGGGACGTAAAAAGGTCACTGGTGGACACAAGAAGTTTTACCAATGTTATGTTTCTAGATGCGTTCCGCGGGATGCGATCGATATGAGAGAGCTAATACCTGCCAATTAAGCCATGTTCAGCTTCAACAGAGAAACTGCTACTCGATTGGAACGATTAAGTTGCCGGTAGTCGCAAGATAAACAAATCTGTTGAAGATCCTAATGATAGAGTTCTCAATCGTAAACGCCCCCTCCGAGTATAATGTTGTGATCATAAGCCGACCTTGGCTACACCACATGGAAGCGGTGATTTCCACGCAACACCAATGCCTCAAGTACCCTGCAAATGGTGACATAGGAGCAATCAAATGAGACCAGACTGCTGCTGTAGAATGTCATTAAGCCGTAGCAGGCAACCAGGAGACAAAACACAACAATCCGATCCAGGGGATCTAGATGAGGAGGCCCCAAACATGAATGCAGGAACCTCATTTTTGTTTTTTGACGACGAACCTCCTTTATGCCCAAGAGGAAGAAAAAATGTTATGCAGCCAGAGGAAGAGTCCGTCACTGTATTCCTAGACAGCCCGGGCTAACACTAAAGTCGACCATATATGCTCTAACCTTAACAGGCTACTAGTAGACCATTAGCCGTGTTCCTAAAAGAAAATCAGGATGTATTCGTCTGGACAGTGAAGGACATGGCAGGAATTGACCCCTCCATAATCACACACTGATTGACAATCAATCAAGACTTAAATTTCGTCGGGCAAAAGAGGAGGCCAGTGGCTCCTAAACACAATCAGACCATTAACGAGGAAGTGCAAAGGCTATTGAACGCCGACATGATAAGGGAGTCACGCTACCCGGACTGGCTGGCAAACACTGTCTTGGTAAAAAAGAAAAATGGGAAGTGGAGAGTCTGCATGGACTATACAGACCTCAACAAGGCCTGTCTAAAAGACAACTTTTCACTGCCCTGGATAGACCAGATCGTCGATGCAACGTTTGGACACAACCTTCTCAGCTTCATGTACACTTACTCTGGCTATAATCAATTTAGCATGCACCCTTCGAATCAAGAAAAAACCTCCATAATGGAAAGGGGCATATACTGCTACCGGGTAATGCAATCTAGGTTGAAAAACGCAGGGGCCACATACCAGCTGCTGGTGAACCGCATGTTCAAAGGACAAATTTGGAGGACAACAGAAGTCTACATCGATGACATTCTGGTGAAAGGCCTCTGTAATCCCAATTACCTTGCGGACCTCCAAAAAGCCTTCTCTCAACTCTACAAATACCGAATCAAGCTCAACCCACAAAAAATGCAAATTTGGAGTACAATCAGGAAAATTCTTAAGTTAATAGTCAATCGAAGGGGGTAAAGGCCAACCCAAAACAGTTTCAGACTTTTCTCAACATGAGATCACATACAAATATCAAGGGCGTTCAGAGTCTAGCTGGGAGGGTGGCAACCCTGAATAGGTTCATCTCAAAATCTTCAGTCAGATGCCCCCCTTTCTTCAAGATTCTAAAAGGAAAAAAAGAATTCCAGTGGGGTGAACAATGTGAACAGGCTTTCCAGGATCTGAAGGTGTACATGGGAAGCACAAAGCGGTTCTCAAAACCCATTCCAAAAAAGACTCTACCTATACCTTTCTGTCTTCGAACACGTCGTTAGCTCAGCCTTGATTCGAGAAGATAAGGGGAAACAAAAACTTGTATAGCACGTCAGCAACACGTTCATGGTGCAGAAGCCAACTACCCAAATGTGAAAAAATTGGCCTTAGCGCTGGTAGCGTCCTCCAGAAAACTGAGACCTTACTTCCAAGTTCACTTTATAACAGTCCTTACTGAGTACCCACTCCGATTAGTACTACACAAGCAAGAGCTATCGCGAAGAATGGTCAAATGGTCAGTAGAGCTGGGACAGTTTGATATCCATTATGCTCCCAGAGTGACCATCAAGGTGTAAGCACTAGCGGACTTCTTCGCTGAGTTCATTGGAACAAGATAACCAGAGTCGAAAAGCCAAGAGGGACATGAGATACCAAACCATTCTCACAAGGATGGGTCATGCGATGTGACAGATCATCTAATGAAAATGGTAGTGGAATCAAGATTGTTATTTATATTCCAGAGGGGACACCCTTAAGAAATCTATGAAATTCGCCTTCAACGCTTGAAACAATGAAGCAGAATACGAGACCCTTATATCCGGACTAAAATTGGCCAGAGGGATCAGAGTATAAGAAATCAGTGTTCAACAATTCCTCACTGGTGGTCAACCAAGTGAATGGCCGATTCAATGTTAAAGATCCTCGGATGTTGGCCTATTGCGAAAAAATGATGCCAATAAAGGTTTTAAGAAAATCCTAACCCTTCACTGTTCCAAGACAGACAATGAGGAAGCTGACACTCTGGCCAAGAAGGTCTCGTCTGCAACAGAAACCTCCGACAAACTTATAGAGTTCCGAGAGAAGTTAGATCTAGAGGAAATGGGACTCCACGAGGTTTACTCCACAAACGAGGAGACTGGCTGGATGAGTCCCCAAATGAGCTACATAAAAGATGGAGTCCACCCGACAGAAAATTTGGAGGCTCATTAGCTGAAGAACTGGGCAATACGGTACACGCTCCTTAACGACATGATGTATAAAAGATCAACAACTGGCCCAATGCTCAAGTGCCTGAGTCCCTAAGAGGCGGAGTATGTCCTAAGAGAAATCCATGGATGAATATGTGAGAACTACCTCATAGGAAGGACATTGGCCCACAAGGCCCTCACACTGGGGTACTACTGGCCTTAGATGCAGCAGGAGGCTAAAAATGTGGTATGCATACGTGATAAGTGTCAAAGGTACGCCCCATACAGGCATATGTCTGCATAGAACATGGTCCAAATGACATGTTTGTGGCCTTTTGCAAAGTGGGGATGGATATCATAGACCCATTTTCCATCTCCAAAAAAAAAAGAAAATTTTCCTCATGGTCGTCGATTACTTTACCAAATGGGTAGAAGCAGAACCAGTCTCCAAGATTGGAGAGAATCAAATTGAGAATTTCCTCTGGATGTCTATCATCTGCAGGTTTGGAATGCCAAAAACATTGGCAAGCGATAATGGGACTTAGTTTGAATGCAAAAAGGTTAAAAAACTTTGTGTCAATCTAAGCATTAGTCAGCACTATTCAGCATCGGGGCATCCCAAGGCCAATGGATAAGTGAAAGTCGCCAACCGAAAAATCCTGGAAGCAATTAAGAAGAAACTCGATGCAGCCAAGGGCTATGGGTTTCTAAACTTCCAGGCATTCTCTGGGCATACCTTACCACAAAATGGACTACCATTGGAGAAACACCATTCGCCCTTGCCTATGGGTCAGAGGCAATGGTTCCATTGAAACTAGGAATGCCAATGTTCAAAACAGAGAAGTTCAGGTTGGAGGACAACTAGGTCTGCTTGAAGAGCAAAGAGACAGAGCTTCCGTCAGAATGGTGGCCTATCAGGAGAAGATGACCCAATACTACAATAAAAAGGTTAAACCTTGAGAATTCAAGGTCGGGGAATGGGTGCTTAAAAAATCCCAGCCGAACATAAAGGACCCGGGAAGGCAAGTTGAGCTCGAATTGGGAAGGTCCCTTTAAGGTAAGGAAGATCAATAGGCCTGGAACCTATTGGTTGGAAAACTTGAGTTTAGAGCGTCTTTAAATACCAAGGAATGTAGAACACTTAAAGAAGTATTATCATTAAAGGTACTCTCTTTAAAGAATCCCATTTTATATAACTCTATGTATAGGGCAAACCTGGTCTGACCAAGAAGACCACAATGGCGCATAGCGGCCGAGTTTAGTCCTACGCAAGATGTCGACAACTCACCGCATCTAAGTTACCCAGTCTGCCTAAGGAACCACGGTGTTGCATAATAGACAGAGTCCAGTCTTGCGACGACTCATTGCACTTGAATAACCCGTTCCGACTAAGGGGACCACAATGGCGCAGAATATCCGAGTCTAGTCCTACTCAGGATGTCGACAACTCAGACTGAGTCCAGTCTTGCGACGGGTTACCACACTTGAATAACTAGGTCCTACCAATGGGACCACAATGGTGCACTATGGCCGAGTTTAGTCCTACTTAGTATATTGACAACTCACCGCATCTAAGTGACCTAGTCCGCCTCAGGAACCATGGTGTTGCATAGTGGACCAAGTCTAGTCTTGCGAAGACTCACCGCATTTGAATAACCTAGTCCAACCAAGGAGACCACATTGGCGCACAACGGCCAAGTCTAATCCTACTCAAAATGACAACAACTCGCCACATCTAAGTACCCTAATCGGCCTAAGGAATCACAACATTGCATTGCTGACCGAGTCCAGTCTTACGACTGCTCACTGTACTTGAATAACATGATCCGAACAAGGGTACCACAATGGTGCACAACGATCGATTCTAGTCCTACTCAAGTTGTTGACAACTCGTCGCATCTAACCGCAACTAAGTTCTCCAGTCCATGCGGACCAAGATGATTTCTCTAACACTTAAGTCCTATTCAAGATTAAGTCGGACTATCTTATGAAATATAGTCCGCTTGGACCAAAATGGTTTCTCTAATACTTAAGCCCTATTAAGGAGTAAGTCAGAATACCTTATGAAATATGGAAATCTAGTCCGTTCATGCCAGGATGATTTCTCTAAATGCTTAAATCCTCTTTAGGAAGTAACTGGCTCACATCGCAAGGCTTGGTTTGTTTGGGCAAAAGTGGCTTCTCGACAACTTAACTCCTATCCAAGGTTAAAGTTGTCTTCTTATAGGGTCTAGACCGACCAGTCTAGGAAACGGTCAGCTTGAAACTAGTGGGCCTGGATTGACATAGAATCCTAGCCAGAGCTAATATGATTTTTGTCGAATCAGATCAAACATATTATTGGACAAACAACACAAATACATACAAGAAAAAAAACTCTATTGAGTAAACAAAGGTTTTTACAAAGCTTGACCGACTGGTCAGATCGAAGGATTACATGAAACAAGCATCTAAGATTGGTGGAAAGAAAAATGCGAGCGAAGATATACCAAAACACATACTGGGGACTTGCTCTACCAGTCTGTCTTCTAGAGGAAATGCCCGAGGTGAAGATAAAGAAGAAGTTGCAGGATCAACAACTTTGTGGCAGAGAAAGCTACTGGTGCTATCTTTGAAAGGTGGCAAAAAAAGTTACAAGCGCACCTCATGTTGGATGAAAAACTTAGGACTAATGAGGTACCCTCAAAGAGCAATTGGAAGCTCACTCAAGCCAGTGGGATTTCTATAAGTACAAATCCTATCAGAACTTATCACTGTAAATACCAGAATGTACAGAGGCTTCACCAACAAATTTTCTTCTTCAACCTTTGGAGAAATCGGGGAAAAAGAACATTCAACGAACTCCATCTGGAAAAGAGGAAGTGACGCTCTGTGAATAAAGAATAATGCCAGAACCAGCCAAATCAAGCTTATATATAGGTGCAACATTTGTGGAAGGCAACAACTCGTTAGTCGCATCAACATTAAACGCTGCAAAAATTTGAATAGGCATTTAACTTAATTACCCACACACAGTGTAAGTCCCCACTCAAAGAGTTAATGGGCCTGAATGTAGCCCCACTAACTAGGGGAAGTAACTGATGAGACATTTAATAGTCAACCGATCAAAGCCGAACATGTGTCACGATTAGTGCTAAAATAAGAAGCCCTAATCTGGTCTAATGCAGGCCCAAACCATGTCCAGCTCAGACCTAGACTAAATGTCATTCAACCCGTAAGTCAGGCGCCCAAGCCGAGATTACACAAGCCTAATATGGCATGAATCTCAAAGTTTGGCTCAGGACATTAAGGCCCGAACACATATCTCTGGGTTACAGCAGGCCCAGAATCCATTCGCACGACTCTTGGTCCAATTGAGTATTGGGTCTCAATTAGAGCCAAGTGCCGAAAAAGACTCAATCACGGACGGGTAAGATCCCAAGCGAGATCTCTTTCGTTCATCATGCCTTCAACAAAAAAGTCAACTGAGGAGTTAAACACTCATTATATAAGGTGAACAAAAATGATGAGAAAGGTACACACGTGCAACTCTAATTTTATTAGTCTATCTCCATCCTTGTTCAGTACTTGACTTTACCATCGGAGTGCCTTTGGCCGCCGCAACGATGGTCTTTGACTCACCGCTATTCATTTTAGTAGGTTTGAAATTGACACGGACGGATTTGGACACATAAAAAACAAATAAAGAAAATGAAGCAAATCTATTTGAAGGAGGGCTTACCGAAAAATGCCATTGAAATACACCCAAAAATGAGATGCATGAATTCAAATAAGAGAGAAGGAGACTGGTTGGGACAGTGGAAAAAGGTGATTGGGAGAAAGTGTTGAGGTTGACTTGTAGGTGTTAAAATGGTGAAAGTTGGCTTGTTAGGTTGATTAAAGTGGATTGAAACATGAGTGGCATCATCAAGTCAAAAGTACAAACGCACTTCAGAGGAGAGTGAAATGAGCTCTTCTAGCCGACCTTGTTTTGGCGCCTGGAGCAATGCCTGAACCCTCCTGGGCATGTGCGCCTGGAGGGTGTTGGGCACGTGGTTGGCTGCTCTGTGAGAGTGAAAGAAATTCTTCATCATTTCTACCCCTTTCACGCCTTTCACTCTCACCACAAAAATTCACTCTTCACACTCACAGAGCATCACTCACAGCAAGCAAGAAATCCTCCTCTCGCAAGAATTACTCCTCTCACAGCTCTTCACACTCACTGCTTTCACTCTCTTGAACCCTAGATTTGGTCGATTTTAACCTAAAATAGAAGAAATCCAGTCTCAATCGGACAACTACAGGTCGTCGTTGTCGTCAGCGAGCAACCCGACCACAAAATCTAGCCAAGATCCGACAAAGGTGGAGTTTCGACCTCGACCAAGATCCGACCAAGGCGGAGTTCAAAGATCTGAGTTTTTCCAGCCATCAAACAAGAGTCCCAAAGGTATGTTCAAATGTTGTTGAAGTCGAGTTTTAAACACCACTTTTGAACACCACTTTTGCCTGAAATAGTTTTAATTTACACTTGGTCGAAAATTTAGATTTTTTAATATTTAGAGATGATTTTTTTAATAGCGATTATTTGTTTATAGAAACGAAAATCAACATTTGTCCCTCAAGAAACATGCCTTCCTTTCAACTACGAAATGGATTTAGTTAACAATTGTTACAAGTGTTACTGCGATTTTTTCTGCATTTAAGACTCAACAATTCTTTCTGCTTCTGTCACACTAAAATGATTACTGTTTTTTTGCTTCTTTTATGTTCTATTTTTTCCCCGATTGAGGCTATTAATTATCCAGACTCTAGAGTACCTATAACATCAAGACTTGTTAAATTATTTCATCTTCCCCACTCTTTCGTCACCATTTTCCATTGATTTTTTTCTTCCAAACAAACCATTTTCCATTTATTTTATCTGGTTGTTGGGTGCTTTGGTTATTTTTTTTTTCTTTAAAAAAATTGTATTTTTGATGAAGTTTGGATTTTTTGGGGTGATTTTGAAGCAAAGCTGTGAGAATGAATTTTGGGGTGGTGAAGTAGACCTGGGAGAATGAATTTTGGGTTGGAGAAGTAGTCTTCCTCAACCGTCACCTCTGAATTTTTTTCTGAATTTTTTCCGAATTTTGTGTAGATGATTGCTTTTCTAATTTTTTTTTAATCCAGAAATGGCATTCAAAGCATACGTTGTGTATCGTGGTCGTAAACCCGGAGTATACCTGAACTGGCCAGGATATTTATCTAAGGTATCGGGGTATAGCGGTGTTTTCTATAAGGGGTTTATGTCAGCCGCCGAAGCATACGAATCACATGAGTTGTGGGTTCACTCAGAAGCGGCGAGAAAAGACCGGGAGACATTAAACAACAATGAAGATGTGAAAGTTAACGATCGTGTTTTTGATGATCAAGCTGATGAAGTAAATGATCAAAGAAATGACACCCAAGGGAACAACGATCCTTGGGCTTTTACGAGGGACTTAATCAACACTTTATTAGTAGTAATTATTATCATACTTGTACTATTTATTCTTAAGCTCTTGGCCGAATGATGTGTAATGTAATATGTACATCAATATGTATTATGTGAATATATTTGGTAATCCAATCCAATTTGTGTTTCATATTGTTCTTGTTCTTTTTCCGTATGGTCAAATATTTTGAAATATTTTGGAATGCTATATGTGCAGGCAACAATTGCCTATATGTGGAATATTTTTGGAAAATTTTGGAATGCTATATGTGCAGGCAGCAAGTGCATGTTGGTACTTTTATGCTATATTTTGGAATGCCATATGTCAAGAGTTGTTGGTACTTTTATTAAGACCATTGCATAATTGCTATATGTGCTATATTTTGGAATGCGAAATGTGTCAAATATGTCAAGGGTCCTATTCATTTTCTATATGAGTTGTTGGAAAAACAGTTTTAAGATGTGGTTGCCTCTTTCCAGTCTTCTGAATCCCTACTTTGAGAAGTAAAAATGAACATCAGACACAGGGCACAAAACGTTTAATGATCAAGAAGTTTATGATTCTCCCCAGCTTGCCATGAGGTGGTCAGTAGATCGATGAAGCGATTGCCAAAGAGTGGACACAAAGTGCTTAATCACTGTGGTGATCTATTCACCACTGATTTGTACCCCTTCGATTGTATGCTTGTTGTTTACCGTCATAGTATTCGTTCTTGCAAGCCAAAATTTGGAAATGCTATGCAGATTTAGTTACCATGTCATACACATGCACTTCTCTTGTTTCAGCCCTGGTTTGTTTTGCTTAATATGTACCATTTCAAAGCTTATTGGCTACTTGTTATACACTGCTTGGATGTGAATATTCAACAACTTATTGGCTGTAAGTTATAACTCTTGCTCACAATTAAGTCATGTCTCTGAATATAACCAATGTCGAGAAAAACAATAAATCAGGAACAACCTAGTGCATGATATATAGTTAAGATAAACTTTTCCATAGAAACATAACACTAATTAACAACCAAATAGAAGTTCAGCATAATGTTTTCACAGGGTGACAGTTCAGTACGCAAACATGTCACTATAAGAACAAGTATCAAAATAGTAAAACCACCAAGCTAAAAATATGCAGACTAATATAAACATGACTGCCAAAAATACAAAAACCACCAAGCAAACATTCACTTTTAACATATTGTCAATGCATTCTCTATTGAAAAGCTTTCTGGAACAACATGACTCTGCTCTGAGTAGCAGCAGCAGCAACCAAATGAAAAATACATGACTCAGACTCTCAACCTGGGGGTAACAAATTTCAGCAGCAGCAACTCTTCTCTCTGCTACAATTTCAGCAGATCTATATGGTGAGAATGCTAACAAAATACATTCATATATGGAGCAACAAAATACAATTTCAAACATGCATGGTAGCAACTCTACAGTTAGCAATATACATCAGTGCATGATGTTTTTTCATACAAGGAGCTAGTTATTCAACTACAATTATCCCACATCATCAATGAATTTGTGTGTGCATACTATTATAATTAATTGTAACTTTTGTTAATATCTTCTACATAAGCAAAACCCAAAGTTAATGCACCCTTTTTCTTCATGTCTGCATTTCTGCTTACATGCTTCCTCCCATTTTCTTTACTGGAACCATTCTCTGACATGGCTTCAGCAGCCCCCATCAGAATTCTTCTCAGATTTGAAAATGCAGGAGATTAACCAATAGACAATTTTTTTAACAGGTTGAACTAAAAAGTGTGATCTAACATAGCTTACATGTATGAACTAAAAAAAAGTGTGATCTAACAGGATGGGACTGAAATATGTATCTTTAAAAACTTACAGTGATTGCCACTGATCTGCAACATTTTGAATTCACAACAACCTATAGTCTGGCAACTCCATGTCGTTGTTTGAAGCTGGTGGCTGCAAAAATAAATAAATAAATAAATAATAAAGAATTGCACTGCAAAAATAACAGCAGTATTACGAAATAGTGTGACCCCATTGTTTATATACCTGTGAGAGCAACGAATAAAAATGATCAATTCCTTGGATTGGAATACCAGATTGTGACCCCATTGTTTCATCCTTCAAGTCGACAAATACAAATCATAAGTGGGCAATCATTTCATAAGTGATAGTTACGCGTCTGTAAATATATTAAAAACAAACATGTGTATTTGGATTTAATGAATGAGGTGTCATATATTCTGAACCTTCAATTCCAATTTGGGAACAACCCTACAAATGACATGTGTACATAAATTTTAATATTCTAGACTTAAGAAATTAAATATTCATAAAACACATATTGCAAAACATACCACATTCTTCTCAATGGCATGCTCTTTATTTACTTTTTTTTTCCGTTGTATTTTTTTACAAACTTTTTCAACGGTGGATTGCATCCTTGAATTAGAGTGTCGGCCTTTGCTAGGAACCGGTAATGGACTATGACTGTTGATCCCAGAACTAGTAGTATTGGAGCCAAATTCCAAAAACCCATGTGAATCAACACGCTCATCACCTTCATCAGTTTTAAGTTGCTCCATTTTCAAAGTGATCCATTCATGAACTTGGAATGTCTTCTTTTCATCTTCAGCGGCATAGTCGGCCATTTCATAGAAGTGACTGCACATCTTGTCAAACCGTTGATTTTCAGGCTTCATTCCCCAATCTGAATAAACAATCTTAACCTTTGTATGAGCCCTCTTCACATCTTTCCTCCACTTCCGAAGAACATATTTATCAGGTACAACATGAATATCTCTTTCAAACAAGACTTTCAATACATGTTTGCATAAGATCCCGGCAATTACACTTGATATTGAAGTCGGCAACGTTAAAATATACTATAAAATTGATTGAACGTTGTCTACCTCCTATCACCAAGTCTTGTCTAACATTGTATACCTCAAAGCCACTCTTATCTATAACTTCATTACGAATTTTACAACATATATTCCCTGTTATCTCTTCTTGGAACTCCTTAAATTTATTTGTAGTGTAGGCAGTTTGAAAAGTTTTCTCTATTGCACAAGAAGTAATGCAAGGAATCTTTCGGTTAAACGATTTAAAGTCCTCTTCAGCTTCCTTTTGAACCTTACTTCGTAGTGCATTCTCATATTGTTCAACGAATTGCTTCAAAGTGGTCTTCGAATTTACATAACCATAAAAAAAAGCATTCATGCTTTCACTCCTTTGAATTGAAGACATCCCCGCCCAAAATGTACATCTTTGATATGTTGGCACCCAATGCATTCTTTCAAGATACAATCCTATCAACCAATCATTTTCTTGCAGACAATATTTCTCAATGAAACCATGCCAATTTACTTCAAACTCTTCATGAGACAAGGAATCGTAAACTGTTCTTTGCATTGCAAACTTGATTGCCTCATATTGATTGCAACCAGACAATTTTTCAGGCAACTTCATAATATGCCACAAGCACCATCTGTGTTGCGTGTTGGAAAATACAATTTCAATGGCCCTCTTCATTGCCCTATCTTGATCAGTGATTATAGCCGTCAGAGCATTGCCATTCATACACATAAGCCAAGTTTGGAAAAGCCAAACAAACTCTTCAATGACCTCATCACATATCAATCCACATCCCAAAAGAATTGACTGACCGTGATGATTCACCCCAACAAAAGAAGCAAATGACATCTCATACTTATTTGTTAAGTATGTAGTGTCAAAAGTAACAGCATCTCCAAACTCCTTGTAAGTTGTTCTGCTCGATGCACAGCCCAAAAGACATTTCTCAACCTCCATTTATCGTCCAAATCCATCATATAAAAGAAATCAGCATTGTTAGCTTGCATTTTTTGGAAGTAGTTATGAATGGCCTCCACATCCCCCTCCCCAAGTCTCGACCTCCTCATTCTATCCAGATAATTATAACAATCTTTCTGAGAAAATGGCAAAATATCATGACCACCAGCTTCAACTACACATGAAGAAAAACTCTTACTTGACCTAATACCCGTCCTATCATTATAATCCAGCTTCTTCTTGACATACGAACTCATAACTCTATTTTTCGGATAAAATCTTGATTTTTCGGGGCTCAATTCATGATTGTGATCAAGTGTTACTCTTGTCACTAACATTGTTCCATTAGAGCATATTTGACCTCTAACTTTAGCCAAACATCCACATTTAGTTGTACCCCGCAATTTTATAACACTTTTTGATTCACTTTTATGTTGCCCAGACCGACCACATGCAAGCGTAATGTATTTAGGTTTTCCATATTCATCTCTTTCCGTATTCCTTACTTTTACTGGAAATCCTATTTTATTACCATAATCATGATAATAACATTGGTAGTCATTAATGCTGCTGAATTCCATCCCTTCTATAGGATCCCTTATCTCTTCTAAATTTTCTTCATTCTCCATCAATTCATTATCTTCTATACTATCCATTCCTGAAATATGTGTTATAACATACAACAACTATTATAACATAAATGCACAGCTAATATCCCTAGTAATATTACCTTCTATAGTCTATTTTGGGGAACAATGTTGCAACTAAGGATCCACCAGAGTTGTTATACAGGTAGTTCCGGCCAAATAGACTACAATAGAAGTACTATACAATACAAGCTAATGACAATGTATCCCTAAACAAAAATTCTATGAAATAATTATTGAATTGAAAGAATTACAATACAAGTAAAACATTACACTAATTAACAGAACAATTATCATTTTCCATGTAAATCAAAAAAATCAAACACACCCTTAAAAAAGGATATTGAACAAATGAAAATATTCGAATTAGATATCTGATATGGATTTGATTATTGAGAATTCATTGGATTATCGGATCAGATAGAGGCTAGTATCCAATCTGTTTCTACTGAGGGTAGTGAAAACTCACTACCAAATAGCAAAAAACCAAGCTACAATCAAACATACAAGAAGAAGAAGAAGAATATGAAGTTAAGGATCCCAAGCCTGTCCCCAAATCCATATGTAAACCTACTTCATCTATTCTCCTCCATTTGTTTCCAGAGAATAGATGGAACAATTAATGATGAACAACATGGAACAAAGATCAGATAATAACAAAAACAAATCCACAAATTTTGTCAAAAAATTCAATATACAATACATCGCGAATCAAAACAAACATCAGATTCAACATTTAACCTAGGGGTGGGCATCCCATCCCGCGATCCCGTTCCGTCCCGATTTTTTCGGGTCTTAATGGGATTGAATAATTTCATCCCGATCCCGTCCCGTCCCGATCTAGAATGGGATGGGATGGGATGAAGATTTTCAATCCCGCCAATCCCGTCCCGTCCCGAACTAATTTTTTAATATTAATTATTAATATTTTTATTTACTTATTTATTTATTTTATATTCCAAGTTGGGTTTATCGCTAACTAGGGTTTAACAACTACCTCTTTTGCTTGATGTTTTCTCACTCCAGGAAATAAAATTGCTGTAATTGAAAACTTGGGTGCGACTGAGGTAACTCATTCCTCCTCCTTCAACTTCATCCGTTTAATTTTCTTAGAAATTCGTAGATAAAATCAAAATGGGGGTTTCTAATTTCATATGTACTAAATGGGTAGGGTTTAGGGCTTATGTTTTCAGTCAGAAGACAACCTATGTTTGTTTACTGCATTTGCTTAAAATATTAAAAAATTACTGCCATAATTCAAGCAACTTGACCTCCTAAGTCTGCAATGGCCTTTCTCTATAAATATCCCCCCTGCTTTGTGATTCCGTAAACTAAAAATCAGAGTCTTTACAGTTTTCAAATTGATCTGTCAAGGTAACAAAGGAAAAAGCTCTTATAATTTGAGCTAAGACAATCACACTGGGTTCATAATTTCATTATGATCCTCAAGTTTTTAGACCCTTACCAATTGGCCTCAAGGTTCTATCTTCTAACCAGCTGGAAGAGAGAACTTTACAAGAAAAAAAAACCCACTTTTCTGATGTAGTCTGAACTTCAAAGTAGTCAAAGGGTACATTACGCCATCCCACTCAAGCATATGCTGGAGAACCAAATGCTTGAGCCCATAATGGGGTTTTGATCTGCCAACTATGGGCCCATTTTTGTTTCAAGAATTGAATCCCCTTTTTCATTTTTCAAATCTCTCTAGGACTGGTTTTGGGTTTTGGTTTTGCTAGGTGGCCTAGGTTTGCTCTTGGTTGAGGGGCCTGTGGATATAACACAAACCTGCATTGTGAACTTCTCAGCTCTAATACAAAGTTGACCTGCTGCCATTGATGTGCCCTGTGTTTTAACTTTCATTTGCTAGTAATAGCTCATTGAATGGTTTGGCCACCTGACTCCTATTGTATCCATTGCATTAGGCATTAGGCAGGCCTTCCAGCAGCCTTCCAGCAGCAGCAGGCCTTCCAGCAGGCTTCCAGCAGTTCAGGCTTCTATTTGATATGTCCAAATTAGCACGCTGATCCCGTCCCGTCCCGAACCCGTTTGGGATGGGACGAGGTCGGGATGAGATTTTTCCCATCCCGTCCCGTCTAAGGATGGACATATCTCGTCCCATCCCGTCCCGTGCCCACCCCTAATTTAACCTCATCTCAAATAACTAGATCTAACACTCATCATATTATTACCTTCAATTCGACTTAGACGAAGACCACGATGTCAATTTTTAAAATTTACTTGTCGATTATCAATGATAATAGGCAAAATCGCTCTGTAAATGAACGAAAATACAGCTAATTTCACCCGCATATCCGATGAGATCCACATCTAAATAGTAGAATCAATATACAACATATTGATTTTTGGTCAAAAATTACGAAATAGTGAGATTCGATTCTAGAAAATGTGGGGCTTACCTTGCACTTGCACTTCGTCCGAATAAATACGAAACTTTGAATTGAAACTCAGCACGAGGCCGAAACTCAGCTCGAGGTTGAGGTCGAAGTCACCACGATGCTCAGATCTGTCGATTTCTCCAAAACATAGATCGATTCTCCTGTCGAGCTTCTCCAATCTCGATCTCCAAATCGTCTTGATTGACTCTCCTATGGAGCTTCTCCAAACTCGATCACCAAATCGTTTTGATCGATTACACTGTCGAAATTTTGAGCTAAAAACCAGCGAAAATTCTACCCAAAACGGTGGTTTTTTGTTTTTGGAGCCAAAAACCAGATCTGTGGGTTTTTGGAGCCAAGACCAGCCGAATACAAAATCTCACGTGCCCAACAACCTCCAGGCGCACGTGCTCAGGAGGGTCCAGACAGAGGCTGTGCGCCAATACAAGGCTGGGTAGATTTTTTGGAGTGAAATTAGTTTAATTGTAAGTCAAATTGAGAGGTGCGTGTCTTTCTTCCTTTCACTTTCCAAACCTAAACACATCACAACACCTATTCTGTATAGAAGCAAAAAACACATTTCTAGGGAACATAACCATTTTTTTTTCAGGTTTCAGGATTTTTATATTTCTACTCCTTTTATAAATGATGTTTGTGGTTGTATTATTAAGAAAATGAGTAAAAATGTAAAACAACCAAAACCTGACCAAAAAATGGTTGTTTTTCCTGGTTGCCTAGACATACTCATCATAAATTTAGTTCAAATCACATTGCACATATTTCAAGTGTTGAATTACCTGTAGAAATAAAGGAAAAACATAAAGAAGAAGAAGAAGAAGGGTCACAGGTCACAAGTAGGAGGAGTCACTAATGGCTGCTGTTGCAAACACTGCATTGCTTCTACACTTTTCATCATGGAGAACCCCGTTCCCTTTTGATCCCACCTCCGATTTATTCGATTTCATGAAAACCCAAAACACTCAAATCTAAATCGATAAAAGTTATGACAGACCTTAAGAAAGAGATAATAGTTCATCTCCTACATCTCTCTCATCAATTCATGTTTTTGTCTCTCGGTGGTGGTCCGACCAGGTGGTGGTGAAGTATTTGGTGGAGGTATGATCAAGTGTTGGTAGAGCTCTGATTTGGTGGTGTTGATATGGTCCTATCAGGTGGTGGTGGTTCGATTAGGTTGTGGTGGAGCTCTGATTAGGTGATTTTTCATCGTCAACTTCATCTTCGTCGTCAGGCTCTACTGATGAGTTTGAAAGTATAGATGAAGGAAAAGAAGGTACGGAAGGAATGTGGAACAGAGAGAAGCATGTAAAAGGATAAAAAAATTCTAGGATGCTTGGCCCTGTGCCTGGTGATGTGCCTGGTAGGTGCCAGGCACCGTTGATCTTGCCTGGAGATGGGTGTTACACCTATCCCGATGCAATATCAACGGTGCCTGGCCCTACCAGGCACAACACCAGGCACAGGGCCAGGCATCGTAGTAGTGCTCCTCAGGGGAAACATTTTGCTCCCATGCTTTGTAAAGAGGTGAGTGAACTTATTTCATCAATTGTTCCCCATTGTTGTATTATGTCTAATTTGTTAACTAATCTTCCTCTTAGTTTGTCATATTTGGATGAATTCTTCCATTAGTCAATTTGATTCAGTGTAGCTACATGATCTCTTCCTTTGTCCTATAGTTCGGGACTGCATTTCTAGAACTGGTCCCGTCCCAATTCCAACAGGTTCGGGACTGGCATGAAAATAGTAGAACCCATTTTGGTGTGGTTTGAAACAGTTCGGAACCATAAAGGTCTATTCAAAATGTGATGGATCGTGATTGTTGCCCACACCTAGTGTCTTCAACCTGATTTTAGATTTCTCAATTAGCCCTCTCAAATTCATGTTACTTAAAATTAAAACTAGCCCCTCTCGAACATTGATTAATTGTATATAAGCCCCTAACATAATTTATTTAAAGTCCCCCAATTATATATTAACTATAAATAGGCTCTTACATCTAACTTTGGATTTTCATTTAGCCCTCATATTTTGCACTTTTTACAATCAAAACGAGTCATTCTCAAAATTTGATTAATTATAACTAAGCCCCTAACAAAATATATTTAAAGCCCTCTGATATCTATAAAACTATAAATAGGTCCTTACATCAACCTCTTGATTTTTCATTTTCCCCTCCACATTTCATACATTTTATAATCGAAACTAGTCTCTCTCAAACATTGATTAATACCTAAGCCCCTAATATAATTTTTTGAAACCTTTCAATAATCTATAAACTATAAAATAAGCCCTTACAATAGTGAGAATGCAATCTTGGTTATAATATTTTGCTCCATAAAATTCGTTAAACTTTTTAATAATTTAAATTAATTTAGTTAATTGTATAAATAAATTTTATGATTATTTTTCTTGGAAATCTATAGTCAAATCTCCTAAAATTTTAATTTTAATTTTTTATTGAATTTTTTGAATAAAATAAAAGAAAATACTGAATATACGCACCCGTAGAGCGCATCCACACCCTAGTCTTATTAACAGAATGTTTACCATTAAAATTTGTTAAAGTTACATAATTCTTAAAAGGTATAGAACTACTAGTGACAAGAATGTGATTCCCTCCCAACTGTAAAGTGATAGGGAAACCATTCATTCAAATTTGATCAATTATATACAAAAGTTTCATGTTTAATAGACAAACTAGCATTTTCATGTGTCTTTGACACTCATTTATCACATTTTGAGCATTCCTTACTTGGATATTCCCACATTGCTCGAGACATGCATCGGTTTCGGTCGTGGCTACCTTTTGGCTGGCAGATTTGGATATATTCAATCGTATCACCATAGCAGAGATCACGAATGTGCAGAGATACGGTCAAACAAATATAAATACATACTCATTTTCCAAGAGCCAGACACGCAATAACACTTGAGCAAACAAGGCTCTCTCTAAACCTCTCCTTTTCTTTCCCCTCTTACCTCCTTAAGCCCGTTACTGACTTGATCTTTGGAGACTCTGTCTGGATTGGAGTTTGTACAGGTACAACAACTCACAGTTTAATTGGACAGCATGACCTTAGTAGGAGAAGTTCCAAGACTACTTTTTAACTTCAACATTATCTTTTAACTGTTGAGTTTGTCTACAAAGGTGATAGTGATATAGAGCCTTGGGGTCTCAATTACCGCGTGTTTATTTACAGTTCTACACAACAATAAATATTATAGGCATATGTTTGTAGGGATAAAGTGTCTCTAATAGTAGTGTAAGTTGAAGACAATGAAAAAAATAAAGGTTTCACATTCTCCAAATATAAATTTTTATCCTACAAAGTGCAATGGTGTGGGGAAATAACATGAGTTGATGGACGAAAATAACTAAATAATAATAATAATAATAATAATAATAATAATAATAATAATAATAATAATAATAATAATAATAATAATAATTGATGATACATAAAAATGGTCACAGCCCTGAGCCGTACACGTGTCATGATGATCTCGAGGAACTACAAGCCCAACATCACCCCAACGTTGATCCGGCCCAAGCGGTTCTAAGCCCGCTTACTTCAGTCCGCCAGGCAGACTCGGACTCTCACAACATGCTAGGCCCACACGTCTCACAACTATCCTCAATACCCGTAAGCCCTCCTTAGGCATGACTCGAATGTAATGTACCGCCTTTCCGTCCCACCATTTGTGGATCGGATCATGAACGAGGCCCCACCGAGGAAGTTCACTCCTACGACGGAACCACTGATCCCTTCGACCACCTGTGCCATTACCATCACGTAATGGCCCTTAAAAAAGGATCCAAATCTGTCATGTGTAGGACCTTTCCCACTAGTCTGAAAAGCTCTGCATTGACATGGTTCCATAGCCTTCCGCCGAAGTCCATCGACTCCTTCAAAACACTGGCAAAGGAATTTCTAACGTGTTTCATCGAAAGCCAACGTTTTCGAAAAGGACCTCAGTACATACTCTCCCCGAGGCAGAGGTAGGTGAAACACTCCGAGAGTATGTCACATGCTTCAACAACGAGCTGACCCTCATCAATAGATGCAGCGACGATACAGCCGTGTCGGCCTTCACTGTGAGCCTCAAAGAGGGAAAGCTCTACGAATACTTCACCCTGGAAGAGTCGAGGATCGTAAAAAGGGAAACCAAAGGCGAGAGGAGGCCCTCCGCGCCCAAGGAAAGAAGGAGGGAAAGAGATGCGAGGATGAGGAACGAAGCAAGGGGAAGCGCGGTGACAACAGGCTGGACCCTGGTCGGTTCATGCCGAAAAAATCATCCAACTATGTTGGATCCAAAGTGGTGACACCCTTAAATGCTAACTTGTCGGACGTACAAAATCAATGAAAAACTGGGAGGAACTCAAGTAGCCCCCAAAGACACGCGGAGACCCCGCCAAGCACGGCAACTGCAAGTACAACAAGGAAAATTGCCACAACACCAATGATTGCAAGAGTCTGAGGTGCGAAGTTGAGTATTGGAACCGCAAAATACAAACTGAAAGAGTTCCTGCAATCTGAAAAGCCAATGGAACAGACAAAAGACAAGGGGAGTCAGTTAAAGAAATAGAGAAGGAAACTCCAGGGATAATATACATCCTTCATGGAGTCGGACCAAATGAAGGCCAATAACACAGGTCCCGCAAGCGGACACTACTGGATATGCGGACATAATCCGCAGATGAAGACAAGCACAACTGCCACTCAAGGATCCAAAGCCCCATTCCAACCTTGACCTTTATGGACAAGGACCTCCAAGGAGTCTGAGCGCCACATAACGACACCTTAGTCATCTCGGTCTCCATAGCAAGGTGGGAAGTAAAGAGAGTTCTGGTTGACACAGGAAATTCACTTAACGTTCTGTTTTACAACTCATTCTGCAACATGGACCTCAAGGAGGAAAACATGACATCTTCGAAACACCCGTTGATCGGATTCAGCGGGGAAAAATGCTTCCCCATCTGAAAGATAAGGTTAGCCATGGTGACAGGAGAGCCGCAGCTCAGGAAGGTCCTATTTCTAGACTTCATGGTGGTAGACGCACCATCATCCTACAATCTCATATTGGGAAAACCATGGCTGCACCAGATGGAAGCAGTGGTTTCCACCATTCACCAGTGTGTTAAGTATACTGCTAACCACTCTGAAGGAACAATACGTGGAGACCAACCTACTGCACGAGGCTGCCACTACTCCGCACTAAAACAGATAGGGTGGTCCCAGATTCAGCTACATCATCTAGAGCAGCCTGACTTAGTGCAAGACCAAAAGACGATAGAGACATCATTTTCAAGCAGTATAGGAGCAATCAACTCTTTCGCCCAGCGAGTCGTAAAGGTCATGGCAAGTGGGAACACATCCCCCCCCCCCCAATATTCCATCGGCATGGAGATCTACCTCTCTGCAAGGTTTACTCTTCAGTGACCTATGTAACGCCTCGACAATTCGCTAAACGATCCGCGAGAACAATCCAAATTCACTTCAAGGCCAAGAACAAATTCTCTCCGTCAACAGTTAGTTTGTTTTAAGTTGTTTGTTTCCCTTTCCATAGTCAATATTGAGTTTTAGTTCTTAAAAAGCTTATGTGATTCGTAATAATTTAAGAAATAAAGAAATAATTACAAAAAACAAATTCTATTGATTATTAGAAAGATGTAACAGCAAACACCTTGAGGCAGATACAAAAGGCTACATTTCACGAACGCCTTGAGGAGGATACAAAAGATTGAGCACTACAAGCATCTGAATACAGTGCGAATTGAAGTAAAAGACTCACTTAGACAATTCTGCTATGGACAGCGTCCGACGAAAACTTGGAAACTCTCTGATGTGAGCAATGTGCAAGTGATAACAAAAATAAAAGTTGTTCGACCCCTTCCGAAGACAACAATGTGATAGGGGATTGAAAGGAACGAGCGGTCAAATTACTCTGTCACGTCACTCCGACGATACGCTCTCCATACAGCGTTGTAGACCTTGCAACGGACTGCTGATTTCCTCAAGAGACATCCCACCGTCTATCCAACCTCCTCAAAGGGCTTAGAAGAAGGTAGATGAAGCGATGCAATCATGATCTCATAGCTTCATCAAGAGAGACCATTTTTTCCATATGCAATGGCAGGTGTGACTGAAACACCAAGAGACACCGCACATCAACCAACACTTCGATCAACCATCGGTCGACAACGAGATCCGAGCATACAAAGACACAAGTGGTACGGTGTAACACCAAGGCATCTCCTTTGGTAGAAAATACGTACTACTTCTACCTTCCTCAGAGCCCTGTAGCATTGGAGTGTCATCGGCCACCACAACGGTGGTCTGTGGCTCACGTGTGCTACTTGTGCAAGTCAACATGTCAGCATGAACCGAGTCTAAACAGGGAGCGAAAAAAGACTGCATCAATAATGATGATGATAATAATAATAATAATAATAATAATAATAATAATAATAATAATAATAATAATAATAATAATAATAATAATTATTATTATTATTATTATTATTATAATATTCACGACCGTACATGTGGCATAAAGATCCATATCACGAGAATACAACACCTAATTTATTAGGCCAGCTCATAAAACCCAGGAAGAATAAAGCCAAATGCAGAGGCCCGAACGAAGCCTACCAATGGGAAAAAAACAAAAAAGCCTGTATTCAGGCCCAAACAAATCAGAGCCCAGATCCAGGTCCGACACGAGTTCTCTCATTAGCAGCGGGTGTATTATGTCGTGTGAGCGTTTCAGGCCCACCGCTTTGATGACCTGCTATATTTGAGACGCCAGTACCTCGATTCTGGGCTCCGCGTTATTGACGGTGGTGCAGGGGCGTGATTAGGTTGTCCGTGCATGGCAGGAACTGGTATAGGGACAGCCGGATCGTTGGACGTGTTGCGTGACCTGGTGGTCACCATCTTTCTGGGATTTGGGAGGAGACGACGCTTAGTGTAAATTTAAGAATTGTGTTGTCCCCACGGATGGCGCCAAACTGATGCAATCAATTCTCGCTCCCTGCTTTGACCTTGTTCCTACTGACCTACACAAGTAACGCACGTGAGCCACAGACCACCATGGGGTGGGCGATGGCACTCTGATGCTAAAGTCAGATAGGGATTTGAGGAAGGTGTAATGTTGTAACATGGAATTTGTAGTGCAAAGAGTTTATAGTGCAAAGAGTTTTGGTTTAACCAGGCCATCGTAAGGGTAGTTTAGGGAGGTGATCTTCATGGAGATCCCTCTCTAATTAAGAGTCATGTTGTAGAAGCGAAGTTCCCTATTAGCTTTGCACTCCTATACGCGGGTGATAGTTCTCAATCCAAGAGCAATCCGTAGAAGGGAGTTTTCCTATGTGAAAGATACTCTGGTGTTTGCTTCCTAGTTGGAAGTACAAAGTAGTTGTAGTTACTCGTCTGAAACTGATCCTCGAGATACTTTCCTAAATAGGGCTTATGGGTATTGAGGATGGCTGTGAGACTTGTGGGCCTAGCATGCCATGAGAGTCCGGGTCCGCTTGGCGGACTGAAGTTGAGCGGGCTTAGATCCGCTTGGGCTGGATATGTGTTGAGCCGATGCTTGGGCTCATAGTTCCTCGAGATCATGACACGTGTTTGGCTCAGGAGTGTGACCATTTTTATGTATCATCAGGTATGTGTACCTTTCTTCCTCATTTTATCGACTCTTATAGCAATACTTCCCTCCCAAACTATCCCTGCGATCGAGGGTGTGATGGAGGGAGAAGATATTGCATAAGATCTTACCTATTGTATGATTGAGTACTTCGATACTTGGCTCTATTTAGGACCTAATGCGTGATTTCCTGCTAGTGGATCTCGAGCCGGTGACAACATTGTTTGGGCCAAACCCTAAGACCCATGCCTCTGGCGATGGCGTGTCTTGGCAATGGGCACCTGACTCACGGGCTGAAAAGTAATCTTGTGCATGGGTCCGCTTGGGACTGCGCTAAAGCCTTTGATGTGCTAGGGTTACTCCATGTCACGTGTACCACTGTGATTGAGTGATTGTTTGAAGTCTCCTAAGCTACTGCCCCTAGTTAGTGGGTCCGCGTGCTCGGCTACTAACTGTTTGTGAGTAGGGGCCCATGCGGGGTCATGATGATATGTGTTTTTTTGGATCCTTCTCTACAGTTATTGCTTATGCGGCGGTGTTTCGTGATAGCTTCACCTACAAGTCAAGTCTGTACAGATCTTCTTTGAGAGAATTTGACCTTCTTCCCTATATGAGTTTCTTTCTTCTTGTCAAAATCCCCCATCATTTGGGTTAGGTGCAAACTTCTTTCTGATCATTACTTTCTGATTCTTGCCCGACTATCTTGTGGCCTGTAATGATTTTTATGGAAAGTTTATGATGACGGAGAGGGATCTCGCCAATCTCTGCAGCCAGTATCGGATACCTGATGCTTTAAAGTTAGCGCCTAGGTGACAGTGAGCTTCCGATAACCCCAAAACAAGGGTATATAGCTCTGTGTAAAACCATGTTCAGGGTGGGCATGCGCTTACCTGTTCCTGAAATTATTTGGGACTTTTTGTCATTCCTTGGAATCGCTCCGACCCAATTGGCACCAAATGGGTGGAAGGTTCTGATTGCCACCCTGGCTAGGGCGAAGGCCGTTGGGCTCCCCATGACGCCCAAATTGATTCATTCTATGACTCCCACCTGGACAAGTGCCCATGGCACTTGTTGGTTGGTGATGCCCACCTACTTTAGCGAGCCTTAAGAGGACATGAAAAATTGGCAACGTTGCTCCTTCCTCGCTTCTGTGCGGTCTGAGTTCTTTGACCAAGGGGACCGTATGATTTATCGTAACTTCAAGAACGTCAGTAAGTCCTCTGATTTTCCCGTTTGATGTCCTTGGCGTGATGCTTATTGTGTGTCTAATGCTCCCTCTCCGTGACGGACAACGAAGCAAAGAGGGCAACCCCCACCTTGACCTTTTTGGACTTACAAGCCGGGGAAAATAGCCCCTCGACGAATTTTCTTTTGAAAGGACTGGAATCCTTCGTAACTATCTTCTTAAGCTTCCCGGATGCTCTAGCATCTGAAGTGGAGCCATTCAGAGTTGGCAATGCTCAGCTCACCCTACCAACCTCGTAAAAAAATAGACCGATTTGCTTGATAAATGCAACAGTAAGTGCGTCCGCAAGAGGCATAAGCGGCAGAGTAAGAAAGTCGTCCTTAGCTTTTTCCTTATCACGAGAAAGGGCAACCACCTCGTGTACTCCTCTAACACTCCCATCCTGTGGTCATTTTCCGCACTTCTGAAGAGACAACGCCTGAGTTTGGCGGTTTCCCTCCTTGCCATCCTACCCTGATGTCTTCCCTCAAGGGGTAGAATTTTCACCTTGCTGGGGTGGAGGACCTTAGTGGTTTGAATGAGGAACAACTCGAGCGTATCAATGCTCTCCTTCTTGATGCCACCATGAGGTTTTCCGCTGGTGGTTACTTGGTTTGTAATTCCGTGCTCTAAAAGGCAGTACTCGCAATCTGCTGGCGACTCCAGATGCCTCAAGTTCCCAAGCTCGCTCCGCTCCCATGCCACCTACTACCGGCAAGGGGAAGGGAGTCGTGGAGTTTCCTCCTTCAAAATTCATTGTTTCCATAGGGTATGGGACTCATCCCTGACCCCAAGTTCTCCATTTTGGCGCTCACATCAACTTTCGTGAGGCAAGCGTTGTTGACCTCGACTCTGATGGCCGACACATGTAGCGTCGAGAGATCGATCAAAGGAATGGATTTCTGCAGCTTACGAGGAGGTCATTTTCTCGTCTGGTTCTTCGTTCGTTGCTGGAGGAGAAACCTGTGGGGGATCATCTCAATCAAGGTTTGAAGAAGCTCATGCAGGTGATTTGTTTGCTTATTTATTTTCCATTGGCCTCTTAACTGTATTATTTTTTTTAACCATGTGTTTGGTTTTCAATCAAGGGATGACTCACATGACATATGTTGGGATGCTGGGCACCGAGGTTGACTCTGGACGGGACAAGGTCTACACCCTAGAGAGGTCGTTTGCTGAGCACAGTTGCAGCTTTTGGCCACTTTTTTTTAAATGGATTCACTGGGGAAGCAGTTGGCCATCTGTCACGGCTTGGAGGCTCAACCGCAGGATGCTCGTGAGAGTATGGACAAAGCTCTGTCCGCTCAGGCCGACCTGGAAGTTCGTCTGAAGGGAGTCCAGGAAAGTTTGGAAAAGGCCCTGGCTGCCAGGACTGATTTGTTGGCTGAGCTCAGGGGAGCTTGGGAAGAACAGGACAGATTGGTATCTGAGCAGGTTGATGTTCCTAACCATCTCGCATCTGCCTAAAGGTTTGCTGCTGAAATCTAGAGTGTTCTGGATCATGAGCATGTTGAGTCTTCTCAGCATAAGGAGCTCTATGACGCTATTCTGTTGCAATTGTTCCAACTTACTCAAGAGCGAGACTCCAAGCGTGCAAGCCGAGTTGCAGCGGAGCCCAGGCTGGTGGACGCGAGCGACCTGTCCAGTGTGCGTGGGGAACTGTCTAGCTTGGAGGCTCAATCGGTGGTCAAATAAAAAAAAGTCCTTGATGCCGCTAAGATTACTGATTCAAGCAAGGTTGTTGCCGGTAGACTAGATCTGCTAGACTGTATTTGTGATGTGATTCTACATAGGAGTTGTTGATACGCCTAAAGAATACAAGTGGTTATTGCAGTAAAGAATGTGGTGTTGACCACAAGAAAGCAATACGAACAAAGCAAAGAACTAAAATTAAGAAAGTCTTGATATTATCATAAACAATTGAATTTAGGTGAAAAAAAAATCAAATAAGAGAATCACAATGGTCCAAGAATCCCTCTTTGACTTCACCACTTCAACCTGTATTGATTCAGTCATGATAACCCAATTATGTATTTCACATCCCAAAAAGCATAATCGGAAAATCATCTTTAAAACACCAATTTATTCATATGTAAATAGATATGAGAATTCTTTTTTTTTCTAGAAAACACAAAGATTTGTCATAAATAATATCTTAAACCAACGATATATCTGGAGACAATTATGCAGTAAAATACAATCACAATAACCAATCTACTAAAATCAATTGAACCATAATGTTTGACACATAAGAAGAATATGACTAGACTTATATGGAGAAGAAAAGACATTCACCGGAGTAAGAAAGAATCTAAGGAGGGAGAAAACATAATCAATGTCATATGAAAACATAGTCTTCTATATTAGATAAAGGAAGGATTCTCAAATACCAATGTTCATTGTGAAAGCGTGAAAATTAAATCAAATACAAATCAAACCAGCTGCATCTAGGATTCATCTCTTCGCCTTGCTTGAAGAATTAGCCCAGCTGACAATACATATCCAAAAAGTCTAACGAAAGTTGTAGGTAATTTCCTCTAAAAATTGTTTGCTTAATATGCCTAAGATAGTCTTTTTATAAACATGGAAAAAAAGGAGGCAACCCTAGATAACTTATCAAAACCCTAGGGTTTCATCTCACTGGCCATCACCTCACAAGCCAGCACGCCCCACAAGTTGCTTCTTTTTCTTCGTCTTGGGTTGAATGCACACGTGGGCTTGCTTCAGGCAATCTTGGGCTGGTCTAGAAGTTGTGGATCACCTAATCATATCTTTGAGGGCCTTTTACCTGAAAACACACAAAAACAAAAAATTCTCCAAAAGACCACACATGACAAGTAATTCAATTATCAAAATAATATTAAGAAGTGAAAATAATTAACTTTGTATAAAGTGAATTTTCATGCCTTAATCACAACCCCCCCCCCCCCCCCCCCCCCCCCCCAACTAGTTCATTGCTAGTACCAAGCAATACAAGCGAAATAAATAGCATGAAAATGTGCATAGCATGTAGGTCAAAATTCAATAAGCTGCAAAATTGTCTAGCACTTCAACAAACATTAGCCAAACCTCACAGATGCTAACAAGATCTCCAAATCATGACTTTTGAGAAACAGTGATCGTGTTTCTTAGTGATAGTGTGCACTAGGCCACAACCTTTCTTACTAAAAACCAGTAATGCATATAACCTCTAATTCAATCATGTAAAAGCCTCAACTCCATTGTCCTCACAGATAAAGTGTCAATCAATTGGAACATGCAAGGAATTCACTCATGATGGAGTTTGAAATCAATGTAAAGCTCTCATAGAAAAGATCAAACGATTTTCGACAAGCAAGTAACAAGAATTGATCACATGATAGGCTAGTCACACCATTCAAAATAATTAATCAAGCTTACTGATGCAATGAATTTTCACTTCCTGTTTTGATCTTGACCTGCAAACCTGCTAACTTGCATAAGGAACACACATGAGCCACAGACCACCACTGTTGTGGTCGATGGCACTCCGATGCTAAGTCAGACAGGGATCTGAGGAAAGCGTAATGGTGTAAACAAGGAATTTGTAGCGTACCTTATCTTACCAACCTCATGTCTTATTTATAGTGTTGGAGTCCTGGTTTGACTAGTCCATCGGTGACGTAGTTTAGGGAAAGAAGATCTTCGTGGAGATCCTTCTCTAATTAGGAGTTGTGTTGTGAAGGAAAGTTTCCCTGTTAGACTTGTGCTCCTAGATACACAGGAGATAGTTCCCAATTAGTGCGTAGTCCATAGATAGAAGTTTCCATGTGCGATGTATACTCGGGTATTTGCTTCCTAGTCAGAAGCAAAGTGTTGTGGTCTTGCTTGTCTGAAGCTGATCCTTGAGATACTTGCCTTAACAGAGCTTACGGGTATTGAGGATAGTTGTAAGACACGTGGGCTTAGTAGGCTGTAATGATTTGGGTCTATCTAGCAGACTCCATTGTGCGGGTTTGGAACCGTTTGAGTCAAATTAGTCTTGGGCCGACGCTTGGGGTCTGTTATTCTTCAAGATCATCATGACACGTGTACGGCGTAAGAGAGAGGACGTTTCAATGTATCATCAACTGTTCCCCTCGAATTAGTAGGGTGTCTAGTCGGCCCACTAAATCTCTCAAAAGTAATTGTACCGTCGCGATGATTGAACCTGAAGCGTTGTCTCGAGCGACGCATAGTATTAATGGATACGCAACAGCTCAAGAAAAAGTACGATTTATATTCTCTATAAATAGTCGTCGTTTCGAGGAAGATCTCTCTTGTTCTTTCCTGTGTTGCTCTTTGTGCGATTGTGCCTCTTTAAAGCTCAATTTGCACTTTCCATCGATGGCGGATAATGTTGAACTTACTTCCAAGCAGTTATTGTATTTTACTTGCCTCAAGCTTTACGAGGATAGCCTGGTCAACAAAATCGAGTTAATCAAGGTTTGGAGCCTGTATCATGTTCCTAGGGATCTGGAAATCATTTCGGTATTTGTGGCTAGGGCTCCACCTTCATCCCCTTTGGGGTACATAGGGTTGCACCGGGGCATGTTTGAATCTGGGCTCCGGTTCCCAGTGCCAGACGACGTTTGGCACTTCTTATTTTCTCTTTACATGTTTCCCGCTCTAATGGCTTCGAGCAGGTTCAGGATTTTGATTGTGATTCTTCTCAGAGCGCAAGATGCTGGCCTTCGTTTAACTCCAACGATAGTTCATCATCTAATTGTCGTTTGCTTGCATCCGGTAGTGGATGACATTGAGCTCTAACAATAGTTCCTGACTTTGGTGAATTCCTCATACTTCAGGTTCGGAGGACGTTGAGTCCCCAGATACTTCCAGTTTGACCTTAGTAAGTTTATTCGTTGTTGCCATATCCTATGGCTCCCAGATGTAGTGCTGATTCAATATGTCGTTTCTTTTTTCAGAGAAGTTTGTGGCTCCGATTCTCACTGAGGAGGAAGAACGGATAGAGAGGGAATTTATTAAACTCCTATTTATGTTTGTTGAGGAGGTCATAATGCCAGGTAATGATCGTACAAAGCGGGTTGCTATGGTGTTCCCATGATGTCCTTGTTGTGCCCAGTTCGCCGACCGAAAGGGTCGGGGGTCATCGTTCAAAGAAAAGGAGCCTGGCTATGCCGAGTCCGACTAGGTTCGCAGAGTTGGAGGAAAGCGTGCCTTCCTTCGAAAAGGAGGCAACCCTCTAATCATGCAACTTCTTCTTCCAAGTCGTCGTCTTTGCCAAAAAAAGGAGGTGGCTGTTGCGAGGTGTGAATTACCATTATCTGCTCATTAGGGTAATTTAGGGGATCGTCGTCTCTTGTTTGATATTGTTATCCCCTCTGCTGACTCAGAGGGGGGGCGCATTGGACCAGGTGTTGACGTGGTGAGTCACCATGGGTCCGTGGCGTAGGCTCGCGCTCTTGAGTCACATGGTTTCATTGTGTTGCACCCTGATGCTCAAGGGAGAGTTCTTGCTTTGGAGAAAGCTTTTGCAGATCTGCAGGTGTCATATTCGGATGCTCTCCACCAAGTTGATTCCTTGACTGGTTAACTGTAGGATTCTGGTACTGTTGCGAACTTGGGGGCAATGCGGGCCGTGGTGTCTACGTCTGAAGTAGAATTTGCAACCATAAGGGCTCAATTGAGGTTGGCCGAATTTGATTTGGCTTCTACCCGTGCGGAACTGGGACGGACTCGTGCTGAGCTGGGGTGCTTAGAAGTTGTTGTGGAAAAATGGTCATTTGATCTGCAAACTCAGACTATGGGTCGTTACACGACGACATATTGAGTCTAAAGTTGTTGATGGACTCTGCCACGTTCGTGAGGCAGAATACTTACTGTCAGATTAGCGTTCACACTATGCTGCCTTGGTAGGTGCAGTAGATTTTGACGCTTCTGAATGGAGGCCGCAAATCTCGTCGGAGGCTGTTCGAGGCAGGTTATAGCTTTTGGAGCTTATCAGGGAAGAACAACCCGGTATTGACCTTGATTTTGCCCATTATAGGAGGGTTGCTTTTGGAACAATAGTGAAGGAATAGGGTATTGGCTCTTCTAGACAAGATGTTGAGGAAGTTATTCTGCCCCCTTTTGTTTTAAAATAGTTGTAATGTCTTGTAACGACAAGGGAAGACAAAATTTTAATGAAAACCATGTTTTGTAACTCTGCCTCTTGTCTTGTATTGTCGTGCCATTGTGTCTTCTTTTAAAAGTTTTTCAGGCCATGGAATTAGTACTTTCATACCTTACATGCTTGCAGATTGTCTGTGTTTGTCAGTGTAGTCATGTCGAAACTGACTGCTTTTAGCTACTCTTGCTAATGGGTGAGTTGTTGCGGTTCCTGACAAGTCACCGCCACGAGCCGTGGCACCACCAAATATATTTTTAGCAGTTGTCGTTCGTGCAATGCTGGCAAGGCACTGAGGTGCTTCATCAGACGTAGGGGCGCTGATTAGGTTTTGATTGAATTTGGTGACCACGAATTGTAGAGGAGTGGCAGTCCCATGGCAAGCTGCTGGCATCAGTCAAAGTTGATCAGGCTTCCACCATCCAAATCATCTACACACACACAATGCGAGCTATAGATTTGGGTGTTGATCAAAAGTCGCGGTTCATCAGTCATCATTATATGTGCTTGTTTGATAGCTTTTGGCGGCCCTTGTCTGTAGAAGAGCAATGACCCATTTGCAAGTCGTTGTCATAAGGTGTGAGATCATTGACTAGACTCCCACTTCCTCGGCCGTCAATATCCGCACGCAGTGGACTAGGTGTTGGGCGCTAGAAGCCGTCGTCATCAGCCGCAACTGACTAAGCTTACCAGATAAGTTTGGCGATCATTGTCCATGGAAGTGGAATGATCCCTTGGCGAGTCATTATCATCAGGCGTGAGAGCGTAGACTAGACTCCCACTTCCTTGGCCGTCGTCATCCACGTGTAGCAGACTAGGCGTTGGGCACCAGAAGCCATCATTGTCTCGAACTGACTTACTTGGTAAGTTTGGTGATCATTGTCTGTGGAAGAGCAACGATCCCTTGGCGAGTCGTCGTCATCAAGCTTGTCAGCGATGACTAGACTTCCACTTCCTCGGCCGTTCTCACCTGCACGCACCGGACTAGGCGTTGGGCACCAGAAGCCATCATTGTCAGTCGCGAACTGACTAAGCTTACCTGGTAAGTTAGACGATCATTGTCTGTGGAAGAGTAATGATCCCTTGGCGATTCCACTTCATTAGGCTTATGAGCGCTGGCTAGACTCCCACTTCCTCGGCCATCGTCATCCGCACGCAGTGGACTAGGCATTGGGCACCATAATTCATCGTCATCAGTCGCGAACTGACTAAGCTTACCTAGTAAGTTCGGCGATCATTGTCTGTGGAAAAGCAATGATCCCTTGGTGAGTCATTCATCATCAGGCATGTGAGTACTGGCTAGACTCCCACTTCCTCGGCCGTCATCATCCGCACGCAGCGAACTAGGCGTTGGGTACCAGAAGTCGACGTCATCAGTCACAAACTGACTAAGCTTACCTGGTAAGTTTGGTGATCATTTCTGTGGAAGAGCAATGATCCCTTGGCGAGTCATCATCATCAGCTATTTGAGCACTGACTAGACTCTTACTTCCTCGGCCGTCATCATCCGCGTGTAGGAGACTAGGCGTTGGGCACCAGAAGCCGTCGTCATCAGTCGCGAACTGAGTAAGCTTACCTGGTAAGTTTCGCGATCTTTTTCTGTGGAAAAGTAATGATCCCTTGGCAAGTCGTTGTCATCAGGCGTGTGAGCACTAACTGGACTCTTACTTCCCCGGCTGTCATCATCCACGCGCGGCGGACAAGGCGTTTATGTCTTCCAACCAGTATGTCCCCGGCCTAATGACCTTTGTCACTCGGTGGGGTCCTTCCCAGTTTGGGTCCAGCTTTTCTGCGCTAGCGTCTTTGGTGTTCTGTTGGGTTTTTTTGAGTAACCAGTCTCCCACTCTGAATTTGTGTGGCTTGACCTTCTTGTTGTAATATTTCGCTATTCATTGCTGGAAGGCAGCTAACATGGTGAAGGGCAGATCTCATTTTTCTTCGAGGAGGTCTAGTCTGACGTGCAAGGCTTCATCATCACCATCTAGTCTAAATTCTTCCATTCGGATGGTTGGCACTTCTAGTTCTATCGGAACCATGGCTTCTAACCCGTATGCCAGGGCGAAGGGTGTTTCTCCGGTAGGGATTCTTTTGGTCGTCCAATACGCCCATAGTATTCCTAGTAGCTCTAGAACCCATTTCCCTTTGCCCATGTCAAGCTTCCTTTTGATTGCCTCCAGGATTGTTTGGATGGTAACCATCATTGGCCATTGTTTTGTGGGTGCCTTGGCTAGGAAAAATGGTGATTGATGTTCAAACTTTTACATAGGTTTTTAACATTGATATCTTCGAATTGAGTTCCATTGTCGCTAACCAATACTCTGTGGATGCCAAATCTGCAGAAAATGGTTGCCCATATGATTTTCTCTATTTGGACTTGTCCTATTTTGGATAGGGGCCCCGCTTCGACCCACTTAGTGAAGTAGTCGACTGCCACAAGAAGGATATTTTTGCCGCTGATGTTTGGAGCGGTTCGACGATGTCCATCCCCCATTGTGCGAATGGCCACTGACTTGTCATCGGCGTTAGTGGCTGGGTAGGCATGTGTGTGTATGGCACGAACCTCTGACGTCTATTGAATTTACGGACAGTATCTTTGGTGTCTTATTGCATCGTCGGCCAATAGTTAGCTATGTGGGCGAGGGTTTTCCCACCCGGATGATTTCACATATCTCATCGTGGATCTTTCCTAGCATCTGATCTTTCTCGGGAGGTGAAAGGCATCGAAACAGGGGTCATGTCACTGATCTCCTGTATAACTTGTTGTTTAGGAGAGTGTACAATACTACTCTATTTTTTAGTCTTCTGGCTTCGACTTTCTCTGTTATCCGGGCTCCTCTTTCGATATATTCGAGGATCAAAGTCGCCAATTCAGCGATGCGCTTGTAGCACAAACATTTCTAGCTTCTTCTTCGTCAAGGCTTGATTGCTCTAGGCATTTGATGAGATCGTTTGAGACTTCAGTGGAGGCTGAGGCTTCCTTGGCTAGCGCGTCAGCTCTTTTATTGTCATCTCGGGGGCACTATAAAAGCTCACACCTTTTGAACCCGCTTATGGCATGGATTACCTTTTCGTGATAGGCTATCATGTGGGGGTCCTTGCTGTTGAAATCTTTTTTGACCTGGTTGACTACCAGCTTTGAGTCGTTGTATGTCATTAAGTGATCTATCCCGATCCCCAAGGCTAGCTTCAAGCCGGACAGGAGGGCCTCATATTCAGCTTCGTTGTTTGAAGTGGGAAAGCCGAATCTGACGGCTTTTTCGATAGAGAAGCCACTTGGAAAGTAGAGTGTGATCCTAATTTTGCTTGCTTTTCCTGTCGATGATCCATCGCAACGCAAGGTCCATCCTTGAATGCTTGAATCGAAGGCTTGAAGGTTCGTCTTTGGTTCTTCTCCGTCGGTGAACTCGGCGATGAAGTTGGCCAACGCTTGGGCTTTGATGGCGGTTCTTGGAGCATAGCTTATGTCAAACTGCCAGAGTTCTACTGACCATTTCACCATCCTATCGGATTACTCTAGTTTGTGAAGTATTGTGCGGAGCAGGAGCTTGGTTAGAACTGTTATAGAAGGGGCCTGAAAATAAGGCCTCAATTTTCTCGAGGATACAACTAGTGTCAGGGCTAACTTCTCCTAGTCTGGGTAGTGTACCTCTGTTTCCACGAAGGTTTTGGTGGCTTAGTACACTGATATTTGGATTCTCCGGTCATCTCGTACGATAGTTGAGTTGACTGCGTGCTTAGAAACAGATAGGTACAAGTAGAATGTTTCCCCTATTGCCAGTTTTGACAGTAGCTCGAGGCTCCCCATGTATGCTTTTAGGCTCTGAAAGGCTTGTTCGCACTCTTCGTCCCAAGAGAATCCTTTGTTTCCCCTTAATTTTTTAAATAAAGGAAGGCATTTGTCGAATGATTTAGATATAAACTTGTTGAGTGCTACCACCCTCCCAGTCAGGCTCTGAGCATCTCTGATGTTGGCAGGGGTTTTCATGTCGAGAAAGGTCTAAATCTGTTTTGGATCAGCTTCGATTCCTCTCTTATTCACTATGTAGCATACGAATTTTCCAGACTCAACTCTGAACATACACTTCTGTGGATTGAGTTTCATCTGATATTTTCTGAGCTGGTTGAATGCTTCGGTGAGTTCTCCTATGTGGACAAGGCTACGGAGGCTCTAGACCAACATATCGTCAATGTAGACCTCTATATTCCTACCGATTTGTTCTTTGAACATTCGGTTTACCAGTCGTTGATCTGTAGCACTCGCGTTCTTTAAACTGAACGACATCACTCTGTAATAGTATATTCCTCTCTCAGTTATGAAAGAGGTGTTTTCTTAATTTGGGGTTGCATTAATATCTGGTTGTAGCCTTAGTAGGCGTCCATGAAGCTTAGTAGGTTGTGCCTAGATGTGATGTCCACGATCTGATTAATGCGAGGAAGTGGGAAGTTGTCCTTTGGGCAAGCTTTATTCAAGTCCATGTAGTCTATGCATACTTTCCACTTCCCTTTTTTTCCTTTTCACCAAAACGGTGTTTTCCAGCCAGTCTGGGTATTGTGCTTCCTTGATCGTGTATGCGTTGAGTAACTCTTGTATCTCCTCATTTATGATCATTTTCTCTCAGACGCCATGGGCCTCTTCTTCTGCCGTATGGTATTCCTCGTGGGGTCCACCTTTAGGCGATGAGTAATTACTGACGGGTCGATTCCCACCATGTCTTGCATGGTCCAAGCGAAAACATCTTGGTTCCACTGTAGCAGCTCTACCCTGTTCTGCCAATTCTTTGCTCAAGCAGGAACATATTAGAATGGCCATACTATTGAGAGGGTTGTCGAGGAAGACCATGATGGTTTCTTCCTCTGGTTGACTGGTGTTGGGCCTGCCCGGGGGCTTACAAAAGCTTCGTCGTCCAAGATTGGTTGCTCTATCTCATCTTTTCGGGCAAGATTGAGAGACATCTTGGCCATGGGACTAGCTGTTAATTGAGAGTCACCTGGTAGCAATGCCGTCATGTACTAGCATTATCTGGCAACTGCCTAGTTGCCTCGTAATGTGTCGACTGTTTGGTTTATCGGGTACTTGATGCATTGGTGCAGAGTGGAGACTACTACTCCCATTTGGTATAGTCAGGGTCTCCCTAGGACAACATTATTTGAGTCAGTGGCTTTCCCATGACTACTGTTAGTTGTATTTTACCCACCGGAAAGCGCTTTTTGCCGCTGAAATTGATCATTGGATGGTTATCATGGGTAAGGGCTTATTCCTTCAGCAGCATGTTGTGGAAAGTGTGGAGAAATAGAACGTTCAATGAGCTTTCGGTGTCCACCAAGGATCTCCTTACTTTCTAGCTTGCCAGGGAGATCGTTATCAACAAAACATCATTATGCGGGAGTTGGACGCCCTGGAAGTCTTCATCTGTAAAGGCTAGCGACATAGAACGATCATGTCTTTGGGCGTGGGACATTTGTTGCTCGCTGCATATCGCTTGGACCCTCATATCTCAGAGAGCTATTTTCCTAGATCTGTTTGATAGTTCGGAATTGGAATGAGCCCCATGAAGTATGTGAATTGTGCCTGTCGATTCACCTCTTACCCTTTGGTCGGGGGATTTTTCCTCGGGCTTGGTTTTTTTCCTGGTGGTATGTTTCTCCTCTAGGGCGATGTAACTATGTCTTTCTTTCACCAAGTCCGCCATATTTGCTGGTGGGTTCAGAGTTAGGAAGTTGTAGAACTTGTCGTTCCTCAAACCCTCGGTCAAGGATGCAACAGCTGTTGCATCGTTGCACACGTTGACGGAAGTCAGATCGTTACTGAAGCGCATGACGTACCCTCTCAGTGTCTCATTAGGCTTTTGCTTCATCGACTTGAGTGTCTTCGCCATTAGCAGGATTTGTCTTGGGTTACGTCTTCGCTACTGCTGTTACGAGAGTGTGAGTCTGCTACCCATGCGTTGTTAGCACTGCTGGAAGCGGTGGAGTAGTGCCAGTTTGAGCGTTTGATGTGTCCCCTTGTTCTCCATTGTTGCGTGATCTGGTGGTCATCATCTTCTCGTATTCTAAAGAGAGATGATGCTAGTGATTGGTTAGGAACTTCGTCATCCCCACGGACGATGCCAAACTGATGGAGTTGATTTTTGCTCCCTGCTTCGACCTTGATCTGCAAACCTGCTGACCTGCACAAGAAACGCACGTGAGCCATGGACCACCGTTGTGGTGGCCAATGGCACTCTGATACTAAAGTCAAACAGGGATATGAGGAATGCGTAATGACGTAAACAGGGAATTTGTGGCGTACCTTAGCTTACCAACCTCATGTCTTATTTATAGTGCTGGAGTCCTGGTTCAACTAGGCCATCAGTGGCGTAGTTTAGGGAAGAAGATCTTGGTGGAGATCTTTCTCTAATTAGGAGTTGTGCTGTGAAGGGAAGTTTCCATGTTAGACTTGTGTTCCTAGATACGCGGGAGATAGTTCCCAATCAGAGTGTAGTTCATAGATAAAAGTTTCCATGTGTGATGTATATTCTAGTATTTTCTTCCTAGTCGGAAGCAAAGTGTTGTTGTCTTGCCTATCCGAAGTTGATCCTGGAGATACTTGCCTTAGCAGAGCTTACGGGTATTAAGGATAGTTGTAAGATACGAGGGCTTAGCAGGCTGTAATGATTTGGGTCCGTTTGGAAGACTGCATTGTGCGGACTTGGAACCGCTTGGGCCTATTATTCCTCTAGATCATCATGACTCGTGTACGGCGTAGGAGAGAGGATGTTTCGATGTATCATCACTTACCATAATTATGACTCGAAATTTCATTTATTAATCAATAAAGCCTTGATGTTAAGGTTTTTCCCTTCTAAATATGATTGAGACGACGTATCTTCCTTACGTGGCTGAACCTTCCACCTTTTGAATCAAAATCGAAAATAAAAACTGAAACTTTGAGACTTTTTCTTGACAATTTTTATTTTGTCACATGAAATGATTAATTACAATGAAAATAAACAGATAGAATAAGCAGAATTCTCGAGATGTTATCGACAATAAAAAAATTAGCACATTTATCAATGATAGATTACAAGGCCTCAAAGGTTGACCAAGTCGTTTCTCCACATACAAGGTAAACCAGATAGACCATCTCAAATGTGGATGAAACCAATGCCTTTGAGCAATAAAAGTTCGCAATGCCAGCTATCTCAAACTCTCCACTCAATCAAGCAAAATATGCTTCAAACATAGTCAAAGTCAAAAATCAAATGGATCAACTCTCCAAATCAGTCCACAAAGCTTAGCAATTGCACAAAAGTGAGTTTCCAAATATAATCAATGTTGATCAAGATAGTATCACTGGACCTTGACAAAAACAGTGTTGTAATCATGCATCAATGGTTCACAAAGACTCAAAACCAAACAAACATGCTATGACAATTTCACATAAAACAGTAAATAACAACAAGCATGAATATGCTACTATCCGAAACCTAAACCTAACAGTGTCCTCACCTGATAAAATATATAAAAAAATCATACCGATGGGAAAGAGGAACACAAGAGGATGATTGGCTCGGAGCGACTCTAGTAGCTACACCAAAGATAACTAGAAACACTCAAAGTAAAACATAAAAGCAAACAATGAAAGCAATAAGCCTATACTAGAAAGCAAAAACATAAACTAAAGATAGAATTGGAGAACATCAAACCAAGTAGACAGGGGCAGCCCGAGAAATCATTAATCTCTACTTTCTCAACATAGTGCTTCAAACGTTTCCCAATCACTCTGAATAATCTCCCATCTTTCGAATTTTCAATATCTACTTAACCATTTGGAAAAAAAAACTTGCTTAACCATGAATGGGCCCGCCCATCTAGACCTTAGTTTGCCTGGATGAAGATGAAGTCGAGAGTCATAGAGATGGACTCGCTAATTGGGTTCGAAATGTTTCCTCGGAATTTGCTTATCATGAGCCACTTTCATCTCTGCCTTGTAGATTCGTGAATTGTCGTAGGCGTCATTCCGCAACTCCTCAATCTCAGCCAACTGAAGCTTCCATTGAATACCTGCATCATTAAGATCAAAGTTAGTGTTTTTTTCACAGCCCAATAAATGCGATGTTCTATAGGTAAATGGCAAGTTTTTCCATAGACAAGCCGGGTCGCAGACATCCCGAGGTTTGTCTTATAAGTGGTACGATAGACCCAAAGAGTGTTAAGAAGGTGCAAAGACCAATCTTTTCGATCAAGATTCACCATTTTCTCCAAGACTTGCTTTACTTCTCGGTTGGCCAGCTTAGCTTGGCCATTTGTCTATGGATGGTAGGCAGTGGAAACCTTGTGATGTATTTCATACTTGCGCATCAAAGCCTAAAAAAAACAGTTATCAAAATGAATCCCTTGATCTCTAATATTAGCTCGTGGTGTACCGACTCTGGATAAAATATTTTCTTTGAGAAACTTGACAACAATGTTGTCATTGTTCCGGCACGCCACAACCTCTACCCATTTGGACACATAATCCACTGTAAGCAAGATATACAAATACCCAAAAGTGGGTGGGAAAGGACCCATAAAATCAATCCCCCAACAATAAAATATCTCAATAACAAGGATCAGGTTGAGGGGTATCATGTGTCTTCGGGACAATGCAACTAACTTTCGACATCTATCACAAGAACGGCAAAAATTGTTAGTGTCCTTAAACAATATAGGCCAATATATTTAGACTATAAAATCTTGGCAGCGGTCTTTTTCATATAAATGGCCACCACTATCTTAACTAAGACAAAAATGAAAGACAAGTTAAATCTCACCATCAAGGATACAAAGCCTCATGATTTGGTCGGGGCGATACTTATACAAATAATCCCAATAAAAATTTCTTACTTTGACTAGAAATTTGCGCTTATCGTGAGCGCCCATGAGGATCGAACTTCACCGAAAACCAAGTAATTAACAATATGCGCATACCATGGTACTTGAGTTACGGCGAACATGTGTTCATCAGAGACGTCATCATGGATGGGTGGGCCGTCGACATAATCATTGAACTCCAAGCGAGACAAGTGATCTGCCATGACATTTTCCTACCCCTTCTTATACTTTATGGTCAAATCAAATTCTTGCAAAAGTAAAATCCACCTAATCAGTCTTACCTTTGCATCATTCTTTGTAAGAAGGTACTTAGGGGCAGCATGGTCAGTAAAAATAGTGATAGGTGTAGCTAATAAGCATATAAATTAGACATTTTATGCCCCTAAATATATTATTGCTAAGTCCAATTATCTAATAAAAATATCTCGTTAGGTGTGTTTTGTGTATTTTGTAAAAATTCAAGCACTAATCTCAAATCATACACAATGTGGCACAATAAGGCTAAGATAAACAAGTAGAAAAGCCCATTGGAAGTTCACATATGCTTTGTCGAATATATAAAATTTTCAAGGCCAAAGACCCATGAAGTCAAGCCCACAAAGTATCATCATCTATGGATCTCGAGGAAATCAACTTGAAGATTTGGACATCCACATGGAAACTTCATCATAGCCAAAGAATATCTACAAACTCCACTATCCATTCTCACATTTGTCCATTACTTTCACACTCCACCTTATTTCACTTTTACACTCTTCCATATATTTACTTCATCACTTTTACACTCCACCTTATTTCATTCCAACACTCTCCCTTGTTTCATTCCAACACTCCACCTTCCACCCCATTACATCTATACATAAGTTTCACCCTTCATTTATAAATACCCCACACAAGAACACACTTGAGAGAAACTTGGAAATACTTTGAAGAGAGAAATAGTTGAAGTAGTTGTAATTTAGAGAGAAATGAATCAGTGAAGTTTGGCATAGAGCTTACCATGTTTGGCTAACATCCCACCTTAGGGTTGGGTGAGTCCATGGGAGGATAGCCCCAAGATGACCATATTTTAGATTAGTTATTTTCATTTTCATGTATTAGAGAAGCATGTGTAGTTAGATTGGTCTTGTAGCTTTGTTGTATCATGAATCTATAAGGTAAGTTAGAAGTTTTGTGTTTCATCATATGAACTCAATTCATGTTTTCTTCTTCTATTTCTTAAGCTCGAGATTAGATAAGTTTCTATACTTGCAATTTATCTAACAAGCTCCTTACAATGTCTTACATATTATTAGTCTAAGTTTCATTGTGATTTGCTAGATATTTTGTGTTTCATTTAAGTATGGATTCCTTGTATGCTTTTAAATTCACATTTGATTCTTAGGTTACTAATATACTTAAGCTTGAATAAATTTGTTGATAATGCCATATTTTTCATTCTAAAGTGAGATGAGAATCTACCTTAGGTTGTGTTAATGAATTTGGTAAAGATTAATCAAAGAGTGGCCTAATGGTGCCATCTATTCATGATAGTAAACTCAAAGCCCTAACTCTCACATTTAGGTTTTACTTTGCATTTTTATTTCAAATACATCACCAATCATTTCTTTTCTAACTAGGTAAATTCAAAAGAGATTAAAAGATTAGTTTTTTTGAATTTTATAGCTCTCCTTGTGGGATTAGACCCGTACTTGCCGTTATCTAACTCAATATATAACCGTGCACTTGCGGTAAGATTTGAGATCGATCAAGTTTCTGACGCCGTTGTCGAAGAGATGAATGGAAGCTTTGTTTTAAAATCAATTTTGAATGCTTATCACTAGTTTAGTTTAAGATCATTTCATAGTTTAGGTGCATTTGCATTGTTTTGATAACATATTTAGTTTGGAAATTCTGATGCATATTCATTTTTGCAAATTTTTTGAGTATATAAAGTTTATTTTTTTATTTTTTAAAATTTTTTTGTTAAATATTTATGATCCGAACTTTCACAGACATATTTCCATTTGTTCATTGGATCAAAGGTTAGTGAGGAATGAATTTTTGAAGTTGGACAGGCCAGCACACCTCACAGGCTAGCACACCCCACAGGTTGCTTCCTCTTCTTCGTTTTGGGTTGAATGTAGACGTGGACTTGCTTCAGGTTATCTTGGGCTGGTCTTGAAGTCGTGGATCACCTTGATCATATCTTTGAGGGCCTTTTACCTGAAAAAGCACACTAAAACACAAAATTATCCAAAAGACCACACTTGTCAAGTAATTCAATGAATTATCAAAATAATCTTAACAAGTGAAAATAATCAACTCTGTTTAAAGTGCATTTTCATGCCCTAATCAGTTGTCCTATTTCGAATACTGCACTTCCTTGGTGGTCTTTGACCTTGAAATTAGGTTGTCTGGCAAACCATATACCAACAACCTTGTCCATCCTAAGGAGGACTTTGAACTTTAGTGGGGTTGCCTCTACCTTCTGGTCTGGGCTCCCATAATATGCTCCACTTCTGGGTAGGAGTTAGACTGCTGTGGAGTTACCTTCGCCTAAACGGTCTAGACTCTTTGTATTTATCTGGCTCAAGTCTTGAGAGGTTTTGAGCTAAGAAGGAGTAGGTTTCTCCCATCAGGGCTAGTCTTTCTATTTTTAACCAAATCCAGAACAATAGTTGTGTTTCAAAAGGCCCTTTCTGCCTGAACAGGCTCTGCTCCCATGCATTTCTTGCTTGATCCTTAGAGGGTTGGATTTCATAAGATGTCTTAGTCCTTAACATGATCTAAGCTACTAAAAAACCATATTTGCTTGAACGGGATAGGCTCTTGTATTCCTTAGGCTCAGTCCTCGAGGGGACCTGGGCTGGGATAAGTTTTCAGGCCTAGTCAACCTTTATAATATACATCAATCCTAAACAAGAGTTGAGTTGTTGAAGAACCACCCCTGCTCTGACGGGCTAGGCTCCTATAATTTTCTGGCTTAGTCTTGAATAGGACCTGCGTTGAGAAGGAGTATTTCACCCTTGTTGATATAGTCGATTCCTGCTCTCCTTCCTGGTTGTTTACCTAGACCTGCACAAGTAGCACATGTGAGCCAAGGACCACCGTGTGGCAGCCGAATGCACTTCGATGCTTAAGTTAGATAAGACTTAGGAGAGGCTTAAAGTTGTAAATTGGGTTTTTGTAGCGTACCTTAAGTTCATCAACCATATCTCCCTTTTATAGTATGAGAGTCCTTGTTCGGCTAGGCCTTTGGTGTAGTTTAGGGAAAGAGATTTTGCTGGAGATCCTTTCCTAGTTGAGAGTTGTCCATGTGGGATAGTTTCCCTACACGGCTTGTGCTCCTAGATCTGCGGGAGAGGTTTCACTTTTTAAGTGTTGTCCATGCAAGGAAGTTTCCTTGCCCGATTTGTACTCTAGTATTTGTTTCCTAGTCAGAACAAATGTACTTCTGACCTGCCTATCTTGGGTCGATCCCCTAGATATTTTCCTTATCAGGGCTTACGAGTATCGAGCTTGACCACATGACGTGTGGGCTTAGTGGCACATTGCAATTTGGGTCCAACCTTTTGGAATCTGCCAATAGTGTGCTTAATGCTATTTGGGCCTCGTTGGATTAAGCATGCAATCGAACCTACTTTGTTCTGTTGTTGAGATTATCATGACACGTGTACGGTGCTGATCAGAGGACGGTTTGATGTATATCAGCTACTCCTCCCGTGTTTGTGGGTCGTCTTATCAATCCACCAGATCATTTCATGAAGCAACTGTGCAGTAATGATGGTTGAGTCAGAATTGTTTCCTCGAGCGGCGAGTTTCATTAATTCGGCGTGTGTCAGCTCGAAAGAAGGAAAGGCTGGAGTTCTGTTTTCTATATATATCTCATGCCTGTGGAGTGTAGCCTCTTTACTATTTTGATCTCAGAGATTCTGCTTTGCCGTATCGCCTTTTGTGTTTTTGACTTCGCTGAACCTTCGTATTCGAAATCTTCTACTATCTTTCATGGCAGGCCAGAATCAGCTTTCCTAAGAACTGTTCACTAAGGGCCGCAAATTTTTTGAAGTGAGGTTGCTCTCTGAATAGGATCTAAAAGTCATCCGTAACACGTACGGGATTCTTGATGATCTGGTGCTCTACACTTTGGGCATTGATCTATCGCCATTGTCCCTTCCTGTGGGGTTTATTTGTCTTCACTGAGGTATGCTTCAATCGGGTGTCTATTTTCATGTTATCAAGGAGATTTGGGAGTTCTTGATGTACCTCGGCATTGCATCTGCTCAACTAGTGCCGAATGGGTATAGGACTGTGATTGCCATTTTGATTAGGGCTAGGAACGCTGGTATCCAAGTATTTTTTAGAGTGATATAATTGCTTACTTATCCTCGGATAAACGAGCATGTTGTGTGTGTTTTGACGTCGTCGAACTGCTTTGGCAACTTGCCTCATGATTTTAAATCCTGGCAGAATTTATGTTTCATGGCTTTTGCGGACTCGACGTAATTTGAGCTCATTGGTCGTCTGGTCGAACGTGAATTCAGACTATTGAGTAAGTTTGACTATTTTTCCAGTCTCGCTTGTGTTAATTGCCTATTAGATTGACCTTTGTGCTTTTCGCAAGGAAATTCCCAACTTCGTCACTTTCTGCTGAGGATAAAGCAATTTTGGACGTGTTTAGCGACATGCCTCATCTGCCCATAGAGGATGTCATTGAGTCTTCTAATGTCGAGTGCAGTGAACTGTGGGCTCATTGGCATGTGGCTCCTACTCTTTTTCGGGTAAAAAAGCCAAAGCCCGAAGGTGCATCTGCTTCGAGGAAGAGGAAACTTCCCAAGATTAAGGTTCCAAGCCCTTCAAGGAGGGCAGAAATAGATGAGGCGTTTCCTTCTCTTGTGCATCTGAAGATGTCTCATGCTTTGCCTAGACCTATCTGCAGGCGCTTGGCCTTGTCCAAAAGATGTGATGTTGTCGGCCAAGTGCCAGATGAAACTGCTATTTTCGAGGGGCGTGATGCTCAGGCCAAGGCCTCTATTTCCCTTTTTGACTTGGAGAGGGAGTATCAGCAAATGGTGGGTGTAGAGGATGTAGCCAAATTGAGTACCAAGCAGGCAGAGTTTCTTAACAAAATGTTGCTGCAAGCGGGCGTGGAAGCTTCGTCTGGTCGTCCCTTTTCAATAAAGGACTTTGAGCTCCGTCTCTTTTTGGATCATGAACCTTTGAGGAGTCGTCTGATCGTTGACGTCATGGTGAAGAGTCCCTTCCTTGTCACCCGTATTGTGCTCCATCTTGTTCACGTCCTTATATTGAATTGACAACGGGTCCAATGAATAACTCGCTTCCCTCTTCCTCGTCAACTGATTTTGAATCGGCGCTTAAAAGAGATGTGATTGTTGCGGGCAAAGGAAAAGTCATTGATGAGGACCCTGATGCAGTGAAGACGGTCAAGGGCGGTGCTAGGTGATTTTGATTCCGAAGGATCTCCATCCGGATGTTCGGATCAGTCTGTTTGCTCCAAATGTAGTAAGGATGAACAACCATGCTTGGCATCAGGAGGTCGACGTTTCTTACGCTTCAAGAAAACATATTAGTTAGACTGTGGTCTTAGCACGTGCACCATTGTAGATGATTGGACAATAGTCCTCGCGAGTCGTTAGAGTCGAGCTTCCAGAGCTTTGACTGAACTTTTGACTCGTCTTTACCTGTTATTCTTATAATAGGCTTAGTTGAACCGAGGGTTGTTATCACTAGTTATAACTGACTAAATCGGGGTTAGGTTTCGGCGACCATGGTGGTACCTAGCAAGCCATTTTGATCAGGCGTCAAGGGCACTGACTAGACTCCCACTTTCCAACCCATCTTGATCAGCTCGTGGTGGACTAGGAATTGGAGCGAGCCAAAAGTTATCATCATCAGTCATTCTGACTAAACTTTGGTGGAGTTCAATGATCATTGTATGTAGTTGACCAATGATCCCTAGCAAGTCGTCTTCACCAGGCTACATGAGCACTAACTAAGCTCCCACTTTCTAGGCCGCCGTAATTCACGCGCAGTGAACTAGGCTTCGAGCAGACCAAAGCCATCATCATCAGCCGCTACTGACTAAGCTTTGGTCGAGGTTCAACAATCACTGTCCGCGTACGAGTAGTGACCCTCTGGCAAGCCATCTTAATCAGACATCGAGAGTGCTTACTAGATTCCCAGTTTCTAAGCCATTGAAATCCGTTATTGGTGGACTAGGCTTCGAGCAGACTTGAAGCTATCATCATCGGTTGTCACTGACTAAGCCTTGGTCAGGTTTGGTCACTTTTTCCCATGTTTGGACAATGATCCCTGGCAAACCGTCTTGATCAGGCATCAGAGCGTTGACTAAGAAGCCACTCTCTAAACCGTTGACACCCATTTAATTTAACGGATTGGGCGTTAGAGCATACCAGAAGCTATCATCATGTATCGAAACCAACTAAGCTTTATTTGGTTCGGCGACCATTATCTATAGTTGGACAATGGTCTTTGGAAAGCCATCGCGGTCAGGTATTACAAGCTGACTAAGCTCCCACTTTCTAACCCATCGTCATCCTCTTTTGGAAGGCTAGGTGTTAGAGCGGACCAAAAGCTATTGTAATCAATCGGAGCTGACTACGCTTTGGTCAGAATAAGATTTTGTGCATGTAAGTATGACTTGGGTGTCCCGACTTACTTAGTTCACCTGGCGGTATCATTCTAGAGTTGGATCGATTGATCGGACTAATGATAGATTGATCGGCTTTAATGAACAACAGCTGAATAATAATAGAGCTAATGCCTTGGATTTAATGATAAAAATTTGTAGGTATGCTCCTTATTCTATGGGCGCTAAGGGTCTTTGTTGTTTTTTCCTTTGCGTGTGCTGAGCCGGATCTGGCTGGGCATATACTTGGGCCCATTTATGGAAAGGCCAATTAGAAAAAAGATCTTTGTAAATCAGCGTACCAGGGATATGGTGCATATTGTGAGACAGTTCAGTATCGATTACTCCCTCTAGTTAATGGGGCTGCTTGTAGGGTCATTAATTCTAAAATGTGGACTTGTGCAGCTGCAATTGGAATCGTCATTTTCCCGATTTCCCATATGGCATCTAATGTTGAAGTAACTATTGGTTGATGCTACTTCGTAAACCATTACGCCTATATATAGGATGACCATTCTGCATTCAAGCAATTGTGAAGAAGAGTTACAGACTTCCTTTCGAGGGTTAGGTCTGTCTTCCATCTTCCATTCTAGTTCGTGTTGCCAATTTCAAATCATCCTGTGAGGTGATTCGACGGAGCAATGAATTGAGTACGCTATTTCGTCTTCTTTTCAGACGTTTTACTTTCACCACCTTCTCTTCTTGAGGCAGATTGGCAAAACGGAATCTTTACGTTTGTTTCAGCAGATAGATACTGGCGTTAGACTTAGATACTTGTAGTATATAAACTGATGTAATAGTTGGTCAGCTAGCTTTGTAATAACTCTCATTGTAACATTAAAATCTATTTTATTTCTGGAATGTGTCTGGTACAAACAATTCTTATAAACTGAAATGAAAAACATAATTCAAAAACTGAAATCAAAGCAACAAATAATTTAACTCAAAGTGAGGACTAAGCTAACCCGACCTTGAAGGAGGCGTAAATGGTCCTAGCTCAGATTGCATGGCCCCTCTAGCGAATTGTGTTTTTTTAAAGCTAGCGAAGTTACTGAATAATGGACTTCGTGATGGCGGCCAGTTCCTAGCTGATTAACAGCTCTTGGAGTAGGTGCCCGTTTGTTGAAATATCATTACTTAGTTTTTTATTAGTCTGGATTGCACTGTTATCTCCAACTTCTGGATCTCCGTATAGCTGTACTTTGGTTATCGAGGCTCCTCCACCCTCATAGAGTGATTCTCCTCTTTTGTTTAGGCCTGGTACCTGACATATTGGTTTCGTGGGCCTGAGTTGCAATTGGCAACAATTCAGCTGTTTCAGGGGCTGCATAATGGCAGTCTCTTGCTGCAGGTTGACCTCCTCGGATAGTTCCTTGGGCCTGGTTGGATGTATATTTTATCCATTGGTGCAGAGTGGAAACGACTACCTCCATATGATGAAGCCAGGACTTTCCCAGAATAATGTTGTAGGTGGACAGAGCGTCAACCACCATGAACTCTTGGACAATGTACTTTCATAATTGTGGCTCTCCCGCCACCACCATTAGATTGATTTTCCCAATGAAGAAAACACTTCTCTCCACTGAATCCGACCATGGGGTGGGTGGTGGGGGTTAAGTCTTTGTCCCGTAATTGCATATTTTGGAATGTGATGAGAAACAAGACGTTGAGTGAGCTTCCTGTGTCCACCAAGGCCCTCTTTACCTCCCATTTAGCAATGAGGACGGAGATGACAAGGGCATCATTGTGAGGAGAATGTACCACCTGGAGTTCCTTTTCTGTAAACGTCAATGATGGGATCAGGATGTCAACTCATGCCTGCTGCACTTGTCGGTCCTCATACTGAGATGGTGTCTACATCTTGGTCAGTGTCCTCATGCGGGACCTGTTAGATTGCTCCTCTTCAAGACCGATACTGTGGAGGACATAAATGACGCCAGGAGCTTTTTTTTCAATCTCCTTGACAACGTCTGTTTTTTTCTTTGCTAAGCCCTGCCTCCCGTCCGAACCTAAGAACTCATTGAGCTTACCTTTCCTGATCATGTACTTGACTTCTCCTTTGAGGTTTCTGCAATCCTCGGTATCATGTCCGCCTTCCTTGTGGTAGGCACAGTATTTGTTGTTTTCGCGCTTAGCGGGGTCTTCTTGTTGCTTAGGCGTCCAGTTCAGTTATTCCCAATCCTTGATGGAATAAAGGATGTCGAACGGACTGGTATTGTGAGGAGTGATAAACCTAGACCCAACATAATTAAAGGCCTTGTCCTCCCTTGTGCGACCCGAGTCGGTCTTATTGTCTATGCGCTTCCTCTTGTTCCGATCATCGTCCTTTTTCTTCTTCCCCTCTTTCTTGTCATTAGGGATAGAAGATTTCTTCTCTAGCTCCGCTTCCCTCTTGGCAACTAGCATCTCGTCGAGAGTGATATATCTCTGGGCATCTTTGAGCAAGTCTGTCATATTTGTTGGGGGTCCAGGGTAAGGAAGCCGTAGAATTTGCCTCTTCTTAGACCCGAAGTGAAAGTCGTGACGGCGGTGTCATCACTATAGTCGTCGATGAGGGTCAACTAATCGTTGAAATGAGTGACGTACTCCCTCGACGTCTCATTTTGGTTTTGCTTTAGGGTTAGCAAGTAATACTACGAGCCCTTCCTGAGTCGTTGGCGCCCACGAAGCGTGTGAGAAACGCCATCGCCAACGTCCAAAAATGAATCAATAGATTTCGGAGGGAGGCTATGGAACCACATCAGGCTTGAAGGGAATGATCAACACATTATCGCATCATACACTTCCTTGAGTGCCATAACGTGCTGAAAGTGGCGCAAGTGACCGGACGGGTATCCTGTCCCATCGTTAAACTCCAACTTCGATGGTGTGTATTGGTAGCGGTTCGTCCATGATATGATCCATGAATAGAGGGACCATGAGATTAAACAGCACGTCAGGGTTTGTGGCCCCGTTACGAATGGGGTTATGCGAGACGTGCATGTCAGCTCTGGGACACTGGGTCTCTATTGGTTACTCCTCCACCTCTGGTCCATTGAGAGACTGTTGGGGCAGCGCGACTCTCCTAAACATGTTCTTTAGAGCTCTCTAGGGACTGGGCCCTTCGCTGCTCGCGGTCTTCTTCTGCAAGTGAAGGATTTCGTTGTTTGAGTGCCTTCAACACTTCTGTGATTTGCTGCATGTGAGTTGACAGTAGATCCATCCTTGGGTCCACCGTGGCTACCATCGGTGCGGGGGTTTCTCCCCTGGTGGTGGTGTAATGGGCGGCACTCTGGCGGTTTGAGCATTCGAGGGTTTCGCAACATCTCCATTGTTGCGAGACCTTATTGTCACCATCTCTCTAGTTCTCTAAAAAAGGTGGTACTGTTGTTTCTTCTGAGGAACTTTGTCGTTTCCCACGGATGACGCCAAACTGATGTAGTTGATTCCTGCTCTCCTTCCTGGCTGCTTACCTAAACCGACACAAGTAGCACAAGTGAGCCTAGGACCACCGTGTGGCGGCCGATGGCACTCTGATGCTTAAGTTAGAAAAGGTTTAAAAGAGGCTTAAAGCTGTAAATCGGATTTTGGTAGCGTACCTTAAGTTCATCGACCTTATCTCCCTTTTATAGTATGAGAGTCCTTGTTCGGCTAGGACTTTGGTGGCGTAGTTTAGGGAAAAAGATCTTGCTGGAGATCATTTCCTAGTTGGGAGTTGTCCATGTGGGATAGTTTCCCTACACGACTTGTGCTCCTAGATCAGCGGGAAATGTTTCCCTTTCTGAGTGTTGTCCATGCAAGGAAGTTTCCTTGCTCGACTTAACTCTAGTATTTGTTTCCTAGTTGAAATCGATGTACTTCTGGCCTGCCTGTCTTGGATCAATTCCCCAGATACTTGCCTTATCAGGGCTTACTCTTGCCTTATCAGGGCTTACAAGTATTGGGCTTGACTGCGTGATGTGTGGGCTAGTGGCACATTGTAATTCAGGTCCAACGTTCTGGAATATGACAATAGTGGGTTTAATGTTGTCTGGGCCTCACTGGATTGAGCATGCAATCGGGCATGCTTTGTTTTGTTGACGAGATTATCATGACACGTGTACAGTGCTGATCAGATGACAGTTTGATGTAACGTCACCTGTAAAGCCTTTATAATATACCTCAATCATGAACAAGAGTTGAGTTGTTGAGGAACCATCCCTGCCCGAATGGGCTAGGGTTTTATAGTCCTCTGGCTTAGTCCTAAATGGGACTTGCTCTGGGAGAAGTCTTTTAGGCCTGTCTAGGCCAAACTTCATAATATATCTTACTCCTGAATAGGGGTTGAGTTGCTTAGGAACCGTCCTTGCTCCAACGGGTTAGGTCCTCGTGTTCCTTTGGCTCAGTCCTGAACAAGACCTGCGCTAAAAGTAGTCTGTTATGCCTATAAAGGCTAGAATTAATAATAAACTCAATCTTGAACATGAGTTGAGTTGTTGAGGAACCATCCTTGCCCGAACAAGCTAGGTCCTCGTATTTCTCTAGCTTAGCCCTGAACAAGACTTGCGCTAGGAACAAGTCTGTTATGTTTGCAAAGGCAAGACTTAATTATAACATCAATCCTGAATAGAAGTTGAGTAGTTGATGAATCCATCCTTGCCCAAACGGGATAGGTCCTTGTATTCCTTTGGCTCCGTCTTGAACAGTACCTGCGTTAGGAAAAAGTCTATTATCCCTGTAAATGGCTAGACTTCATAATAACCTCAATCCTGAACATGAGTTGAGTAGTTGAGGAACGATCCTAGCCCGAACGAGCGAGGCTCTTATATTTTTTGGCTCAATCCTGAATAGGACCTGCGCTGGGAATGAGTCTGTTATGCCTATAAAGGTTAGACTCTATTCGAGTAGCGAGCTGTCCATGGACTAGGCTCGATCCGATGTGTTGTACCTTGGCACATTGGCAGACTAGGTCGCTTCTATGGTGAGCGATCGTGGCTTTTAATGAGGCTAGGCTCTGCCATTTGTGCACCATTTAGATCCCGTAGTCGGATCAGGTTATCTTAGGAATGGGGAGTCATCCGGAGACCGGACTCGCCCACTTGCGAGGAATTGTCCATGCACTGGGCTCGCCTGCTTGCGGAGGACTGTCCATGGACTGGGTCGGGTTAGCACGTGCACCATCATGGTTCGGGTTGGACTAGGCCATGAGCGGTTAGTTGTCTGTGGACTGGACTCGCCCGCTTGTGGTGAACTGTCCATGGACTAGGCCTGCCCGCTTGAGGTGGACTGTCTGGATTGGGTCAAGACTGAATTATACCTTGGCTCCTAAGGCGGACTAGGCCACTTATGCAGCAAGCTATCGCTGTCCTGAAAAGAACTAAGCCTGGCCATTTGTGCACCATTTTGGCCCCCGTATTACCGGGACCGGGCTCGCACTGCCATGTCATTTCTCGGATCCTTAGGCGGACTAGATCACTTATGCGACGAGTCGCCCTAGCTTCATCGAGGCTAGGCTCAGCCGTTTGTGCACCATTTTAGCCCCCTGTATTAGGATTGGGTCTTCCCCTCTAGATGAAGTTGATTGTGGAGTAGAATTGTTTTTAAAGAGATTACCTTTATTGGTCTGCATCAAAAAGTGTTACATGCCACCCTTGCTGCTTCTTACCAGTAAGCCTTGGGTTTGTTGGTCTGTTTTTCTTTGGGGGATTTGTGTCCATCGCAGTTACTTTCCCGACAGCTTCATCGCCATGTGATGACATTCCTTGGCGGAAAATTGATATCCCTTGATAATCCTTGTCTCTCCGTTGATAGGATATTCGAGGCACAGGTGCCGTGTGGAGATCACTGCTTCCATCAGGTGGAGCTAGGGCCTTCCCATAATAATATTATACGTGGAGGAGGCGTCCACCACGATGAACTCTGTCATGAGGAATTTCACGGGTTTCCCTGCTCCCACGGGTAGGCTGATGCTCCTGAAGGAGTAACTTCGTGCACCACTGAAACCAACTATCACCGAGTTATCTGGCTTTTGTTGATCTTGGAACCCAATTGGTGGGAAATGAGAGAACGAGAATGAGTGAGAGTTGTATAATAAAATCTTCCAAGAGGTAAAAACTTGCGTTTTAATTCTTCGGCCTTCTTGTCATCAACAAATCTTCTAATAGAATTTTCTACCAAGCTGTATATGTATCAAATTTGAAAGAAAAATAATCAAGAACCACAATATTAACCCATTAGAACATAACATACAATGTCATTAAAACACATAAAAATTGAAAATTTAGGGTTTTGAGAAAAGGGGGTTTGATGGAGTTGCTTACAGATTCATCTGGATCGACGTCGAGTGTGATGAATTGTTTGTCGGTGGTCATTACAGTGAGCTTCATCTTCTCTTACAGGTTTTGGAGATTTGTGGTTTGGGTTTCAATGGGTATTTGAAGAAGACGATCTCAGAGGATAAGGAGGAGAACAGAGAGGGAGAGGAGAGAAGGAATCGAGAAGAATATCTTCTCCCTTTGGCTAATGGAGCATGAAGAATCTGGGGAGAAGAAGGCTAGAGAATTGGAATCGCAGAGGAAGAGAGTTGAATTGGAGAGAGTGAGGAATTCATCAGGGTTTGAAATTTCCACTTAAGTTCTGCCACAAACATAACTACGCCACGTCGGACAAAAAACCTATCAAAATTATAAGATAATAAATTCTTCCCTTCACCTTCACCTTCACCCTCTCCGACACAAATTCTTCAAAAGCTGTACCAACCAAACCATCTCATACTACTAAGCTTCTTTGAGAAGATGTTCTTCTTCTTCTTCTTGTTCACCCTTCACCACCGCCATTAGACCATCTACAATCCAACGCCTAACACTCCCCCCATTCTTCAACCAACCTCAATCGCAATCTCCACTTTCTAGTCTCGAATCGGCCATTCGTGCTTCTTCAACATCTATTGGGAAAGATAAGACCAAGATTGGAGGATATTCAGATTTTGGTCGTTTCTTTTTCAAATCACTTTCAGGGCTTGTTTTAGCTTCTGCTCTACCCTTTTCTCTCTACTCATCTTCTTTTGACAAACCTAACGTTGCATTCGCCGATTCTTCCACTGCGCCTCCCGCCGCTTCCCTCTCGCAAGATGATTCCAACTTGCATTCTGGTGGTGACATTCACAAGGGTCACAGATATCTCTTCGCAGGTAAATTTGTTTCAACACTACGTTTAAATTTACTGAAAAATTATTGCTAAATTTAAAATAAATATATATTCTTCATTTTGCATTACCTCTCAACATTCTTCTTCAGTTCCGTTGTTTTTGTATCTTCACGCGCCCGTGTTTTAATTGGGTTTCTTTGTAACTTCAATCATCTGATTTGTAATGTGATGGCACAAAATGGTAGGCTAGCTAAATTGCTGAATTTGCCAAAGAAATTTTGGGTTTTAATTCTTGAACATTTTTCAATGTGACCGAAAGTGATTGCACTTTTCAGTGCCTCGTTTGTACTTGGATTTGTTTAAAGCGAAAGTTTGTGCAAGTCGTGCATCACATTCAAAGGAGCACAATTTGATTATGTGCAATTTATTGGCAAGTCTTACTTTATCCTAGGGTGTTGTGAGTAAGTTTGATTAACTTATTTCAGCAGATGGCTCAACTGTGCATTTTTTTTCTTCTTCTTTGGGGTTTTTTATTGTATGTCTCTCAGCCTTACTTATATACAATGTCTTCTCTCTAGTTTTAATGGATCTCTTAATCCTATTACCATATTTTAAGAAAATACAAAATAACCCCGACAATTTTCTTCCAAAAGTTAAGCAGTTACTATCATTCAAGCTATGGACTTGACGTCATGGACCATATCTAGACAGACATTCAACCTTACTTGGGTTGAAGTAGTTTCGGGGCTCACGGGCAACTTTAATAAGACAGTTATCTATCCAAAAAGTAAAGTTCCTCGGATCAATTTAGCTTTGGTTTTGGGATGTAGACATGAGAAACTCTTTGAGAAGTATTTAGGTTTGCCCCTTGGTCACAAATACAAGAGTATTGAGGTTTGAGATCCAATCATTCAAAGACTTCAAGTTAGATTAGCGATTTGGAGAAGGCATGTCATTTAAACGTCCCCACCTTCAGAGGGTGTTTTAATTTTTTTTTTCCAGCATTAAGCACTCTGTGGTTAACACTAAGTACTAAGCACCTCTTTGGTGCTTATTAAATTGTTCTGAGTTCAGAACCTATTAAGAACTTACGATTTTGATTAGAAGTAAAAGCAAATATCCGGTCAAAGTGGATCACTTATTCAGAACCAAAGTTCTGATCAGAACAAAAAAAATAAACGCCATCTCAATCTCACCTTTGTCACTATTCTAGTTTTGGTGGCATATACCATTGAAATAATGTCAAAACTTTCTTTGGGAAACTTGTTTCGTTGGCCACAAGTATCACCTAATCAATTGGAATACATGTGTTTGTCAATAGAAAAAAGGAGCTTTGGGTATTCGCAAGATCAGGGATAATGACAGAGTTCATCTAGCTAAATGGCTATAGAAGTTTGGCAAGAAGGAGAATGCCATATGGAGGATGACGATTGATGAAAAGTATTGTTTGGAGGGGTTGGGGTGGTACATAAAAGATGTCAACCCATTTGGTTGTTCTATTTGGAGAAGCCATCTCAAGGATGACTTCGAATCTCAGAAGGTTGGACTTTTGGAAAAAATTAAGGATATCTCCCCAACCACTGTTATCTATTATTCTAGCCATATATGCAATCATGCCCAAAAACAACGAACTAAAACCTTTCAGGTTGTCGGATGGTGAAGCTACAAACTGGGATCTTGTGTCAAGGAGAAGCATAAGAGATCTTGAGGTGCACCTTAATCTGTTAGAGTTGGTACTTGGTAGTGATCAAAGGAGTAGATAAATGGATATGTGATCATATTCACAATGTAATATTATTACAGACTGATGGGAGCCTGTGAGTCTACTCTGAGACTATTGATTGTCTTTATCTTTGTTGCCCTCTATCCATTGCTGTGTGGTCTGTGACTCGAGGTGACCTGGTGGAATTTTATGCCTAATGCCTAATGAGGATTTTTATCAGTGGGTTACTCGGTGGAATTCAGACATCTTCCTCCAGCAAAGTAGTTTTGGGATAGGCTTCTCTTGACACCCTTTGGATCATCTGGAAGGAAAGAAGCAACGTGATCTTTGGTGGAAAGTACGCAGACACTACGTGATGTAAAGTAAGATTTAATTTGGTTGTCGGGTCAGACCTAAGGAAGCCCATAGTTGAATAATTGGGGATTAGGGCTCCAATAGTATTTAGGGTTAGATTGCTTGATTTGTAAGCTAGGTTTAATATAAATAGGGCATTTAGACCATTGCTTGTAGTTGGTTGATTGGTGAAAATGAATTGAGTTATTTAGTTATATTTATTTCTTTAGATTTAGTTTATTCGTAGTTTTCTTTTAATTTGTTTAGTTGTGGAATACATTAGTATGGCTCTGTGGAACTTAATCAAGATCTTGTCCATTCAATGGGCCTTCACATTGCATATGGTGCTTGATAAACTCCTTGCTGACCTGACATTGCATTAGGTTTTCCATTTTGTGTGTTCCTTTCTAGTACCCTCCCCTTTTGATGCAATGAAGCTTTTTTTATTCATTTAAAAACAAAAGTGCCAATGCTGTCTGACGGAAACAGAGTTGTTCAAGCTGTACGACTTTTTGGTGTTGGAATATTTGAGCCCTCTCTTATTGTTAACTCCCCAGTTTCCATCCTTATATAAGGTTGGATGCCACCTCTAAATTTCTCAGGGGAAAAGTTTTGAATGAACACCTACTGATGTCAGACACAAGTTATAAGAAAAAGGAAAACCTCTTTTGAGTTGATTACTGGTACTGATAGGCTTTCTTTTAACTGAAAGCTGTTGCTGCTCAGAGTTCCACTGTATTGAACCTCTAAATAAGTTAGTAATAGAAGGTGTTCTATCCAATACTTGAATTATGACATGCTTCTCTTAAATGAAGAAGCATAACAAGGAACAATAACCAAACATAGTTGATGTTCAAACACATCTTCGGTCTGCCCATCTAGGAAGAACATTAGTATTGATGGAAAGCGTTATTACCTGTTTGGTTTGGTGATTGTGCTGTTGATTGTCGAGCCTTGTTTTATAGCTGGCTGTGAGAGTTGGCATATTACCCGTGCCGTTGGCACTCCACACTTGTTTATTTATTTTTAGTGGTAATTATCATACATTGGACACCCACATCACCATCACCACCATTGCCTTCAATCAGTTTCATAAAAATATCATATTTTAGAATACTAATTTTTTAGAGTCAAACTCGGTTAAAATTAGAATCGATTGAATGTTTAGAGTCTTTGTTTGAATGTTCAATAAATGTTCGTTCGTTTTTTTGAAAAATTTTACACTAAGGCATGAAAATCTTAAAAATACTTGCATGTTTTAACAATAAAATACATATTTTGAAAATTTAAGTGTTCGTATTGATCATTGATTTTGTTGGAAAGATCTTCAAAACTGCATTTCAATAATACCAAATTTACCAAAATCCAACAACTACGTAGATAGTTATGATTATGTTCATTTTGAAAAAAAAAGGAAAACACAATATTTTCTCTCTCGACGCATGTACATTCCACTAACTTTTCACAATTTTTTCATTTTCTTTGTCCTTCTACATGTTTTATATTCACAAACATGCCATTTTAGAGAAGAATGAATTTCAACCCTCAATATCTTCCAAACTTTCAATCCTAACCCTTTTTTTTTTATCTCCAATCCTCATTTGATGCTTGTCCCAGTCAACAATGAATAGTAAAACACCATATGAATTGAATATAGATATCTTAACTTTCAATATTTTCTTTTTCTTTTGGGTTTGCCTTGTAGGTTACCATGGCTTCGAACTACTTGAGACTGCCTGAGAAAATTTGCGTCAACACTTAGGGTGTGTTTGGTTGCATGGAATCCTAAGGTGGGAATTGGAATCTCATTCCATGACATCCCATGTCATGGCATGGGATGCCATGGACTTGACCAACTTTGATGTTTGGTTGTCCATGGGAATTGGATTCCAATTCCTATTATGAGTGTTTGGTTGCCTAAAACTAATCATGGGAATCTTTTTTTTTTTTTTTTAAATTATGAAAATCCCACAATTCTAATTTTATATATAAACTAGAATATGTTTTTGATTTTGCTTCCGCAAAACATCCTTATAGTATAATTTTAAATCCGACGTCTGCTTAAATCTTTCAATGAGAAATAGAAGTGGGCACGGTCCGGATCGGTTCCAAATTTTGAGGAACCTAACTCGGACCATTTAAATCTAATGGAATCGGTCCAGTCTGGATTCCCTCATTTTGAACATTGAGACCGAACCTAACTCGAACCGTTTGGAACGGTCCGGTTTCAAAATGAGTATATAAATATATTCTTGGTATTGATTCATATGTCGTTAAAGGTTTCATTTCTTGTTTATACAAGTTTCTCACTGTAACAATATCGATAATAACAAGAATATATTGTTCCATACTCACTGTAACAATGCCAACTTGGCTAAGAATGTATTGTTATATACTGCAATTTGCTAATGCAATTGCAACTAAAGCATTACCAAGAATATATTGTTACATACTCAATTTGCTGATGTCAACTAAAGCACTGCCAAGAAGTGCACTCACTAACAATATTCACAGTACACTCACTGTAACAATACTTATTGCATTACAATTTACAACATTACAATATTTCCCATCTAGATGGTGAAGCTTACCAATGGATTGGCCAGGGAAGGAATCAACAATCTTGACAACGTCTTCCTTAGCAACGTTGTCAGTCCGGAAGAAACCCTCCCTTGCAGACACCAATACGGTCCTCTCTGGTAGGAGCCCAGTAAAACTTCTACATACGACCATCACAGATAAAAGGGGCATACATTGCTTGTTTATCGGTTTCACTCTAGGTTTTCTCCGACTTCCTCCAACAGAAATTTCTGTTGAATGAGTGGAACTTTTCCTTCTGTAGCGGGGCCTGGCTGTGAACAAGTAGATGGCTACTGTAAAAAGTTGGGGAACCCACAAAGACATAACTTTCACAAGTCTAACCATTCATTCATGAATTAGAAATGTTACATAACTTGAATTAGGAATGTCATCTAATATACAATGCAAAACTAGGAAGAAGAAAAAAAGACCTGCAAATTGGAGAACATTTGTAAAGAAATATAAAATTTGCCAGCTAAAGATCATAAGGTGTATAATGACATGAGAAACTTACATGTAAAAGCTGAAGTTGTTCTTCCCAAAATGCTTTGCTCTGTGCACCACATTGTTCATCCATTTCACCATTGTCATCCCACCCAATCTCCTCAAAACTACAAGTGCTACCCAGCGAGTCATCTCCCATCTCAAATAACCCAAAAGCAATATCCCTGAGGCTTGCAGACTCATCAGATAATAAAACGCCATCACTAAAACCCATCAAAACCCAAGGACCCATTGGAATTCTTCCCCTTGATCCGGCCATAAACCAACGCTAATTGCAAAAACTTTTCAAATTGAATCAAGTGCTGTAAAAATTGTTTCAAATAGCTAGTTTTTATAAGTCCATAATAGAAGATTTGGTTTGACAATTGAAAGCTAATAATGGGAGAAAACCAGCTAATCAAATTTGTTCTCAGTGGCTCAAACTGATCAGATAAGTTGGGAAATATGGTGTTGTTTCCAGCAAAGGTCAAGTCATTCCAACTCACAATTAATAATTATCACCTCTCCAATGAGACAGAGAAAGGAGAGGGCACATGATGTCTTTAGTGTCGTGTTCCCAACACTCAATCATCACATGCTCTCCCAACTGTCAGGCAGCCTTTCAGCTCATAATACACCACTTCTACTTTTTTAGCACATACAACATGTTCTGAACATAAAGAAGAACACAACACAGGGATTCCAAAGTAATGTGATAACATGCAGCAAACTGTACATATAAGTTATGGAGAAGAGTAGGAACATAATTTGCTAGAACAAGGTAACTAAGATAAAGAAACTAGCTACTAGGTACATACATAGAGGTGGGAACAGAAAAAGATTACAAAACTTCGTTACCTATGCGTTTTATACAATCGTAGAATTAGAGGCTTCCTCCCAGTCGTTCTGATCATCAACAAGTCAATGCCTCGTATTTCATTGGGATCGAATGGCTAAAATTGGCTTTGGATAGCATGTGACTAACTATAACTATGTCCCTGCAAAAGCCTCCTTGGAATGCTACTGCCGCAGCTGTGGCTGATGCAGTGGTGGATGGGTTTTCTCTCTCTGGGAACTTGTTGTGATTAGGCGAGTGCATTGGCGTTGGTTTCTCGAGTTGGACTTCCGGTTTGGGTTCTGGAACTGGAACTACTATTGTTGCTGCAGCTTTGAGTGCATTTGCAGTCTTCTGCCTTTGCTTCTTGGCTGCAGCCTCGTCCATAATTGTAGTCATGATGTTTGAGTAGGCTTTCTGGAGCAAGCGGTAGAGCAACAATGCAAGCATCCTTGCTTGGTCTTTCACTAAATCAACATCATGATAGTCCATGAATTCACACTGATCAACAAAATTGACTGCCTTATCTGGACCATGTCGTAAGCATAATAGTAAATGTGCTCGCTCCAACTCCGATCTTGAGCATCCCCTCCTTAAACCAACTAATGCATAATAATCCACAGTACTCTCCAATGCACCTCTTTGCTTTAGCTCCTGCATCTTTGCTGTAAATTTTTGAAAAATGGTGTATAGCCTCAGAGTGATGTCCAGCTTCAAGTGCTGATATTGCAGCAGTACGTCGACATAGAAGCACTTTGATGTGGCCTAGGAATTGAGTAACACACGAACCCTCCGTAGACCACACAGTCGTAGAATTGTCATTCAACTCTTCATTAAATTCTTCATTTGAGGAGAAGCTGTCATCACCATAATACATACTTTCTCTTCGAGTACTCAACACTGACAAACGCTTCCCAGTCTGAAGCAATACCATGGCATCTTCCATCAATCCGAGATGGTAACAAGCTTGTCCAAGAACCAAATACCTATTTTACAATCATAATGCATGGTCACATGACAAAACAAGATACTTACACTAATAGGGTTTGCATCAAATGATTTAAATCATTAAATGCATTAATATATGATACACAAATACATATGATTTATAAGTGTCACTTTACTTGGGTTTCCTGTTATTTGCCTGTTTTCCTTTTCTGTTTACTTTGTTTATGTTAAGCTTCTTGCTCTCTTGTAATTGTTTCAGCTGTCTTTAATACAAATGTTTTATTCATCAAATATGTACATATATATATGATATGCAAATACAAAATCTATGTGTAGATGTCTTCAAAAATCTAAATCCATGGTAAACCCATTTCTCTAAACATGGAGAGGGAACCAAAAAATGTGGTGAAAGAGAAAAAATAGAAACCTTGGAGAGGAGATCCTTGCACCAACATGTTTGTTATCCCAACCAAATGTATTGTCAGACTCATCAGCACCAAGGGTTTGGCCATTAACTTGAATGTAGTTGAGATAAGTAGGGTTTTTGGTTGCACTGGGAAGCCAAGCAGCACCCCACAACAACTTAGAACAACAAATTGAAACCCATTAGAAATCCACCCTGAAACTGAACCAAAAAATTAAGTTCTAAAATAAGTAAAATTTGCTTACTTGATAACCAGAGTAAGAACAGTAGAATGGGCACACATAGTGCTTCAAGCCATTACTAAGCTCCTCTGTACTTATCAGCAAACCCAAACACCTACACCACCAAAACATTGAGTCCAAAAATGTCAAAATCTGAAGAAAGGGAGAGCAAATAACACAAAGGAGTGTTTTAATTGATCTTATCTGAGCAGTGCCGGGCGGCCTCTCTCTAAACGATTTGCAGAGGCTGACGGAAACGTTGCCCCAGTTATGTAGCTGGTAGTGTGTAGTGTTTGTTGTTGGCAGGAGGAGAAAGAGAGAGAGCTGTTTCGCCTCTGTCCTGCGATGAAGACTGTCTGCGATCAGAGCTCCCAATATGGAGCGAAGATGGCTAAAGCGAGCTGTTTCGTCTGATGAGAAGCTTGGAGTAAGTTGGGTCACATCTTCTGAAGGCCAAAGAAGCAGCTGTAAGTTTCAAATGGAGATCCGAGGATGGAGAGAGCTTCCAATGGAGCTTCGAGTGGAGATCTGAGGATATGGAGAGCTTCGAATGCAGATCTGGGCATGGAGGGAGCTTCGAATGGATCTTCGAAAGGGAGATCTGAGGATGGAGAGAGCAAAAACAGAGATAGCTTCGAATGGAGAGAGGCGAGAGAGGTTTGGGTTTGGTTTGGCGACAAAGAGCGAGAGATAAAAGAGATCGTGAATTGTTTTCCTCGCTGAACCAAGGCGTCCGATTCCCACCAATGGCGGGAATCTATGGCACGTGCTGGCATCCCTCACCCACCAATAAAATCTCAAACAAACACCCAAAATACTATTCCAAGTGGGAATATGATTCCTATTCCCATGAAATGGGTGCAACCAAACACACCCTTATATACATTCTTTTCCCCTCATATTATATTAGTGGATAACTGAATATGCCTTCTTACCAATTAAAATATGAAATAACCAAGCATTGTTAATAAGGGAATTTGATAGATTTAAAGTGCGGAAGCAATAAAAAAATAACCAGAAACTTGAACAAGTAACCTGAAGATAATTTTCTAAACTTCAAAACTGCCCGAGTACAACTTCTGGAGCCTATTTAACTAAAATAAAACCCTAAATGTAATTGGACTTGTACTCCTAGTTGGCCTTAATATGGACCGACCCAATTAAATAAAATCTAATACTTAATAAATACTAGTACTAATATACCTTCATTCCCCCTATTTTGAAAAAGCTCGTCCTCGAGCTTAGCTGTTGTCAACTAAGCCATCAGCAACCAAGGAGATGTGCTCATGCACCTTATGACCTGTAGTGTCATCCTGAGGAGGGGAAGCATCAACAACCAACAGATCTCCATCATCTCCATCTGCGATAAGGTAATTACCTTATTCTTCGGGCAATTGCAATGAAGATGACCCACTTGTCCACATCCGAAACATTGATTGTAAGGAACAATACGCATAACTTGTTTAGCAGGTGTGGTTGGGACCAAAGCTGTACTGGAGTAGGCAAATAATGCCATGAGCGTGCTTTGATCTTCTTAGCATACTGCTCTGTTGCCGCCATAGTATTAGTCGAAATTATATCCAAAGCCTCTTGTATAGGCTGAAAAGTCCATGCAAATAACATTAAGCCTTTTTTTTGTTCAGATTCATTCATCTTGAGTATACTGCACAAAAGACGAAATTCTTCAATGTATTCAGAAGTTGTACACTTGCCTTGTGTAAGTGTATTCAATCTACCAAACAAATCTTGCTGATAATCTGTGGATGAAAACACGTTGTAATAAGTTTTTCATCTTAGGCCAAGTCTGAAACGGTGTCTTCCCCAGCAATTATGTTTTTGTGGCCAAACCCCTCCATCAATTAGATGCAGTACCCCGTAATTTTGTTGCAACTAAATGCACATCTTCATTACCTATTAGACTTATATTCCAAAACCTTGATCATTTGGTCAACCCAATCAACAAAAACATCAACATCGTCAGGAACAACGTAAGTTGGAACATCTAATTTAATATCACCATGTAGTATACGTTCCAAGCAGAAAAACGATCCAAAGTCATAGGTAAAACATCAAAATTATTTTCACCTCCATAAGCATCATGATGGACTCGTAGACTTGTGGTGGATGAAATTACAAGTTCAGGGTTCGAACTCTGCCGGAGGCATTTCGGGTGGAAGGGGTTAACAGATTTAAAAAAAAGATTGGGAGGGCGAAAATTGGCTCGTTACAGTGGTTTATAAAAGTCCAAATTAAAATCATAACCTCCGTCTCGAGGTGGTACATAACCTATCATACATTGGTGAATAACCTACCCATCGGAATCGGAGGAATCTGAATCATGAGGTAGGACAGTTATTTCTAGAGCGAAGCATAGCATCAGAATCACTTGAACTTGAATCAACTTCATGCAGTGGTACAAACAAATTATGGAGGTGCAAAAACACTATATTCCCCAATTGAAATCACAATCAGTACCTGTAACAAATTCTTCAGAGGAAATGGAAATGGAATGAGTGATTACAACTGGACGACAGGGCGTTGGTCGCGGAAGAGGAAGGTGATCAGGCTGGGGAGGTTCGAGAAAATTCTTGCGACAAAGAAGGGCAGGACGACGGGGCATTGTCTGCTGCGGTGCGTGTTGCTTGGGTAGGAGTTGTTGTCGCGAAGGGAGGCAGCAACGAAAGGGTTGATGCTGGTCTTGTTTAGGTAATGTCCTCTGTTTTTATCCATTCCTCGATCTTCTTTTCCTTTTTGTTGGTTTTTTGGGGTAAAATTATGGTTTCCATTTAAAAAAAAATACTTTTTCTGATTGGGATTATGCACAAATTGCAGCTCGCGAGTTGAAAAGTGTTTCTCTACTACCAACCCTAGAGTTGTTCTCTGTAACCACCTTTTTTCTTTCGATCCTCTTCATAGAAGACGTTGCGAATTACTGAATTTCGGTATTGTTCCCCCACATCAGTAACACAGGTTTTCATGACCTCACGATGTGACAACTTGCGGATAGCCTGAATATGTAACTCTGAATATTCATATTCTTCTTCCTTACCTTCGTAATCATCAACCGAAGATGCCTTTTCCCAATCAACGGCAGAAGGGTTCACCTTCTTTTCTTCAGACGAATCTGAAAAGATCTCATCTCTTCGTCCAGCCTCACGATGCGACTTTTCACGTATAGCTTCAAGTTCTTGACGAACCAAGATAGCTGCCAACTTCTCCAAGATGTCCGCAATTGCTTTCTCCACACACTACATCCTTACGTTGGTGACTCTAGTTCTCTTAGGCCGCATATTTGTCCAAAGATTTTGCCGTTCTGATACCAATTGATAGATTTAAAGTTCGAAAGCAATAAACAAATAACCAAAAACTTGAATTGACAAAGTTTCTTCAATATGAAAACAATTATCTAAATTTCAAATTGCCTGATTAGAACTTCTGAAACTTAAAATAAAACCCTAAACCTAATTGGACTTGTCCTCCTAGTTGGGCCTTAACATGGACTGACCCAATTAAACAAAAACTAATACTAATATACCATTAGAATTATAAAGACGTCTTTAAAAAATGTTACAACTATTTTATCTGCTGCTGTAAATGAGTTCGACTTTAGATGTGAGGCAAAAAGATATGTTTGGTGTGGGTGAAAACAATTTACCTTAATGACTCGTGACTTGTGAGAAAAAACAGTTCAAACTATTCTTATAGGAATAAAAATGAATTATTTTATTTTTAAATGTCGCATGGTAATCGGCTTAAGGCACCCGACCTTTATGTTAGTAAAAGGAGAGACTGCAAACATAGGGAGGACACATCCAAACCATGAGCCACAGGAAATGAAGAGATGGGTAATGTGACACCAGAAGTCTCAAAGAACAAGATATAGTCACTGCATGGAAAGAAATATTTATTACTGACTTATCTTATGTTTTGTTTTTTGGATATCTTACCTAATTTGGTTATATTGATAAGTTATTTAAATTTAAAAATATACTCTTCAATAGAAATTCAAATCCTTTTAGCCATCCTACATTTCATTTGGATTTTAACAGATGCACACACAAAATAAAAATAAAAAATTCATGATATTGAATGACTAAAAGCATAGAGACATGTTCATCTGTTGCGAATCACATTCATGGGTGCAAAAGATTGTGCAAAAGTTGCGTAATATATAATTCTTTTTGTGGATCATACAAATGGGGAAAGGATAGAGAAACTGTTTAAGAAGTCTGAAGAGTTTTCAAGAAGTGTCTAGGATGCCAATTGATGACACGTGAAGAGTTGTGTTCAAGGAGTGTCTTTAATTATTTTTTTGAATTATATATCTTCCACCTTTTGTATTTTTTGCTTGTAGGTCTTTCTTGCAACCGAAAGATATGTTGAAGCACTAGATAAGTTAGTAATAGAAGGTATTCCACCAATACTTCAACCGTGATGAGCTTCTATGAAAGTGACAACTAGATTCATGTTATCTTGTTGAACCAAAACAATCGACTGATTCTAGCATTTTACCATTTGACAGAGGAGGCAAATATAAAAAATAAGATCTTCTGAGTTGCATATGGTAATCAATTGTCATTTGAGTGTTATCAGCTTCTCTTTAATGTCTGATACGGAATGTCAAACTACTATATTAAGCAACTAGTATTTGGTTCTCGTTCCTGGCCTATGTAAGTTGGAATTTACATGATGTATTCAAATTATAATGCTGTCTGTGAGGATCCCCCAGAGTGCCTTCTGTTATTTATTGATTAGTGGAGCTGTTGTGCATTGCAGATTCCTTTAGAAAAAGGTTTTCTATAACTATGAAAAGCGCTTAGGCTGCGGAGCTCTCCTGAAAAGGTATTCAAATTCGTAATATTTATTTTATTAATTCTCACTATCTAAAATATGAAGTGAGTAGATAAAAGTTAGTAGCTCAGTAAATCATGAATGTTGTTATAATTTTTCTACAAACTCAATATATGATTTACTACTACTAACCGTTCAGTGAACTTGGTGTTAGTAGTATGCCTTTAGCTAGGTTTAACAGTGAGGGTATACTTTCTTAATAATTCCCAGAAGCCAAAGTATCGAATAAGTAGATAAAGCTAGTAGCCAATGGGTGCTAGCTCAGCTGGCGGACTTGTGGCGGATGGTATCACAAGCCTGTGTCTGAACCCTGCTGAAGACGATTAATGGTTATGGGATCCAATAAAAACCCCGCTCACCCTTAAAAAAAAAATTGGTAGTAAATAAATCTGAAATTATTTTTAATTTTCTTTTGAACTCAATATCTGAATACTACTTCTACCCAGTGTTTCAAAAAACGTTTAGGCGTTTGCATACATAACGCTAGAATTTATGTCAAAAAGCCTTCTAAAGCGTGTTTTGGTATGAGGTGTACGTTTCATCACATTTTTTGGGTTTCAAAATGTTTCAATGGGTTTTTTTTTAAGTTTTTTTGGGAAATGTAAAAAAATAACCCTAAAAATACCCAAACCTTATGTGATTTGAGTCAAAATCCACATTGTTCTTCACTCTCCAACTGTTCTTCTCCAAATCTCTCCAAAGTCCAAATCAATCAAGCCTTCAACAGGCACTTCTTCAAGTTTATAGTTTTGCTCTTCTCCAAGTTGATTACATGTCTAGCTTTTTATTATAATATTTTTGGCCATGAATACACGTTAATGATGTTATAGGTTTGCAATTTTGAGTTCTAAATGAGATATTCTAATTATCATTTGGCTACTTGAATTAAATTTGATGATGGAAGTATGGCACTTGTAAGATTGATACTTAATTTATATGCAAATTTTTTTTTGATGAGTAATTACGAGTTACTTTTTTTAGTTATGAGTTGCATTTTTACTTTTATTTATTTATTTATTTTAAATACACATTTTCACGAGGCTTAAGCCTTTGCGTTTTTCCAGAAAAATGCCTCGCTTCATGTCTCCGCATTTAAAAACCTTGCTTCTACTAACCATTCCAGGGTACTCAGTATTAGGCCATTAGGTTTAATTCTCATGGGATAGTTATTTTTTATTTTCACATCTCAGTTATCATATAATTGAATAATACCCATGTCTGGAAGTTTCTTTGGTCTTGATGTATATTATGGACTACCTTCTTGCATCACAGTAGTAACTTGCTAGGATCCCCTTTTCCTTATTTCTTCCTCTTTGAGCCCTGGGCTATATCTTGTGGACTGCCTAATTACATTTTGAATCACTGGAATAGAAAATCTCACTGGTTAGTTCTTAGTTCCATTTTTCTTCAATTTTTGAGGGGACAAGTGTTCTAGTTGTTTTCGTATACATGTATCATGTTTGTGGCTATCTGGGCATAGTGGAATTGCATTCATCAGATTTCTTGAACTTCAACCTGTGCATGGAATTGAGTAGAAATGTGTCATAGCTCTCAAGCAGTATTGTCAGGGTTTAAAATACTAACTGGTGATCTAGTTGCACGTAATGCTATATCTTGCTCATAACATTTTCTTGCATCATGTTTGCTCTAGGTTTTTTAGTACTTCACATCTTTCCAGAAACCAGACAGTGAGGTATTCATGACACCAGCTGACTTAATGCGAGCAATTGTTCCTGTATTTCCTCCATCTGAATCAAATCTTGTAAGAGAAGGATATCTGAGAGGGGAGAGGGGTCCTGGGGAACTACAATGTGCCCCTTCAAAGTTTTTTTTTGCTATTTGACACTAACAATGATGGACTTGTATCTTTTGCAGAGTGAGTTCTAAACCTGCTACTGGTTGGTCAAGTAGAATTATTCATTTTCTAATATTTTTCATACTTGAAGTCAGATGTTAAAATCGTTTATATTATTTTTGGTTTATGTGGTCTTATCTTTTTGTCGATGTTTCTTTTAAATAGGTAAATCTTTTTCGTTACTCTGCTCAGCATCCCTGAATCAAGTTTTGCTGTTGCATTCAGAATGTTTGACCTTGATAATAGTGGGTATGTACTAAATTTGTGTGTTGATATCTTCCGAGCTGGAAATGAAAAAGATTGTTACATAGGTATTGCTACTGATTGCATAGTGAAATATCTGGTTGCATATAGTGTAATGAAGATCTAAATTTGAAGATTTTCGACTTAAGAAACATGTTCTAGTACATTAAGAAACGTAATAATTTGGTTAAAAGATATTTATCATTGTAACACTTTATATTTGCATTGAAAGTTTGGAACATTTTACATGACCTATCATCAACGCCTTCTACTTTTCCATCTTAGTAACCATGTAATAAACCATACATTCCTCCAAAATCAAATAACACAATTAACAAAACCTATCCTGACTTGATGTTGGCATTTGATTGATGTTTGACAGTTCCACTTCTATCTTCATTCAATACATACAGCATTCATAAACATAACCAATATATTTCTTTAACAATTTATATTATGTTATTTATAATCGAAGAATGCTAATGACTTCATATTGTTTGATCCAATCTCAGAGAGATAGATAGGGAGGAGTTCAAGAAAGTCATAGCTTTGATGCGAGCCCATAATCGACATGGAGTTCATCAGAGGGATGGACTAAGGATTGGGATGAAAGCTGAGAATTCTGTAGAAAATGGAGGTCTCCTTGAGTACTTTTTTTGGCAAGGATGGAAAATCATATCTTCAACATGAAAATTTTATCAAATTTCTGAGAGAGTTGCACAATGAAGTATGCTATCTTGGCTTACATCTGAAATAAACTTACAGTTGTATTTGTAGTGCTCTATTGCCTTCGTGTTCTAGGTCTTAATGTTCTTTACCGTCCTATGTCTTAATTTTCTTTGCCTGCTTACTTACATGATAGGGTCAGTCCTAGACACCTGTATACCAAATGAAAGACATTGTTTGAAATAATATACTTTTCAATTCGTTACTCGTGTTCATTATTTACTGTTCTAAGCTATGTAACAAGGACAGTTGTACACGCATGTCTGACGCAGATACCAGGCATCGTACACTAGAAAACCCACCAATGCGGGAACACACCTGTACACTATGATAATATCATAAGTTTTCAGCTATAAACTCTTTACGTTGTTTTATTAGCTGTGTAGAACTATGTATGCTATATATTTGTAACTATCTTGCCATAATATACTTATAACATTTATAAAGAATTATGTCCAAAAAATCTGTGAAAAAACTGATAGTGAGCATGGACTGTCCAGCTGCCACAGTGTCCCATGCACGGGACTTTTTTCTCTTCTATTTTTCTTTTTTAAAATGAAGTGTCCTTGTTATAGTTGACCTCTCAGTATAAAATTTCCCCCTTTTACCTTTTAACAATTGTATTTGGATTAGATGTTGATTTATAAAGTGTGTAGAATTACCTGCAATTGTTTAGACTTGCTCGCGCGGCTAAAAAAGCATAGTTGTATTTAGAAACTGCCATTTATATCTTTCCTATTTGTGATCTATTGAAGCTTCCTAATCTTTGATCCAGTACTAATTTGGTACTGGAGCTTGATCAGTTTTTCTAGCCATGAACATTTATGGGAATAAAATGGAACGGGCTCTCCTTACAGAGTGTGTACTTGGAGTGAGTTTGCCCATTATGTCCCCCTTTTCCCCTTTAACAATTCTATTTGGATAAGATGTCGAGTTATAAATAATGTGTAGAATTACCTGCAATTGTTTAGAATTACTCGCGCAGCTAAAAAAGCATAGTTGTATTTAGAAACTGCCATTTATATCTTTCCTATTTGTGATCCATTGAAGCTTCCTAATCTTTGATTCAGTACTAATTTGGTACTTGAGCTTGATCAGTTTTTCTAGCCATGAATTTTTATGGGAATAAAATGGAATGATCTCTCCTTACAGATTGTGTACTTGGAATTCTCCCAATATGATTATAAACTACGAGGATCAATATCTGCCAAGGACTTCGCCTTATCAATGATTGCTTCTGCTGACTTGAACCATATAAGCAAGTTCTTTGACCGCGTTGATGAAATAGACAAAGTTGCCTCATCTTAGAGACGCCCGCATTACCTTTGCAGAGTTCAAGGCTTTTGCTGAGCTGCGTAGACAACTGCAACCATTATCCCTGGCAATTTTCAGTTATGGGAAAGTGAACGGTCGTTTAACAAGGAGTGATTTCCAACGAGCTGCTTCACATGTACTACTATTATTACTTTGATTGTGTTTCTATGTTGTGCAGACATCAAATCCTATTCACCAAAGCAAGATATTTCCTAACATGAACTTTACTTGATGCCAGGTTTGTGGTTTTCACTTATGGATAATTTGGTCAATCTCATCTTCCATGTGTTTGATGTGAATGGTGATGGGAGTTTAAGTACAAACGAGTTTGTGAGAGTTCTTCAAAGACGAGAGAAGGACATTGCCCGTCCAGAAGCAGAATCAGGTCTCACAGGGTTAATATCATGCTGGTTTAACTGTGCAAAGAATTGCTCTTTCGAAGAAGTACTCTTCTAAGTTCTAACTACATCGTTGGTCTAAATCTTGGAATCTAATATACAAATGGACCCTTTTCTTAGTTCCTTTTTCTCATCTCCATGGAGATTCACTAAAGGATGAGCCAGGAGAATGTCAGTGTGCGAATCTGAAACTTAAATCCGGGTACGATGTTCTTCTCTTTCTTTCCACGTTTTACTATTTATCATGTTTTGCCAGTTGATGTAATTGTTGTATTTTTTTTTTTTCAGGTTCTGCATTCGAGATACAAGTTGGAAATATTTGAAAGGCCGCTTTATGTGTAGTCATCATATCTCGCACGTCGTCCTATGAACATTCTCTTCGTTGCTCGACTTTATAAAAAGAGTCGACATTGATTTGTTTTTCTTTTTACGCTATCTTTGAAATTAGGGCTTATTCTTCTTTATCATTCTTTGTTATCCTTGCTATTTAATTCCTTAATGATGTCTGTTGGCGATATACTAAGCGGTGAGGAGCTTGCTGCTTGTGAAGCTTACTTCTCGCCCAAGAAAGTTTCTCAGGCAACATTGGACGATGTTTGTTCTGGCTATAACTTTCCATCCGACCTCAAGATCATTCTGCCTAGGCAGAACGATAGTCCTTATCATCCAAGGTCTAGGTATATTGCACTCTATCCATGCATGTTCATTTCAGGCTTTCGACTCATAGTTCTATAGTTGTTTTAGGAATATCTAGATTTTTTGGACATTTTTCCTGCTCAAATGGGTCCTAATGGTTGGAGGGTTATGGTTTCTACTTATGTGAGAGCCAATTATCTCTGGCATTCCATTGACTATTACGGTTATGCATTCGGTGGTTGGTCTGCTAGTGACCAAGGACATTTGCTTCCTCCATTCTCCTGTCTGTTTTGGGAAGCTCAATGATGATATCAGAGAATGGTCGAGGTTCTAGTTTTATGCTTTAGTCAGCTCTGGCTACTTCAAAGTGTGAGGTCGTCCAATTGTACGGTCGTTTCGAGTCCCTAACAAACAGAAAGATTTGTAGTTAACTGAGGAGGATAAGTGACCAATTCTTGAAGCTTCTTGTGTTTTCGTTGGAGGCATTTCTCTCCGAGGACATCTTGGAGCGTAGTGGCTTGTACAATATGAAAGAAGCGGAGTGGGCTTTGCTTACTGAATCCTGTGCTGATGAGATTGATGCTCGCGTTGCTCTTGCGGGTGTTAGTCATGCTAGCTTTGATTGGAAAGTGAGTTCAGGCAGACATGTTATGGATCTCGATGCTCCTGTTAGCATCAGTGTTGCTAGCCCGACTTCCAGGAAGAGAAAGCTCCAGAAGCCTGTTAGGCCATCGAAGCAATTGTTGATATATCCCGGCAGTGTTACGAATAAGAAATGACTTTCTACTCGTGGTGCTGCTCGAATTGCACCTCATCCGAGTTATTAAGAGAAGGAGGTTGTGAAAGAGGATTGCTTATCCCTCGAGAAGGTTAAGGAGATAAACTTGGCACTGGAGAGGAGCGAAAAGGAAACTAGTCGTCCGTTGGATGATATTGATAAAAGGCTTTTTCCGTCTTTGGTGTTCCCGACGTTGTTGAATGGTCTAACGGCGACCCTCAGGCTATCGTTGACAAGATGCTCCAACTGGCGGTGGAGCAGTCTAAGGAGGTCGTTGACTGTGGTCAGAGTTTTGAGGTTCTTCCTCATCGATTTCCTTCCATTCATGTCGATGAAGTGGCCGGGTTCTTAGTTTCCTTCCCCGCATTTTTTGATTCTTTTATTCCTACCGTCACTACCATTTCTTCTATTCCAGCTACGACTACTTCGCACCGACAAGGAAAGAGTGTTTTTTCTGTTGTCACTGCTGTTTCGCATGATTTTCCAGCTCCTGTGGGTGGTTCCTTTGTGCTTCCGGATCCCCGCGTCCTCCATCTATGGATTAGTTGGAATGAGCCCAATGATGCACTATTTTACTAGCACGCAACTTAATACCCTGCTTTGTAGTTGTAGTAAAGAATAAGTAGGGATTGTTCTAGACCAGGGATTAGAGGGATTGCTAACTAGCACTAAGGATAACTAAGAGACAACTAACAATCTAATTAAGAAAATATTGGGGGATTGGATTTTTCTAATTTAAACTAAGAAAATAACTAAAAATAAAATAATAAAACTTAAGAGATGGCAAAGATGAGAAATTAGCTAAGAGTTTATCTCGACACACCAAACATATGCTCATGAATTAATCTACAATAATTTCTATATTAACTTGTGAAAGATAATGCTCAAGATAAACCGTGACCGCACTGCATTAATCTTATTATTTTTTCAAATTTGTTGAATTAAACTAAGCGTCGCTTTCAAACTATTATCATCATGCTATCTAATCAGGAATCGAAAGTTAAATAAACAATCCAAGATCATTAAGTTTTATGGAAAATATGAACACTGACTAGACAATTACAAGTATGATCAACATCTTGTTCTTAACCTAGGTTTTTACTTAACCTTACCAACGTTCCTTGGTATTTACTACTTGTGAGTATATGATTATAACGATTAAGTAAAACTCTCCTATACTTTATCCCCAAATCCTAGCATACTTGCTAAGTTGACCACCTTAACAAACATACACAAATAAGTTATCTATAAAACGGTTAAGCAAAATACAATCACTAATCAATAAGAAAATATTGAATTCAATTAATTCATAAAACACATGTTTGGGGTTATTTTAGCTAGACATATTAATTATGTTCAAACAATATTTCATAATTAAATATCAAACTAAATAAGGAAAGGGATGAGAAGGATAAACGTTGTCGCCGCCTGCGTGGTGGTCAAGAATGGTTGTGGGGTGCGTATAGCAGAGAGATAGAGAAATAAATTTCTTCCTCCTTCTTCCTCACGATCTTCAATCTGTTTCAGACTTCTCTTCCTTCTTCTGTGTTGTTTCTCCTTGACAGTAAATTGAAGAAGAAATATTGCGTTAGGCTGGACGGAGCTGGCGAGGAGCAAGCGAGAGGATGAGAAGAGTTCTGAACGGTGATTGTAAGGAGGCGAAGAGGATGATAGTGGTGCTGCGATTTGGGTGTTGTGATCTGGAGGGAGGCGATGATAAGAGGTCTGCGATGGTGATGAGAGGATGGTGAGGGGTTGATCGATGGTTGGGTTTTGTATCTGTGTGTTCGTTGTATGTGAGGGAGAATGAAAAGGATCAGGGCGGATGGTTGTGTGGCTGCGTGAGGGTAAACTGTGATGATGGTTGATGGATGCAAAAAGGATGATGGTGGTGTGGGTATGAACAAAAGCATAAATGGATGTTGACGGCTGTGAAGGGCTAAATTGCGAGTGGCTGTGAGGTTGTGATGAGGGATGTGATTGGGATGATGGCTGGATGGAGGCTTCGGGCTGCGATTGCGAGGATGGGGTTAGATGGACTGGATGGAAAAGAGGCGTGATTGTGACGATGGGTGACGACTTGCTGTGGTTGCAAGCGGTAAATCTCTCCAAAGCCAAGTATTGTGCCTTTTATAATTGTGTTATCTAGGTTTCCTTCCTTGTGTAGTATCCTTTTTCAATAAGTCTTCCTAATTTAGACCAATTTGTAACTTCTATTTTGAAATCTTGTTATTGAAAACCTAGACTCTACAACTGAAATGATGAAAAGAGTATAATAAAAACTAAGAGTTAAGAATGAGAGAACAGGAGTAAGCCTTTATTATTGAGAGATCTATCCTCTGTTATAGATAGTAGAGAACTTACAATATAAGCAACCTAAACAAAAGGGGACTTTACGACTAAAAATACCTAATAGCTTTTACCAATAAATCTCTTATCCGTCTATAATTGAAAAAAATTCATTAAGGTTGTTCGTTTACATGTTTTACCTAAAACCATTTTCAATTTTGCATGCTGAGATTAGAAAAGGGATTGTTTGTTTACATGATTTCATGCATATAGTTTTTGCAAATTATTCTGAGGCCTACAGTGTTCGAGACAACCAAATAGACCATATGAAGAAATTCTGATATGTGAACAAGGGAATCACTGTATGGTGATGTAATTGAAGTGCAGGTGTGGTTAATTTTACATCATCTCCACCCAGCTTCCTCTAACTATAAAAAGTTGGTTAATAATAACAAAATAAAGGCACCCAACTCCTTAGAATTCAGTGAGCCGACCATTCTCGAGGGGGTTAGATACAATTCTAAGCCATTGGAGAGGAAAGATCTTAGGGTGTGTTTGGTTGCATGGAATCCTATGCCATGGAAATTCATGAAGGGACCCCTACATTTTAGGCTAAATTGATGAATCACTCCTCATCCACCATTTGATTTTGTGATCAATGATGGGAATGAAAGTCCCATGAACATGTAAATTCCACTCCTTGGTCCTCCAAGGCATGTGATTCCCATGTTCATGGGACTTTCATTCCCACCATTGATTATAAAATCAAATAGTGGATGTGGAGTGATACCTCAAATTAGCCTAAAATGTAGGGGTCCCTCATGGATTCCCATGGCATAGGATTCCATGCAACCAAACACACCCTTAGAGATGAAGCTGGTCAACAAGGCGAGGCCTTTTCAAATCAAATTCAAAGGATGGAAAGTATAACTTAAATAAGCTTTGAAGACCTACAGTCTTAACAGAGATTCTTTGCGACAACACGGAATGGAGGAGTAGGAAGAATCTTTAAGGCTTGTACATAATTTTATCACCCCTTTCATTATCTAAATTTGAAAGTAAAGGGCCCTTAAAAGGCAGTTGCAGTTGGATGCTAAATCGTGATTTGTATTGATGTTCCATGCCCGAGATGGAAAGAATAGGGAACAAAATTAATTCTAAGAAGGTAGGGAAGTTTCCACATCAAAAATCTCTGTTCTAGTTATCCAAACAACTGCCTCTAGTTCTGCAATTCAATCCATACCATAATTAATAAGAAATAACTAAAATTATATATAGAAATATGATACTAAAATAGCATAATTATGATCCTATCACCCAACTCGGACATCCGTATCAAATCGGATGGAAAGTTCTGTTGGTTTACTCAATTTGACGTGTAGGATGGTGCACAGAGGTTGATTAATGAATGGCACAGGCGAGCGGTGGAACAACCTTCGATGCCAATATTGGATCCTAGCACCCATCTCGATTATGGTCTTAAGCAAATAATAGATGGGTTGAATCACCTCACTTATGCTAGGGTGATGGGGTCGGAGTATAGGGCTGGTCGTGGCCAGGTGGCTGCTCTTGAAAGAAAGTTGGTTGCGCAGTTGTTGGTGTTTTCTCACATTCTTCGCCAGTTTGACGTGGTGAAAGCGCAGTGTACAGAACAAGAGATAGTAACTGAGGTTGCCCTAGCCTCTCTGAAAAAAGTGGAAGTTGCGTGAGACCAGTCTGCTTCAGACCTGAGTCTTCAACGATTGCTTTGGATAGGGCTCGCGCATGTTTGGACGAGTTGGAAAAGGAGCTATTTGTCGAGAAAGCTAGCCATGGTGAGGCTTTGCGTTCTATGATTGAGCAGTCTGTCAGCCGTAGAATTGCTGAAGGGCGGGTGGAGCAATTAATAATTGCACTTGATGAAGTTAAGTCAGACATCTCTACCATGCTGACCACCGCCGAAGGGGCAGCTTATTTCCACTAGGAATGAACTTGTTGCGACATAAGACAAGCTGAATATTGTGGTGGTAGAGGATTGGAAGAGAGTGGTTGACGGGTGTGCGAGCTTTTTGACTATATTTAAGGGTTTGGCGTCGATTTGTCTGAGCATCGTCATTTGGTCGATCAACTCTTCGAGATGACGATGGTGAGGACAATACTCTGGATCCTTCAAACGATCATGTAGATGAACAACTGTCATTTCCTCACCCTTCCGTCCTGGTTTCATCGTCTACTCTCGCTGTTGAGGAGAGAGCCTCGTCTCCTCCTACCACTGGTGTTGTTGCTTATTTTCCATCAGATGTTTTTGCCGCTTCTACCGTATCTTCTCTGAACTATCTATTTTCTTCTCCGAAAGTTTCATTTCCTTCCACAGATGTACAATCATCCTCTCTGGATATAACAAAGTGATTTTATGAATGAAAATACATTTCCTTTTGACAATGTTGTATTGCCTTTTATATTATTTTCCGCTTCGCATGTTTAACTTTGAAGTCGTGATTCATCTTGGGTCATTTGTTGTGACTCATTGTATATGATGTGTTTGTTCTCATCATCAAGTCGTTTGTAGTACAGTGGTAAGTATTGGTGATTTAGGCTTATCCATATTTTTGTTTTTGTGCTTGCTTGTCGACCATCCAAAGTTTTTCTTTCTTTTTTCTTGTTGATTGAAGAATTTTCCTCATATAGATTCTCAAGTATTCGCAAACCAAAATGTCGTGTTCCGAAGTATTGGCTGGTTTTGGATGGTTTTGTGAGTGAATTGACTCGTACCTTTTAACTTTTAGGTCTGCCGTGGTTGTTGAAGTAAGTTGTATTGTGTATCTTTAGCTTTCACTTCTTTGTCCGATATTTTGATCAGCTAGATAGCTTCTACGGTAACATTTTGACTTATGTGTCTGGCTTTCTTGATCCGATATATAGGGTTGAATAAGTTGACTCGTTCGTCCTTACCTTGTTGGTCTAACGTGTTAGTTGATCCGAGGTTTTCCTGGGTAGGTCAACTTGTTTGTTCTTGCTTCATTGGTCTAACGTGTTAGTCGACTCGAAGTTTATTTGGGTAAGTTGGCGTGTTTGTCCAAACTTTTACTTCGTGGGTCCAATTTTAGTTGACTTGAAGTTTATTTGAGTAAGTTGACTTGTACATCCCAATTTTGTTCGTTAGTCCGACATATTAGTAGACTCGAAGTTTACTTGAATAAGTTGACTTGTTCGTCCCAACTCTTACTTCATGGTTGATCAAATATGAAGTTTTGTGTCTAACTTATACGTCATGACCTTTTTCTTGTGGCTTGGTATGCCAATTGCTTCCCATTGTCTGGCTTTGATGTTGCAATTTTGGGCGCAAGATGGAGAGTTTTGAACTTGGAATTTTATTGATAACCCTGTTTCGGATATTTAACAATCTATAGTAGTAGTAGTCACTTCTTTCTCATAAAGTTACATTATGTTGTGGAGTCTGCATTGTATCTTTCCGATACTTGCTCGATTTGTTTTGCCTTTAGTGGTCTTAACGTTTTAGCTGATTTTGTTGTTCGTATGTTGTTGTCATGAGGTATCTAATAAACTTAGAATGCTTCTTGATCAAATCACTGGGTGTGTGCCATTGACATGTTTGTTCGGACGAACAAAATAGAATATAGTCCCAAATTGTCCAATCATGCTCACATCAGTACCTGCTGCCAAGGCTTTATTCGTCGATTCATAGAATTTGTTTGCTTTGTCTTCGTTGTCAGTAATGTACGAGGCGTTGTTGGCCTTGTCATTGATAATGGTTAAGCTTGTAAGCTTTTTCGAATTTTGTCAGGTTTTTGGCCCCCATTTGAATTGCCAATTTTCTCCGCGCTCCTCGTTTGTGAGTTGTCGTGTCGATTTATCTAGTCTCGTTTGACAACATTGGCGCTCCTAGTTCTATATAGTTCAGCTCGAGCGGGAGATGTTACTGGTTGTCTCTTTGGTGGGCTTGACTAGTCGCTTTCTCCGGCTATGCAGTGTAAGGCGTATATCAGCTCTTTGAGTTGTTCCTTTGATCCCGTGGTGGTGTTCGCCTTTTCTTTCCCTTTGGCTATTTATTAGGTAGCCTGACGAATTCGTCGAGTCGTCCTCTTTAAACCCAGTGCTCGATTTCATCTTTCAAGCTGTAGCAGTCTTTAGTGTCGTGCCCGTGATCCTTATGGAAAGAGTAGTATTTGCTCTTGTCTCGCCCCTTGAGGTTTCCTCTCATCTTGAGTGGCTAGTTGACATCTTTCCATTTCGTCATGTGTTTCAATATATTCGCTCGGCTGGTCTTCAAGGCCGTATATGGTTTCTATGTCTTTTTCGCCACGCTTGTCACTCGCTCATGTCTGGGCCTTGTCGAATGCGGCTTTCCAGATTCTTGCTGGTTGAATTCGGGTATCCCATTAGTTTGGTGCTTTTTTGATTGAACGTTTAACTCTCAAGATCTACCGTCTCTCATTCTTTTTTCCCTCATTTTTCTTCTCTTTGAATGGGCTTCCCTTTCGGATTTGTTCTCCTTCCTGACGGCTATCATCTTCTCGAGAGTGATGTGTTTTTGAGCGGTTTTCAATAGAATTGCCATGTTCTTTGGGGTTCCAGGTTCAGAGCATCGAAAAAGGGTCATCTTTTTAGTCCGATAGTGAAAGTAGCGGTGGCTGTGTTGTCGCTACATCCGTCGATCATTGTTAACTCTTTAGTGAAACGAGTAACATACAGGTGTCTCCTCGGGCTTCTGTTTGATGTGAAACAAGTAGTGTGGCCCCTTTCTCATCCGTTCACTACCGATGAACCTCGTAATGAAGGCGGTAGCCAACGCCTGGAACGAGTCTATCGATTTTGGTGGTAGGTTGTTGAACTAGTTCATTGTTGTGGAGACGAGACTTGTCGAAAACGTTCTAAGCTTCAAACGACATCATGTGATGAAAATGTCGTAAATGGTCAGTCAGATCGGTGGATTGTAAGCTTCAAACTTTGGTGAGGTGAACTTCTTTGGCATAGGAGTCACTATGAGTGTGTCGAAGAATGGTGGTTTGGCTAGTTCATACAGTACGTTGGGATCTGTGACTCTGATCTTGAACGAGATTTCATCAGGCTTCCTATCGCTTTGGGGGATTCCATTTTGAAGTGGTTCGCTACTTTTCGAGATTCGCCTGTAAAGGTTATATGGGAACTTCATTGGCTAAGTTTTGTTGGGGTGGCGCTCGGACGGGGTTGACGGATTGCGCATGCTATTGGGTGAATTTTCCACCATTTTTATCATGCGATCCAACCGCACCATGAGTAGGTCTACACGAGGGTCCGTGGTGGCGCCTGCTTGGGATGTTTGAACCATCGCGTGTTGCGGTTCTCCATTGTCAGACATGATTGGTCCGGTGTTCGTCATTGGGTTTGAAGTGTGTACCATCGGCAGTGCAACTTCTCCGGTAGGAGGATTACTACCGGACTGATGGTCTTTAGAATATTCCATTTGTTCTAAGGGCTCCTTAATCGTCGATCAGGGCTGAGGAAGTTTGCTACTGTAGACTATCTTCTTGAAAAGAAAACTTGTCGTTCCCCACGGACGTCACCAAACTGATGCGTCCATAATCCAGTCTCCAATAAGTAAAACTTGCAAAACAAATGTTAGATTGCTAAATACCACATTTTTGGTGGCCGAAGGCACTCCGATGCTTAAGTCAGTAACTCAGTTGGAGATGAAGATAAAACTGGACAGAACTCAGTTAAAATTGCATACCTTTGTCGAATGTTCTCTTTACCTTTTATAATGGTCACTGTTGATTTCCTACGTGACTTAAGCATGTGAGGCGCAACGAGGGGGGACGTTCTCTGTAACAGTCTCCTCCTTTATGAAGATATGTCCGTGGAGGCATAACTCCCTCAATGACTCATTTTCTATGTAACGTTCCCCTCCTTTGAAGGAAAACTTTATTGGGTCTGGATTTGGGTCTCTAATTATGATTTATTCTAACGAAACCTGTTTGGGCTTTTCATAATTGGATTTGTCCTCCTTGGGGGTTTATGAATTGGTATGATATTGGGATACTTGATCCTCGTGATAGACGATCTCTGCCACGTGTGTGACTGTGATGACGGTCTTATTTGATGTATCATCAATATTAACCCTGGAAAATGCAGGTTGTTTCTAGACATCATCCCATGGATTGGCAATACAAAGGGATGTATGCTGAATGCTGACACATTATCTGAACAGTATAACTAAAACTCCCCAAATGAATAGTGATTTTGTTTATCTCCAACTCTAAATTGTCTTTCCAATTTTGCCTTCTCAACTCTGTGGTATTTACAAGAAAAAAAAAATTAAAAGATGAGTAAGAAGTGACAATAGGTGTTTATGTCATTCAAATAAAAAATACTATTACATATTTTTTACCATTTCACCCTCCCAAAGTTAAACTATTTACAATCAAAATCAGCCCCTGTAAATATTCATTAATTATACCTAAGCTCCTGATATAATTTATTTGAAACCCTCAATTATCTATAAATTATACAAAAGGCCCTTACATCTAATTTTTGTATTTTTCATTTTTCCATCCACGTATCATACTTTTACAATTAAAACCAGTCTCTCTCAAACATTGACTACTTATACCTATGCAACTAACATAAATTATTTAAATCCCCTTATTTATGGTTTATACATGGGCCCTTAAAATTATATATAAATTTTTTTTTTACTTATTATTGATTGTTGTAATAAAATAAAATAAAAAATATTGAATATCTGCGGACGTAGAGCGCGTCACACCCTATTTATGAGTTAAAAGTCAAGAAGGTAGAGAGTATGGGTTCTAGGGTAACCTAACTACCTAACATAATTCAAGTTTTCAGTGGCTAGGACGTTGGCACGCTCTACGTGCGCAAATGTTCAACACTTATTTTATTTTATTTTATTACAACCATTCAATAATAAGTAAACATTATTATTCATATTCTAAATAAATAATTGTTTATAATTTTAAGAGACTATGTATGGTTTACAAATAATAAAGGGCTTTGAATAAATTATGTTAGAGGCTTAAGTATAATTAACAATAAGACATGAGAATCTTGTTCATTTTTGCCATCTAAAACCTTTTTTTTTACTACTTTAACCAAATTATATTGATTGGAAATAGAATATATATTTTTAGGGAAAAATGGGGAATCTAATAATCAGGTTAATGTTTCTTTATTTATCATAAAATGTGGAGAGCATTTCGAGAGCCTAAAAATTAGGTTGAAGACATCAGCACTGTTCATCTAAGTGAACTTTCGTTATAGGTGTAAAGATATAGATTGCCACGTTTCGATATCTTGAACATTTTTACTTTTTGCCTTTGCTGTTTGGGTCATCTCAAGTATGGTTGTTGATATCCTACACCAAGTTGTACGATGTGCTATCACAGTTCCAAACATTATGTCGACTTCATATTGCATCACTAGACACACCCTCACCCAACCTTTTGATCTTTTCACCAAAAGAAATTCATTTCCGGTGATGTAAAGTTCGAAAACTCCACACTTGGGCACAAAACCACTTGCTAGGAGTTCAATTTTGTTTCTCCAGTGAACATCACACACATGTATCCACCATTCACCCGTATCAAGAACTACTTAGTATATTTTGTCTATAAACAATACATAGATGGTAGATGTATGGATTCAACTTGGGAGAAGATGATAGGAATACACATTGGGTGTTTTTGTTTGGCCCTATTAACTTTGCGAAATACAACACATTTGGAATCAGTATATCAAGGAAGTGTAATTTTGAATTTGATCCTCATTAATTTATATGCAACTCTGTTTGGTTCCCAAAATAAATCATAATAAAGTCTGACAACCAAAATTAGACAGGACTGTGAAGTAAGTGTGCACTCGCCTTGACTAAATTCAAGACCAAATTGCCCTTCCCCAACTTGATCACAAAAGCATAAAAAAGTAGGGCTGAACAAAAAACCGATCAAACCGACTAAACCGACCGAACCGATCAAAACCGACATCGGTTCGGTTTAAATTCGGTTCGGATCGATTTCGGTTTTAAAAAATTCAAAACCGAAGTGGTCGGTTCGGTTTTCGGTTTCTATGTGATTTTAACCGACCAAACCGAACCGACCGAATATATATAATAAATAATATATATTTTATATATAAATAATATAATATGTTTAAAATAGTCGGTCGGTTCGGTTTTATTTCGGTTTTGGTTCGATTTTTGTCGGTTCGGTTCGGTTACGGTTTGCATAAATTAGAATCGGTTCGGTTTTGTTAATGGTCAGTTCGGTTTCGGTTTGAAAATTTTAAAACCGACCTAGGTCGGTTCGGTTCATGGTTTAGGTGAAAAACCGAACCGATGATTCGGTTTTCAGCCCTATAAAAAAGTCTGAGGTTATACAAAAATCGTATTCCGAGGCAAATTAATAGTGTAGATTATAAATTTTATATTGTTTTTTCCGATGGATTTGGACAACCCCCAACCCATCTCCACCACCACCATCTTGCCTAATCCAAAATCCTACGCACCACCCACCTCAACCTTTTTGAACCAACACCACCATCACATCCCTCCCTCCCCTTCTCTGTTTTGTTTTTGCCCTCCACCACTAAGGACATCTCATCATGTTTGAACTCCTAAACTCTAAGAAACCAAATTCTAAAACAATGTCTCAATAGACTTTTCTTCTACCCTCATCAAACTTGGACCCTTCTCATATAAAATCATTTCAATTTCTCCCCCTTTGTTCAATTAATCTAGGATTCCGGTTGAATTCATTTTGAGTTTAATCAAGATCCTATCTTGTCAAAAAAATTTTATTAGTTTTTGACACCCACCACTCTACCTAAATTATAGTTTGGTACCTATCTTCCTCAATAGATCTTCATTAATGGAGACAAAAAAGAGATTAGTGAGGGAGGGGAAGGGAGGGAGGCGGTTGTGGAGGTGACATTGAATCTATGTGAATATCGGTGGTGGTGCTGGTTCAAAACGGTGAGAGGTGGATTGGGTTGTAGATTAGGGAAGATGGCGGTGGTGGAGATGGATTGGAGGTTGCTTAGGTCTATGACAATACAACTTTTTCATCTCCACCATTAGTATGTCTCAAGATACATTTGTGTATTTCTCAAGGTTTCTTATGCTTTTGGAGTTAAGTTGGTGTAAAGGCAATTTTGTCCTAAATTTAGTCAAGTAAGTTCAAGTTGTTGACTTCACGGTTCTGTCAAATTTTGTGGTGTTGGACTTTATTAGATTTTATTTTGGAGATCAAACAGAGTTGCATATAAATTAATGAGGCCAAATTTAAAATAACCCATCAAGGATTAAAACATGTGGCGATACAAAGAAGGAGTTGATCAACAACAAAACACAAATTTTAGTGGCAGATCCAAGTAATGCCGCGGATTCCATGAGTCCATATCCCCCGCAATACACGCAAAGAGACTGAAAGAAAGAGCACTCTCCCTTTTCTTTTCATGGGCGTGATTGAAGCAAATCACTCTTTCCACAATCTCCACTAAATTGGTAATAAAAAGAGAGGATGAAGGAGAGATTAACTGGGGTCCTCTGTGTCAAAACTCACCCACCCCACCCCACCCCACCCCACCGTACCACACTACTAAAATGCACCACTAGCTAGCTCCATGTGAAATTGTCAAAAGATATACAATTGGACCAGCCCGTGATGCACTACTGGCTCTTATTTCTTCTACTCACTACATCATCAACCACTAATGGCATTTTTGTAAACCATTTGTTTCCAATATTTCTTCTACGTTTAGATCAGAAAGAGACTAGGCATCTAACAAGATAAATGCTTTTCATTCTTGCCTTTAAGATATATTATACATTTACATGTTTAAAAATGATTAACTTCGCCTACGCAGTTACAATTGAATGAAAAAGGGACAACATATATGCGTGATCTAGAACCTAAAATACATGCGTTGTGATTCACAGCCACTAAAAATGCACAAAGGGTGTTAATTAGTGTGGTAAAGTTTATGAGACTTCCAATTTGAAACCTTCACATTCACTCCAAAGACCAGTTTTGATCACATTTGGCTCAATCTCTCGATCTGCAAAAAGAGGTCCCACCTCACACACACTTTGCTTTCTTTGTCTTTTCAAATTCAACTACTGTCCAATTACAAAAAGAAATAAATTATAAGTGATCCAAACAACCTGATCCCCACAAGTCTTCTTCACCATTCTCATCCATCTTTAAATATCTGAAAACCCCATTACTCAACACACACACACACAGTTGCACATAAACCATACCATGTCCTACAAATCCATGGATTGGTTCTCTTGGTTATCAAAAACCGGCCTTGAGCCATCTCTTGTGTACGAATATGGCCTAGCTTTCGATCACAACGAGCTAGAAGAGGCTGATATAACCTACTTCAATCATGAATTCCTCCAGAGCATGGGTATCTCCATAGCCAAACATAGGCTAGAGATACTGAAGCTTGCTAGGAAACAGGCGGGAGGGAAACCACGCCCTTTGTTGCTACTTATAACCGCAGTCAAGAAGACCAAGAAGTGTCTGAGAAACTACATAGATAGATGGGTTTATAGAAGTGAGGATTCATCAGCTCTTGTTGTTATGCCTAGATCTAATTATAATTCGCGGTGGAAGCTGAAGAAGAATAGGCGACCAACTAAGCTTACACAAGGAAGGTTGTTGCTTACTAATGGTTCTTCAAAGGTTGTTGCAGGGCCTTCACTCAGCACTGGTACTAGCCCGTCCGTTTATAATATTTGCAACCATGATAAGGTGGAGGATGATGACTCGTACTGGGGTGTTGAAGAGATCAAGTGGGATACAATGTTTCAGGACATGAAGCCTACATGAAAGAAAGTTGTTTTTGTTTCTTCAATGGTGTTGAGAGATGCTTTTTTTGGTCTGTGTTTGAGAAGAGTTCTTTTTTCTTCTTCTCTTTTTTTCTTTCCTTTTCTACTTGTGGGTCATCAGAGAACACAACTTTAGTAAGCACCTTATTAGAGGGTCTGCCTTTCATGGTGGAAGTTAACACCCGGACTTAGTGATTGTATTGTATCACTTGTAGTACAGGAATATGCATTCAGGAAACTAGAGGTAAGAATTTTAAAGATTTATTTATTTTATTAATTTAGTGCTGGGTCTTCATGATGAAGCTGGTTCTGCTTTAATCAGACATTAACACCAACTTATTGCTCCTTGGTTCATCTCCATTGAATTTACTTTGGGTTAAGTATACTTTAGTTTCATGGTTTAGCTATTGAGGGACCAGCTTTAGTTTCTCCATCATAGTGCAGTTCTATGAAAAGTCTGTGTCGGGTACTTTTAATGTTTCATGTTTGTATGTTCATTTTTTTTTAATTGAATCTCTTTACCGAATGATTGCTTGATCAGAACTTGGTTACTACATGTAACCCTGTATTCTACTTTGAATCTGTTATATGAACGAAAATTCTAGGGGTCGAGGGATGGGTGTAACCACCCATCCTCCTCGAGATGAGCGCCAACACATATCTCCATGACGGTGCGCTCATCTCGAAGAGGATGAGTGGTTACACCCATCCCTCGCTCCTTTCCCTCGACCCCTCCCTCGACCCCTAGCAAAGCTCGTTATATGAAACAAAGATGTCCAGAGCAACTTCCCCAATTTGTCCATCCAGAAAAAAAAAAAAAAAAAAAAAACCATTTTGAGTTTGAGATGAATGATGGTCTCTTCATTGATTTTACCAGCAAATGATGAAGGTTGATGTTCTATTATTTTCATTCTTTTCTACTTCCATCTGTGGTGTTGCTAAATCTCATGGATATTAGCCTAGACGTCATGTCTATATGTCAACACAGAGACCATCATTTTGAGAGCATTGAGTGTAACAAACTTCAGGAACATTGGAAAGTGCAAATTATTTGTACTTCTTAGGGTCTACAACAGGGATTCGGGGTGGCTCCTGCGCACAATGCACAGGAGGACGTCCTGCGCAGGAAGCACAGTCGTCGGATCTGATCCAACGGCTCAGATCGACGGATTTCAAAAAAATTTTTTTTTTTTTTTTTTTGAAATCCAATTTTTTAAATCCTTCGATCTGAACCGTTGGATCTAATCCAACGGCTGTGCTTCCTGCACAGGACGTCCTCCTGCGCATTGTGCACAGGAGCCACCCCGGGTCCCTACAACAGAGACATAAATGCAGATTTCTTTTAGGTTTTTTTTTTATTTTTTTTTATTGGACACTTATTAGTTTCTATTAGAATTAGGCTCTTATTTTGAAAATTAATTGATTTTAACACTGATTTTTACTATTAGAATTAGGCTCTTATTTTGAAAACTAATTGATTTTAACACTGATTTTAAATCCATGTTATTGATTTGTCAAGACTAATTTTTAGACTATTTTATTCTTATCTTGGGGTAATTGGGTCTAACTCTTGAGTAACTGTGTATAATTTTTTGACTAGATTATGAATGAATCGTATTTTTCCTTTTCTTTATACTACGAGCCTACAACTATATTCTCTCAATTCGATAACTTTTCCATTCCATTCTACTGCAATGCCTTTTACAAGAGAAAGGAAAAATTCTACAATTTCAAATGGAGGACCTTTCAGTAGTAATTATTAGTGGCTGGGAATAGGTGATAAATGTGATGTTCAACTATTATATTATTCTTGTCATCTTCTTCATTATTTAATAAGCATCAACGCGGTACTTGGAATGTTTATCTTCTTCAATCCTTGTTTCCTGATCCGATCATCAATGATATTCTGAATATTCAGGTTAGATATACTTCAGATCCCGATAAACTTATTTGGTTATTAGACTAGAATGACAAGTTTTCGATTCGAAGTGTTGCCAAGGCTTTGTTTAAAGACCTCAACAACAAATCCACTTCGGCTCAAACTCCTCCCCCTTTTCCCCTGGCCCTAGTTAGAGATATCTGGTGCATTAAAGCACCGCCAAATGCTCTTCAGCTTCTTTGGAAAACGAGTCATGATATTCTGTCGACTAGGACTAAGCTAGTCAAACTTCATGTTCCTCTCGAGAATGTTTGCTGCTTCTGCTAGAACTTCGAAGAGGATGCCATCCATCTCTTCTTCCTCTGTCTAGTTATTCTTAAATTGTAGCACCTCACCCCTATTCCCATCAATTGGGAAAGAGTTACCCACGATACTCCACCAACCATTCAACATATGTTTGGTTTCATGTGGGACACAACTAATAGACACAAATCTGAAAAGGCAGAATTACTTGCCCAATTTGCGGTTGTTCTTCATACCATTTGGCAAGAACATAATCATACGATGTTCGATCATCAGACTGTTACTTCTCAATCATTCCTTGCGAGGTTCTGCAATACTTGAAATGCCTGGAATTGTTAATGGTTAACTTGTCCATCTCGTTCTTCTTTCTTGAGACAGAGATCACTAAGATTAATTCGGTTGCCTCCATTCTGAATTTTCCAACTCCTCAGACGGTGTCTACCGACATTAATCATTCTTGTCCTAATCTGGTCTAGGGACCATGGCCCGAGTTAGAAACTAAATTCTAGAGTGTAATTCAGCGGCAACTCCATTCAGTCAAAACTCATCATATCAATGCTAGATCAAATTGGCTTAATAATGTTCCTCTTACTTGTGATCCAGATACAGTTATTGTCACTTATGATGCTAGTTTTTTTGAATTTTCTAAACAAGGAGCAATAGAGATTTTTGCAGTCACAATCTTTGGCCAAGTTCTAGCTAGAGTAGCCTATCATCTACCAAGGAGGATCCATGACAGTACGTTGGCAGAGTGTCTTGCAGCGGAAGCCGCTCTTTTGTTGATCCAGAAACAACATTGGAAAAAAGCTTTCTTTGGGGTGACTCGGACTTACTTAACACCATTTTGCATGAAGACAAGCAGGATCATAGGACGACCATGAATTGGAACGTGGTCTCATATTATTAGTAATATTAGACGTCTTTTATCTTCCAACTGTAACTGACATTGTAATTATATTCCCAGAGCACTTAATGCTTAAGCTCACTTGCTTGCAGCTGTAGAACTTAGTATTTGTGATAAAATTAATTAATATATAAGGAAAATGGGGGATTCAACAGCAACAACATCAGCAATAGAAGGAATCTAGAAAGTCACAAATCCACCACGTATCATCACCATAGTTATCACCGCTGGTACCAAATCATGATTGAATATCACCACCAAGGGTCTGGCCACTGTCAGTGCAATGACAATCCCCACAAGCATGAGGCCTGAAAGCACTAGAAATGATCCATCGGCTATCACTGTAGTCGCCGCCTTCACAAGTTTGTGGGATTGAGGCTGATTGTATTGTTGTTGCTGACACTGATGATGTTGATGTTCCGCCATTGAATCCCATCCCATCCTTGCAAGAAAAGCAGATCCAAGAAGAGAAATGCAAATCTCTCAGTCTCCTCGCATATCTCCGCCTCGCAGATCTCTTACATCTCAAGAGAGAAGCCCTTACTGGAGAGAATGAGATTTGGGGGATGCAAAGATGAGGAGAAGGTGTTGGGATCCTATAAAAACCCTGCTTGCCTTTCAAAAAAAAAAAAAAAAAAAGATGAGGAGAAGGTGTAAGGAAATTTTTGTTTTCCAGAACTCAAGAGAGAAGCCCTCACCTTCATTTCCCTACACACAGCTCCGGTGGATGAGGATGAAAGTGCAAGGTGGAGAGGCGAAAATGCGGAGAGGATGAAGGCGGAGAAGTTGGGTAACTCTCGAGTTTCTAATTTTTATTCTGTTGGAAAACTCAAATCTGTGTGATCCATTGATACAACATACAATGCACTGATGTAAGAGCATCTCCAATCTTCTCCTCAAGCTATTTTAGGGGTTTCATTAAAAAAAACACCCTCCAATCATCCCCTAACCCATCCCCCATTATAACTTCTCCCTCAACTTCCCCCTAAATTTAGGGGAAGTTAATCATCCCCTATATCTTATATATTAATAAATAATCCTAATATTTAATTTTCTAAATTAAAAATAAAAACAAAAATATCTAAATAATAGTATAATTAAAAAAGTAATTATTAATACTAATTTAAATAATGATAAATAATTATTTAAAAAATATTTATAGTATACTTAAAAACAAATTAATAATAATTTAAACAAAAGTAATTATTAATTCTAATTTAAATAACGATAAAATTATTAATAGTAATTATTAATACTAATTCAAAATAATAGTATAATTAAAAAAGTAATTATCTAAATAATGATATTAAAATGTGGAAGATATATTTAAATAATGATAAAAAATTAATTATTAATACTATTTTTTTTAACTCTCAAAATTTTTAATTAGTCAAATTTAAATTAAGTTGAAAATAATAATAATATTATAATAATATAATTGAAACTAATTAATATAATTATATTAAGTTGAAATTAATAATAGTATAATTGAAATTAAATTGGTATAGAAAGTTGAAGATATATTAAAATAATGATGAAAAAGTTAAAATATGAGATGTGGTTGGAGTGGTGAAGAAATATGGAACTCCTAAATTTAGCTTTTGGTTAAAATGGGGGATGATTGGAGATGCTCTAAGGGATTATCTATTACCTATCACTATTGTCTTGTTGTGCTACAAGGTCATTTAGAAACGATTAATGAATCACAATAGTAGAGAAAATAAACATCACACCATTACCTTAGAGCAGCCCCATTCATCACATATCCATAGGTAAGAACTATCAAAGTTAGACTCAATTAATTCAAGGTAAGGGCAAAATGGTCCAAAAACTAGTCATAACCAGTCATGACGTGGACTTAATGGTTTCGTCAGAAAATGAATGTTAGACTCTATTGGTTTTCAAAATGAGGGTCTGATGACTCTAATAGATATAAAGTAATGAGTGTCAAACTCAAAAAAACCCTTTCTTTTATATACTAAGCAAGTATGATTGGGAATAACTCCAACAAATAAAAACTTCTCGAATCTAATGTATGAAACTTTCTTTTCTACTAATGTATTGAAGCGTAAAGTGTGGATCTTTTCATGTCCCTTGCTTGTGAGAAATATTTTTTTAAACCCTTACCACCGTATGTCGTTGGTAGAAATCAAATCCAATACGTGGGAGTCAAACCACCACAGCCTTAACAAACTAACCTGGCTACCTTTGGCATTAGCAAAAGAATTCGCCTCTCGATATATATGAGTAACCTCAATGTCTATTCCTATAGCTAGCTCAAATATTCTATCCCACCAAAACTGTAAAATCCATGGAATTTTGAACTGACTTTGTGATTAGCATCGAATCAATGTGATCAGCTCTAAGCTCAAAAAGGCTTTGTTGTTAGTGAGAGACATGTCTCATTGCTTTAATGCAATTTATTTATTTATTTATTAAATATATATATTTTAACAAAAAAAAGGATCCACCATGTTTTATTCTTGTAAAAAGATTTTCTTTTGTGGTGGGGGGGTAGCAATGTAGATTGCCTTACTCCAGTACAAAACACTTCATCTAAGAGCTAAGACAAGAAAATGCATATTACTTTTATACACTAAGCAAGTTCTGGATACAACATGATTGGGAATAGCTCCACAAATTTAAACTTCACGAATCTAAGGTATGAAACTTTCTCTTTTTCTAATCTCATACGGGCAAAAAATAAACGAAGGAGGTATTGAAGTGTAAAGCGTGGAGCTTTTCACGACCCTTGCTTGAGAAGCTAGAGCATCAACAACTAAATTCGCCTCTCGATATATATGAGTGACCTCAATGTGTATTCTTGCAGCTAGCTCAAAGATTTTATCCCACCAAGGTTGTAAAATCCATGGAATTATTTTGAACTGACTTTGAAACCACTTTGTAACTAGCATCGAATCAATGTGACTTAAATATTTTTTTACAACTCCAAAAGGCCTTCTTGTTAGTGAGAGACATGTCTCATTAAAAAGGATGGGGGGGGGGGGGGGGGGGGGGGGGGTGGGGGACGTAGATATCTTACCCTAGTACAAAACAATACATCCAAGAGGTATTACTTTTATAGCTAAGCAAGTCCGGGATACAACATGATTGGGAATATTCCTTCCCACTGAGGCTATAAAATCTATGGTATTTTGAACTGACCTTGAACCACTTTGTGACGAGCATCAAATCTGATTTTACTTAAATTTTTTCTATACCCAGATTTGAGCACAACAACAGGCCCTTGAACAAACTTTTGGTTTCTACAGAATTATTAATCCTCACAATGTAACTCTTTAACCCATGTGGGACTAATTTGCACGCTCGAATTGAGCCACATCCCCACTAGCATCAGTTACCATACTAACAAGAAGGAAGACTTGTATCTTGATAAACAAACATCTAGTCATGTTCAAGACACATGCTCTCGAGCATTAGAAGAATAACAACTTGAAATTGGTAATAGGAACAAGGGCTTGAGGACATTACAAATGAAGTTACATTGACCTATTGGAAATTACTGAAATCATACATAATGGCGAAGAGAATGGATGCAAAGGGAGGTACTAAGACTGGGGCAAGTGATGATGATGAATTTTTATTGAGATATTATATGGGTTTTATTAAGTAATCTATTTTTCATATTTCCTTTTTGTATTTTATTGCATTATGTATTATGTTTTTAAGTTCAAAACTTCAATGTATTGTAATCAGTGCCTCATCCCTGTGATAATTAGGAGTATAATATACTTGGGGATTAGGTTGATTATAAAGGAGACGTAGAATGTAAACCACTGCTCCATCCCTTGGTAATCCTAAAACATAATGGAAAGCACAAGAGACATGATTAACAAGTTTGAAAATGTAAAGTTTTATCGTATTTTAGGATTTTTGAAGTAATGTCTATACTCTTATCAACATTCACAATAAGCTTAAGAAGTTGTTGTAGGAAATACTTGAAACAATCAAATGAAACAACTACTGTTGATAAATTTAACACAAGGCCAAAACCTAGTTGGTGAAAGTGAGTATTGAAAACTATGAATCAAGCAAGCAATAATAATATACAAGAAAAGTAAAAATCACACCGGGGTTTAACATGGTTCGACTATGCCTACTCCACGGATGACGACTCTCATAGATCTTATTGATATGTGAAACAAGTACTGGTGATTACAATGTTCTCAAACAACGATTTTTGAGATTACTCAATCCAACAATACCACCAAGCAACAACAATTTCTTCTCAATCTTCCTCCATTCTCAGCTCCTACAATGGAAAAAAAAATCCAAAAGGAACCCCGAAGATTTGGCGAACCTATGCAATCGAAAAACACCCGAAATCACCCGATTTCAACCCTTCTTTTTGGTTACTGTTTCTCACATTGCACATATTGTTTCACGCCCTAGCACATACACAATTTCTCACCCTATGAAAAACTACAAAAAAAGAAGGTTTTTACGCCCTTATCAAATACGTATGAGCTGCTGCCCTAGTATATCACATCCTACATAATTGGGAGCCACAAAAGAACAATTCACGTGGAGCTCTGACAATCTCCACCTTGGCAAACAATTTGAGACCACCACACAAACATCTCCACCTAGGTATGAAAAATCGTCAAACACGCCACGAGAATTGTCATCATGCCCCTAAGGGCCTTGCCCTATTGGGGCATCAACACTGAGAGAGCTTGATCAAGTTGAGACAATGCTCAAACTTGATCCCTGGAACCATTTTTGTCAACATATCATCTAGATTGTCTTGAGTACTCACCTTTCCAAGAGAACCTCGCCATCCTCGATCACATCCCTAAAAAAATGATACGACACATCAATATGCTTTGTCCGAGCATGATGAACTAGGTTCTTTCCCAAATGGATAACATCATAACACTCTGGTCGTCACATACCATTGTCACCTTATCCTAAGTAACACCCAAATTGCTAACCAAGATCCGGAGCCAAATAGCTTCCTTTATCGCCTTTGATAGAGTCATATACTATTCCTTTGTAGTAAACAAAGCAACTGTAGACTGTAACTAAGACTTCCAGCTCACCGAACCCCTCGCGAATGTAAAACAATAACCTGTAATCAATTGGTGCCTATCAAGATCACCAGCATAATACCTTGGATCATATCTGACACATCTTTACTTTCATACACCAAACCAACATAGAGCGTACTATAAATATACCTCGATATCTACTTCACTGCCTGCCAATAATGTTTTCCCAAGTTTGATACAAACCTACTAACCAATATGACTGCATGAGCGATATCCAGACATGTGCAAATCATGGCATACATAAGGTACCAACTGAACTAGTATAGGCAAACTGTGACATGTACTCTGTCACGCCCCAATTTTTGAGAAAAACAAAATCCTTATACCCACGTACATTTATCCGTTTCCCCAAAATTCGGGACGTGAATTTTTTTATAAATGAAAGAACATTTGACAACAACACTAAGACAATTTAATAATTGAAACAAACTGAAAAAACTCTAACCAAGAACTCTTTGACGAGGTTCACCACACCAAAGAAACCCCAATAACGCTACCCAAAAATATCTAAACTTGAAAGACTAATTAGCTACGTTCCAATAAGAACGTAGCCAAGAAGCAAAAACTCACTTGGGTCAGCAATTAAGCTAGTATGAGTAATCTTCATCCCAAAAGTGATAACATAAAATTAAACACAAACGATGAACAACCACACAAGCAGGTAGTTCTTCAACAAGGTAGACATTTCATTCTAATAAGTTCACATCGTACATAAAATAGATATTTATGGGCTTATTCTATAGTGGTTGACCATGACAAGTTTGACCTGCAGAAATATTAGTGGACTTGCCATCCTGCAAGAAATAGTTAGAAACACATGTATTTAATTTTACCAAAAATCAGTATTCCTCAATTAATACAGATGTATTCATACATTATTTGACTTAAGCATCTTATTCATTTTTATTTGAGTTGATCACTTAGACGATACTACATTCGCACCACCTCCGTGCCGAACACACATGCCCGTATGCCAATCTCATATAAATTAGAATTTCTCTGTCATCCATGTCTAAGTGCGTCTCATCACATACGAACATGCATCACCGGATACTTTTAACTATATGAGTAACAAAAAATCACTCTTGGTCTATCAATGCGCACAAGTCATGTTACATTTTTACGGATAAATAATCAAATCGATTTTAGGCATTTAAAAAATCAACCACCTTTCCGCAAGACTAACCCGAAGGTTATTTAGTTTCTCTATAAGAGAGGAAAATCATAAACAAAAAGAGGTGTGGTAGTTCTAAGTGATACAATTCCAGGCGATTTAAAATTTTAAGGAATCACAGCTTATCAATATCATTTTTTTGATGTCTCAAAATTCTCTCACCATGACACTTTGTCATTCAAAAGTCAATCCACAACTGTATCCAACCACATATTTGGGGCAACTAACATTTTCAGATACAAATATTTTGTAATAGAGTGGAGATCAAAACCCATTTAATACAAGAAATACATTTTTTTTAGCAAAGCAATTTACATCACAATCAAATTTAAGTCATAAAAATGCAAATACAAATTCGTAGAATAATGCAAATACCCAAAACACGAACCAGGCAAGTTAGGAAAAACTCACACATCAAACAATTCGAAATAGTAAAGTTCACAAATTTGCGTCACAAAACACCACAAATAACATAAACTCATTCTCAAACATGCCTAAATCACATAACAGATTACCTGAAATGAAACCTATCGTTTCCATACAAGCCTCATAATTCAATGGTGTAAAGTTCACACATTTCTTACATAAACCATTACAAAGACACAAACCCAAAGATCAAACCCTTAACTTCTCCACTGAACCTCAATCACGCCTATACATAATTACATATAAGTAGTAATACGGAAACTAGACTCCATCAGCCCATAAGGCCTAGACTACCTATAAGCTTATCTGATGCAAACTCAACACCACCACTTTCAGTAGCAAGAATGACATTCCAATTCAGACTTCACAAATGGTAAAACTATATAAAATAACATGAATCCTCTCTGATTTATATTGAAAGGGCCATTTCCACATTACAAATATCAATTTCAAATCTTGACAAGTTCCTAATCTTCTTAATTTGCAACTAATTCAAACATTGCAAAAAGAGAGTTATATTATGACAAACTCCAAATCTATTTAACAGTTTCATATACAGTTCAACCCATTGGACAATATGAACTCACAATTGATTTTACATCTATTCAAAATCAAGTCATTAGCTCTAAACTCTCATTCTACTGGAACCCATCCAACAATACATCTCAACTCACCAAACTCACAAAACTAAAACATACCCTAAAACACAAATAAAAGCACCCCAAAGACTTAGTTTACAACATTAACGCATAATCAAATAAATTTGATCAATGTTCCAAATAAGTACAGAACATTGACGCAGGCTAATAATTTTGCTTATAAAGTAGCAACCCATTGCTCCAAACTATCCGCATATCACAAATCATTCAATTCTGATTCTAATAATACCAATTTCATCATCAATTCATACATATTTCATCCAAACACCAAATAAACAAATAAACACATACAACAAAAACTAAACCATAACTCAAAAGTGAATAAACCAACACTTACTTCCGTAGTTTCGAAGCAAACCCACCAAGGAAACATCATAGACCTTGGAGCAACAACAACACAAACATATTTCAACTAAAATAACAATCTGAATAGGAAGAGCTGAAATGAACTCACCGTTTCTAATCGCCGTCGATTTCGAGCATCTTCTGTCAACCAATCGTCGGATTGACGATGGTGAACCCCATGTTCTCCTCTTAGGGTTTGCGTTTGTCGTCACAAACTCAAATAAACTCTCTCTCTTTAACCTGTTTCGTGCGCTGAAATAAAAAAAAAGGAACGAGAGGGAAGAAAGAGGAAGTAGAAAGGAAGATAGAAGAGGAAACTTGGCAGGTGGGAGTTGTTGTGACACTTGGTCATAGTTGAGCTTGTTATCGAAGAAGAAGAATAGGAGGCACACAGAAAGGAAGGAGAAGAAAGAAAGGGTTTTTATTTTTTATTTTTATTTATATATAATATGGGTGGCTAATCGTTGCCACTGAAATTCTGAGAACACCCCACCCTATAAACTCACCAAAATAAAACCCTAAAATTTTAAATTTAAATTCAAATAAATTTAACTCTATTGTAACTAATTCAAAAAATCCAAAATTAAATAATTTAGCCATAGGAAATTTTACGGGTGTTACATTATACACACCTAAAAAGGAATCTCGTCCCGAGATTCAGAAGGTAAGAAAGTTAGGTGAATTTCAAAAAATACAATTTAGCAAACGAACTAAGATTTTAAAATAAAATTTCAAATGAACTTTTGGTTACATAAATTATTATTGTTATTGAAAAAAATAGGGGTGTTACAATATATACACCTCAAAAGGAATCTCGTCCTGAGATTTGCTGAAAAGGGCTAAGTGAACACTTAGGATTGCAAAATCACTTAAAAGAGGACTAGATTGAATAATATAACGAAAATATTGACACTAAAATCAGATATGATTACTCCCGCACACACAAGTCAAAGAAACCTCATCATTAGATTTAACGATGAAACAAAATGATACTAAAGGCACATGATTTACACTTGTCACTTTATCTCAAGAAATCTACACTCGTACTCACCTATATCCACATTTCATGGATCACCTAAACTCTACCAAAGCCTAGGCTAACAAAATGCTCTAATAGGAAACTGTCATGCCCCGATTTTTGAGAAAAATAAAATCTTTATGTCCACGCAGGTTTATACGTTTCCCCAAAATCAGGACGTGAAATTTTAATAACAGAATAACATTTAGCAACAACACTAAGACAATTTAATAAATGAAATAGACTAAAAAAAACTCTAACCGGGAACTCTTTGACGAGGTTTGCCCCACTAAAGAAACTCCAGTAATGCTGCCCAAAAATCTCTAAACTTGAAAGGCTAATTGGCTACGTTCCAATAAGAACGTACCCAAGAAGCAAAAACTCACTTGGGTCAACAATTAACCTGGTACGAATAATCTTCATCCCAAAATTAACACATCAGCAAAAGATGACAAAATTAAACACAAACGATGAAAAACCACACAAACAGGTAGTTCCTCAATGAGACAGACGTTTCATTTGAAAATATATACTTCTATGCTTACTCTGTAGTGGTTGACCATGGCAAGTCCGGCCTGTAGAAATATTAGTGGATTTGCCATCCTGAAAGGAATTATTAGAAACATAGGTATATAATTTTAGAAAAAGTCAATATTCCTCAGTTAATATGGATGTATTCATACATTATTTGACTTAAGCATATTACTCATTCTTAATTGAATTGATCACTTTGACGATACCACATTCGCACCACCTCCGTGTCGAACATACATGCTCGTATGGCTATCTCATATAAAGAAAAACTTCTCCATCATCCATGTCTAAAGGGGGACACATCACGTACGGACATGTATCACTGGACACTCCTAACAATATGAGTAACAAAAAACCACTCTTGAGCTAACAATGCGCATAAGTCATGTCACATTTTTTATCGACAAATAATCAAGCCTATTTTAAGCATTTCAAAAATCCACCACCTTTTCGCAAAACTAACCCAAAAGTCATTTTAGTTTCTCTATAAGAAATAGGTGCCCCATATTCGCAAGACAATCCGAAGGTTATTTAGTTTCTCTATAAGAGAGGAAAAATCATAAACAAAAAGAGGTGTTGTAGTTCTAAGTGATACAATTTCGGGTGATTTAAAATTTTAAGGAATCACATTTTATCAATATCATTTATTTGATATCTCAAAATTCTCTCACTATGACACTTTGTCATTCAAAAATCAATCCACAGCTGTATCCACCCACATTTTTAGGGAAACTAACATTTTCATATACAAACTGATGCAATTGTTTTTCACTCCCTGTTTTAACCTTGACCTATAAACCTGCTAATCTCCACAAGGAACACATGTGAGCCACAGATCATAGTTGTGGTGGCCGATGGCACTCCGATGCTAAAGTTAGAGATGGATATGAAAAAGCTGTAATGCTGTAAATAGGGAATTTGTAGCGTACCTTAGCTTACCAATATCATGTCTTATTTTTAATGCTGAAGTCCTGGTTTGACCAAGCCATTGATGGTGTCGTTTAGGGAAGAAGATCTTCGTGGAGATCTTTATCTAATTTGGAGTCGTGCTGTGGAGGGAAGTTTCCTTGTTAGCCTTGTGCTCCTAGATAGCGGGAGATAGTTCCCATTTCGAGAGTAGTCTATAGGTAGAAGTCTCCATATGTGATATGTACTCCGGAATCCTTGGAAGCAAAGAGCTACTGTAATTGCATGTCCGAAGATCATCATCGAGATACTTGCCTTAGCAGGGCTTACGGGTATTGAGGATAGTTGTGAGACACGTGGGCTTAGCAGGTTGTAAGAATCCGAGTCCATCTGGCATACTGCATTGGCTGTGCTTAGAGCCGTTTGGACCAGATCAGTGTTGGGCTGACGCTAGGGTCTGTTATTCCTCGAGATCTTCATGACCATGTATGGCGCAGAGTTGGGACCATTTCGGTGTATCATTAGCTACTCCCCTGAGTTATGGCCCATCACATCGGTCCGCTAAGTCACTTCTTGAAAAGATATTGATCGAGATTTTATTAACCTAAATTAATAAGTTAATAAACCCTACTTGTAATACCGCAAGTGCACGGCTGTCTAACTAGTAGACAGTGACAAATATGTGTCGATCTCATGAGGATTGACGAGACAGTCGAATTCTAAGACTTATTTAAACTAATTTAGAGTTGGGGGTTGGAGCAGATGAAAATTAATAAATTAAGAAAACTAAATTGACAACTAAAATTAAACTGGTAAGATGATAAAAGAGTGGGCCGAGACATCGAATCCACCACAGGTTCTTCGAGATTCGTGTAATCTTAATTATTGTTTTCAAGAATCAACACAACTAATCTAAAGATTAATCTCCATTTGCAATTGATTTCAGCAAAGGCATAAACCCCTAGCATTGCATGTCTTCTTACGGCACACACAATCACAGATTCAAATTAATTGATTAAAGCGAGCTTCAAATATCAACAAAGGGAGCTTCTAACAACCGATAGTCTAGATAATTATTTCGGATATAATCAGTGAAAGCAAATGATTGAAATTCAGAAATCAACTGTGTTTAACATTCAAGCATATAGAAAACAATATATTTAGATACGACAAACTCTAGGAAACCCTGTGGTTTCATCTTCGCCCTGGCGTGGGGTCTAAGAGATCATGGTGGATGGCATCACAACATTGGTGTAGGTGGAATCCATCTCAGCACGAACACGCGTCCCTAGAAAGAACTGCTGGTGGACTGTGGTGGCTCAGACAGAAATCTGGGGTGTGAATAACCAATTGATTAAAAAATAAGTTGATTCTCGCCTTTTTTTTCTACGCCTTCATCTCTAGCGAATTTGCCTGCTCTGCTCTTCCACTGCTGCTTGCTCCATCCACATCTTCTTCGTTGCTGCTAGTCCTGCAAGAGCGAAAGAGAGATCAGGGAGAAATGAGAGAGAGAAAAAGACGAGAACGGGGGAGAGAAATAGGGACAGTGGCGGGGGTAGTCTGTGGCTGTTCGCTGGACGGTGGTGCTGGTCCATGGTTGATCAGAGGAGAGGGATTTGGGAGAGATGGAAAAGGAAGGGACGAGAAACTGCAAAATGAGAAAGAGTGAGAGAGAGGGTCTGGGTTCGTGAGGGAGAGAGAAGCAGGGACTGGGAGTCTAGCTTTGTTTTAGGATGTTGTGGCTGAAGAGGAACAGACATAGAGAGATGAATAGGAGAGATACGAGAGAGAGAGATATGAGGAAGACTGGGAACTCGTTTCGATTTCGGTGGTTGGATGATGTTGATGGTGGTTTGCGTGGACTGTTGGTGTGCTGTGAGAGAGGAAAACATGGAGGTGATCCCTGTTGCATTTTCTATTTTGTGCGTGAGGATGGTGATGATGGAGGTTTTGATGGTGGTGATGGTGTTTAGACGGTGTTGAGGGGCAGGGCTGTTGGTTGAAGAAGAAAGGAATGAACAGAGGATGAATAGAAGAGGAGGACTGTGATGATGTCGGTTTGGCGTGATGGAATAGGGAGGAGAGAGAGGTGGATAACAGGGAGGTGTTCCCTGTTTTGTGCTCTGCTGCTGGTTCTTGACAATGGCCGAGAGAAAGAGAAGAAAACAGGGAAGTGGAGGAACAGAAAAGGTGGTGATGGCGGCATGATCGCGTTGCCGGTCCTCTTATCGAGTGAGGATCGCCAGCAAGGTGGATGTGGCGTGGTGGCAGGAAAAGAGAGAAGGGAGAAGGAAATGTAGGAAAAAGAGATCGCCGAAGAGAAGGGAAAGAGGAAACCTAAATAGGGTTCTCCTATTTCCTTGTTAGGTTGGGTTTGGGTTTCTAGGTCAACTTTTGGATTTGGGCTTAGGTTAAATTAGGTGGACCTAGGTTTGTTTGGGTTAGGTTTAGACATGTGACCCGCTACTTTGTACAACCACTAGAATCAACCAATTGATCTTTCCTCAAATTGTCGCCTTAATGCGATTTCATCGTTCACGCTAAAATTCCTACAAAGACATGAAAACGAAATAATTAGAATAAAATTTAATAATCGAAACACTAACATATATAAATTAAGGGATATATTATGTATTAATTACGTGAATATCAAATACCCCCAAACCTATATTTTGCTAGTCCTCGAGCAAAACATTAAAAATACAATTCTAACTCAGTTTTGCAGGAATCATCGGTTGCACTTACCTTAAACGTGCAACATGGCTTTAAACCCCTAGATTACCTCTAGTGGACGAGTTATAGTCTCGTGAGGGTTTCCAGAAATGTTACCCACAAACATTATGAGTCAATAAATTTTCAAAACATGGTAACTTGATCACTTTATCTATTATTCTTAGAGTAATAATCTAATTGCCAAAAATTTCAGAAAACAACTAACAGTGTCACAATAATATATCAAAGAGTCTAACAACGATTTAACAATACCCAAAGGTTAAATAAATTTATTATTCTCAACTTGAAGTGTGTGTGCATGGCCTTATCAACATAACTTTTTTTTCCAGTAAAGATACGACTAGATAACCTTTGGATAGTACCCTTCGACTACAAATCACTCTTGTCACTCAGAAACGAATCACTCAGAGATTGGTTAGTTATCACTTAATTTATATGTGAGAATGAAAATAAATTATGAAAACACAAACATCTCACACATAATAATCATGACAAACGAACTTTTAAAAGAATGAAATGAATATGATCTCATGGACAGGAATATCAATTACTTTGAGAATGTTGAATCAAACTCCAAAGTTCTTGTCTATTTAATCTCCCCGTCTATGAACCAGACATTTACTTAATATCAATTAGGTCTTTATTAGGTTGAAATGAGGCTAAGATTTGGCGAACAAGAATGGAAAAAGATATGCAAAAATTCTCTGAGAATGGATACACCCTTTAATAAACACATATTGGCTCTGAAGTGTAAACCAATGTTGTACACCATTAATTTTTTTTCCTTCAAAATTCTTCTTCATATATTTTTTTTATTTTATTATTTTTCTTCTTCTTCGAAGCATCAATTTTTTTTTTTTTTTTATAAAATCAACGACATGCTTTCCCCTTCTGCACAATAAAACATTTCAGTCCCGAGGATTCATGGAATATTTAGTTTCAGGTCTTTTTATTTGCCTATTCAAAAAATATATCAACCATACACATTCTCAGAGACATTGGGTAAGGATAAAAATAGTATGGGATATTACTCCCTCAGAGACATTGGGTAAGGATAAAAATAGTATGAGATATTAGTCCCTAACTGAAGTAGGTAATGGAGATGGGGTTAGCAAAGAAAAAGTCTATTCAAATGCTCAAATGGCTGCAAACGGATATTTATTATTAGGTAGGCTAAAAAGGCTAAAAAACGGTTAAAAAAATGCCTATATCACTTCCTAAGCTCTAGTTGGTATTATGACATTTCAACTAAATAAACCAAGAAGTTCTAGTGTAATAATTCAATTTTAACATTATTCTCAAAGCAATCAATAAAAGAAACAAGAATAATGAGATCATCAATGAAATAATGTGGACTCAAGAAAAGCCAGAGTTTATTTAATAACCCTCAAGAAAAATAGAATGTCTTGAAACTCACAAGGTTAAGTCTCCACTATTATTCTAAGGTTTTCTAGTTAATATCTTACTGATTAACTTTAAATTATGTTAACTTGGCTTATAGTGCAAGAGTGGTCGAGTCGAAAAATATCACGAAATATATTGAACTTAAAGATAATATCAAACCATATGTTTTCCTATTGATATATAAAAGTGACAAGTGAAAGCATGCATTCCTCAAATTTAAAGGCATACTTGAAAGCACACCCTCTTCATTGGAAAGGAACTTAGATTTTGAATGCATTTTCAAATCGAAAAGTTTTCACACAATCATAATTTACTATGTATTTAATGGAGATTGAGTAGAATACAATAGTCAATTAAGAAAAACATTTCAGTTCAAAATTTTTGAAGAATGCAGAAAAACTCATAAACCACACCCCCAAACCTAAACCAAACATTGTCCTCAATGTATAAAATGATGATCATGACAAATGCAAGAAAAAGAAAAGATGAGAGTTAGAGTGATATTACCATGAGAAAGCTTTTACCAATTTTGACGAAATCGTCCACCAATGAACGCTAAAAAACATAAGAACTGTGGACTCATCATGATAAATTGATAAAAATAGTACATGACACAAAATAATATACAAATGAAAATTACATGCATCAGTTGTAAGTCAAAATTGTTATGGAGCTAACGAGTATGAGTGAAATGCAACTAGAAAGAACTCGAAAATCAATCCAAATTGACCATAATGACACAACTGAAGCTAGGCTGCCTTCTAGGAGCGCTTGGTTTAACGTCGTCAGCCCGACATATATTCTTACTCATAAATGATTTACCATGAAATGACGAGGAAGAACATAGCGAGCATTCCCCCAAACCTAAACACTTAGTCTATGACGTTGACTAGATCACATAGTAACAACCGAAAAAGTTGAGGATCCGTCCAACATATAGTAGCACCCACATGCAGCACAACAGAGATTAACACATCCCTAAAACAACGAAGACGCCATGCAAAATCATAGAGAAAATGCAAACGAACCCGCGATCGTAAAGATGTCATAGGGATCTGGAGCAGAAAGTTGTCACCAACATGGAAATCCAGCAAATGAATCTTTCCTACTCCTAAAAAGGTACATCCTATGTCTGGTGTCAAATCAAAAGATTGAATGTGTTACACAATAGGATGGTCAAAACTAAAATCATCCCTTAAAATCAAGGGATCCGCATAGGTAGCGTCAGTCACTATTAAAGGGATGGAAAGAGGTATGTCTATAGATACAGGTGGTACAGGCTCATCATAACAAAATGAATTGCACAAAGATGATGAGCTAGTCAACTCAACAACACCCCCAAACCTGGAATCAACACTATCTATGGGATGTATTCTCTCCAAATAATATTGAGAATCAGACTTCATGTAAGAGTCACTAGGAGGCATATGTCAAATGGGTCATCATGAAAATGCGAAAAAGGGAATGGGTCAGAAAGCCCAATAGCATTAACAAAAAGGTTCAGTTTTGACTCACTGAGTGGAAGGAGTTCCACTTTAGGCTTCCATGTGTAACCCGGATCCATAATAAGGGCTGAATCAAGCAAATCATTCACTTCCTCAATGGAATCATCAATATCGAAGTCTAAATCGAAGTGAGTCAAACATGCTGCTAAGGGATCATCTAATGCAGACTGCAATAAGGAATTCTCCACCGAACTCTCAATCATGTTAACTTCACAAACATCCTCGGACTCAGGAGGTTGTTGGCTTACATTAAAATCATTGAGTTCGACGGTCATGTTGCCAAATGATAGTTTCATGATTCCATTCTTACAGTTAATAATAGCATTAGATGTGGCAAAAAATGGACGACCCAAAATAATTGGAATGTGACTGGAGGGGTTGTGAACAGGTTGTGTATCAAGAACTATGAAGTCCACTAGAAAATAGATTTTTTCAACCTTAATGATCACATCCTCTATAACACCGCGAGGAATTCTGATTGACCTATCTGCCAATTGCAGTGTTACTTTAGTCGGTTTTAGTCCGCCGATACTTAATTGCACATAAACAGAGTATGGCAACAAATTAACACTTGCCCCCAAATCCAACGATGCCTTATCAATCATATGATCACCGATAACACAAGAAATAGTCGGGCACCCAGGATCTCTATACTTAGGCGGAGTTCTGTGTTGAATAATTGAGCTTACTTGCTCGGCGAAGAAGGCTCTCTTTTGCACATGTAGCTTTCGCTTCTGTGTGCAAAGATCCTTCAAAATTTTGGCATAGAGAGGAATTTGCTTAATAACATCAAGCAATGGAATATTAATGTGAACTTGTTTAAAAATTTCCATTACATCATTAACATTTGTTCCTTTCTTTTCTGGAGCTAACCGTGATGGAAATGGTGCCCTAGGCAAATAAGATGCCTGAGTGGGGTCAGAGTCAAGAGGCACATCTTTAGAAGGTGAGGCTTTATCATCCTCTTTGTCAGATGAAGATGCAACCTGCTTTGACTTAGACAGAGATGCAACGACACTTGAATCGAGCACTTGTACCTGATTGTCAACCTATTTTCCACTCCTAAGGGTAGTAATAGATTGAACATTTTCATGGCATGACTCAGATGTACTACCAACTGCAAATTGACCCTTCGAGTTTGGAACAGGTTGACTAGGAAATCTCTATGGCTCTCTCTCAGAAGAAGACTAAGTAATCTTACTCACAACTATCTCAAGTCTATCGAGGGCTTGAGATTGGTGTTGAGTCGTGGCTTTCAACTTAGACATGTCTTTAGAATTCTTCTCAATTATACTTTCTGAGCACTGCAAAAACCGATTAACCATTTCCTCTAAACTTGATGTGTTGGATGGAGGAACTTGGTTAAGGTGGGGCCTAACGGGGCTAGAGGCTTGAGAAGCCTGGGAGACAACAACAGGCCCCCTTGGTGTGGGCCATGGGCCCACAGAATATTTGGATGTTTGGCGAACCTTGAATTGTAATAGTTAGGTTGCAGATTATTGTCAGGTCGCCGCATCACATTAAAAGAGTTGGCTTGCTCAGCATAGTATGCAGGATAATCGTTTTGCAAGTCACATTTAGCTATTGAATGACCAAGACTCGAACATGCAGCACAAACTTCAGATGAAGCGTTTGCGGGAAGTGTAGGTTGAGTCAAATTCAAAAGTGCATTTATCTTTTGAGCCATGGTCATAGAAACCGTCTCTAACTTCGAGGTAGAAGGGGGTGAATAGATGCATCTCTAACTTCATATATATCGCCCTTACGCCTATCAGACTTCTTTATCGAATAATCCCATTGCTGAGAATTTTCGGAAAGCGTTTCAAATAATTCCCTGATCTCATTGACACTCATCTTCATTAATGACCCACCACTAGTGACATCAATCATATGACGGTTTTGAGGAGTTAAACCATCTTAGAAGTATTGAACTAGTCGCCACTTCTCAAATCCGTGATGAGGACACCTGATAATGAGTTCATTGAACCTTTCCCAGCATTCATAGAAATGTTCGCCCTCATTTTGTTGAAAATTAGATAAATCTCGTCGGAAGGCATTTGTTTTATGAATGGGAAAATACTTTGTCAAAAACTTTCTTGACAACACATCCCATGATGTGATGGATCCTGTCTGTAATGCATTTAACAATGATTTCACCTTATCTTTCAAAGAAGAGGGAAACAACCTAAGACAGACCGAATCGTCAGAAAAGTTCTGGTACTTCAGGGTGGCGCAAATGTCAAGAAACTCTTTGACATGAAGATAAGGGTCTTCCTTCTCAAAATGATAAAAAGAAGGTAGCAGATGAATAATAGATGGTTTGAGTTCAAAACTGTTTGCATTTGTCTCAGGTAAGACAATGCAAGACGGAACACTACTAGGAAAAAGGGCGAAGTAATCCTTAAAGGCCTTCCCCTCAGCCATCTCAGTGGACAAAGATGATGAACCTAAATAGGTAATGGGGACTTCAAAGAACTCCTCGAAGTCTTGTCGGACAAGCCTACTCTTAGAATCACGCACCTAGGTACGCATAAACTATTGGATATCGAAGGTTCAAAGTCAACACTCCTAAACAGGCTTCAATTTTTATTTTTTTATTATTTTTTAATTTAATTTTTTTTTAAATGCAAGCATAACCGCTATATGAAGATGACCTACCTCGAAAAAAATAAAAACAATGGAACCCTAAGTGACACCTAAATGATGCACAAAAAAAATAAATGACAGACGACCCTAGAGTTTTTCTTTACTAATGCAGGGCTGAAATTCAATTCAATTTACCTAACCGTGGGAGAGGCACGACAATTTCCTATCAATCCGCCACAATAGAGTTGCTCCTAGCTCTTTTTGCACTCTCTAGCTCAAAGTGAAATGCCAATTCAAGAACTGTTCCCAAATGGGATATATTCCTTCACTCGACCACTTTAAGCTATCAAATGTCCAAAGAGGGTCCCTATGAGCGTCACACTTGTCCTAGATAATTACCTTGCTACAAATTTAAATAGTGAAGGACTAGGTTCCTAACCCTAAAATAGATTGTGATTAACCTATCCGCGGGAGAGGGCACCGAAGTTTCAACTCAATCCTGCAACTATTCAAATTTGCATGCAATACTACGTAGAACAAGCTAAACACAAGTGATCACAGAGAAACTGCGTGCAGATGCGGTGGGTAGAAGTTACCTCCGGTGTGAACCTCTTTCGAGTTACTTGTGGCGCCGGGTAGAAGTTGATTTCTGAGAGTTTCCTCGCAAATCACAATATTTCACTTCGTTCCCAGTTGAGTTCCTATGTGTGTGACCGCCTGCAAAATAAACGCAAAAATAAACCTAATTTATAAACTAGCAAAAACAACCCTAGATTTCGATTGTACCGTTAGAATCCCCAGCAACGACGCCAAAAACTTGATGAAGATTTTATTAACCTAAATTAATAAGTAAATAAACCTTACTTGTAATACCGCAAGTGCACGACTGTCTAACTAGTACACAGTGGCAAATACGAGTCCATTCCACGAGGATTGACGAGACGGTTGAATTCTAAGACTTATTTAAACTAATTTAGAGTTGGGGGTTGCAGCAGATGAAAATTAATAAATTAAGAAAACTAAATTGAAAACTAAAATTAATCTGGTAAGATGATAAGAGAGTGGACTGAGACACCGAATCCACCACAGGTTCTTCGAGATTCGTGTAATCTTAATTATTGTTTTCAAGAACCAACACAACTAATAAAGATTAATCTCCATTTGCAATTGATTTCAGCAAAGGCATAAACCCCTAGCATTGCATGTCTTCTTAGGGACGGTGGCGGTTGTGGTTGTTTGCTGGATGGTGGTGTTGGTCCGTGGTTGATCAGAGGAGAGGGATTAGGAAGAAATGGAAAAGGAGGGGATGAGAGACTGCAAAATGAGAAAGAGTGAGAGAGAGGGACTGGGTTCATGAGGGAGAGAGAAGCAGGGACTTGGAGTCTGGCTCTGTTTTAGGACGTTGTGGCTGAAGGGGAAAAGGCAGAGAGAAAGGAACATGAGAGATACGAGAGAGAGGGAGACGAGGAAGACTAGGAACTAGTCTCTGTTCCAGTGGCTGGACGATGTTGATGGTGGTTTGCGTGGGCTGTTGGTGTGCTACGAGAGAGGAAAATAAGGAGGTGCTCCCTGTTGCGTTCTCTGTTTTGTGCACGAAGACGGTGATGGTGGAGGTTCTGATGGTGTTTAGACGATGTTGAGGGGCAGAGCTGTTGGTTGAAGAAGAGAAGAAGGAACATGGGATGAATAGAAGAGAAGGACTGCGGTGATGTTGGTTTGGCATGATGGAATAGAGAGGAGAAAGAGGTGAAAAACAGGGAGGTGCTCCATGTTTTGTGCGCTGCTGCTGGTTTGTGACAGTGGTCGAGAGAAAGAGAAGAAAACAAAGAAGTGGAGGAATAGAGGAGGTGGTGATGGCGGGATGATTGCGCTACTGGTCCTCCTATCGAGCGAGGATCTCCGGCAGGGTGGATGTGGTGGTGGCTGGAAAATGAGAGAAGGGAGAAGGAAATGTAGGAAAAAGAAATTGCCGAAGAGAAGGGAGAGAGGAAACCTAAATAGGGTTCTCCTATTTCCTTGTTAGGTTGGGTTTGGGTTTCTAGGTTACTTTTGGGTTTGGGCTTAGGTTAAATCAGGTGGACCTAGGTTTGTTTGGGTTAGGTTTAGACATGTGACCCGCTACTTTGTACCACCACTAGAATCAACCAATTGATCATTCCTCAAATTGTCGCCTTAATGCGATTTCATCGTTCACGCTCAAATTCCTACAAAGACATGAAAATGAAATAATTAGATTAAAATATAATAATCGAAACACTAACATATATAAATTAAGGGATATATTAATTATGTGAATATCGGATATTCTCCTCATGATGATTGAGTCTGAATCATTGCTTGAGCCGCACACTTCATTAATTGAATGGGTGTCGGTTCAGTAGAGAAGAGGCGGGAACCAATCCCTTTTTTGATCTTTCTTTATATGAAGATTAACTTTTCAATTTTCTTTATTCTTAAAGATTTTTGCCCTGTTCATCTTCCGATTGAAAAGATTGCTCATCTTCTTCATGGCTCACCAAAACCATCTTGATCACGTGACTTTGGCCAAGCGCCTTGAGTTTTTTGAAGATAGGTTGCTTTCTGCATCGGGCCTTGCTGAAATGTGGATGAAGTTTGGGGTCCCTGAGGACTTGCCATTATATGCTCTGAAGGATGATTAGACGCCAATGTGTTCGTCGACGGGGTTTATCTGCTTGCACCGTGGGATGCTCCAAACTGGAGTCTGCTTTCCTATTTTTGACGTGATTTAGGACTTCTTGGATTTTCTTGGAATTTCTTCTACCCAGTTGGTACCTAATGGGTAAAAAATCGTTCTTCTCATTTTGATTAGAGTCAAGGACGCTGGCGCCCGCGTGACTATGCGGGGGATCCAATTGCTGACTTCTCCTTGGTTGAACAATCACGCCGTTTGTAAGATGACGTCGCCGACTTGCTTTCAGAATTTGCCTAATGAATTCAAGTCCTGGCAGAAGTATTGCTTTTTGGCTCCTGCGGATTCAAAGTATTTTCAGCTCAAGGGTCGTCTGCTCGAGCGAGAGTTCAAGCCACTTCGTAAGTGTAGCTTTACCTTCCAATTCCATTGCACTTACTATATGCTAACCATTGTTCATGTTCCCTCGCAGGAAGGTTTCCCACTACTCTTCTTACCCCAGGAGTCCAATCGTTCCACTGGTGGGTTGTCCAATAGTGGCCGTGGTGACACAAGCCAAGTTTCTCATAGTCCACACTATTTTTATCTCGCTCCAGGCCGTATCTCAGGGCGATGGTGGGTCCGTTGGACAACTCACTTCTTTCTCTTCCTCCGGATTCCGCTAAGCCATCTCACAATAAAGAGTCGGTTGTTGTTGACAAAGGAAAGGTTGCGAATGAGGGCCTGGGAGTAGTGGCGACTATGAAGGGTGGTGCTAGCGTAATTCCTCACCCGGGAAAGCTGCATCAAGATTCGTGGATAAGTCTATTTTCCACGGACTTAGTAAAGATGAGCAATCAGGTCTGGCACCAGGAAATTGATGTGGATTATGCTTTGAGGAAGCATATAACCAGGCGTCATAGCTGGCTAATGGATCACGCTCCAAAACCCGACGAGGATACACTAGAAGGGCGCATGGATAAGGGTTTAAAGTACCTTATGCTGAGAATGTCTCACTTGAGCTAGGTGGCCTTTGCTGCTGAGACGAAAGTTGAGGCGGCTCGTGAGAGGGTGTACACCATGAAGCGTGTCCTTCGAACATGCAGAGACTGTATTCTGACCTGTTTTATGAAATTGAGTTGCTGAGGAAACAGACAAGGAGAGGAGGCTAGAACAGTCGGATGTTGCTGCTAAGACCCAGAAGCCCTTTTGTCTGACTTAGTAGAGGTTGTGTTCGTGAAGGAAAAATTCAAGCAGGAGTTGGATCTGACCCACCGTGACTTGGAGGTTACGCAAGAAGGTGCGGCTGAGGCGCAGAATTGCGATCTCTCACTGAGGAAAATGCCTTAAAGGAGGCTGATTGGGTTGTTAAGAGACAGTAGTAGGAGTTCGATGTGGAGTTCAATGCTCGGGAGGCGAGGAAGGCTGAGGACCAGCTTGAATTGGAACAACATGAGATTAGTGCTGTAAAGAGAAATCTGACTATAGAGCAATCTTAGGTCAATGCGCTGATAGGAAAGTTGGAGCTGTTGGAGCGTGAACTTGCTGAAGCAAAAACGTGCAAAGAAGAGCTTCTCTAGGAACAAGGCAAGTGTGAATTACGCTGGGTTATACACGGTAGATTGGAGTTGCTGGCGCTGATGAAGGAAGAACATCCGGAATGGGATCTCGATCGCTATAGGAAGATGTCATATGTAAACTTATCAGTGGCTTCTGCATCATTAGACAAAGAGGGCGATCCAGATCATGATGCTCAGATTGTTGCGCGTACGGCGCAACTCCTTTTCTCTCCTCCATTAAGCTTAGCTCTTTTATTTTTGTACCCTCTCCTGATGAGGAATAGATTTTATACACTTGTACCTTTTTTGCTTTAACTGTTAATGAAAACAGATTTATCTTGAGTACATTCTGTATCCGTTTTGTGCTCGTTTTCCCTATTGCGCACTTTTCGTTTTGCCTTGTCGTTATACTATAGCATAGGCTGGTTGGGTCAATAGGAAGTCGAGTGGTCAGTCTGCTGTTGAGAGTTTGACTATTTGCGCTGCGAGTGACTTGGAGTCACTATTGCTTAGTTACATCCAATAGTAGGCGTTCCGCGGATGGTTTCGACGCGGGCTATGCTACCCAGCTATAGTCCATCCTTATGGTAAGACACTGGGGGCTTGTTTCGTCTATCTGACTATCAGTCGCGGTTGCTGATATGAGTGAACTGTGAAAGTCGAACACATACGTTGTCTTTGAGCTAGAGCGTTTGTCCTGAGTCAGGTTTTGCAAACTCGGGCTGCCATTCCATGTAGCACTCGTTCGCGTGTTGGCGGGATGATTTATGGGCCGGCATGAGCGGCCTTCGCTGGTAATAGAATGTCAGCTCGTGTGAGCGTGAAGACGCTGCTTGAGCTATGATTTATCTTTGCGGTCGTTGTTGCGAAAGAGAGAGGTAGTCGTGTGGCAAGCCATTTAGGGCTTCCACCTTCCGAACCATTTATGTTTGAGCAGAGTGGACTACAGGTTCGGGGAGCAAGGATTCGGCGATCGTGTTCTGTTGAAGAGCGATGATCCCGTGGCGAGGCGTCGACATCAATTCGGGACTGATTAGTCTCTCTCCTTCCATGACCATGCTGAAGAGCAGTGGTCCTGTGGAAAGCCGTCAGAATCAGTTCGGGACTGACTAGGCTCCCACCTTCCAAATCATATACACCCGTGTGCGTCGAGCTACAAATTTGGGATTTTTCAGCAATCATGGTCTGTAAAAGAACAGTGGTCCCATAGCGAGCCAACAAAATCAGTTCGGGACTGACTAAGCTCCCACCTTCCAAAACAATCTACACTCACACAATGAGGGCTACATAGTCTGTAGAAGAGCAATAACCCTGTGGCGAGATGTCGACATCAGTCGGGACTGACTAGGCTCCCACCTTCCAAACCTTGTACACCCTCACGGTGGGGGCTACATGTCAAGGCTTTGATTAGAAGTTGTCATTGCCAGTCGACACTAGCTAGGCTTACCTGATTGGGTTCGGCGACAGTTGTCCGTGAAGGGGGCAAAAGTATCTAGCGAGTCGTCGTCACCAAGCATGATAGCGCTGATTGGACTCCCACTAAACCATCGATATCCGCACTGGGTGGATTACATGTCGGGGTGAACCGAAAGACATTTTCCTCAGCCAAAGCTGACTAAGCTTGCCCGGCCAGGTGGGGGCTCCGCCAACTGCGGGCATGTGAGCCTATATCCATGAGCGGAATGCGTTATGCGGACGAGTTATGAAGAGACAAGGGTACCTTGAATCAGCTGGTGATATGCAGGTGTGATCCATATTTCAGGAATGACTAGGGTTTCTAATGCTCATGTCAGGCACGTGGTAGAATATTGTTTGAATAGTGAGTCAAGCCCATGGGCCCATAGAGTGAGAGCTACGTTTCTTGAATGAAATATGCTACGTGTACAACGTAGATGCATGGTAAAACGTGTACGACATAGATCACGAGATGGTTGAGTATTGATCACTCTCCCCAATTAATGGGGTTGTGTGCAGCCTCGTTGATTGGACGAACGTGGACTTGCACAGTTTCCTTGGGAATCGTCGTTTCATCGTTTCCCATACGGTATTCAATGCCGACAGTTAATGATGAAGCGCCCATTTGGTGAACTATTATGTTAATATAATGGTGTTTCTTCATCATTGTAAGCATTAACTTCAGCAGAGCATATCTCCTGCAATGTTTTTATTTGAAGAAAATGCTTTGGGTTTTCCAAAGGCTGAAGGGAGATCTCTATCGTTGGATTCTTCGAATGTTCTGACATTTGCGCTAATGAGTCATGATGAGAATTGTTATTATGCGTGGTAACCCGCTTTGGGTGAGCACTTAATTGGTTCGCTGGTATCTCGTAATTTCTTTTCATGTAGCGGAGAAGAAGTACAGACTCCCTCCCAAGGGATGAGTTTGTCATTTATTTGCCCGCGCTTTGGTGTTACCTTGTGTCGCTCTGCCCATCGGTAGACGTTTCCTGCGGCTAGTTTATGGTTTATCGAAGTGTTGGCAGATGCGTCGTTACTTCCGGGGGTGGTATCTCTGAGTCATCCCAAGTATCGCGCATGGGAGAAGTGTCCTCGCTTGGCAGCACTGTGAGACCTTGACTGCTTCGCCGCTTGCGGCCATTTTTGTCTGTTCTCTTCTACCTTATTCGGGAGGCCGGATGCCATTTAACGAAGTCTGCAACTTGTTGCAAGGTTTGTATTGTCATTGTCGGGTCACTTTATTGGGGTGATTTGGTGGAGCAACCGGCTGCTCTGTACTTTCATCCCCTTTTCGCACATTTGTCCTCGATCTTGGGACATGTTTCTAGAAGGAGTCGTTGACCAAAGTTTACTTTGGGTACCTTTGTTGTTGCTTCCGAGTCTTCTTATGCAATCAGACTATTTAAGCGAGTCTTTATTTTATGTCGCATCGGATTCAGATGCTCGTAGTATGTAGTCTTTTGTATCCGGCTCAAGGCGCCCATTGTTACATCTTTCCAGTAATCGATAAAGTGTGTTTGCGTAATTCTTCTTTTATTTCTTAAATGATTGCAAATCTCATAAGTTTCTAAGAACTAGAACTCTACATTGATTATGGAAAGGAAAATAAACAACTAAAATAGACTAACTGTTGGCGAAGAGAAGTCGACGCGACCCTGAAGTGAGTTCGCATGGCCCTTGTTGGATCGTTGATACTTTAAGCGAACTATCGAGCTTCGCTGATGTCTCTAATGTTACTGAAGGAATGTCATCTTCGCGCCGAAGGAATGTTGGGGGGTTGTACTTCGGTCTGCATTGATTTTTCTGATCTGCTGGGTTGAAGAGTGGATTGCTCCTGTACAACTTGATTGTCCCCTATTTCTGAAATAAGCCACCACCGTTGGGATCTCGTGCGAGTGGAGTTATGCATCCACAGTCGCAGGCTCTGGATCTAGTTCCAATTGTGTTGTGGGATCCAGTTGGATCTGGAAACATTCTATTTGCTTCATTACAGCATAATGGCAGCCTCGTGCCATAGGTTGGTCCCCACGTATCGTTTCTTCAGAGTGGTTAGTAATGTACTTAACGCACTGGTGAAGGGTGGAGACTACTGCTTTCATCTGGTGGAGCCATGATCTTCCCAAGATAAGGTTGTCGGTAGACGGTGCGCGTCTACTACCATGAAGTCCAAGAATAGGACCTTTTTCAGTTGTGGCTCTCCTACCACCACTGCTAACCTTATCTTCCCGATAGGGAAGCATTTCTTTCCACTAAATCCAATCAGCGGGTAGTTTGAGGGTGCTAGGTTTTCCTCCTTGAGGTCCATACCGCGGAATGCGTTGCAGAACAGGACGTTGAGAGAGTTTCTTGTATCTACTAGGGATCTCTTTACCTCCCACTTGCAATCGAGACCGATATGACAAGAGTGTCATTGTGCAATGCTCGGACACCTTCAAGGTCCTTGTCTATAAAGATTAAGGTGAGAATGGGGATTTGCACCCTCGAGTAGTAAATGCGCCTGTCCTCATATGCGGGCTATGTTCGCATCTCCAGTAGAGTCCACTTGCAAGACCTATTTGACTGGTCTTCATTCGGTCCAACTCCATAAAGGACATAGATTATGCCCAAAGTCTCCTTCTCGATTTTCTTGACGAACTTCCCTCTCTGGGTCGTTCTGGTCGCTTCTCAGAGCCCATGAATTCCATTAGCTTGCCTCTGAGGATCAAGTACTCGATCTCGTACCTTAGACTCTTGCAGTCGTTGGTGTCATGGCCACCCTCTTTGTGGTACGAGCAACACTTGCTATTGTCACGTTTGGAGGGGTCTCCACGCTGCTTCAGGAGCCATTTTAGATCTTCCCAGTTTTTCATGGAATTCAAGACATCTGATATCCTAGAATTGAGGGGGGGGGGGTCATGGATTTGGATTCAACGTAGTTAGTTGCTTTCTCTGGCTTGGCACGGCCAGGGTCTGACTTGTTGTCATTGCACTTTCACTTGCTCCTTTCTTCATCATCATGCCTCCTTCCCTACATCCTGTACTTAGGAGTGGATGGCTTATTCTCGCCTTTTGTTTCTCTCTTCACAGTTCTCAACTCTTCTAAGGTGATGTACCTCTGTGTGCTCTTAAGGAGCTCCGTCATATTCAAAAGAGGTTCCAAGGTGAGGCACTCATAAAGTTTTTCCTCTTTTAGGCTCGCGGTAAAAGTAGTCATGGCTGTGTCGTCACTGCAGCTGTCAATGAGTGTCAGCTCTCATTGAAGCACATGACATACTCTCTGAGTGTCTCATTGAACCTCTGTTTCATTGAGTATGTAGAGTCAGCATTTTTGCGGACGCTGACTTCCGACAAAATGCATCAGGAACTCCTTCGCTAGCATCTTGAAGGAGTCGATCGACTTCGGCAGGAAGCTGTGGAACCACGTTAGTGCTGACTTTTTCAGGCTAGTAGGAAAAGTCCTGCACATCACCGACTCAAATCCTTTTTTGAGTGCCATTACATGCTAGTAATGGCATTGGTGGTCGAATGAGTCGGTGGTCTCATCGCAGAAGTCAAGCTTTGGAGGCGTGAACTTCTTTGGAAGAGTCTCGTTCATGATACGGTCCGTCAACGATGGAACAGAGAGACGGTACAACATGTTTGGGTCATGCGCCCCTCTGTGGAGAGCGTTCTGAGGGCCAAGCCTCTTTGCCCTGAGAATCGATTCCGCGTTAGCTGCGCCGCCTCCTCTAGTCCAATGGGAACTAACAGGAGCTTGACTCTCATGTGCTTGCTCTCTATTGTCTTTCGAAGATGGAGGCTTGTGCTGCTCCTGATCTCCATTAGCAAGTGGAGGGTTCTGTTGTGTGAAAGCCTCCACTGCTTTGGCGATTTGTTGTATTTGAGATGACATCAAATCTATCATTGTTGTGGCTGCGCGGGGGCGTAAGTCTGTTGCTCGTGTGTCACTGCCACCGCTAAGAGCGGTGGCATAGAGCCCGTCTGGGCATTTGGCGAGTCCCCTTGTTCTCCATTGTTGCGTGATCTGGTGGTCACCATCTTTTAGTATTTTGAGGAGATATGATGCTAGTGAAATGTTAGGAACTTTGTCGTTCCCACAGACAACGCCAAACAGATGCAATCATTTTTTGCTCCCTGCTTTGACCTTGATATGGAAGTGGCTCTAAGCCCACGTGTCTCACGACTATCCTCAATACCTGTAAGCCATGTTAGGGAAAGTATCTCGAGGATCAACTTCGGACAAGCAATTACAGCTGTTCTTTGCTTGAAACTAGGAAGCAGATTCTAGAGTATATATCACATATGGAGACTTCTACCTACATACTACTCTCGGAATAAGAACTACCTCCTGCGTGTCTGGGAGCACAAGGCTAACATGAAAACCTCCTTCCACAGCACGACTCCTAATTAGAGAAGGATCTCCACGAAGATCTTCTTCCCTAAACTACGCCATCGATGGCCTGGTCAAACTAGGACTCTATCATTATAAAAAAGACACGAGGTTGGTAAGCTAAGGTACGCCACAAATTCCTTGTTTACAACTTTACACCTTCCTCAGATCCCTGTCTAACTTTAGCATTAGAGTGTCATCGGCCACCACAACGGTGGTCCGTGGTTCACACACGTTCCTTGTGCAAGTTAGTAGGTTTGCAGGTCAAGGTCAAAGTAGGGAGCAAAAAATGATTGCATCACAAACATTTTCTAATATAGCGGTGATCGAAACCCATTTAATACAAGAAATATGTTATTTTTAGCTAAAAAGTTTGCATAACAATCAAATTTAAGTCATAAAAAAATTAAAAAAAATAAAAAATAAAAAAATAAATAAAATCATTGAATAATGCAGCTACCCAAAACATGAATCAGCCAAGCTAGGAAAAACTCACACATCAAACAATTCAAAATAGTAAAGTTCACAATTTGTGACACAAAACCCCATAAATAACATAAACTTATTCTCAAACATGCCTAAAATCACGTAATGGACCTGAAATGAAACCCATCGTTTCCATACAAGTCTCATAAATTAAAGGTGTAAAGTTAACACATTTCTTATATAAACCATCACAAAGATACAAACCCACAGATCAGACCCTTAACTTCTTATTGAACCTCGATCATTCCTATACATAATTACATATAAGTAGTAATAAGGAAACTAGACTCCATGAGCCCATGAGGCCTAGACTAACTAAAAGCTTATCTGACGAAAACTCAACACCACCACTTTCAGTAGCAAGAATGGCACTCCTTTGTACTACTTTCAGACTTCAGAAATGGTGAAACCATATAAAATAACATGAATCCTCAACAGAAAGGTCATTTCCACATTACAAATATCAATTTCAAATCTTGACAAGTTCCTGATCTTCTTAATTTGCAACTAATTCAAACATTGCACAAAAAGAGTTATATTATGACAAACACTCTAAATCTATTTCACACTTTCATATATAGTTCAACCCATTGGACAACATGAACTCACAATTTACTTAACATCTATTCAAAAGCAAGTCATTAGCTCTAAACTCTCATTCTACTGGAACCCATCCAACAACACATCTCAAGTCACCAAACTCACAAAACTAAAATATACCTAGAGAATAAAAACACAAATAAAAACACCCCAAAGACTTAGTTTTCAACATCAATGCATGAACAAATCAATCTAACCAATGTTCCAAATAAGTACAGAGCATCGACGCAGGCTGATAATTTCGCTTATAAAGTAGCATCCCATTGCTCCAAAGTATCTGCATATCAGAAATCATTCGATTTCTGATAAATAACACCCAAGTTCATCATCAATTCATACTTCATCCAAATACCAAACAAACAAACAAACCCATACAACAAAAACCAAACCATAACTCAAAAATGAATAAACCAACACATACTTCCATAGTTTTGAAGCAAACCCACCAAGGAAACATCATAGACCATGGAGCAACAACAACAACACAAACAAATTTCAACTAAAGAACAATATGAAGAGGAGGAGATGAAAATGAACTCACCGTTCCTAATCACCATTGATTTCAAACTTCTTCTATCAACCATTGGTCGGATTCACGATGGTAAACCCCATTTTCTCCGGTCAGGGTTTGCCTCTGCCATAACAAAATCGAATAAACTTTCTCGTTAACCTGTTTTAGGGGCAGAAATCAAAAGGGAATGAGAGGGAAGAGAGAGGAAGTAAAAATGAAGAAAGAGAATAAAACTTGGCTGGTGGGAGCTGTTGCGACGCTCGGTCACACCCGAGCTTGTTGTCGGAGAAGAAGAAGAGGTGCATATAAGAGAAGGAGAAGGACAAGAAAGAAAGGGTTTTTTTATTTTTTTATAATGTGGTCGGCTATTCACCCCACTGAAATTCTGAGGGCACCACCATATAAACTCACGAAAATAAAATCCTAAATTTTGAAACTTAAATTCAAATAAATTTAACTCTATTGTAATTAATTCAAAATTAAATAGTTTAGCCATAGAAAATTTTCAAGTTGTGACATGATACACACCCTAAATAGAATCTCGTATCAAGATTTGGAAGGTAAGAGTTAGGTGAATTTCAAAAAATACAACTTAACAAACGAACAAAGATTTAAATAAAATTTCAAATGAACTGCTGGTACTTAAATTTTTATTGTTATTGAAAAAAGTACTGGTGTTACAATATATACACTTCAAAAGGAATCTCGGCCCGAGATCCGTTGAAAGGGCTAAGTGAACACTCAAGATAGCAAAACCACTTAAAGGAAAACTAGATTGAATAATATCACCCAAATATTGACATTAAAACAAGATATGATTACTCCTGCACACACAAGTCAAAGGAATCTCATTATTAGATTTGACGATGAAAATGAATGATACTAAAGGCGCACGGTTCACCCTTGTGTTATTATCTAAACTTCTACACTCGTAGTCACCCACATTCACATTCCAAAGATCACCTATACTCAACCCTAGCCCAAGCTAACCAAATGCTCTGATACCAAATTGTCATGCCCGGGTTTTCAAGATAAATGAAACCCTAATATCCATGTAGGTTTATTCGTTTCTCCAAAATTCGGGACGTGAAATTTTAACTTACTTGGGTCAGTAATTAAGCTGGTATGAGTAATCTTCGTCGCAAAATCATTACATCAGCAAGTGGTAACATAAAATTAAACACAAACGATGAACAACCACACAAATAGGTAGTTCCTCAATGAGGCAGACGTTTCATTTTAGTAAGTTCCTATCATACTTAAAATAAATATTTCTATGCTTACTCTGTAGTGGTTGACCATGGTAAGTCTAACCTGCAGAAATATTAGTGGACTTGCCATCCTGCAAGGAATTGCTAGAAACACAGGTATATAATTTTAACAAAAATCAGTATTCCTCAATAAATACGGATGAATTCATACATTATTTGACTTAAGAATATTATTAATTTTTAATTGAATTGATCACTTAGACGATACCACATTCGCACCACCTCCTTGCCGAACATACATGCCTTTATGACTCTCTCATGTAAAAGGAAAACTTCTTCGTCATCCATGTCTAAGGAGGGACACATCACATACGGACATACATCACCAGATACACAAAACTATATGAGTAACAAAAATCCACTTTTGGGCTATCAATGCGCATAAGTCATGTCACCTTTTTTATAAATAAATAATCATACCTATTTTAGGCATTTCAAAATCCACCACCCTTTTGCAAAACAAACCCGAAAGTTATTTTACTTTTCTCTTTAAAAAAGCGGTGCCCCACATCCACAAGGTAACCCGAAGGTTATTTAGTTTCTCTATAAGAGTAGGGAAATCATAATAAAAAAGAGGTGTGATAGTTATAAGTGATACAATTCCAAGTAATTTAAAAAATTTAAAGAATCACAATTTATCAATATCATTTATTTGATATCTCAAAATTCTCTCACCATGACACTTTGTCATTCAAATATCATTCCACAACTATATCCACCCACATTTTTTGGGGCAACTAACATTTTCATCTACAAACTTTCTGTATCTGAGCGGAGATTTAAACCCATTTAATACAAAAAATACATTAATTTTAGCAAAGCAATTTGCATAACAATCAAATTTAAGTTATAAAAATACAAATACAAATTTGTAGAACAATGCAAATACCCAAAACATGATCCAAGCAAGCTAGGAAAAAATCACACATCATAGAATTCAAAATAGTAAAGTTCACACATTTGTGACACAAAACTCTACAAATTACATAAACCCATTCTCAAACATGCCTAAAATTACATAACAGATTACCTGAAATGAAACCCATCTGATGATACATCAAACCGTCCTCTGATCAGCACCGTACACGCGTCATGATAATCTTGTCAACAAAAAAAAAACCCGATTGCATGCTCAATCCAGCGAGGCCTAGATAGCATTAAGCCCACTATGGACAGATTCCAGAATGTGGGAACTGAATTGTCGTGCCTTAATAAGCCCATGGGGTATCGACCCAAGACTGGCAGGCCAACAATACAACAGATCCGACTAGGTGAAAAACACTAGAGTATAAGTCAAGCTAGGAAACTTCCTTGCATGGACAACACTCAAAAAGGGAAACCTCTCCCGTAAATCTAGGAGCACAACTCGTGTAGGGAAATTATCAGTTGATGATACATCAAATCATCCTCTGATGAGCATCGTACACCGTTTGGCGACCGATGACACTCCGATGCTTAAGTTGTATAAGGCTTAAAGCTGTAAATTGGGATTCTGTAGCGTACCTTATGTTCATCGAACTTATCTCCCTTTTATAGTGTGAGAGTCCATGTTTGGCAAGGCATTCAGTGGCGTAGTTTATGGAAAAATATGTTGTTGGAGATCCTTTCCTGTTTGGGAGCTGTCCATGTGGGATAGTTTCTCTACACGACTTGTGCTCCTAGATGTGCGGGAAAGGTTTCCCTTTCTGAGTGTTGTCCATGCAAGGAAGTTTCCTTGCCCGACTTATACCTTAGTATTTGTTTCCTAGTCGGATCCGATGTATTGTTGGCCTGCCTGTCTTGAGTCAATCCCCCATATATTTGCCTTATCAAGGCTTAATCTTGCCTTATTAGAGCTTATGATTATTGGGCTTGACTCTGTGATGTATGGGCTTATTAAGGCGCTGCAATTCAGGTCCAACGTTATGGAATTTGCCAATAGTGGGTTTAATGTTGTCCGGGCCTTGCTGGATTGAGGATGCAATCATGCCTGCTTTGTTCTATTGACAAGATTATCATGACATGTGTACGTTACCGATCAGATGGCATTTTGGTGTATCATCAGCTGCTCCCCTGAGTTAGTGGGCCATTACGTCGGTCCACTAAATTGCTATTGAGAGAATTTGTACAGTTGTGATGATTGAACTCAAAACGTTGTTTCGAGTGGTGCATCATCATTAAATGAGTATGTGATTACTCATTAAAGAAGGGGGCACGACTCTTTGGTGCTTATATAATCTGCTACCATTACAAGGGAGAGTTTCTTTACTTTTGTAACTTTTTTGCATCCTTTCTGTTTTATTTATTCTGTGTTGCTTGCTCCAACTCCTTTTGAAAGTTAAGAATTTCTCTTCATGGTGGACAACGTCAAACTTACTCCTGGACATAATCTGTTCTATGTCTGTCATAATTTTTACAGGCAACAAAAGGGATTCAATTTGGTTTAACTCCGAACGACTATCGCATTCCCGAAGAGCTGGAAGTGATCCCATTGGTGCTACCCACAGTCTGTTGATGCCTTCATAAGGGTTCATAGCCTTACACCAAAGCATGTTCCAGGTCGGGCTTCGCTTTCAAGATCCTGAGGATATTTGGCACTTCCTACGGCACTTTCGCATTCCCTATGCTCAAATGGTGCCTAACGGATTCAGGACCTTGATTGTTGTCCTTATCAGGGTCGAAGATGATGGCCTCCGATTAACTCCGCGGGTACTCCACTCGCTGACTTCTCCATGGCTATACACTCATGGAGTTTGTTGGCTGAGTACCCCAAACTACTTGGGTTCCTTGTCCAATGACTTCAAGTTTTGGCAAAAGCATTGTTTTATGGATTCTAAAAACTCACCGTACTTTTAGGTGGAGGGGCGGTCACTTTTCAGATATTTCAAGTTCGATCTTAGTGAGCGTAATATCCCTTCTCATTGTTTCCTTTTATGTGCCTTCGCAAAAATTGACATGTCTTGCCATTTTGTGCCGGTAAGTTTGTGACTCCAACACTTACTGAGGAGGAGGAATCGGTGAGGAAGGCGTTTAATGAGTTTCCCTTTGGTCGCTGTTGAGGAGGTCATAGTTTCGGACAATGTCGTACGGAGCGGGTTGTTCAAATACTTCCATGTAGGCCCAACCGTGCCTAGGTCGTTGCCGACGGGGACTGGTCGTGGTCGTTTTGGGAACAGGAAGCGCATGATACCAAGCCCTTCAAGGCAGGCTGAGTTGGAGGCAGCCATGCTGCCCATTGGTCGACTTAAGAGAAAGCGAGCCAATAGCAAAACTGATTCTTCTTCTAAACTGATCCCGCTAGAATGGGAGTTGACGATCACGGAGTCTGGGCCGGATTAGTCAGCTCAAGAGATGGTTCCGGAGGAACGGAGTGTTTGTCTGGAGCCTCCTACTCTATTAGTTGTATTGGAAGGAAACTTTTCAGAGTCAGCGGATGCCGGAAAAGTCAATGTTGTTCCTGATAATCTCTAACCTGTTGAGGTTGCTACAAATGGAAGCAAATCTTTTCTCCCACCCCATGAGCCCGATGGTGAGCGTCGGGCTAATGTTTCAGTTGAAAAGGCTTTGGGTGTGGAGCTGGTGTCTCCCAAAGGTCCCTTTGGATTTTCATCGTTGGTTCAGAGAGATCTGCATCCTAACATTCATAGTACAGTTCATGCTTTGGAGAGGGTTTTTATTGAGCTTTGTAAGTCGTATACGGACGTGCTCTATCAGTTAGACCTATTAAATAAGCAGCTGGAGGAGATGGCGGGCAAGACTCAGGCTCATTTGCAAGCCCAAACAGCTGAACAACAAAGATTTGAGTGTGAGTTTGCTGCTTTGCGCCTTAAGTTTGAATTCAAGTTGGCCAGCGGGTGACATCGAATTCATGAAGTTGTGGCTCAGGCTACAGACGCATTGGCTGAGCTAAGTTCGCTGAGGGAACGATTGGCGGAAGAGAAGTCTCATGTGGTTGCACTCTCACACAGACTATCAGAGGCGAAGGCAAGCGTAGCGTAGTCCAAGGCTCAGCGTGCAACAACAGAGTCTCCCGCTATTGCGTGGGGTAGGCTAGAACTGCTTGGCCGAATTGAGGAGAAGAACCCCCACTTGGGTTTTGACTTTGAACAATAATGGAAGGTTGCTTTTTGGAAGATTGATGAGACAGAAGTCTTTGACCCCATGTGTCCGTCCAGTGACTTGAGGCCGACTTTGGACAATGTTGCTTTATTTCCCACAGTTACTTATAATGTAACTGACTCTTCAACCTCTGGAGCAAGCTCTCCAAATCTATTGTAACTTTTGAAATATGACTTACAAAATGTTTGTCATTTAGCTTTTTGTACCTTCGCCTTTTATAGCTTGTATGTGTTATCATGCCATTGTGCTAGTGTGTTGTTTGCATAATAAGTTCTGAAGTGCTTATAATTCTCTTTATTTGGCGCATTTTAACTTTCCTATGTCAGACTGGGATGGAGTTGACTAGGCTTTGATCAGGCTAGGCATTCATTGCTCGCGAAAGCACGGTGACTTGGACGAGCTGTCTTTGTCAGGCTGATAAGCGCTGATTAAGCTCACATTCTCTGAACCATTGTTGTCTGTATTCGAAGACTAGGCTTCAAGCGATAGGTTTGGCGATCATTGTCAATAGTTGGACAATGATATCTGGCAAGCCGTCTTTACTAAGCTAACTGAGCACTGAATAAGCTCCCACTTCTAGGTCGTTGTCATCCGTTCTATTCGGACTAGGCTTCGAGCGTATGTTCAACGATCATTATCATAGTTGGACAATGATCCCTGGCAAGCCGTCATCACCAGGCTACATGAGCACTAACTAAGCTCCCACTTTCTAAGCTGTCGTCATACATTCTATTCGGATTAGGCTTCTAGCGACAAGTTCGACGATCATTATCTATAGTTGGACAATGATCTCGGGCAAGCCATCTTTACCAGGCTACATGAGCATTGACTAAGCTCCCACTTTGTAGGTTGTCGTCATCCGTTCTATTCGAACTAGGGTTCGAGCGATAAGCTCGGCGATCATTATCTATTGTTGGACAATGATCCCTAGCAAGTTGTATTACCAGGCTACATGAGCATTGACTAATTTCCAACTATCTAGGTCGTCGTCATCCGTTCTATTCGGACTAGGCTTCGAGCGATAAGTTCGGCGATCATTATCTATAATTAGACAATGATCCCTGGCTAGCCGTCTTCACCAGGCTACATGAGCACTGACTAAGCTCCCTCTTTCTAGGCCATTGTCATCCATTCTATTTAGACTAGGCTTCGAGCAATAAGTTCGGCGATCATTATCTATAGTTGGACAATGGTCCCTGGCAAGCCGTCTTCACCAAGCTACATGAGCACTGACTAAGCTTCAACTTTCTAGGCCTTCGCCATCTGTTCTATTCGGACGAGGCTTCGAGCAATAAGTTCGGCAATTATTATCTATAGTTGGACAATGATCTCTGGAAAATCGTCTTCACCAGGCTACATGAGCACTAACTAAGCTCCCACTTTCTAGGTCGTCGTCATTCGTTCTATTCAGACTAGGCTTCGAGCGATAAGTCCGACGATCTTTCTCTATAGTTGGACAATGATCCCTGGCAAGCCGTCTTTACCAAGCTACATGGGCACTGACCAAGTTCCCAATTTCTAGGCTATCGTCATCTGTTCTATTCGGACTAGGCTTTGAGCGATAAGTTAGGCGATCATTATCTATAGCTGGACAATGATTCCTGGCAAGCCGTCTTCACCAAGCTACATGTGCACTAACTAAGCTCCCACTTTCTAGGCCGTCGTCATCCGTTCTATTCGGACTAGGCTTCGAGCGACAAGTTCGGTGATCATTATCTATAGTTGGACAATGATCTCTTGCAAGCCGTTTTTACCAGGCTACATGAGCACTAACTAAACTACCACTTTCTAGGCTGTCGTCATCCGTTCTATTCGGATTAGGCTTCGAGCGATAACTTCGCCGATCATTATCTATAGTTGGACAATGATCCCTGGTAAGCCATCCTCACCAGGCTAAATGAGCACTAATTAGGTTCCCACTTTCTAGGCTGTCGTCATGTGTTCTATTCTGACTAGGCTTCAAGCGATAAGTTCGGCGATCATTATCTATTGTTGGACAATGATCCCTGGCAAGCCATTTTCCCCAGGCTACTTGAACGCTGACTAAGCTCATAATTTTTAGGCCATCGTCATCCATTCTATTCGGACTACGCTTTGAGCGATAAATTTGACGATTATTATCTATAGTTGGACAATGATCCCTTGCAAGCCGTCTTCACCAGGCTACATGAGCATTGACAGAGCACCCATTTTCTAGGCCGTCGACATCCGTTGTATTCGGATTAGGCTTCGAGCGATAAGTTTGACGATCATTATCTTTAGTTGGACAATGATCCCTGGCATATTGTCTTCACCATGCTAAATGAACACTGACTAAGCTCCCACTTTCTAGGCCATCATCGTCTGTTCTATTCAGACTAGGCTTCAAGCGATAAGTTCGGCGATCATTATCTATGGCTGGACAATGATCCGTGCCAAGTCACTTTCACCAAGTGTCGAGAGCGCTGGCTAGGCTCCCACTTTCTAGGCCGTCGTAATCCGTTATTTGTAGACTAGGCTTCTAGCAGAGCATAAGCTATCGTTATCAATCATCACCGACTAAGCTTTAGCCGGGTTCGATCCATATTCAGGCAACGATCCCTGTCGAGTCGTCTCGATCAGGCATTAGAGCGCTGACTAAGTTGTCGCTCTCTAAACCTTTGAAACCGATTTAACGGACTGGGTGTTAAAGAGAACTAGATGCCATCACCATTAGCCAAAGCTGACTATGCTCTGGTCGAGTCTGATAAGCCTGACTCTTGTGTACTAGCTTATTTAATTCACTAAATGGGTGGGAGTAAGGTAATGGAAAACTGATTGGTGGTAGTGGAATTTTAGAAAAAGTGAATGTTCGTTATTAATAATACCTTTTAAGGTGTTCAATATTCCATGCCCACATAAGGCTTCTACCATCCACATCTTCCAACCAATACTCCCCTAGCCCGTTGACCTCAGTTACTTTGTAGGGCCCCTCCCAATTGGGTTCAGCGTTCCTGCTCCCGGCTCTTTAGTGCTTTGTTGGGTCTTTCTGAGTACCCATTCTCCACTTTGAATTCTCGTGCCTTGACTTTCTTGTCGTAGCACCGAGCCATCTTTTGTTGGTAGGTGACTATCCTGGTAGAGGCCTGATTTCTCCTTTATTCGTGGAAGTCTAAATTGACACTCAAAGTTTCGTCATTGTCTTCTGGTTTGAATTCCTCTGTCCGAAAAGTTGGTATTTTGAGTTCTACCAAGAAGATTGCTTCTAACCCGTAGGCTAGAGTGAACGGTGTTTCTCTGATGGGCGTTCTATTGGCAGTTTGATATGCCAACAATATCTCTGGTAGTGCCGAGACCCAATTTCCTTTAGCCGTGTCAAGTTTCCTTTTGAGTGCTTCCAAATTTTTTTCTATTGGTGACTTCCGCCTCGCCTCGATGTTGGCTTGCAGATGCTTTGGCAAGGAGAAATGGTGGCTGATGCTTAGGTCTTTGCATATTTTCTCGACCTTGCTGCCTTTAAATTGGGTTCAGTTATCGATGACTAGTGTTTTTGGAATAAAGAACCTGTAGACGATGAACGCCCATATGAATTTCTCAATTTGATCCTGGCCTATCTTGGATTGGGGCTCAACTTCAACACATTTAGTGAAGTAATCCACTGCTACAAGGAGGAACTTCTAATTCGTTGAGGCCGGGAGTGGTCCGACGATGTCCATTCCCTACTGCACAAATGGCAATGGGCCGGTCATTGGAGTCAAGGGTTGAGCTAGCATGTGGGTATAAGTTGTGAACCTCTGATAGTTGTCACACTTGAGGATGATGTCTTCGGCCTTTTGCTGCATTTACAGTCAGTAGTACCCAAGGGTTGTTCTCTAAGAATGCGGTTTGCCTATGAGAAGGCTAGGCATATGAGAAGGGGACCCATGGCTGACCTTCTAAAGAGCTTGTCGTTCTGAAAAGTGTACCACGCTGCCCTATTTTTCAGTTTTCTGGCCTCCGTTTTCTCGACCGAGAGGGCCTCGTTGTTGATGTACTCAATAATGTGATGCATCCTGCTTAAGTCTACTTCTATTGCGTAGAGATCACTGAACTCTTCTTCCTCCAGACTTGACTGCTCTTGGAATTTAATGAACCCATTAGCGGACTCGGCAGTGGCCGAGGCCTGCCTGGCTAGTACATCGACTCTTAGATGTTAGAATCGCCTGAATTGGCCTGCTGCACTAATGACCATTTTGCTGTGGGATATCATCCTCGAGTCTTTGCTATTGAATTCCACTTTTACCTTGTTGACTACTAGGCTTGAGTCACTGTACGTGGTTAGCTCAGTTACCTCAATCCCCTTTGCTAGCTTCATGCTGAAAAAGAGGGCCTCGTATTCTACTTTGTTATTCGAGGACGGGAAGCCGAACCTGACCGCCTTTTCCAAGGTGGAGCCGCTTGGAGAATGGAGTGTGGTACCTGCTCCATTTCCTTTCTGTGTGGATGACCCGTCGCAGTGCAGGATCCATCCTTGTTCGTCTGGTATCTGCTCTGAGTTTTCTAGCTCCAGTTACCCGCTTTTGATAAATTCAACGATGAATTTTGCTAATGCTTGGGCTTTAATGGTTGTTATTGGAGCGTAGTTGATGTCAAACTGTCCTAGTTCCACCGACCATTTAATCATCTTGCCAGATAATTCTAGCTTGTGCAACACTATGCGAAGTGGATGTTTGGTCAGGACTGTGATAGAATGGGCCTGAAAGTAAAGCCACAGTTTCCTAGAAGAGATGACTAGTGCCAAAGCCAACTTTTCTAGATCAAGATAGTTTGTTTATGCTTCCATGAAAGTTTTGCTGGCATAGTACATTGGTCTCTGTTCTTCCTTATCATTCCGTACAAGAGCTTAACTGACGACATGATTCGAGACGACAAGATATAAGTAAAGTATTTCTCTCGGGGTTAGTTTCGAGAGTAGCTTGGCACTCTCCATGTATGCCTTCTGGGTTTGGAAGGCCTGTTCGCACTCTTCGTTCCAGTTAAAGTTCTTGCTTCTTCTGAGAATCTTGAAGAAAGGAAGGCATTTGTCCGATGATTTAGAAATAAACCTGTTGAGTACTACCACCTTCTCGGCCAGGCTCTGAACTTCCCTGATGGAAGTCGAGGAATACATGTTAAAAAGAGCCTAAATCTTCTTCTAGGACCTTGCCTGACTCAACCCCAAACATACATTTTTGCGGATTGAGCTTCATCCGATACTTACGGAGCTAGCCAAATGCTTCAGAAGCTATGATGTGTGATCTGGGCTGTGTAGGCTCTTGACCAACATGTCGTCCCTGTAGACCTCCATGTTCCTTTCGATTTGGTTCTCAAACATCCAAGTTGCACCTATGTTCTTGAGACTGAACGACATTACCTGATAGCAATATATTCCTCTTTTGGTTATGAAAGAGGATTTCTCTTGGTGCGGGGGTGCATCTGTATTTGATTGTACCCGGAGTAGGTGTCCATGAAACTCAGGAGGCCGTGTCCAAAAGTGGCATCTACGATTTGATTGATGTGGGGAAGCGAAAAGTTTTCCATCGGGCATGCTTTTTTCAAGTTAGTCTAGTCCATGTTGACTCTCTACTTTCCGTTTTTCTTTTTAACCAGGGCGGTGTTTGCCAGCCAATCTAGGTACCATGACTCTTTGATCATGTCGGCTTTAAGTAATCTCTGCAATTATTCGTTAATGATCTGGTTCCTCTCGGGAGCCACGAGTCTTTTCTTCTGTCTGGTTTTCGTGCTAGGTCTACAACCAGTCAATGGGTGATTATTGAAGGGTTTGTTCCCACCATGTCCTGCATCATCCAGGTGAAGATGTCTTGATTCTGTCACAACAATATTATCAGTCGCTCAGCAAATTCCTTGCTTAGTATGGAACCTATCTGGACGGCTTTGTTGTCATTGGGGCTGTCCAGATATACAATCACAGATTCCTCCTCGGGTCGTCTGACGTTGGGTCTTCCTTATCTGAGATTGGAGAGCCCTCCTCCAACTTTGGACCAGGGCTTTGGGATGCATCATCTGTGGGCTCGATCTGTAGTTGATGGCTGTCATGCCACTTTAGTGTTGTGTAGTAGTACTCTCTAGCGACCGGATGATTTTCTCGTATTATGCCTACTGTTTGATCGACGAAGTATTTGATACACTGGTGTAGAGTGGATACTGCTGCCTCCATTTGGTGGAACCAGGGCCTCCCCAGGATGATGTTGTAGGTGGACGGTGCATTTCTGAAGTTGTGGTTCTCCTGCCACTACTGTTAATTTGATCTTCCCAATAGGGAAGTACTTCTCCTTGCTGGGATCGACCAAGGGATTTGTTGAGAGGCTTAGGTTATCTTCCTTCAGCTGCATATTATGAAATGTGTTGAGGAATAGAACATTCGAGTAGCTTCTGGTGTCTACTAAAGTCCTCCTCACTTCCCAATTTGCTATGAAGAACGATATACCAAGGCGTTGTTATGCGGACTGCAGACGCCCTAGAGGTCCCCATTTGTGAAAGTAATAGGCAGGCTCGGGCTCTAGGCATGAATGTACTATACTCGCTGGTTCTCATAGGTTAACTTAGTCTACAGCTCACGAAGCAATCATTTTTGGGACCTGTTGGACCATTTGGTCTCTGAGAAAATTTCGTGCAGGACGTACACTCTGTCATTGTCCCTACTTTTGCTCTGGGGGAGAGAGGATTTCTTCTAGGATTCCGCTTCCTTCTTAGCGGTCAACATCTCGTCTAGAGTGATATATCTCAGGGTGTCCCTTAGCAGGTATGCCATCTTGGCAGGGGGTCCAGGGTAAGGAAATTATAGAACTTGCCACTCCTCAGACCCGTGGTGAAAGCTATTACGGTTTTTTTGTTGCTACAACCATAGACGAGAGTCAACTCGTCAGTGAAGCGCATGACGTATTCCCTTAACGTCCCATCCGACTTCTGTTTCATGGATTTGAGTGTCTTCATCGTTCGTATGATTTGATGCATCTGAATTGATAGTAGATCCACACTTGGGTCCGTCGTGACTGCCACTGGCATGGGGGTCAGAAGGGGATCCTATCGCGGGAGGAACTGCCAAAAACACTACACCAAATTGACATTTTTGTAACAACCCCAAAAACAGTAACACTTTTGAGCTATAACAATTCACAAAGAAATTTTACACATTTTCACAAACAAAGTGATAAAAAAAATTGTATCACCATGAAGAGTATGGGCCTATAAGTGATACTATTCATGGTGATCTAATTTATTGTATCATTTTTATGTGTAACTATTTTTCATTTTTTTGACTAAATCTAGTTTTGACTTGAAATTATTTGGTGGATTGTTATAGCTCAAAAGTGTTACTATTTTGGGAGGTGTTACAAATATGCCAATTTGGTGTAGTGAAAGTACACACCACTGAAGCTAGGAGTTTTATGACGGGATAGGAAACCCGACCGATCACTTACGCCACTTCTAGCATGTTATGACACTCAAGGAAGGTCTGAAGCGATAATGTGTCGGTCATTCCCTGCCAGCCTAAAGACGTCAGCACTGACCCGGTTCCACAGCCTACTTTTGAAATCTATTGATTTATTCCGAACATTGGCAACGCCACTCCTCACACACTTTGTGGGCAGCCAACGAATCAGGAAGGGCCTGCATTATCTGCTGACACTAACGCAAAAATAGAACGAGAAGGTAAGGAAGTACATCACTCGTTTCAACAATGAGTTGTCCCTCATCGACGGTTGTAATGATGACACTGTCGTCACAACTTTCTCTTCAGGTCTGAGAAGGGGAAAATTCTATGACTTCCTTACTCTGGACCCCCGACCAATATGGTAGACCTGCTATGGGAGCCTAGAGATATATTACTCTAAACGAGATGCCAACTGCCAAGAGGGAAACAGAGTCAGAAGAAACCCTCTGTCCCCAAGGACAAGAAAGAGGGGAAGAAAAATAAGGACAATGACGGGAACAAGATGAAAGCGCACTGACAGAAAGACTGACTTGGGTTGTGCAAGGTAGGACAAGGCCTCAAATTATGTCGGGTCCAGGTGTGTTTCTTCTCTCAATACCAGTCTGTTCGACATCCTTGATTCCATCAAGGATTGGGAAGAGCTAAAGTGGCTTCCTAAGTAGCAAGGAGACCCCGCTCGACGAGACAAAAAATATTGTGCCGACCACAAGGAAGGCGGATACGATATTGAGGATTGTAGAAACCTCAGAGGAGAAGTCGAGTGCTAGATCAAGAAAGGGAAGCTCAAGGAATTCCTAGGCTTAGATAGGAGGCAAGGCCAAGCAAAGGAACATACATACGCTGTCTAGGAGATTGAAAAAGAAGCTCCTAGAGTCATTTATGTCCTCCCACGGGGTCGGTCCCGAAGAGGAGCAATCAAACAGGTCCTGGACACTGACCGAGATTCGGACACCATCTTAGTGTGAGGAGTGACAAATGTAGTTCACAACCCGATCACATCAGTGACGTTTACGGAAAGAGATCTCCAGGAGGTACATTCTCCTCACAATGACGCCCTGCCCTCATCGCTAAGTGGGGGTAAAGACGGCCTTGGTGGACATAGGAAGCTCATTCAATGTCTAGTTCCTCAACAAATTCCGCAACATGCAATTATAGGAAAAATACTTAACCCCCGCCACCCACCCCATGGTCAAAATCAGTGGATAGAAATGCTTCCCCATCAGGAAGATCAATTTAGTGGTGGTGGCGGGAGAGCCACAATTGTGGAAGTACCTTGTCTAGGAATTTATGGTGGTTATTGCCCCGTCTACCTACAACATTATTCTGGGAAGGTCGTGGCTTCATCATATGGAGGCAGTGGTTTCCACTCTGCACCAATGCATAAAATATACAACCAACCAAGCCCAAGGAACTATCAGAGGAGATCAATCTGCAACAAGAGACTGCCATTATGCAACCCTTAAATAGATAAATTGTTGCCAATTCTAGCTCGGGCCCGCGGAACAAACTAGTCAGGCATCTGGTCTAGACAAAAGAGGAGACCCAACAACGACATTACAGCTATGCGAAGAGCCAAAATTTATAACTAGCAACACAATTCAGACTAATAAAGAGTTGAGTAACGATACTTCAACAAATGGGCACCTACTCCAAGAGTTGTTAACCAACGAGGAACTGCTCGCCAGCATGAAGTCCACTATTCAGTAACTTCACTAGCTTTGGAAAAATATGACACTTTGCTAGAAGGACTATGCAATCCGAGCCAATACCCTATGGGCCCTCTTCACGGCCGGATTAGTTTAGTCCCCAATTGAAGTTAATTTATTTTGTTACTTTGATTTCGTTTCTTGTTTTCTGTTTTATCATTTTAGTTTAGAAGAATTGTTCGTACAAAACAAATTTCATAAATAAAACAAATTTCATTGATTGCAATGAAAGTTATTACAAAGCTTGCCGACCAACTAGTACATCAATTTATACATTACAAGTATCTAAGTCCTACGCAAGCATCTATCCGCTGAAACAAGCATAAAGATTCCGCTCGACCAGTCTGCCTCCAAAAGATAAGGTGGTGAAAGTAAAGCCTCTGAGAAAGAAAACTAAAGAGTGTGCTTAATTCATTGCTCCATTGAATCACCTAACAAAGATGACTTGAAAGTAGAAACATGAATCTCGAAACGAAATGTAGACATCTGACTTGATTTTTTGCCTTGCCAATTTGCCTAGTGAAGAGGAATAGAAGGAAGCAACAATAAGCATACAAAAATATCCCTGAACAACGGGGTCATCGTGGTCTCACAGTGCTGCCAAATGAGGGTGACTCTTAGATGTGTAATGCCTGGGGTGATGCAGAGATACCACCCCAGGAATGAAAGTCACGACCTCCAATGCTCCCATCAACCATTAACTAGCTACGAGGACCATTCCCCAATAACAATAACGGATGAGAGGTTGCTTGAGCACCGAAAGATTGAAGACAGACCTAACCCCGAAAAGGAAGTCTGTAACTCTTCTTCGAAATGTAAGAAGATATTACACAATTTCATGGGATCAATCAGATGCCCACCTAGATCAAGTGGTACCGCATAATAACAAGTCTTATTAAGACGCATCGGCGCAAATCTTAGAACATTCAAAGTCTCCAATGAGGGAGATCTTCCTTCACCCTTTGGAAAACCCAAAGCAAATTTTCTGGTAAGATGCATTTGATTAACAAGCTCTACTGTTCTCATTTCAGTGCTTGGGGATGCATCAGCTGTGGGCTCAATCTGTAGTTGATGGTCATCAATCCACTTTAGTGTTGCGTAGTGGAAGTTTCTGGCGACCGCTGATTTCCTCGTATTGTGCCTACTGTCTGATCGACAAGGTATTTGATACAATATTGTAGAGTGGAGACTACCGCCTCCATCTGGTGGAGCCAGGGTCTCCCATGGACGATGTTGTAGGTGGACAATGCATTGACCACCATGAATTCTTGAAGAATTATTTTTTGAAGTCGTGGTTCTCCTGCCACTACTATTAATTTGATCTTCGCCTTGATAATACCGACCAGAGGATTTGTTGAGGGGCTTAGGTTCTCTTCCTTCAGCTGCATATTATGAAACATGTTGAGGAACAATACGTTTGAGCAGCTTTCGGTGTCTACTAAAGACCTCCTCACTTCCCAATTTGCTATGAATATCGATATTATCGTGGCATCGTTATGCGGACTGCAGACACCCTTGAGGTCCCTATATGTGAAAGTCAGGGGCAAGCTCGGGTTCTGGGCGCAAACATGTTGTACTCGCTGGTTCTCATAGGCTAACTTGATCCGTAGTTTGTGGAGCATTTTTTTTGGGACCTATTGAACCGTTCGGTCTCTAAGCAAATTTTGTGCAGGACCTACACTCCGTCATCGTCCCTCCTTTCTTTTCATATTCCACTTCTTTCTTAGTGGCCAGAATCTCATTTTGAGTGATATATCTCTAGGCATTCGTTAGCAGATCTGCCATTTTGGCTGGTGGTCCAAGGTGAGGAATTTTAGAACTTGCCACTCCTCAGACCCACGGTCAAGTCTGTGACGGTTGTTTCGTTGCTACAACCGTCGACGAGAGTCAACTTGGTAGTGAAGCGTGTGACGTATTCCCTCAACGTCTCGTTTGGCTTTTATTTCATGGATTTGAGCGTCTTCACCGTTCACATGTTTTGTTGCATCTGAGTTGACTATAGATCCAGACTTGGGTCCACTGTGGCTGCCACCAGCGTGGGGGTTTGAGGGGGATCCTCCCGCGGGAGGATCTGCCAAAAAAGTACACACCATCGAAGCTAGAGTTTTATGACGGAACATGTGACTCATTTGATCACTTGCGCCACTTCCAGCTCGTTATGGCACTCAAGGAAGGATCTGATGCGATAACGTGTTGATCATTCCCTGCCAGCTTGAAGACATCATTGCTGACCTGGTTCCACAGCTTTCCTTTGAATTCTATCGATTCATTCCGGACATTGGCAACGACATTCATCACAAGATTTGTGGGCAACCAACGAATTAGGAAGGGCTCGCATTATCTACTAACCCTAAAGCAAAAATAGAATGAAATGTTAAGGGAGTATGTCACTCATTTCAACGATGATCTGACCCTCATGACGGTTGTAGTAATGACATTGCCGTCAAAGCTTTCTCTTCGGGTCTGAGTAGAGGCAAGTTCTACGTCTTCCTTACTCTAGAACGCCCGACCAATATAGCAGACCTGCTCAGATATTCCCAGAGATATATCATTCTAGACGAGATGCTAGCCGCCAAGAGGGAAGCGGAGTCAGAGAAGAAACTCTCTGTCCCCAAGGACAAGAAATAAGGGAATAAGAAAGAGGATGATGACATGAACAAGCGGAAGCACACTGGCAGCAAGATCGACTCGGGTCGCGCAAGGCATGACAAGGTCTCTAATTATGCCGGGTCAAGGTATGTTACTCTTCTCAATACTAGTCTGTCTGACATTTTGATTCATCAAGGATTAGAAAGTGCTAAAGTGGTCGCCTAAGCAGCGAGGAAACCCCGCTCGGTGGGACAACAACAAATACTGCGCCTACCACAAGGAAGGCGGACCCGATATTGAGGATTGCAGAAACCTCAGAGGAGAAGTCAAGTACTGGATCAGGAAAGACAAGCTCGAGGAATTCCTAGGCTCGGACATGAGGCAGGGCCGAGGAAAGGAAAGAACAGACGCTATCAACGAGATTAAAAAAGAAGCTCCACGGGGTCGGTTCCGAAGGGGAACAATAACAGGTCCAGCAAGATGACACTAATTGAGATGCGGACACCATCTCAGTGTGAGGACCGACAAGTGCAGCATGCACGAGTTCACATCCTGATCCCATTACAGACGTTTACCGAAAAGGATCTCCAGGCGGTACATTTTCCTCACAATGTCGCCCCGGTCATCTCCGTCCTCATCTCTAAGTGGGAGGTAAAGAGGGCTGTCAAAAACATCTTTGAACAATGGGATCGTCGAGGTCTCACAGTGCTGCCAAATGAGAGCGACTCTCAAATGTGTAATGCCTGGGGTGACACAAAGATACCAACACAAAAACGAAAGTCACGACCTCCAACACACCCATAAACCATAAACTAGCTGCAAGGACCATTCCCCAACAACAGTAACGGATGAGAAGGCGCTTGAGCACCAGAAGATGGAAGATAGACTTGACCCCCAAAATGAAGTCTGTAACTCTTCTTCGCAATGTAAGAAGATATTACAAGATCTCATGCGATCAATAAGATGACCACCCAGATCAGATGGCACTGCATAATAGCAAGTCTTATTAAGACTCATCGGCACAAATGTTAGAACATTCGAAGACTCCAATGAGGGAGATTTTCCTTTAGCCTTTGGAAAATCCAAAGAAAATTCTCTAGTAAGATGCATTTGATTAACATGCTCTACTATTCTCATTGCAGTGCTTGAACAAAGAATGATAAACTTATATATAGGCGTGATGGTTTACGAAGCTGTGTCAGCCAACAGTTACTTCATTATTAAATGCCATATGGGAAATTGGGAAACGACGGTTCCAATTGCAACTGCACAAGTTCACATTGTTATCTGGGGGGAGTAATACTAAACCATCTCGCAATATGTGTCGTATCCCTAGCACACTGATTTACAAAGATTTCATCTAATTGCCCCCCTCCACTAATGGGTTCAAGCCTATGCCCTGCCAGATCGGGCTCAGTACATGCAAAAAAAACAACAACAAAGGCCCTAAGCGCCCATGAAATAAGGAGAGTGCATGCAGAGTATTATCAGTAAATCCAAGGCATCACCCCTATTATTATTCCGTTACTGTTCACTAAAGCTGGCCAATCTATTATTAGTCCGATCAATCGATCCTACTCTAGAATCAGACCGTCAGGCGAACTAAGTAAGTCAGGAAACCCAAGTCAGACTTATAGGCCCTGAATCTTATTCTAACCAGAGCTTAGTTAGCTCTGACTCTTTACAATAGCTTCTGGTCTACTCTAACACCTAGCCCGTCAAAAGCGGACGACGATGGGGTTAGAAAGTGAGAGCTTAGTGAGCATTTTTAATACCTCACCGCGATGGCTTTCCAATGAACATTAACCAATTATAGGTAATGGTCGCCGAGCTAACCAAAGCTTAGTCGGTTTCAACCGATGACGATAGCTTCTGATACGTTCTAATGCCTATTCCATTAAACTTATCGGGTGTCAATAGTTTGGAAAGTGGCAGCATAGTCAACACTCTGATGCCTGATCGAGATGGCTTGACAGGGATCATTGTTCAAACATGGGCAATAGTGACCAAACTTGACCAAAACTTAGTCGGTGATGACCGACGATGATGGCTTTTGGTATGCTTGAAGCCTAGTCCGCAACTCCCTCGACGTCTAATTAAGATAGCTTGCTAGGGGTCACTACTCATACGCAAACAATGATCACCAAACCCTGACCAAAGCTTAGTCAGTGGCCGCTGATGATGATGCCTTTGGTTTGCTCAAAGCCTAGTTCACTGCACGCGGATTTAGATGGCCTAGAAAGTGGGAGCTTAGTCAATGCTTATGAAGCCTGGTGAAGTCGACTTGCCAGGGATCATCGTCCAACTATAGACAATGATCGCTGAACCCCACCAAAGTTTAGTCATAATGATAACTATAGACAATGATCGTCCAACTATACACGATGATAACTTCTGGCTCACTCCAATTCCAAGTCTGCCACGAGTGGAACAAGATGGGTTGGAAAGTGGGAGTCTAGTCAGTGCCCTCAACGCCTGATCAAGATGGCTTGCTAGGGACCAATATGGTCACCAAAACCTGACCCCGGTTTAGTCAGTTATAACTGCGATAATAACCTACGATCCAACTAAGCATATTCTATGTATATCAGGTAAAGACGAGACAAAAGTTCGGTCAGAGCTCTGGAAGCTTGACTCAGACGACTCGCGAGGACTATTGTCCAATCATTTACAACGGTGCATGTGTTGGAACCACAGTCTAACTAATTCTCTTATAACAACAACAATAAATGTTGATTCAACATATAGCCAAGCCGCCATACAAAGGGTGTATTACACTCCCCAATTTCTAAAAGGATTCTGACCATAAATGCACAAACTATTACAGCACAATAAGTCATAACTCTTACCAGCAAATCAATCACAAAGCTTCCTAGCCTAGCAGAGACTTTCGTATGACAATTAATGTCGAAATAAAAGCTAGGAGAAGCAAAGGAAAAACAAACATGTAAAAAAGTACTATTCATTTGTAAGCCAAAAAGAAAATACAAGGCTCACCCCTCATCAAGAGGATAGTCAGATATAATAGAACCGGACTTAGCAGGGGAAGAAGCAGCAGACACATCTACACATGTTTCCTTCGAATCACCCTCATCAGGGTCGCCTTCTTCTTCAGATGAATCGGAGGAGGCCACTCTAAGGTCTGCATATGCAATTTCTTTATAATGGTTGAGATCCCAGTCGGATGCAATAGCTCCATCCTTCCATGCACGACTCTGCTGAACTCAAACATGCCTTGGGCCATAAAAAGTTTCTCCTTAGCACTCTTGATTCAGCAAGCTCCTATTCCAGCCATTCTAGTTTGCCCGACAGCATCATGCATAACCTGCAATTCAGCCTGCACTCTAGCCACATCTTCCTAGACAAGCTGCAAGTCACAATGGGCGAGGTTCAATTCATTTTCAAACCGATCCCCTCATGCACATGGCCCCTGCCAGGTCAAGCTCAAGTGTTTCTAAGAAAACCTTTTGAGCATTCGATGTCGTGCCCAAGATCTGTTCAAATGAGGCGCTTCCTTCTCGAGCATTAGGGCAGATCTTGGTCAGGCTCATCTATGTTTGAGCATTCGAATGGAGCCAGGCGCCTGCGAAAAGGTCTAGATAAAACACAAGATCTCTTCAGATGCACAAGAAAAGGAAGTGCCTTATCTATTTTTGCCCTCCTTAAAGGGCTTGGAACCTTAATATTGGGAAGTTTCTTCTTCCTTGAAGCAGAACACATTCAGTATTTGGCTTTTTTACCCGAAAAATAGTAGGAGCCACATGCCAATGATGCCATAGTCTGGTGAGCTCGACATTAGAAGACTCAATGACATCCTCTATCATCAAACGAGGCATCTCACAAAAGGTATCCATAATTGCTTTATCCTTAGCAGAAAGTGGCGAAATTGGGAATTTCCCTACGAAAAACATAAAGGCCAATCTAATATGCAGTTAATACAAGCAAGACCAAAAAAGATTTGAACTTTCTTAGGTTTCTGAATTCACGCTCGACCGGAAGACCAACAAGCTCAAGTCGAGTCCACAGGAGCCATGAAACAGAACTTTTGCTAGGATTGAAAATCATCAGGCAGGTTGCCGAAGCAGTCCAACGATGTCAGAACACACACAACGTCCTCACTTATCCGAGGGGAAGTAAGCAGTTGAAGTGCCTTTGCATATACTCGGACACTAGCGTCCTTAGTCTTAATCAGAATGGCAATCACAGTCCTATACCTGTTCGGCACAAGCTGAGCAGGTGCAATGCCAAGGTACGCCAAGAACTCCTAAATCTCCTTGATAACAGAAAAGCGAACACCTGATTGAAGCATACCTCAGTGAAAAAAATTAACCCATCAAGAGGGGACAATGGTGTCAGATCGGTGCCCAGAGTGCATAACACCAGGTCATCAGGAATCCCGTATGTTTTACGAAGGACTTCCAGATCCAATTCAGAGAGCAACCTCTCCTAAAAAACTTGAGCCCTTAGCAAAAATTTCTTCGAATAGTTGATTCTGGCTCACCATCAAAGATAATACAAGCTTTCAAATATGAAGGTTAAGCGAAGTCAAAAAAAAAGAAAGCGATACGGCCAAACATAATCTTTGAGATCAAAGGAGTAAAAAGGCTACACTCCACAGGCAAGAGATCTATATAGAAAATAGAACTCCTGTCTTTCTTTCTTTCGATCTAACACACGCCTAATTAATGAAACTCGCCTCTCAAGGAAACAACGCAGACTCAACCATCATGATTGCACAGTTACTTCATGAAATGACCTGGTGGACCGATGAGATGGACCACCAACTTGGGGGGCGTAGCTGATGATACATCAAACCATCCTCTGATCAGCACCGTACATGTGTCATGATAATCTCGTCGACAAAACAAAGCATGCCTGATTGCATGCTCAATTCAGCGAGGTATAGCAGCATTAAGCTCACTATTTGCAGATTCCAGAACATTGGGCCTGAATTGCAATGCCTTAATAAGCTCATATGTCACGCAGCCAAGCTGAATACTAGTATGCCCTAATAAGGCAAGATAAGCTTTGATCAGGCAAGTATATGAAGGATTGACCCAAGATAGGTAGGCTAGCAATACATCAGATCTGATTAGGAAACAAACACTAGAGTATAAGTCAGGCAAGGAAACTTCCTTGCATGAACAACACTCAGAAAGGGAAACCTCTCCCTCAGATCTAGGAACACAAGTCTTGTAGGGAAACTATCCCACATGAACAGCTCCCAAACATAAAAGTATCTCCAACAAAATCTATTTCCATAAACTACGCCACCGAAGGCCTGGCCAAAAAAGGACTCTCACACTATAAAAGGAAGATAAGGTCAATGAACTTAATGTGGTGGTGGGGTTTTCGATTTCTACATTACAACGAATTTAATGGGTTGCTAGTTGTTGCTACTATTGTCTCTCCGATATTCCATCCGCCTCCTCGTTTCAGCTTGATTTCTGGGATTTCATGTGACTGTCATAATTTGCACATTCTCCCAAGAGTGGACATTTTGTTGTTCATCCTTATAAAAGGAGGAGTTGAGTTCGGGGTTTTTTCCTTTTACACCATTTTGATTTCCAGTTGTTGATTCCTTTATCCCTTGCTTTTGCTTTGCAACCATGTCTAGCTTTAGGTTTTTGAGTGGCGATGTTCTTGATGCTTGCGAAGATTTATTTTCGCCTAACCAGGCAACACATGTGACTTTGAATAACATTCATCACAATTATTCGTTGTCGGCCAATCTTAAAATCATTCTCCCTGAAGAGGGCGATAGTCATTGTCATCCAAAACATGGCTATATTGCTCTATACCATGGTATGTTCCATTCTGGCTTTAGGCTTCTAGTTCCTGATATCGTCTGGGAGTACCTAGATTTCGTGGGCATTGTTCTCGCCCAATTGGCTACTGACGGCTGGAAGGTGATATTTATAACCTTAGCAAGGGCTATCGCATCCAGTATCCTTGTGAATGTTAGGGTTTTGCATTCCTTGGTGGGGTTTAGTGTAAACGCTAACCACACTTGTTATCTTCATCCTCCATCTTGTTTCAAGAATTTGCGAGAGGAGTATGGGGGTTGGCCGAGGTCCTAGTTTTATGCGTCCCTTGTTTCCAACTATTTTAAGTTGCGTGGAAATCAGATTCTCGAGTCATTTCGAGAGCCTAAGAGGGTCGAGTGATTACTTGTTGTTGGAGGAAACAAAATTCTATAACCGGTTAGACAAGCTTCCCCGAGTTTTGGTGGATGATTCCTTACTACGGATGCCATTATCCATAATGGCTTGTAATTGTCGGGTGAGGCAGGTCACGCGGAGCCGACTATAGATCGTGCTTTGGAGGTGATTGTTGCACGTGTTGGTTATGTGGATGTCGGTAGCGTAGCGAGTTCCGTTAAAGAGCCTTTAGGCCGAATTTCTTTTGTTGTTGTCAGAGGCTTTGGGAGTGTTAGCTCTATTGTTAGAAAAAGGAAAGTTCCCAGGCCTCTCAGCCCATCTAAGATGCTGACAATTAGTGTTGGTCACGTCTCGAAGAAGAAAAAGCTCATCACATCGGTTCGTGATGCCATTAGGGCTCCTTCCCCTCCTACTTATCCCAAAAAGGAGGTCGTGGTTTGGAGGATGACTCTGCTGCCCGAGAAGATGAAGAGATAAATCAAACTCTTGAAAGGAGAAAAAAAAGGTTTCTTGTCCTTTGGACGACCGTCAGAATAATCTTGTCCCCTCGTACGGTTGCCTGTTTCTGCCGACCTGATGAGTGATGACTCTTGCGTCATTGGAAATAAAATGATTCAGCTTGGACTTGAGCAGTCTGAGAATCCGGATAGTACCAAGACCTTTGATGACTTTGAGTATGATCCGACATTGGAAGATCAAGTCGTTAGTCGAGCTTGGGGCTTCAAACTCCCTGTGTCTCCTGCTGTTGCTGGGACCTCAGGATCACCTGCTACTCCCTCATCTTCTCGTCCTATCTCGGTTGCGCCTGAGAAGCTATGTTGGCCTTCTGAGATTGATGTGCAGGACAACTCTCGCAACCTCATTGGCGGTTGTCATGGCCGGTTGGCTAATAGAGCTCTCATGCCCATACGCCTGCCATGTTGTCATATCGACAAGGGCCACCAACACCTTATGGAAGGAATGACCCATCTTACTTATGTGGTCGTGATGGGGTTAGCTTGTAAGGCTGCCCGTGATCAGGTGGTTTTTATCAAGCGGAAGATGACAAGGCATGTCTTGGTTCTTTCTAACGTTCCTGCCAACTTGATTCAATGAAAACGTAATGCATAGAGCATGCAAGGGCTACAATACTGCACGGACTTCGTTGAGTGAACTCGAAGCTATTCAAGACAAGTTCGCTTCTGATCTTGAAACATCCGAAGTTGAGCTAGATAGGTTGCGATTTCGTCTGAATGTTGCTGAGAAGGAGTTGTCCGACCGATAGGCTGAGCGTGATGAGGCCATTCGTTCTCCCAAAGAGAATTTGCTAGTCTCAAGGCTTCTATGACGCGAATCGCTCAGCAAAATTTTGAGTTTATTGTTGCCAAGTCTTCAGTTTTCGCTAGACGTACAGTCATTGATAATGAATTGGCATTGACTCGAGCCGAGCTGTCATCTGTTACCAAAAGGCTAAAGGTTGCGGAGGCAGCGGATTGGAAAAAAGTGGTCGATCGTTGTCACGAATTTTTAGATTTCCTCTAGACGCATGGCTTAGATTTATCCAAATATCGTTGCTTCGTCGAGCAAGAATTTAATGATGTGGAGGAAATCATTTCGGATTCGCTGAGTGATCTTGTTGTCGAAGAACCTTCTCAGCATTATTCTGAGCATGCACCACCTAGTAATATTGCTGCTAACACTGATGTTCCTTCTTAAATATCTATTTTGATTCCTTTGTAATCTTGTCTATTTTAGAAGACCAATGGAAACTTATATTTTGAATTTGTTGTGTCCAGTATGTCTAGCTTATTAGCTTTAGACTTTCGACATTCCTGGCAAAATTCTGACTCGTTCGTCCGGATTTTTGTGAATGGATTCAATGTTCGACATACTAGTTGTGTAGAAGCTCTCTTTTACGGAATCTGATTCTATATTTTGATTAGGATGTCGTCCATTATAGTCGACGAGAAAAAGTCTTGCTCATATGTCTTGGTACTTTATTACTTCATTGTTGATCAGGCCAGAAGTTTCATGTTTATGTCTGACTCGTTCGTCCGGTACATATATTTATTTTTTGCTCGATACTCTAGTAGTGCTTAGTATTTGCACAAGTGAGCTTTTCAATCCGACTTCTTTGTCCTGATTAAACTTTTTTCATTTCGAACTCGAGATGGAGGATTGAGTGAATAAGTTTATTGATAATATCTTTTTAAGTGCTTTACATTCATGGTCGTGGTAGTTTTTCACCCTCCTTGTTTTTCAACCAGTATGTTCCTGGTCTATCGATCTTTATTAATTTGTACGATCCTTCCCAATTTGGGTTTAGCTTTCCCGCTCCTGGTTCCTTTGTGTTGAGCTAGACTTTTCGGAGTACCCAATCGTTGATGTCAAAAGTGCGGATTCTTACCCTCTTATTGTAATAACCGGCCATACGCTGTTTTGATAGAAGTCGCTTCTCACGTTTCCTCAAGGAGGTCTAGCTCGACTCTCAATTCCTCGACGTTATCTTCAATGCAAAATTCTTCAGTCTTGAACGTCAGCATACCAATCTTCACGGGTATCATTGTTTCGGATCCATATGCAAGGGCGAAAAGGGTTTCCCATGTCAGAGTTATTTTTGTTGTTCTGTATGCCCAAAGGACACCAGGTAACTCGGATGTCCACAATCCTTTCATTGCCTTGAACCTTCTTTTGCTCACTACCAAGATCGTCCTGTTTGTGACCTCAACTTGCCCATTCGCCCATGGATGGGTGGTTGCCGAGAAGTGCTGCTGGATGTTCAGGTTTTCACATAGCTCCTTGATTTTCTTGCTTTCGAATTGTTTCCTATTGTTCGTGGCAATTAACCTTGGATCCCGAATCTGCATATTATGTCTTTCCAAATAAACTTCTCGACTTGGATTTCTCCTATTTTTGCTATAGGCTCTACTTCTTCCTCTCCTATTTTTGCTAGAGGCTCTACATCTAACCACTTAGTGAAGTAATCTACTGCCACAAGGAGAAACTTCTTTTTGTCAGACTTGGGGAGTGATCCTCCGATGTCCATCCCCCATTGCGCAAATGGTCATGGGCTACTCATCGGGATGAGGTTTTGTCTCGGCATGTGAGTGTACGGGGCAAATCTTTGGCACTTGTCGCATGTGCGAATGAGTTTTTGAGCATTTGCTTTCATCATTAGCTAGTGGTATCATAATGTGAGTGCTTTATGGGTTAGCGTTTTTATTCTGGGTGATTTCTGCATGTACCATGGTGGATTTCTTATAGGACATAGTCAGCATCTTCGGGTGAAAGGCACCTTAGTAATGGACTAGTGGCGGATCTTCTGTAGAGTCTGTTGTTAATCATTGTGTATCGTACCACCCGATTTCGTAGCTTTCGAGCCTCCATCTTATATGTTGGGAGTTCTCCATTTGACATATACACCAAGATTGGAGTTGTCCAGTTGTTCTCTAGATTTGTGGTGCATGTTTCTTCCACCTGGTTTTCAAGTATGGAACTTATTTGCACCGTGACAAGTGGATTATCATTTTGTTTAGCTTGTGATGCTTCCTTTGCCAGTTCGTCGACTCTTTTGTTTTCCATCCTTGCGCACCATTGAATGATCGCAGTCTGGAAGCCTTGTTTCAATTCAGTAGTTTTTTGGTGGTAGGCTCTCATTCGGTCGTCTTTGACTTGGAATTTGTGTTCAATTGATTGACCACCAAATTGGAATAGATAAAGACCCTGATGTCTTTTATTCCCAAGTGTTTTGCTAATTGTAGCCTGACTATCACAGCTTCGTACTCAGCTTCATTGTTTGAGGCATTAAAGTTGAATTTTATTGCCTTCTCCAATGTGACGCCTTCTTAGTTGTACAAGACTAATCCAACTCGCTTCCCGCCTCATTGGATGCTCCATCATAATGGAGGATCCATTCGTGGGTGGTTGGTTTGCTTTGCCCTTCTTCGTTTTTGCTTTTGCATGTTGATCGTTGCTCCGTGTAAATTCGGCGATGAGATCCGCCAACGCATGGGCTTTGATAGCAATTTCGGGGGCATAATATTGAACTACCCATTTCAGCATCCTTCTCGATAGATCCGATTTGTGCAACACTGACCGAAGTGGCTGCTTGGTCATGACTGTGATTGGATGCACTAGGAAGTATGGTTGTAGTTTTCTTGAAGACACGATCAAGGCGAGTGCCAATTTCTTTAGAGCTGGATAGTTGATCTTCACATCTGCAAGTGTTTTGATGTCGTAGTATACTGGTTTTTGTGCTCATTTTTCTCCCGTGCTAGCGCTAAGCTTACCGCGTGGTCGGACACACTTAAATATAAATACACTGTTTCCCCTTGTTTGGTTTTATCAGTAGCTATGTGCTCCCCATTTATGTTTTTAGGCTTTGAAAATCTTTCCCGCACTCTGCATTCCATTCGAATGTCTTGTTTCCTTTCAAAATTTTGAAGAAAGGTATACATTTGTCTGAGGATTTGGAGATGAATCTGTTCAAGGCCGTTATTCTTCCATTAAGACTTTGTACGCCTTTTATGTTTGTTAGCAACTGTTGAAAAATGGTTGTATTTGCTTTGGGTCAGCCTTGATTCCTCTTTGATTGACCATGTATCCGAGAAAGTTTCATGATTCTATTCCAAATGTGCACTTCTATGGATTTAGTTTCCTTTTATACTTTCGCAGTTGGGAGATGGCCTATTCGAGATCTGTCATGTGGTTTGTTCTGCGTGAGCTTTTGACAAGCATATCATCGATGTAAAACTCCATCGTCTTACCGATTTGATCTTTGAACATTTTGTTCACCACCCGTTGGTATGTTGCTCTCGCGTTCAATCTGAATGGCATTACCCGATAACAGTAAGTACCCCTTTCTGTTATAAAATATGTCCTTTCTTGGTCGTGAGGGTACATCTGCATTTGATTATACCCAGAGTACGCATCCATATAGCTTAGCAGTTTGTGTCCGACAGTTGCATCCACTATCTGGTCTATTCGTGGAAGTGGGAAACTATCTTTTAAACAAGCTTTATTCATCTCAGTGTAGTCCACGCATACTCTCCACTTGGCGTTCCTTTTATTTACTAGTACTGTGTTGGCTAACGCAGCCCGGATAGTGAGCTTTTTCGATCATCTCTGCATTAAGTAGGCAATGTACTTCCTCGTTTATTGCTTGATTATGTTCTGGAGCCACCGACTTTCTTTTTTGCCGAACTGGTTTCTTCTCCGGGTTACTTGTAATATGTGAGAAATAACGGATGGGTCTATTCCCACTATGTCCTTCATCGTCCATGCAAAAATATCTTGATTATGTTTTAGCAGTTGGATTAGTTCTTCGGCGAGCTATGGGTGAATCTTTGTGCCAATCCGGACTGTTTTTTCTGCTTCGTCATCTAGGTAGACCATAACCGTTTCTTCTTCCGTCTGTCCAGTGTTCGGTCGATCCCATAGGCTGGTTGAAGCTGTATTATCTTCTGGGAAGTCGGGATTTGTCTGATCAGATTGTTGCGAAAGCTCCTTCGGGCGTTGCAGTAATTGCTATTTGCGGGGAGTTTTTAAATGGGTTTTGATCTCCGTTCTATTATAGAAAGTTTGTATATGAAATGGTTAGTTGCCCCTAAAATGTGGGTGGATACGGTTGTGGATTGATTTTTTAATGACAAAGTGTCACGGTGAGAGGATTTTGAGATATAAAATAAATGATATTGATAAACTATGATTCCTTAAAATTTTAAATCACCTGAAATTATATCACTTAGAACTATCACACCACTTTTCACTACACCAAAAATACCCATTAGCAACGGTTTTAAACCGTGGGGGTAACCCATTGTCACGGCTTAGAGCCGTGGGCTGTAGAGGCATCGCTAAATCCCCAGTAACGGCTAAAAACCGTGGCAAAAATATTAGCAACGATTTTATGCTCGAGGACGGTTGATGATTTAGCCACGGTTATAAACCGTTGCAAAAATGTTAGCCACAGTTTTAAGCCGTGACCAGGAATAGCCATGGCTTAAAACCGTTGCAAGTTATGGCCACGGTTCTAAGCCGTTGCAATATTTTTAGCCATGGTTTTAAGCCGTGGCCAGTACTAGCCACGGTTATAAGCCGTTGCAACAGTTAGCCACGGTTTTAAGCCGTGGCAAATTTTTTTTTTTTTTTTTTTTTTTTTGGTCACGGTGTTAAGCCAATGCAGTTCTACTGACAGTGATGCAATACAGGCAATGAAGATAAATTACAGACTGAAGAACTTGTAATTGTAATTCTGGATTGATGACCGTAAATGGAATGGATTGTATTCAATAAGAAAGCTAATTCGAGATAGCTAATCTCCTGTAGAGCAAATGCTCAAGTGTACAATTTTCTTACAAATCAAATGAATCCCTTATTCTCTCTTATTCTCTCTTATTTATAGTACTACATTTATTGACAGCTAATTGACAACTAATCTAATAGAAATCCTTCCTAAACAACATTACATGTAACAACATAGCACTCTGCAACATATAGCAACCTGCTCCCTTTAGTAACAACACTTGTGTTAGCAGCCTGCATTCCATTAAGCAACAACAACATTAAAAGAAAGCTAAAAGACTGAGGGGACAAAAAAAAAACAATTCCTAGAAGGAGATTCCCAAATACATTAGCTTACATTAGACTCACCTTTTGGGATATTGCAAATAAGACTAACCTTGAGAAGCCAATCTTTTCAAAGCATAACTCTTAATTGTGAATAAGACCAAATCACCTGGATAGATTGCTGAGTAGATGCTGGAGAAATCAACGGAACTAGCAGCTTCACCCCATCTGCTTTTACAAAAGATGATCTAACCAATGGTTCTTTCAACAAAGATGCTAAGCAACTAATAGCAACTGGTACGCCACGAGTAGGATGGGAAGGTTTCTTCAACTGCAGTCACATGAAACGATACAAGTTACTAACTGATAATAAAACAACATTAAAAATCTGACAGATAATGTTAATGGCAGAAACACACAATCACCAACTAAACGGTGCTACAGAAAAGCTGCACCACTTACATGTATGCAAGGATAATGAACCTTAGAAGCATAAAACACCATATATATATATATATACATTACCTTAGTGGAGACATAGAAGTGAGCTTGGTTAAAGCGGATGGGTAGTTATGTTAGATTGAAACATGTTGATGTGAGCAACATGGGATGGTAGGAGACCGCGACTCAGGACAGCAATTGATCTAGGCGGGCAACTAGTTCTCCCCTTCCGTCAGCTCTTCCCCCTGCCCTGGAAGTGCAACAATTCCACTCATCCCTTTTCTCATCTTTTCGATTGACTGCCTGGATAGAGGGAGTTCAAGTTCAAGGCCGAAAGAGAAAAGCAGAAAACCTGAAAGCACCTTTCTAGACCGGGCAAGCAGACATGACTACTACAAGATTTCCTGCCTTTGATCTAAAAAGAGAAGTTACCAATAGGCCAAGGGAACAAGTGAAAAACAAAACACTCACCAATGCCTGGGGAGAAAGCGCTGGCTGAGCAGCAGCTCCAGCTCGAGCTCACTATTACCTTTCAGGCCCTATCTTATCCCAAACCTCTAATCTTTAGCAGCTCTAGTTTCCTACTTTAGTTACAACTCATTCTTCAAATTAAAATACCTATTGAAACAAGCAGCCCTGTTTTATTGATGAACGCCACTTCACCAAAATGACCACTATAGATAGTGACTGCCATATTTTCTCCCTCCTGTATTCGCACCAAATTGTTCTAGAGCTATACTCACATACTAAATACTAATATAGGTAAATGGAATGAAATTTGCAAAAGGGATAGAATATGAACTACAATGCTGAGCAACTGCATTTTAAAGATTAGTTTCCATAAATGAGAATTAAGACATGAGTTCTCAGATTCTTTAGAGACAAGTGCTATATGAGCTTAAGGCTTAAAATTTAATAAGCAATATTAGTTATGGTGGATTGTAAGAAAAATAGCCAATCCAGAAAGTCATTCGCAAAAAATTGAAATAAAAGAGAGAAAATAAAACACTCTATAAACATTACTTGAGACTGTTCCCTTTTCTTAAGGTTTGTATCAGAAAGTGTGTTGTGCTGTATGCCTGTATCTCATCTTATATTGGTTTGCCACTACACATTAGGGAAGCATTTTGAAGGTTCAAATCAACCAATGCAAAAGAGATACTCATGGTGTTAGACAATGAGTTGTATCAATGAAACTAAATCAAATGCATGTTGAGCAGATCTCACATATCAGTACCACATAATGTAATAAAATGAGAATAAATTACTTTCTTTCAATGAAATACCACATGTGATTGCTCAAATACTAACCTGGGCACAAAGCCACTCAACTAATCCATGCAAAACATCATCGATACTGGTTATCTTGCTCTTCGAGTGTGAGGCTTCTCCATTTGCAACCATTCCATCTTTAGAGTTTGGTCTAGCACTATAGTCATCCAAAAGCAAATTGTTTAGAAACAAAATAAATGAACAAACAAATGTAAAAAGACATTATATGCTAATGTCTCAAGTTTTACACAAATTCCACCACACATAATGGTTAAGGGATTCCAATGTACCTCACTATCAAAGACAATATCTTACAGCTCCTCTCTTGTATGAACCAATTACCTTTCCAAAGCAATCTGAAGATTGACAAGATGAGCAAGTATAAGTTTTTGCATCAAGTGAAATACAAGGAAACTAGTTCTAATAGCATTTCAAGACAATGAGAGAAAACTAAAATAGATAATAATAAAAAATAATTGAAAAATGTCCAATCCATTCAAAGATAATGGCTTTCATAAAGGCAGGCTGTTTGGGTGGGAGAGGATGCTTTCAAGGAGAGATTCGCTCCTATGGCGTGTTTGCACCAATGAAAATGGCATGGTACTATATTAGAGAGTTCGGTCTCATGGAGGGTGAATGTTAGAAAAGCTTTGAACGAGGCCGAAATGGGTTAAGTCAATGCTCTTTTGGGTATCATTGCCCATGTTTCTCTCAAATGATGGAGACCAATGGAGGTGAAAGTTGGTCCAAGGAAGGGGTATCGCGGTGTGTTCTTTCTACGAGTATATTGCTGAGAGTTTCTTGTCCCAATGACACTTTTGAGCTTGAAATCCCACCTAACGTTTTTTCCTTCATGTGGGGCCTTGTTTGATATAGATAAGCTATAAGAGATGTTCTAATCTATGCAGTGGAAATCGGGAAAACCATACCGTTTTTTCCTTCATGTGGGGCCTTGTTTGATATAGTTAAACTTTTATCATGCCAACGGCACGGAGAATACCCTAGTATCACTACATGCCACCAGGTCCTTACTCAATTTTCAAGATCCAGTCAGTGTAAACAACATTCAAAGTTACAATGTGACGTGACAATGGCAGAAATAACAGCTTCTTATATTCATTTATCCTTGTCCAGTATTCAAAGTTTGACGAAAAAAAATCATGGTAGGCTGTAGTGTCAGGATTTTGTTCACCCTGTGCGGGGGCATCTCATATTTATCACAAGGAAAACATCAAGTTACAAATAATGCTTTCTCATGGGATATAGGAAAGTGTCCGAGGAAACTCTCAAGAACCTAGACGCTCTTTCAACAAGGCTTCTAACAAAGGGTCTTGAAGATATACAAACAGAAATTGTGTAGAATAATATTATTCATGTTCTTTGTAAATTGTAATACAATGAAACATTTTCAGAAAAATGAAAAAAATAAAAATAAATAAATAAATAAATATATATATATATATATATATGAATAAAATTTGTATCCACATGCATTGGACACCTAATAAATTGGACATACGTATGGACACTCCACTTTTCGATCTTCAAGTTCCTCTTAAGGTGAAAGTTTTATGACTACGTGATATTACAGTAGGGTGGCCTTAAAAGCATCAAGGGCTTGAGGCCCCAACACTTATAGCAACCTATGTAGCAATTAAATTCTCAAAGAAAATCCCTTAGAAAGACAGAATACGAAACACCCATTCCCAATTGAATATCCCTTTGCAATGACATCAGAGATCTTGTGTGGCATTGGAGTAACATGTTAGAGTCATTCATAATATTGAATGCCATGTGCAGGGGCGGAGCCACATTGAAATGGGTGGGGGCAAGTGCCTCATCCCAAATTTATAAACTCTCTTAATAGATGGGTCTAGTTACACAAAAACAAGGTGAAAAATATTTTGGGTGGGGCACTTTTTGCAAGTAAAAATAGCTTAGAACTCTGTGGCAGTGCACTTGTCATCAAAACTAGGTGAAAACTCGGTGGGGTGGGGATTCAGCTGATTCATTTTGGGCTCAACTGAATGTGTAATTCTTATGATAATATGTAGTTAGGCTTAAATACCATTCATTTTGATATTGCGGGAAAATGATAGTCTTATGGTTCTCCATATAAAATAACATGGATTTAATGCTTAAGAAAAATCTAAACTTGTTTTTAGAACCTCAAAACCCCAATATTACATTCTCTATATGATTTGACCCATTGTCTCTTGTCTTTCCTATTTTGTTTTTATTTTCATTTTATTTATAATAAGAAAGATAATTCATTTTATCAAAAGTTTTTGGGAACCATTAATTCCCAACAACAAGCAAGGTCAGTCTTGAGGTTTTAGGATGGAAACAAACTCAAAATATTTGAGCCTGCTAGAAAATGTATAACGAATTTTTTTAATGGTCGGATCTTTAGAACTACATCCAGTCATTATAATGATCTATAGTGGATTGCTAAAGATAAGTAGATAACAATTGTAAAAGAATTGGGTTTAAGTATAATCTTGATTTTTTTCTAAGTCATAGAAATGACATTAGTTAATTGTATCAGCTGATTCAAAATAACCAGCATTTGAATGATCTCTTTTTTCTTTCTTTTTTTTCCCCGCGGGGGGAGAGAGGAGGGATGGGGTTGGGTTCTTTTAGTGCCCTGCCCAAAAGAATTTACTGGGCTCCACCCCGGCAATGTGTGCATGTTTGATTGGGATAGTCTATTTTCCATGTAAATCAATCTATTTCTATTTTGTCAGGCTTCTACCCTAGATTCAATGTCTACCTATTTTCCATGTACATGACACCCTAATATTGCTGCCCCAGTTACATTGTTTGCTCCCTCACCAGTCACCAATACCATAAATTACACCTTTTTCTTGATCTTTAAACCTGAACAAGCCTAAAAAATCAACAAGTTCTACTTCAAATTCTTCATAAAATTTACACATCTTTTGAAGGCTCCAATTCTTCATAAATGTTATGAGTATATTATGGCAAAATAATAATATGTATGTAGCAACTATCCTATTCAGCAAAAAATTTTCATTAATAAAATTAAATTTATAAATGAAAAAAAAAATTAATAGTCTAATATATGTACTTGTCCTCATATTGGTGGGTGATTGGGCCGACGTGTTTGACACACCATACCCAGTGTCCTGACAAATGTATCCTTGTCATGGTTGCGTAGATAGAAAGGTAAATACACAATAAACATGAATAATAAAAAATAAAAATAAAAGTATAAAAATGTAACATACAATCTGATCGAAGGCAAGGAACAAAAAATTTAAAAACAACTTTGAAGAATTGGAAGAGAGAGACGCAAACACACTAAACATGGGAGGGAATCAAAATATAAAATATGATAAACAATACATATGAAGAACGTCAAACAACAAAATCTACCATTAGTTAGAAGGCTTTTAGTGACAACTTAACTTAAGAAAGGTTCATAAGTATCTTCATTTGCAAGAGATTTGTCATGAAACAGTCTGGCCCTTTTTGGATTTGCTGCCAAGAGAAATGAACAAGATATTAAATAACTAACCCTTAAATATGCAATTTAAACGATGAATATTCTCGTATACCTGTGAGCATCTCATCAATGAGAGCTAGAACATATTCCACTGTTTCTTCCTTAAATATATCCCTCAAAATGTTAACAAACACCCGTACATAAGCTGGGCCATCCTGTTAAATTGTGGACATCTATCAATAACATAGAATAGAACATGTAGTTTTACAAAATCATGTTTCACCAAATTCGGCCTCATTAACTCAGGACAGAAGATGCCTTGCACCACATAACATGTATGTTTTCGATTGACAAAATTGTAGCTTTGACATATTAGCTAGGGTATCTGCAACAAACTAAAGTAATGACACTATAATTTCCATGAACAAATAAGTGAAATGGAGTTGTCACGAAAATAACCAACTTGTTTCTTGATGATAAAATGATAAGAAACTTACAATGCAAGAACAAAGGCCGCGTAACTATGTTTATAGCATACAGATACAAGGAAAGCTGAACTTTGCCGCCCTTGCAGAACCTAGAAACTATTTTTTGACATTTCAAAAAAAAGAAACCGAGAGAAGGGTGGTGGTGGCGTGGAGCTAGCTATTTTTGAACAATTAAAACCAACCAGTGGGGAAATATTCAAAACAATATGCAGCAAAACAAAAGGAAGAGGAGTAAGGAAAAAAACTTTGCGCACAGGATGCACCAATCAATGAATAAGTTGTTGAGTAGCAAAAGGATGCTAACTATGATTATGATACCGGCGTCAAACACACACATAGCCTATGTTTAATAACAAAAGTTGAAGGGAGAGGTCTACATTTTTCAGTATCAAGTGTAACAGAGCGAAATATGCAGCACTTACATCATCGAGCAGTGTTGCTCTGTAACTCTCAGATCTGTTATCATAACGCCTTAAAAGCTGGAGGCATGTTCCACTGATAAGCTTTGTAGTCATGTAAGTCTCCCATGGGATGTCCCTCTTGAGAACCTTGAGACAGAGCACGATATGTTACTACAATATCAAGACCTATGTATATTTAAGACTAGCATAACTAACACTGAGAAGCGTATGAAGCTCATTAATGTCTCCACTCTTGTATTTTCTCATCTTCATTCCATAAAGACCAAATAAATTACTAGAATGATCAGAAGCATCAAACAGGAATGCAGTGATTGATCCCATTAGACAAACTACCAAATAAATTGCCTGACTTTTACATCCCTGGGAATCCACCAATAGAAAGTAACTGCCAAATTGCCATCTACTAAGAATCATATTCAATGCAGTATTTAAAGCATGTTTGGTATCATGTTCATTTCATAGAACGTGAATAAGCTATCATGTACATTATGTGATACACTTCATTAAGACTGCTAACATGAAAAGTTAAAACTTGTTTTGTTCCTCTAATCAAACATTTTCCAGTTCTACAAGCAGAATAAGAAATTGCAACAATACGAGATCATTGTTTTAGTACATGAATGCACATGAAGTAGAATTAACACATATATAAATAAACAAAAATGCTAGAAAACTTTGCAACCAGGTAATCTCGAAAAAATGATAAAATCCCAAAACCTGGTTCCCTAGCCTCACTCATAAATAAAAGATATTACTTTCAGTCATTTCACCACATCAAGGGGAGAACTAAAACATGATTAAATTTGATAAGGCGGAATCTTTAACTAACACAGTTTTTTGCAGTAACTACATTAATAACAACACTCATTCAAAAGAAATGTTCTGCCCCAATAAATAATCTCTCTAAAGAGATTTAAACAACTTACACTGCCTGTTTGTGATGGCTTTCTTCTTTCGACCCCCTTTCTTTCCCTTTGTTGGCTCGAGCTCGAGCTCGGGCTCGGGCTCTTCCTTCTTATTCTCTATTTCCTGAGAACACATCGAATTAAATTAATAAAAAAAAAACATAAATTGACTTCATAAACCAGACTCCAAAATGAACAAATGGGTATCTGAAAATGTCATCCATTTTTTCCAGCAGGAATTGAGAGTACAACTGAGTCTGCGTAAGAAGCTCGTCTAATTTCAAGAACTGGGTATTGTTCAAAACCAGTTCCTCTTCCCTCTTAACCTCCCCATTCGCGCTCTCTTCCCTCTTAACCTCCCCACGAGCACAGTGTTCTTCCTACAATGATTTGAGAAAAAACAATGATAATGTGAATTAGAGTGGTGACTCAAGTGAAAGATTAAACTAGAACAAAAAATAACCAAAAATATATTAAAAAAAAAAGAACTAATTCCAAACACAACAAATCTTACCTTTCCATGATTCTTCCTAAGATCTAAAAACTCAAAGATATCCGCATGCCATGGCTCCAAATACACAGCAAATGCACCTAAACATATCATGAACAAAACAAGAGCTAATAAGGCAAACATTGCAAACAAACTGAATTTTACTACATATCAAAAGCAAAGAAAAGCACCACATTACCTTTCATTTGTAAATCTACACTAAAACATCCTAAATAATGAAATTTTTTTTTTTTCTATGATTGTTAGATCAAGAATGAGTAAGCACTCACATCATAATCAGAATCTGAAGAATCAGAACTGCTGGTTTCAGGCTTTCCTTTAACAGAAGCGTTCTTAGAAACTGAAACAGGTTTTTTATTTGAAGGAACAACAGGCTCCTACACCGAATTAACAAAACCCCATATAGAAAAAGGTATGATTTAATTTTTTTCAAAAAATCTTCAGACTAATAAAACAAGCCGCCATTAACAATGTTTTAACAAAAAACACTTACATCATCAGAAGAAGAATCCTCATCCTCGGAACTACTGGTCTCTTCCTTCTTCTTCTTCTTGATGGCGACCTTCCCGTCCAACTTCTGCTTCTTGATGGCGACCTTCTCGTCCAACTTCTACTTCTTGATAGCCACTATTTCCTCGATTGGTACATCAGCCTCTCTCTTGTTGCCTATTAAACCGAACAACAACCACAAAACACCAACATTAATTAATCAGTCCGGACCAAACCGAACCGAACACGAATAAAACTCTAATCCAAGCAACAAAAAGAATCGAAAGATAAAAAGCAAACCAAACCTTTCTTTGAAGATTTTGCAGAAACAGGGGTGGCTGCAACGACCTACACAAGACCGAGAAACAGAGAACATGAACATCGATCGATTGAATCAGAAATACAAGAGAAGGGGGAAGAAGTGTTACCTGAGACTTCTTGCTAGATTTGCCCATCTCAAAAGAGAAGCGAAGACGATCGAAACGAAAATAGAGAAAGGGAGCTGCAAGGTGAAAACCCTAGTTTTTTCCCCAATTTTTTTCGCCAAAGCGCGAATCTGCTCTCCTCTCCACTGTGTTTTTCCCCCAATTTTTTTCGCCAAAGCGCAGTCTCCTCTTTTTCCCCAAATTTTTTCGCCAAAGCGCGAAACTGCTCCCTCCAATTAAAGCGAGAAACTATTTTCTATAGCAACGGTTTTAAACCGTGGGCAGCTATAGCCACGGTTTTAAACCGTTTCAACTTTTTTGGTGTATTGTTTTTAGCCACAGTTTTAAACCGTTGGCCCTTATATCCACAGTTTTTAGCCGTGGCAATTAAACCAACGGTTTAGAGCCGTGGCCACCCCCCTGTAGCTAAATTGGCCTTTTGGTGTAGTGTTTAGTTTATGATTTCCCCTCTCCTATAGAGAAACTAAATAACCTTCAGGTTGTCTTGTGGATATGGGGCACCTCTTTCTTACAGAGAAACTAAAATAACTTTTGGGGTTAGTCTTGCAGAAATATGGTGGATTTTGAAATGCCTAAAATATGATTGATTATTTATCCGTAAAAAATGTGACATGAATTATGCGCATTGATAGCTCAAGTGTGGCTTTTTGTTACTCATATAGTTTTGAGTATCTGGTGATGCATGCCCGTATGTGATTTGTCCCCCTTAGACATGGAGGACGGAGAAATTCTCTTTTACATAAGAGAGGCATACGGGCATTTATGTTTGGCACCGAGGTGGAGCGAATGTGGTATCGTTTAAGTGATCAATTCAATTAAAAATGAATAATATGCTTAAGTCAAATAATGTATGAATGCATCTGTATTAATTGAGGAATACTGATTTTTTGTAATTATATACCTATGTTTCTAACAATTTCTTGCAGAATGGCAAGTCCAATAATATTTCTGCAGGTCAGAGTTGCCATGGTCAACTACTACAGATTAAGCAAATAAATCTTTATGTTAAGTACGATAGGAACTTATTAAAATGAAATGTCTGCCTTGTTGAGGTACTATCTGTTTGTGTGGTTCTTCATCGTTTGTATTTAATTTTATGTTATAACTTGCAGATGTATTGATTTTGGGATGAATATTACTCATACCAGCTTAATTGTTGACCAAAGTGAGTTTTTGCTTCTTGGGTACGTTCTGGAACGTAGCCAATTAGCCTTTCAGGTTTAGAGATTTTTGGCAGAGCTATTGGAGTTTCTTTAGTGGGCGGACCTCATCAAAGAGTTCTTGGTTAGAGTTTTTATTTTATTCTGTTTCAAATATTAAATTTCCTTAATGTTGTTGCTAAATGCTTTTCTATTATTAAAAATTTCAAGTCCCGAATTTTGGGAAAACAAATAAACCTACATGGATATAAGGATTTCGTTTTTCTCAAAATTAGAGGCATGACAGTTTAGTATCAAAGCATTGGGTTAGCCTAGGATGGGGTAGAGTTTAGGTGATTATCAGAATGTTGATATGGATGAGTACGAGTGTAGAAGTCTTGAGATAATGTGACAAAGGTGAACCGTGCGCTTTTAATATCGTTTCTTTTCATCATTAAGTCTAATGATTTCCTTTGAATTATGTGTGCGGGAGTAATCATATCTTGTTTTAATGTAAATATTTTGGTGATATTATTCAGTCTAGTTTTTCTTTAAGTGGTTTCGCTATCCTAAGTGTTCACTTAGCCCTTTCAGCGAATCTCGGGATGAGATTTTTTTTTTTAGATGTATATATTATAACACCCGTGCTTTTTTCAGTAACAATAAAATAAGTACCTAAAGTTCATTTGAAATTGTATTTTAAAATCTTAGTTTGTTTGCTAAGTTGTGTTTTTCGAAATTCACCTAACTCTCTTACTTTACGAATGTCGGGACGAAATTCCATTTAAGGTGTGTGTAATGTGACACCCATAATATTTCCTCTTCTTTCTTCCTTTTTATTTCCTCTCCCTTCTCTCTTGTTCCCTTTTGATTTCAGCGCCTGAAATAGGTTAGAGAGAGAGAATTTATTCGAGTTCGTGACAACAAACAAAAATCCTAAGCAGATAAAATGGGGTTCACCATTGTCAATCCGACCATTGGTTGACAGAAGAAGCCTTAAATCGATGGTGATTAGAAACAGTGAGTTAATTTACATCTACTCCCCTTCATATTGTTCTTTTAGTTGAAATTATTTGTGTTGTTGTTGTCGCTCCATGGTCTGTGATGTTTCCTTGGTGGGTTTGCATCAAAACTACGGAAGTATGTGTTGGTTTATTCATGTTTGAGTTGTGGTTTGGTTTTCGTTGTATGGGTTTATTTGTTTGGTGTTTGGATGAAGTACGTATGAATTGATGATGAAATTGGGTATATTAGAATCTGAAGTTGAGTGATTTGTGATGTGCGGATAGTTTGGAGCAATGGGTTGCTACTTTATAAGTGAAATTATCAGCTACCGTCGGTGCTCTATACTAATTTGGAACATTAATCAGATTGATTTGTTTAAGCATTGATGCTGTGAACTAAGTCTTTGGGGTGTTTTTATTTGTGTTTTTCTGCTCTGGGTATGTTTTAGTTTTGTGCGTTTGGTGAGTTGAGATGTGTTATTGGATGGGTTCAAGTAGAATGAGATTTTAAAGCTAATGACTTGATTTTGAATATATTTTAAGTCGATTTTGAGTTCATGTTGTCCAATGTGTTGAACTGTATATGAAAAAGTGTAACTGATTTGGAGTGTTTGACATAATTTAACTCTCTTTGTGCAATGTTTGAATTAGTTGCAAATTAAGAAGATTGGGAACTTGTCAAAATTTGAAATTGATATTTGCAATGTGGAAATGGCCCTTTCAATTTAAATGAGAGAGGATTGATGTTATTTTATATAGTTTCATTATTTTTGAAGTCTGAAAGTAGTACAGTGGAGTGTCATTTCTGCTACTGAAAGTGGCCGTGTTGAGTTTCCGTCAGATAAGCTTATAGGTAGTCTAGGCCTTATGGGCTCAAGAAGTCTAGTGTCCTTAATACTACTTATATGAAAATATGTATAGGCGTGACTGAGGTTCAGTAGAGGAGTTAAGGGTATGATCTTTGGGTTGTGTCTTCATGATGGTTTATATAAGAAATGTGTGAACTTTACACCTTTGATTTATGAGGCTTGTATGGAAACTAATGATACATCAAAATAGACCGTCATCACAGCCATACACGTGGCAGGAAACATCCATCACGAGGGTCGGGTATCTTTATGAAAGCCCAAACAGGGCCAATCAGAAGAAGACTCAATTAAGGCCCAAATCCGGGCCCGCACGAGTTCTTTCGTAAAGAAGAGGAACGTTACACAAGACACTACACCAAAAACCCCCATTAGCAACGGTTCTGTACCGTGGGCGTAACCCATTGCCACGGCTAAGAGCCGTGGGCTACAGAGGCGTCTCGAAATTTGTTGTAACGGCTATAAACCGTTGCTAAACATTGTAGCAACGGTTTTATGCTTGAGTAGGGGTGGTGATTTTCAGCATTTAGCCACGGTTTTAAACCGTTGCAAGAAGAATAGCAACGGTTTTTAGCCGTGGCAAAAATAGCCACGGTTTTAAGCCGTGACAAGGTGTAGATATTAGCAACGGTTTTAAACCGTGGCTAACAAGGTAGCAACGGTTTTTAGCCGTGGCTAACCCTGGCCACGGTTTTAAGCCGTGGCTAAACAGTGAGAAATAAACCGTGGCAAACGTGATAGCAACGGTTTTTAGCCGTTGCAATAGTTAGCCACGGTTTAAAACCGTGGCAAATTTTTTTTTTTTTTTTTTTTTTTTTTTTTTTTTTTGCTATCAAATGACTAAAAGCATAAGCATCCAAATTTTAGTAAAACCAATACCTAATCAAATAGACAATGGGATTATTAAATTGATGGGTTTTAATTCCTCAATAACTAAGAAAGAGCATTATTGTTATATATACAACCTAAAAAATGAGTCTATACAAGAATGCCAATCCAATATACATATAACAGTTTCAAGACTCCACAACTAAAAAATGCCAGTTATGCAGAACTCGATTGAACATAACAAAATTACAGGGCGTCACAAGTAACCTTAAGCTTGATGTTCTCCTTCTCTAGGGTTGCAATCACTCCTTTTAAAATTTCAGCACTTTCAACTTCTTGCTCTTCATCATTCCTTCTAGTCAACTCTAATTGCAGTCGCTTTATTTCTAATATTTTTTCATTCAATTCATTTTGTAAAGCTGTCATCTCTGCCACAGACTTCTGCCCCTAAAGACATAAAAATCATAGAAATTAGAAAGAATTCTACCGAAAGGCACATGGTAAACACGAAGATGGTCAATAATCAACAGACACAAAGATAAACACACATAATTATCATAAATAACTATTCATTAATATTATCCATTCACCAAGGGTACATGGGGAACCATGCAAGTGAGGGGGAAGGTAAGAGAGAGGGGACATATAGCCTCTTGTTTTAAGGTAATGAACATCAAATTTCCTATTGTTTAGTTCTTGGGTTTTATATTTCCAGATTGAACTACCAAACAGTTAAGTCAACTAGACAAACACAATCAAACCTTTGTATCAAAGACTCTTCACTTCCACAAGAAATATATAAACAATAACAACCAAAATATAAGCTTTGTAGCCAGGACAAGTACTCCACGCTTAAGGGGAAAAAAATATGAATGTTATGACTTATGAATATATGGAAATATAGAAAATGATCAATTTAAAAATGACTAACAAAATGAAGTTTATAAAAGTGAAAATATTGCACCCTCAATTTGGTTGGTAATTTGGTTAACATGTCTGACATGCCATACGGCCCATACCCAAGTTCGTCACTGACATGTATTTGCCAGTGTTACATAGAAGAATTACACCAAAGCGTATTTTGATCAAGATTCATAAGGGTTCCCTTTCAATAAGTCAATCTTTCAACTAATTGACTGGGTATAAATGTACCTAGGACAGATATGCATAAAACATCAGGTAGCCAATGATCAAGGGTCATTTAGTGAAACATAAAAACATGGTAATAGACTGTAATCAACAAAAAAAAAACCCTGGAAAGGTGCCAGCGTGGACTACATTATGCATCTCATCAACAATAAATTAGTTAAGTTCTAGAAATTGAAGTAAAACTTACTGTATCCTTGCTCAACTTTAAAATATGGACTTCCTTATGAAGGTCTTCATTTAGTTTGTGTTCCTCTGGAAAGTAAGCAAAAACTTATTAAAGAAATTGTAAACAACAAAAGGTAAGGAGCAACATTTCAGCTCTGGTATTAAAAAAAAAAAACCTTGCAGCTGATGATGCCCCTAGAAGGTTAACAGTGCATATGACCGATATGTATAGAATCAGAATTGAGCTCTCTCCACTGCCTCTGTTACTGAAATGAAACTATCTTCATAATAATTAAATCAACAATATCTACCCCCTCGGTTTCACGTTTTTTGTTGAATGCGTTTGGGCCTCTCTTTTTTCATACATAAATGCCCTTGTTGCTACCTCGGAATAAATTAAACTAGAAGCTTCAGTGTGAAAAATGCCTTCAAATCAACAGTCAAAATCCTATTTCACTCTACATCACAAAAATCTGGAGAAAATACAACACTAATTTAAACAGATGCATAATTTCCCCCAATCAAAATATCAAGTCTAACCCACTTGACAACACCATAATAAATTTGGTTCACAAACAATAAACTTCTTTCAGAGTTCGTTACAAGCAGACAAGCACATCCATTTTTTAACCAAAAAATTTATATCTAAAAGCTCCATTTGAGGCAAACCATAAAAGAAGTTTCAGATAACAAGGCCTATAACACATTATATATGAAAGAGAATCATTCATCGTCTGGAATAGAATGAATAACTTAACAAGCCTCGAAATAAGAATGGGAAAAAAACAAGAAAAGAAGATACAATTACTAGAACTGACCTTTTTGCTTATCTTTACAGCCAATGAATTTGTGTCCCACAAAACAGAGAGTCTAAGTTGTAGAGGATAAACATCTGCCATATCATCTTCTACAACTGATAAGCCCCCAGCATCCTTTGCTGCTGCATTAAAGTCACTATGCCTACATAAAAATTTGAAGCAAACAGTCAAAGACAACACCAAAACCAATACCTTACAACACCAGCAACCAACTGCTTAGTGCATCATGAGTTGTATCACCTATCACATGGCAAATGTATCGCAGATTGAAATTTGAAAACACCACTTCATATTTAAAAACACAGTTATTGGTACATATCACTAACATGTCAATGTTCTTGTTGCATGGCACAAGGAAGCAATATATCATTGATGAAATAGCTAGCTATTGGCAATTCCAATATTCTTGGATCCTTGGGTTTTCATTTCCATGTTAATCTATTATTTCCGCTAAAAATGACTTTATACCCTAATACCACAAATGAATTAACACACGAGAATTCTAATGACCCTTGAACAGATTCAGTCCATTGCCAAACATAAGAATGGATTGTAATAAAGGCATTTAAAAAAAATGTAAGAAGTTTATGTAAGGCCACTTAAGGAAGCCACTCACGCAGCCACGCAGCCCTCAGCACTCAGCACTCACGCAGCACTCAGCACCCACGCAGCACTCAGCACCCACGCAGCCACGCAGCACTCAGCACTCAGCACTCACGCAGCACTCAGCACTCAGCACTCACGCAGCACTCAGCACCCACGCAGCACTCAGCAGCCACGCAGCAAGTCAGGCCGCAATAACCGCATCCACGCAGCCGCAGAATCTCAAAAACCGCAACCACGCAGCAAGTCAGGCCGCAGCACTCAGCACTCAGCCAGAACACAGCATCGCAGCAGCAGTCCATGTCATCGCAGCTTCGGACCGCAGTAAACGCAGCACCCATCCAAACAGAGAACACTCTGTTTTGCGACAGACTGCCCAGTCCAGTGCGCACCCACCGTGCTGCTGCTCGTCCCCCTAATTGCAATCCTGTTTTGCAGTTCCCTGCAGTCCAAAAAACAGAGATATTCCCAGTTTAGAAAGCATACCAAGCACATTAGATTTGCATTAGATAACTACAACATACCAAGCACATTCCAGTTTTCAATCCCTTATGTTCATCACATAAGTGTGCCAGAATCATCCTTCCCTGTAAATTCAACATTAGCCTTCTTACATGATAAGATGAGAACATTGCTGTATAAATACACGCAAGTACATGGATGAAGAGCTTTATGTTCTTGGATCCATTAGCACCCTGTGAACCAACAAGGACCCTGTCAAGAGGCTCCTTTGGGCCTCCTTCATTGGGTGTTGTAATGTAGTTGAAGACCTGTAGAAGTGCAAATGACAAACAATAAGAAAATAAATATGAATACAAAGACAGAACAAGCCAAACATGCAAATGGAACATCTTATATGTTTCAAAGAGTTGTCACCTCAATCCCTCTTTTATGTGCTTCCCTAACCAGAGTCTTAACTTCATTTATAGCGTCACGGCCACAATTACGTGTGCCAGCAGAAGAATATCTTAGCATTGGTGAAAAAAAATTGATAGTTGAATATCCCCAAAAGTTCAGCCTGAATCAAAAAATCAACAATGACATATCATGACTAATAAGATGGAATTTGATTTTATCGAGGGGAAAACAAGCGAATATGAAGAAGATAACAACATGTTATTTTTGTCACTTTGAATTTTATATGTATCAAACACAATGGGTTCTAAGGGAGGACATTGTTAACATCCAGAAAGCACTGATTGAACAACTAATTTCATCCAGTACTAATGCAACACTTCACACTTTCACAGGGTAGTGACTTAAAATAGGGAGAAAAAAGTCGTCAAAAATTTTAGACATCTTCAATATGTAAGAGTTCGAAAAGAAGATAATAGCACTTGGACCAATGCACGCCTACATAACATCGCCCAAAATGCCAACTTATTTAGGGTGTGAGAATAATTCAGGAAATGAACAGAACAGGTGACAGTGAAGAAAAGTACAAAATCATCTGCAGAAGTCTTTCAATCACTAGCAATCAATAACTTGATATGAAGAGAGAATTGACCTACTTATAATCACCCAGGACATAATTGTAGGTGAAATGCTCCAACTCATTATATTCTTGGCATGGCATTAGCTCTATACAGTTGATCCCAAGCTCCTGCAAAATGCATGAAACTGTACTGATGTTGTCATATGGAGAAAACATGGATGACAACATCAATAGATGACCAATAAACTTTATCATCAGAGATCATATATGTCTTACCCCAGATAATGAAATTGGCAATTCATTCCAACTGATTTGAGAGTACAACAAAATGGCTTGCACAGTATTTTTCTAGTCATCCAAAAGGACATGATATTCAATAAAAGTTTTTATTGTCAAACACTTCTAATACATAGTGAAATAAGATGCTTCATTGAGAAAAAAAAAAAAAGAATGAGAACCAAACCAGCCACTATGTATTCCCTATGCAAAACCAATAGTAACCACCAATAACAAAAACATGATCATAAAACCCTTTGGTATGTGAAAATTATTTGCTTTTTCCTAGGCATAGGTCCTAAAGAAGGACTCGAAATTCATATATGATTTCCTTCAACAACATTCTTTGAAGTTGTTCCTGTACATGATAGTGTATTCCAAAATGACTATTTATAAACACTTCTATTACTGCATTCTATCATGGATAATATACCTTAGTCTATCCCAACTGGCTAGCACAGTTCAGCTTATTTGTCTAATATGACTTAAGACACCACTAAGTGAAAATTTTCCCTTGAAATATCAGAAGACTTCATAAAACATAACTGTAGAGATAAGGGTGCCTAATGATTCATCAAATCCCAGAAGACTTCCTACTTATTTGACTTAATGAAGTAGATACTCAATGCTTCAATTGAATTGCTTAAAAACAAATATATTCCAGAACAACATGCAAGTACCCTAGCTTGAATCTCCAGAAAATCTAGATCACTAATGAACTTGTACCTTTAAGTGATCAAGTTTCTCTACTACACCAAGGTATGTCTTAGTATATTGAAGCCAAATGATGATTCAGAATGGTTATAGTTTCTTAAGCACTTCTCTGATTCTCATAAAATGCTAGAACAGGGAAGAAACTGAGCTGTATCATGTATAACAAATCAGAAATATCTATCTTCAGCACATAACTTAATTAAATAACACTATACACCACCATTGAACCAGAAAGGTCTACCTTCCTATTTCGTATAGACTTAGACATATAAAAATAATCAAACAAACAAACAGAAAATAAATAAATAAAAACAAATGTACAATACTCACCACCACCTTTGTTCTCCTCATTTGGGGAGATGAGTGACAGAGAACCAATAAAGCTGGACATTCTCTCCAGTGTTGTCTCGGAGATAGATCTCTTGAAGGGCTGCAAGAAGAAAAGAAGAAAGACCTTTATACACCAAATGCATAGAATGTATGAGATATAAAATATAACTGGGATGAAACTCCTCACAGGCAAAAGAAATGCACTCATATGCCATACAGACGATTACTACCAAGGGCTGGGCTAGAAGTTTAACTTGGCCCAGCTAATAACGCCACCTTAATTTATTTATTGTCTGGTCATAGAAGAATATTTACACGAAATTGTATAAAATATATGAGTTAATGTTCCATTTCCTACAAACCTTTAAAAAGAATAAATAAATTGTGTCCAGAAACTTTATTGTGTATTGTGTTTGTATTTGGGAGAGGTGTAAACAAAAACTTTCTTGAAGTTATATATATCATGTAACATAATTTTGTATGAAACAAACATGATTATATCAGTTTCTTACAATAACTGAACAAACATAACCATTCAAACGACACTCTGTAATTTTTTCATAAAATAAACAATTAAAGTTCAATGAATGTGCTCAAAAGCATCCCAAGTCAACTATTTGCAAAGTCGTCAATCATGATTGATTCTATTTCTGCCTCTTGCCACTCCCCTCCAAAACAAAAAATTTGAAAATCGACTGAACTGCGAATCCTATAACATAAAACATATAATGAAATAGATACTCGTATTCATTTAAATACATTTTGAATGAAATAAATATTTGGTTTGGCTATAAATATAAAGAAAGTTTTGACATCGTTGATATATTAATAGTTTGTTTAGCATATGTGGGCTGGAACCCTATATATGGATGTTAATTCTAAAACAAATAGAGATCAGAACCAAACGTTAAGCATTTCATGCCTGGTCACGATGGTGTTTATAGTTCTAAACTTGGAAGTGGTCGCCAGTGTGAGATGACGCCTGTTTGCAAAAATTCTGTCTAAGCTAACGCCAAAGGACCCACTGGGCTAAATGAAATATTTTTTACTTTAGCCCTAAGGTAAGCAATTTATCCTTCTCTGTCAATTCAATTTTCTTTTGTAAATATGTTACCAAGCCTATAATCAGGGTAATTTTTGAATGGTAGCACCCACATACAAAAATATATAACATAATATCAAGAAACCATACTCATTCGAAGAATTTAAATTTAAGAATCTTACAGTTTCTTTATTGCTGCAGCCATATTTGCTTTGTATCTGTAGGAAGCCAATGACAAAATCCAAAAAAGCGTTTAGGGAGGATAAGGAGTAAGCATTTAGGCAGGGTAAGTAGAAGACTGTGTCTACTAACCTTGAGGGAAAAGTCGGTTGCATCTAATAACAACAGCTTGGCTTCAAAATAATGTGCTAAAGCTTTGGCAAGCATTTGTTGGTACATCTCTTTGCCAATCAAAAAAATGCCAATTAGGATGACAACCAAATGATGAATGAATGCAAACTTCCAACATATCAAACAGATCACATGTAAGAAGCAACTTACCAGCAGGGCCTGAGAGCAATATCGAACGACTTGCAGGTGATAAATTCCGGGTGTAGTTGGAGAACTCAGCTTGCTTCAAATGAACAAATGCAGCACTTGTCAATAACACCCGTGTCAGTAAGAAAGATCCATTTTGTGCTTCCCGGTAAACAAATATCCTAGACCTTCAAATGGGATTGTCGAAGCTAAATCCATGATAAACCAGGTTGACAAGTACCTGGAACATGCATTTGAAATTCATTTATCAAGCAAAGATGAGGCCTAGTGTTTGAGATAGGTGGGCATCATAAGAATGCTTACTACAAGTAGAAAAGCTATGCAGAAAAAACATTGATGATCTTAATTAGCTGGGGCTCGTGATATGAACACATAAGGAATGCTCTTGTAGCTCATCAACGTAATAAGGATGTTTTGGTTTGACCTCTGATATATAAATATGGTTTGATAACTTTAAAAAAATAAAAAAAAAGAGTACGACCGTATCTTTAAAAAAATGCATGGTATAGAAGCTAAATCATGCATTCTTAAACTTCAATGTGGGCAAATAATTGTTGATCTAAGCTGAATCAAATATCAATCGAGGAGGAGTAAATGGCTCCTTTTCTCTCTGGCATCATGCCTTGAAGACCCACCCCTTTGAGAAACAAGTACAGTTGGAGAAACAAAAATGCATGGTATAGAAAGACTATAATGTTTGACAAGTAATCAATCTTCATATTAGATACTCACGAACTTGGCCCTTAAGCTTTATGTATTGCATAACTTATAAAGGTTACACTTGCATAACTGAACTACTGAAGTGATTGTGATTGTATAGTGTAGCATCTACGACTATATTTTGGGCTGCTCAAGCACCTAGGCCACATGAGGAGAGATACAAGATGAAATGCATCACGCCCCAAACTACCCAACTCATAACAATATTGCCCAAGCTCAAAGAATTCTAAAGAAACAAAGACTATGAAAGTTTGTTGAAAATTGATGATCTAAGAATGGTGTCGATGAGTGTCTGAACAAATGCCCCTTTGTACGACTGCCCAATTCATATGGAATACGAACAAGGAATTTCTTTGAAAATGGAGTGTGGTTAAACAGATTTGTTTAGCTTAGACAAAATTCTCACATGAGATCAATCTCGACTAAAGGCTATGGATAAATAATGCTCATCGAATTTACTTGGAATTTTTCAACAGCTAAACGAGGAACAAAAAAAACACTAACTAACTAATGAGCACTTCGAATAGATGATTACAAATATGTATCACTTTTTTGTAAAGCATGAATTGATCATTCGAAGAAAAAGTGACCCAAAAAACTAAATGGTGCTGATATATCAACTGTACAATTAAATTTCGTCCCAATGAAATCTGTGTTTTGGTGACAAAAAAACTAAACAAAAAGAAAGGTAAATTTGGATGTAGTCTAAATAATGAAGGTATGTCTTTTGACTTGAAAAAAGCTCTATGGTTCAAGTCACTGGTTGTCCAACTAAATGGTGCATTTGTGCTGAATACGAGAATCCATCAACCATTAGAGGGTGAAATTCAACAAATAACAAAGTACATAAATAAGAATATTGATAAGAATAAGAATATTGCCAAAAGGAGATTGATTCCACCTTTTAAGTTTCATGCTAGTTAGGTCAGACATCAATAAAAAAACAATCATCGATTGCAGTGGCTAATTTCATGCTAGTTAGGTCAGAGATTGATTCCCTAATTTCATCATAAATAAAAGAGAGTGAGAGAGAGAGTACCTGTTCGGTTGCAGTGGTTGATCGATTTTGAAGTCGAGGGAAGTCGATTGAAGTCGAGGGAGGAGCAGGGAAGTCGAGGGAGCAGGGAAGGAGGGGAGGAGGGAAGTCGAGGGAGGGAGCAGGGAAGGAGAAGCAGCAGGGAAGTCGAGTCGAGGGAGGGAGCAGGGAAGGAGACGAAGTCGAGTGGAGGGTTTGTGGAGGGGAGTTTCGTTTTAGCCGTTGCTAAAGCTAGCCACGGTTTAAAACCGTCGCTAACTTTGTTTTTGCAACGGTTTTGAGCCGTTGCTAGCTCTAGCCACGGTTTAAAACCGTTGCTAAATTTTTTTGTTGCAACGGTTTTGAGCCGTTGCTAGCTCTAGCCACGGTTCAGAACCGTTGCTAAAAATTTTTTTTTGCAACGGTTTTGAGCCGTTGCGAATAATTCCTACGGCCTGGAACTGTTGCTACTATTAGCCACGGTTTGTAGCCGTGCCAACTATACCAACGGTTGTAAACCGTGGCCAGGTTGTTTATTACCCACGGTTTTAAGCCGTTGGTACTTATAGCTACGATTTTTGGCCGTGGCAAATACACCAACGGTTTAAAACCGTGGGCAGCTCGGCGTAGCTAAATGGCCTTTTTGGTGTAGTGAAGAAAAGAGTCATGGAGGGAGTTACGCCTCCATGGACACATCTTCATAAAGGACACTGTTATGAGGAACGTCTCCTTCCGTTGCGCCTCACATGCCTAAGTCACGCAAAGAATTAACCGCGACCATTATATAAGGTAAAGGTAACAATTGGCCAACGTATGCAACTTTAACTGAGTTTTGTCCAGATTTACTTCCTTCTTCAAATAGAGTTGTTGAATTAAGCATCCTAGTGCCTTCGGCCACCAAAAAGGTGGTCTTTGGCAGTTTAACATCTGTTTTGAAGGTCAAACTTACAGGAGGACGAAATTTGGACGCATCAGTTTGGTACCGTTTGTGGGGAACGACAAGTTTCCTTTCTGAAAAGAAGATCCACAACAACAAAACTCACTGAAATTTGATTAAAGGTCAAATAGCCATCAGAACCTATGAAATGCTTACAGGCCCTCAATTTGGCAATGATCGACGCAACCTGTGTCATGATATCAACCCAGTGACAACCGTCAGACCAACCATGCGGGGGAGAAGGGAGCCACAACATGTAACGATTCACACATCTCTGACATCTTGAGGAATTCAGTTGGACCCTCGTGTAAAGATGCTCATGACCCAGATGAACCACATGATCAAAATGGTGGATAAACTCTCCCAAAACCTGGAGGGCAACAAGCCTCGAGAAGAAAACACCTAGCTTAAGAGACATCGTACCAATAACAGTTCCGAATTTGATCAACAAAAGCCTGGAAGGCTACAACCGAAGAAGCCCAAATGTGAATGACCAGCAGAGAACTCGTTCACGACCTTAACAACAAGTCAAGATGAGGTCCTTAAAGCTATAACAAAATGGGGAGACATCAAGTGGCCGCAAAAAATGAAAGGAAATCCAGACAAACAGAACAAAAGCAAATATTACTCCTTCCACGACAACTACAGACACGATACCGAAGACTATCACAACTTGAAAAACGAGATCGATCGCCATATCAGAGAAGGATGACTTGGAGAATTTGAAGATAAAATAAACACGTCAGGAGGGCAATCAAAAGATTATGACAAACACTTCAAATCAGTTTAACACTTTCATAAACAGTTCAACCCATTGGACAACATGATCTCACAATCGACTTAACATCTATCCAAAATCAAGTCATTAGCTCTAAAATCTCATTCTACTAGAACCCATCCAACAACATATCTCAACTCACCAAACTCACCAAACTAAAACATACCCAGAGCATAAAAACACCCCAAATACTTAGTTTACAACATCAACGCATAAAAAATCAATCTGATCAATGTTCCAAATTAGTACAGAGCATCGACGTAGGCTGATAATTTCGTTTATAAAGTAGCATCCCATTGCTCCAAACTATCTGCATATCACAAATCATTCAACTTCTAATTCTAATAATACCCAATTTCATCATCAATTCATATTTACTTCATCCGAACAACAAACAAGCAAACAAACAAACAAACCCATACAACAAAAACAAACCACAACTCAAAAATTAATAAATCAACACATACTTCCATAGTTTCGAAGCAAACCCACCAAGGAAACATCACAAACCATGGAAAAGCAACAACAACACAAACAAATTTCAACTAAAAGAACAATCTGAAGAGGAGGAGAGAAAATGAACACACTGTTTCTAATCGCTATCGATTTCAAGCTTTGTTTTGTCAACCAATGGTCGGATTGACAATGGTGAACCCCATTTTCTCCGCTTAGGGTTTGCGTTTGCTGTCACGAATTCGAAGAAACTCTCTCTCTAACCTGTTTCAGACACTGAAATAAAAAAGGAACGAGAGGGAAGGGGGAGGAAGTAGAAACGAAAAGAGAGGAATAAGTTTTGCCGGTGGGAGTTGTTGCGATGCTCAGTCACAACCAAGCTTGTTGCCAGAGAAGAAGAAGAGGAGTCGCACCAAAGGAAGGAAAAGGAGAAGAAATAAATGGGTTTTTCTTTTTGTAACGTGGGTGGCTATTTGCCTTCACTAAAATTATGAGGGCACCCACCCTATAAACTCACGAAATTAAAGCCCTAAAATTTGAAATTTAAATTCAAATAAATTTAACTCTATTGTAATTAATCAAAAAATCCTAAATTAAATAATTTAGCCATAGGAAGTTTTTATGGGTGTTACATATTCCCCGTCATCTTCTATGCTAGGAGACAACTTACAAATGAGCTTAAAGTGAACAGTCAATGGAGTACTAACCGGCTTAGATGTATCCATGTCAAGACGATGAATAACTTTCTCTAAGTATTGTCTCTATGACAATGTTAGTCTGTCATTCTTCCTATCTCTCACTTTCTTTCACAAATATATTTTTCTGTGAACCAAGATCCTTATCTCAAACTCCATACTAAGTTTCAACTTCAGTTATCAATTTCTTCCATGCTCTTTGCAGTAATGAGCATGTCATCAACATAAATTAAGATAAACACGAAAGACCCATCCTCGAGCTTCATAATGAATACACAAAGATCATACTGATTCTCATATCCTTGCTCAATCATAAAGTATCAAACCTCCTGTACCACTGCCTTGAAGATTGATTCAACTTATACAGTGACTTTTTCAGTTTGCACATCTTTTCTTTGAGAACAACAACAACATATCCTTCGGGCTGAGACTTGTATATGTCATGTTCCAAATCTCAATGCAAGAAGGCAGTCTTGACATCAAGTTGCTCGAGTTCTAAGTCAAGTTGCGGTACTAAAGCCAAAAGGATTAAGATAAAAGTGTGTTTTGCCAACGGAGAGAATACTTCATTATAGTCCACATCTTTTTGTGGTGCATATCATTTAGCCACCAATCTTGCTTGTATCATATACTTGTACAAGTACCTTTGGAATTTGGAATCCCGATTTTCACTGTGAAAACCCACTTATACAAATCGGCGTCTTCCTTTTAGGGACTGTCACAAGCCCATGTATGATTATTCTGAAGAGATAACATCTCCTCATCCATAACCTCCTTCCACAAAGCCTGCTTATATATAGTAGGAATATCATCATACCCGTCAAGAGCTGGGAATGTGTATGTTATGCCCTTCTCATAGCCAAATCTAAGTGGTGCACATCTGACTATGGGTTTTCTACCTGCTCCTAAAGACGGTGTTTGTAATTGTTGAACTTGTTGTTGTGTGGGATCCATGTCCCTATCAATAGGAACCTCATCTTCTTCCAATGTCTCATCAAGTATCATATCCATACCTATATCTGTATCACCTCTTCCCTCACTAAAAGGAACATCATGTTCTGTATGAGATCTAGGAGCTCCAAGCTCCACCTGCATAAAATCTCCAGCTTCATCTTCATCATAGCCATCACCTCTCCAAATAGGGAAACCATTTTTGCATCTTACACTTTGCATGTAACAAAGCTTCCTCATGGAACTTCACATCTCGGCTGATCACAAATTTTTGCAAGTCAGTGCACTATAATCTATACCCTTTCACATTATCTGGATAATTGAAAAAATAGTTTTCCTGTTCCTTGCTCAAATTTTGTCCTCCCTAACATGAAAAAAGTTTGACAACAAAATACTTTCAAGTTAGAATAATCTGAAGAAATACCAGACCATACCTCCATATGAATCTGAGACTCAATAGCTGATAAAAAAGAACGGTTAATTGGATAGCACATCGTGTTTACTGCTTCAGCCTACCATATTTTGCCAAAATCTGCATTCGACAACATGTACTATGCTTTCTTCAACAGGGTACGGTTCATCCGCTCTGCTACCCCGTTCTACTATTGTGTCGACTTCACCATGAACTGCTTTGGAATGTCATGCTCCAAACAAAATTGCTTCAAGGGATCCTTGGTATACTTACCACCATTGTCAGATCTTACTATTTTGATCACCCTTCCAGTTTGTTTCTCAATTGTAGCTTTCCACTTCTTGAAGATATCAGTGACTTTATTTTTATATTTCATGTTATACACCCATACTTTTCAAGTTGAAGTCATCGATAAAAGACACAATACCAGAAACCCCCTTAGATGTGACTCTAGAGGGTCCCTAAACATCAGTGTTGATGTAATCCACAATCCTCGCAGTGTTATGAGTAGCATCGGCAAAACTGACTATGCACTGCTTCCTATAGATGAAATGCTCACAGAAATCCAATTTTATCATTTTATCATCCCTAAGCAAGCGCCACTTGATTAAAGTTTTTAGCCCACTTTCACCAACATGATCTAATCACATATGTCATAATTGTATCCGGGCCATGCTATTCTCATCAACAACTATAGAAACCATAACACCACTTTCAATTACACTGCCTTGACGGAAACCATAATCAACCTGTCGCTAATATAAACATTGTAGTGCCCACTCTCACCAACATACTTGTAGCTCTGAGCTTCAAGCGCCCCAAGAAAAATCAACCTCTTTGAGAAAGCTAAAACATGACATACCTCGGTAAGCTATCTACATGACCCATCTACCAACTAGAATCTGACTGTACCAACACCTATTGTCTTGCAAGGCTGAGAGTAACTCATCCTTACTGAATTTCCCTTAACTTCGCGATGATCCGAAGCACCCGTATCCAACATCCAACCATCACACAAATAGTCATAAGATTATGCCTTCAATGTTTGTGGTATGTCACCTCCAATGGGAATATCCTCTACCATATCCGGTGTCTCATCAACATATACTATGCCCTTACTCCCATTATTTTTCTTGTGATTATCCTTCCACTCTGAACAATCCCTATTGTAATGGCCCTTGCACTTACAATTGTGATATTCAACCTTAGACATATCTCTGCCTTTTTATTGAGACCGATTCCTTCTGTAGTTGTTCTTTTTGTTGTTATTTCTTCCATCCGTCACCGAAAGATCATGTGCTTGAACCTCCTCAATCTAAGCACTTTTTCTAAAATCCTTTGCAAGTACAACGTGAACAATATCATTATACACAAAATTTCCCTTTTTCAACGTTTTCATTTGATCAACAAACGAGTCTTTTTTTAGTAACAAAGAAATTAACAAGAACAATGCCTTCTGACTATCCTCTAATTAGCTCTCAAGCTAATACAATATGAGTATAAACATTCGAACTCATTTATGTGATCAGTCATGAGTTTACCTAGATGTAACCTAAAAGTGAAGAACTTTTTCTGTAGGTACATCACTCATCTGATCATTCAAAAGATACATGCCTGAAGTGTAGCCCAAATACCTTGGGTCATCATTTCATCAGCAAAGTTGTAACCCACATTGCGGGAAAGACACAAACAAATCATACAACATGCCTTCTGATCCATTTTGTTCCATTTCTCAGTAACCTCAATAGTTGCCTTATCTAATGGTTTATTATGTTCATCCAGTGCATCGGTCTGGTCCAAACTAACCATAATATATTTATAATTGTTTCTCCCATTGAATCGAACAATGTTTCTCCCATTGAATCGAACAATGTCAAACCCAATGACTTTCACTTAGCCATCATCTTGCGATGAAGAAACCCTTTCAGCCATTTTGTCTGACACCTTGAAAGAATAAACACCAAAGAACTGGACCTCAAATACCACTTGTAAAGTAATCAACCGAAACAACTATCGCAGATAATCTAACGCAAGGCCAAGACCTAGTTGGTGAAAGTGAGTGACTGAAAACTATGCTTTGAATCAAGAAAACAATAAATAATATTCAGAAAAATAAAGATCACATTGGGAATTAACGTGGTTCGCCTTTGCCTCTTCCACGAACGATGATTCTCTTAGATCTTATTGATATGTGAAACAAGTACTAGATATTACAATGTTGTAAAGCATCGATTCTTGAGATTGCCTAATTTCAATCCAACAATACTATCAAACAACAAGAGTTTCTTCTCAATCTTCCTCATTCTCTGCTCCCTACAATGGAAGAATAACCCAAAAGAAACTCCAAAGATTTGGTGAAAATATGCATTCAAAGAACACCCATCTTCTTGATTATTGTTTCTCACATCGCGCACACTGTTTCACGCCCTAGTACACACAATTTCTCACCTTACGGAAAAGTACATAAAAATAAGGTATATACACCCTAATCAAATACATATAAGCTGTTGCCCTAGTATATCACGACGGACATAATTGGAAGCCACAAAGAGCAATTCACATGCAGCTCTCATAGATGCAAAATTTTGTATTTCAACAACAAATTTTACATCATTACACCTACTTTAAGCTCCAACAACCTGTTAAAAATGCACTAATATCTTAGTGAGTATGTAACGTTAACAACCCTTAGACATGATGGTGTAAATGTACAAACGACATCTTAAAGTATGTGATATCATCTCAAACAACGCCTTAACCCCAATATCACAATCAAATTCAGTTAATTGGGTCAAATCTAGCATGTTGGTTAAGATGGCATCACACACTCTTAGAGATCTTGCTCACTCATAGATGGCACGATGATTGAGCCAAATCCATTCCTGATAAAGATGAATTAGAACAAATCAGCTATACTGCCCCAATCAAACTGAACTAATATGATTTGGTTTTGTTTCGGTTTCAGTTCAGTCCGGTTTGTAATATTTTGGAAAGGTTTTAGTCCTGTATGGTTTGTGATATTTTGAAACTAAAGTAATCGATACGCTGTGTGTGTTGAGTCATGTGTTTTTCAAATATTTAAATATGGAAGAGACCGTGAAGGTGACTTGTAGGAACGGTTATGGAAATGAGTTGTTTGGATCACTTACAATTTTGTTTTTCCTTTTTCAGATCACAAAATTGAGCCAAATGTGATGAAAACTAGTTTTTGGATTGAATGTGAAGTTTCAAATTGGAATATAAACTGACCTCACTAGTTACCACCCATTTGTGCATTTGTGATGGTTGTCCTGAAGCACATGGCATGTTTTCATGTTCATATATGGACGAGCTTTGCTACAGAGCGAGGGAGGGAGCGAGGGATGGGTGGTAACCACCCATCCGCCTCGAGATAAGCGCATCGGATTGGAGATGCGCGATTGCGCTTATCTCGGGGCGGATGGGTGGCTACCACCCATCCCTCGCTCCCTCCCTCGTTCCCTCCCTCGACCCCTAGAATTTTCCATATATGGACCCTTTTCATTCAATTATAATTGCATAGAGTGCAATTCAGTGGCAGACCTACTAAGGGACTGCCCCCTCCCCCCTCAATTTTCAAAACATTTTTAGTATATACATAGCCTTACAAAAAAATCGATTATATAAATTGTATAATAACAATATACAAATTGTTCGTTCAATTGTTTCTACTTATATTTGGTGCGATGATTAAAAGTTTGTCATTTTTACTAAACAACCCAAGTTCGATCCTCTTGGAGCGTAAGATTTCCTTATAGCTCTTGACAATTACTATTTTCTATATTTTTGTATGTCTATTGACAAATATTATTCTCCGTCATTGTTCACAAGTGGTATAGAACCTCCAACGAAAAATATATCTTAAATTAAAATCTAAAATAACAACTATAGAATTCCATGAAAATATATATTATTAGGAAGCTCATAAAAAATTTGAGGCTCATAAAAACCATTTTTCTATGAAATTGTATTAGGATCTTATTATGTTCACACATTTAAGATTTTTTTAGCTTCAACCTAGAAACTTATCTTAATTATTTTGTGATTTTAGTTATCTATTCTAGTTATGACGCTCATTTGCCTTTGCTAATGTTATTGATGTTGTGACATTATTTTGCCTTGAATTAGACTATGCTGGATTCAATTTGATATATGTAATGTACATTTAATAGTTGTATTTTTTTTATTATTAATTATTAGCTTGGGTAGGAAAAAGAATTTCTAGCTCTGCTCCTACTAACTACTATTATCAACTACTAATTATATGCCATTTCTCCCCAGGATTCACCACTGGTGCAATCTATTACAAAAATTGTATATTAAAGGCTAATGAATAGCATTTACATCTTGATAGATAGGAGTGGGCATCCCATCCCGCGATCCTGATACCATCTCGGTCCCATCTCATCCAGTCCCGATTTTTTCAGGTCATTTTGAGATTGATCCAACTAGGGGTGGGCACGGGACGAGATGGACCTCATCCCTATCCCATCCCGTTTGTTTGGGACCGGGACGAAATGAGCATGTACTAAATTTTGAATTGAAAATATAACATGCAAGATTGAAAATTTAGGATTTACCAAACACAAAACTCTAAAAGCAACTATATAACTTTAAGCCATTGATTATTATTTCCCCATTTCATTAGCTTTTACTGCTTTTTTTTTTATAGAAAGATAACTTTTTTTGTACATTGCTAACAAAAATAATCAATGGGTTTCTCAATTAAAAACTACGAAGAGCACACATTGATGTTGTCAAGAGTTGGGAAAAGGAAAAAAAAGAAGGGAGAGGATTTGAGTTAGATTCATTATCTAGGTGAGTTGCATCGAAGCTTGTGAGAATAAAATAATAATGTCAATAAATAAAACAACAAATAAAATTCATGTCAACAAATAGTTTCATACGACATATTTCATATTAAATATTAAAAATATTGGTTCGGGATGGGACAGGATGGACGGGATTAAAATTATTTATCCCGATCCCATCCCACTCTAGATCGGGATGAGATTGATCAATCCCAATAGGACCCAAAAAAATCGGGACGGAACGGGATCGGGATCGCAGGATGGGATGCCCAACCCTAGATCAAACCCATCCCACTCCCGTCCCATCCCGATCTAGTTGGGATGGGATTGAGATGAAGATTTTCAATCCCGCCCATCCTGTCCTGTTCCGAACTTATTTATTTCATATTTATTATTATTAATATTAATCAAAATACTCTTATAAAAGACAGTTTAGGATGTGTTGAAATTAAATCAAAACATCTATTGTTTGAAAACTTGTTTGATTTAGTACTCTTTGTTCAGATAAAAACTTTAGTTTGAATATTTTAGGTCAAATAGAACCTAATGATACACCAAAACAGTCACATCCTTGAGCCATACACGTGTCATGATGATCTCGATGAACTACGAGCACTAGCGTCAGCCCTACACTGATCAGGCTCAAGCAGTTCAAAGTTCGCCTAATGCAGTCCGCCAAATGGACCCGAACTCTCACAGCTTGCTTAGCCCATTTGTCTCACAACTATCCTCAATACTCGTAAGCCCTGTTAAGGAAAGTATCTCGAAGATCAGATTCGGACAGAAAACTACAGCAGTTATCCGCTTTCAATAAGGAGGTAAATACCAGAGTACATATCACATAGGGAAACTTCCTCTTACGGATTACCTTGAGATTGGGAACTATCTCCCGCATATCTAGGAGCACACAGCTAACAGGGAAATCCCCTTCTACAGCACAACTCCTAATTAGAAAAGAATCCCTATGAAGATTTTCTTCTTAAACTACGCCATCGATGGCCTGGTCGAACCAGGACTCCCGCACTATAAATAAGACATGAGGTTGGTAAGCTAAGGTACGCTAAAAATTCCATTTTTATAGCATTACACCTTCCTCAAATCTCCTGTCTGACTTTAGCATCTGAGTGCCATCGGCCACAACAACGATGGTACGTGGCTCACGTGTGTTCCTTGTCCAGGTCAGCAGTAGGTCAAAGCGATGAGCGAAAAATGATTGCATCGGTCGTCCGTGGGGACAACAAAGTTCCTAACCTTTTACTAGCTCCATTTCCCTTCAAAATACGAAGATATGGTGACCACTAGATCACGCAAAAACGGAGAACAAGGGGACATGTCAAACGGTCCGACTGGTACCATACCCCTGCTCTCCGCAGCCAACAAACGCATGCCCCTACGCCAGCAACATCAACAACGGACCACAGGATAGATATGATGTCATCTCAAATACAACAAATCACCAAAACGGTGGAGGCTCTTGCTCGACAAAACCTTCCACCCACTAATGGATATTAGGAGCAGCACATACCCCTGTCTCCCTAGGACGACAGAGAGTGGGCGTATGAGAGTTAGCCCCTGCAGTGCTCACTGGACCAGAGGAGGTGGCGCAGTTAACATGAAATCGACAATCCAGAGTAGAGAGGCTCGGCCCTCAGAACACCGTCCGCAGAGAGGCACATGACCCAGATGTGTTATACCGCCTTTCAGTCCCACCTTTCGTGGGCTGTATTATGAAGGAGGCCCCTTCAAAAAAGTTCACGCATCCGAAGCTCGACTTTCACGACGGGACCACTGACCCATTCGACCACCTGCGCCAGTACCAACATGTAATGGGTTTCAAGGAAGGATCCAAGTCGGTGATGTGTCGAACTTTTTCCACTAGCCTGATGAAGATAGCAGTAACACGGTTCCACAGCCTCCCGTCGAAGTTGATCAACTCCTTCAAAACGCTGGTGAAGGAGTTCTTGACGCTTTTCTTCGAAAGTCAACATACTCGAAAAGGCCACACTACATACTCACTCTGAAACAGAGATCCAATGAGACGCTCAGAGAGTATATCATGCGCTTCAGCGACGAGCTAACACACATTGACGGTTGCAGCACTGATACATCCATGACAACATTTACCGCGGGCCTAAAGAAATGAAAGCTCTACAAAGACCTTACTTTAATAGCGCCCAAATGTACATTATAGAACTCCTCAAGAGCGCCCAAAAGTACATTACTTTAAGAGAGTAGAGGACCGTTAAAAGAGAAATCAAAGGTGAGAAGAAGCAATCCGCTCCTAAAGACAGGAAAGAGGGAAATAGACGCGAGGATGAAGAAACGAGCAAGAGGAAGCGTAATGAAAAAAAATCAGACCCTGGTCGGGAAAGGTAAGAAAAACATCCAACTACGTTGGATCCAGAGTCGTGACACCCCTCAATTCTAGCTTGTCGGACGTAGTGAACTGAACTCCATGAAACCCTGGGAAGATCTGAAGTAGCCCCCAAAGCAGCACGGAGACCCTTCCAAGCGTGACAACAACAAGTCCTGCTCGTACCACAAAGAGGGCGGCCATGATACCAATGACTACAAGAGTCCGAGGTATGAGATTGAGTATTGGATCCGCATGGGCAAGCTAAAAGAATTTATGAACCCTGAAAAGTGATCAGAGCGATCCAGGGACCGGAGGGAGTCAGTTATAGATATAGAGAAGGAGACCCCGAGCATAATCTATGTCCTTCATGGAATCAGACCGAATGAAGACCAGTCGCACAGGTGCCACAAGCAGACTCTACTGGAAATGTAAACACCACCCGCGGACGAAGACAAACGCATTTGCTACTAAAGGGTTCAGAGCCCCATTCCCACCTTGATCTTAATAGACAAGGACCTCAAAGGAGTCCGAGCACCGCACAATGATGCCCTAGTCATTTTGGTCTCCATTGCAAGGTGGGAAGTTAAGAGAGCCCTGGTGGACACAGTGAGTTCGCTCAACGTCTTGTTCTACAACACGTTCCGAAATATGGACCTTAAGGAAGAAAACCTGACACCTTCAGAATACCCACTGATTGGATTTAACAAAGATAAATGCTTCCCGATCGGGAAGATAAGGTTAGCTGTAGTGGCAGGAAAACCACAACTGAGAAAAGTCTTGTTTCTGGACTTCATGGTAGTAGATGCACCGTCTATCTACAACCTTATTTTGGGAAGACTATGGCTCCACCAGATGGAGGGCAGTAGTCTCCACCCTTTACCAGTGCGTCAAGTACACTGTTAACCACTCTAAAGAATCAATATGTGGAGACCAACCTACGGCATGAGGCTGCCATTATGCTATACTGAAGCAAATAGAATGTTCCCAGGTCCAACCGGATCCCATAGTGCAATTTGAACCAGAGCCGGGCCTAGTGACTTCAACCCATCAGAATGGAGAGATTAACGCAAGCATGAGTACAACCCCTCCCCCCCTCGACATTCTGTCGGCGCGGAGTTTAACTCCCCCACAAGGCTTACTCTTCAGTAGCCTATGTGACATCAGCAAAATTCAACAATCCACTAAAAGAATAAACGATCCACAAGAGCCATACGAATTCATTTCAGAGCCAGGATCAATTTCTCTCCTCCAACAGTTAGTCTATTTCAGTTGCTTATTTCTCTTTCTATGGTCAATATAGAGTTTTAGTTCTTAAAAACTTATGTGATTGCAAACATTCAATAAATAAATAAAGAATTACGCAAACACACTCTATTGATTAGTTGATAGATGTAACAACTAGCGCCAAGAGGCGGATACAAAAGACTACATACTACAAACATTTGAATACGACGCTACATGGAGTAAGGATTCTCTTAAACAGTACGACTACATAAAGAAAGTGAAGGAACCCAAAAGTAAACTTCACTCGACCCCTTTTCATAATCAATGAAAAAGGGCAGAGGGGGCTAAAAGCACAAAGCGATCGATTGCTCCATTGAATCACCCAATGAAAAGTGACCCGTTGACGACAATGCAGATCCTACAAAGGACTGCTAACTTCCTCAAACGGCATCCTACCTCATTGCAGACTTCCTCAAACGACATTCGAACTCCCGAAGGAGGCAGATGAGGATGGCACAAGCGATGAAGCAGTCGAGGTTTCACATTGTTGTCAAGCGAGGACATTTTTCCCATACACGGTACCAGGTGACTGAGAGATATCACCCCCGCAAGCATCACACATTCGCTAACACTTCGATAAACCATAAGCTAGCAGTGGGAACCGCATACAAGCTGACACAACAACACAAGGTAATACCAAGGCTCCTCCCTTGGGAGGAAATGCGTACTTCTTCTCCGCAATACGAGAAGAAATTACGAGATCTCAGTGAATCAACTACGTGCCCACCCAGAATTGGTGACCACACATAACAACGATTATCATCGTGCCTGATCAGTGCAAATGTCAGAACATTCAAAGACTTCAATGATAGAGACTTCAGCCTTTGGAAGACCCAAAGCATAATCTTCAAGCAAGAACATTACAGGATATACGCTCCGCAAAAGTTAGTGCCTACAATGATTGAGGAACACCATTATATAGACATGAGGGTTCACTAAACGAGCGCTTCAGCATTAACTGTTAGCATTGAATACCGTATGGGAAACGAGGAGACGACAGTTCTGAAGGAAATTGTGTAGACCACATTCATCCAATTAAAGGTGTTGCACGCAACCCCATCAATTGAAGGGAGTATTGATACTCAACCATCTCGCAGTCTACGCCGTACACGTGCTACCTTGCGATCTACGCCGTACGCGTGGCGTAATTTGGGTAAGAAACCCTACTCTTCCTTTGCAGGCCCATTGGCCCGACCCACTAGTCAAACAATATCCTACCACATGCCTGACACAAGGACTAGAAGTCCTAGTCAATTCTGACACCCGGATCACACCTGTGGATCACCGGCTGATTCAAGGTAATTTTATCGGCACAATGCACTACATCTGCAGACATAGGTTCGCATGGCCTCAAACAGGTAGAACCTTTCCCCAACCAGGTAAGCATAGTCAACCAAGGCTAATGAAAATGACTTCTAGCTCATCCCGACACCTAGTTCGTCTAGCACGGATCTCGAAGGTTTAGGAAGTGGGAGTCGAATCAGCTTTATCACACCTGGTGACGATGCCTCGCCAGGGATCATTGCCAACTTTGCGGTCAATGGTCGCCAAACCCAATCAGGTAAGCCTAGCTGGTGACGACTTGCAACGAAAATTTTAGATCAAAGCTCAGACCTGTAGCCCTACTACGCGGGCGTAGATGGTTTGGAAGGCGGGAGCCTAGTAAGTTCTAAACTGATTTCGACGGCTCGCCGCGGGACCATTACTTTTCAGCATGGCCGCCGAATTACCAAACCTGAGCTTGTAGCCCCCACTTCGTGGGTGTAGATGGTTTAGAAGGTGGGAACCAAGTCATTCCCGATTTGATTCCGACAGCTTGCCATGGGACCACTGTTCTTTAGCATAGCCATCGAAAACCCCCAAATTTGTAGCTTGATGCGCACGAGTGTAGATGATTTAAAAGTTGGGAGCCTAGTCAGTCCCGAATTGATTCTAACGGCTTGCCACGTGCCCACTGCTTTTCAGCCTAGTCGCCGAACCCCTTCGTTTCGAACTTGTAGCCCCCACTGCACGGGTATAGATGGTTCAAAAGGTGGGAGACTAGTCAGTCCCTGACTGATGTCGATGGCTCACCACGATCCACTGCTTTTCAGCATGGTCGCTAAATCCTTATTCCTCGAACCTGTAGTCCACTTTTTTCGGACAAGGATGGTTTGGAAGGTGAGAGCCCTAAGCAGCTCGCTATGCGATCACCTCTCTCTTTCGAAGCAGTGGCCGCAAAGATAAATCACAACTCAGTTAGTGTCCTCACGAGCTGGCATTTTATTATCAGCAGAGGTCACTCACGCCAACACATAAATCGTCTAGCCAACACACGGATAGGTACTACATAGAATGCCAACCCGAGGTTACGACGCCTGGCTCGGTAGAAACGCTCTGACGCGTACACTTGGTTATCGCAACTCGATTATAACGGCGATTGCAGCCGACAAATCAGACAAGTGAGAGAAGCCCCCAGCAACTTATTTTAAGGATGAGATACAACATGGGTAATGTAACTCGCGGCTAAACCGTTCACGACATGCCCACTGTTGGACATGACTATGCAACAGTGACTCTGAGTCACCCGCAACATAAATGGTCAACCTCTCGACTGCAGACAAACCTCTCGGCTTCTTATTGATCAAACCAACCTATGCCAAAATAAACGACAAGGCGAAAAGGAAGACACACGATAAGAATAGCAACACAAAACGGATGAACGTACTTAAAATAAAATTGTTTTCATTAAAAGTCGAAGCAAAATGGGTACAAGTATACAAAGTTTACTCCTTATCAGAAGAAGGTACAACATCAGGGTTCGAACCGCCCTATTAGTCTGATGACGCAAAGGCAACGGATAGGTCTACATACAACATCTTCTTATAACGGCCAAGATCCCATTCGAGATGCTCCTCCTTCATCAGCGCCAGCAGCTCTAGTTAGCCGTGTACAACCCAACAAAAATCGCACTTGCCTTGTTCCTGCAGAAGCTCTTCCTCTCGCGCCTTCTCGTCAGTATGTTAACTCTCCAACAGCTCCAACTTGCAAGTCAGTGCATCAACCTGAGACTGCTCTGTACCCAAATTTCTCTTTACAACATTGAGCTCGTGTTTATCTAATTAGAGTTGGTCATCGGCCTTCCTCGCCTCCTGAGCATTGAACTTCGCATCGGCATGTAATCGCTGCTTTTGAGCTGCCCAATCAGCCTTCTTCAAGACATTTTCTTCAGCAAGAGAATGCAGTGCAGAACGCGCCTCAGCCGCAGCTTCCTGTGTGACCCCCATGTCTCGTCAGGTCCGATCAAACTCCTGCTTGAATCTGTCCCTCGCAGACACCGCCTCTATTAGATCAAGCTCAATGGGCTTCCAGACAAACCCTTTGAGTCTCAACAACCACGACCGACTGCTCCAACCTCTTCTCCTCAGACTGTTTTTTCAGCAGCCCAATTACATAAAGTGCGTCAAAATACAGCGCTTGCATGTGCGAGAAGAAACGTTCCATGGTGTACACCCTCTCATGAGTCGCCTCGAATTTTATTCCAACAACAACCACCTGGCTCAAATGCGAATACCCAACATAAGGTATTTTAAGCCCTTATCCATACGCCCTTCAAGCGTATCCTCCTCGATTTTTTGTGCGTAATCCATCAACCAGCTATGACTCCTGCTTATATGCTTCGTTGAGGCATACTCCATGTCGACCACCTGATGCTAGACCTGAGTGCTCATCCTTACTAAGTCTGGGGCAAACAGGTTTATCCGCGCATCCGAATGAAGCTCTCCCGGATTAGGAATTATGCCAGCACCACCCTTTGCAGTCGCCACTATTCCAAGGCTCTACTCCGCAGGCTTTCCTTTGTCACGAACAACCGACCTTTTAGTGTGAGACGACTTAATAGGATTCGGAGGAAGGGGAGGAAGCGAGTTATCCAACGGACCCTCCAACACCTCGAGACGTAGCTTGGAACGAGACGGTGAGCAATGCGGACTTTGAGAAACTTGGCTTGTGCCACCAAAACCACTACCAGACAGCCCACCAACAAGAGGATCGGATTCCAGAACCTCAGGCAGGTCCTCATAGGAACCTTCTATCAGAATGGTCCTGTGCGAATTGACACCAGCAGAAGCCGCCATCGCAACCCACATCAACTACTCACTCAAAGCTTTTGACTGCGCAGCCCTAAGGTTCGACATGTCTTCAACCCCTAAAAATCGTACGTGGTCCTTCTCCCAGTTAGATACATCGGCCTCCACCCCTGACGGGCCGATCAGACTCACGCTCTTCACTTACAAGAGAAAGTCATTTTGAAGTCTATCCAGGTCTAATGCGGGACCTCTTTAATCTCACGAAGGAGGCAAGTGTCTCGAATGACTCCTCCATATCAGACAAAACAGGAGCTTTGGCCCCAACAACCTTCCTCTTCCTAGAAGAGACCCTATCTTCAGACTTAACTTGTGACGTTCGCTAAAGAGTGGGGGTCACATGCCAACTGCAGAACAGACATTAGCGTCTGGTCGCCCTTTAGAACAAACAACTGCAAGTCCTCGAGGACCCCAAACTTCGTACAGATTTCAGCAAGGCCAGATTCAGAAAGCAACCTGTCTCCAAAAAACTCAAGGCCCTTGGCCAAGGTTGCGTCATCAAGAAAGTCTTGTTGAGCCATTGAGAAGATGAACAATTTTTTCAATCAGAAAATGAACAGAGCAATATCTTCAAAAGTAAATAAAATAGAAAAGTCAGTTTCTGCACAACGGATGACCTAAATAGGGATTAGGTTCCCACCTCTTTTCCACCGAACCGATGCATGTTCGATAAATGCAGCGCGCAGCTCAAGCAACGCTTCAGACTCAATCATCATGAGCGGCGTATCATTTCAAGAGATGACTTAGCGAACCAATGTGATGACCCACTAACTCGAGGAAAGTAGTTGATGATACACCAAAACGATCACATCCCTGAGCCATACACGTGTCATGATGATCTCGATGAATTACGGGCACCAGCGTCAACCCTACACTGATCCGACCCAAGCGGTTCTAAGCCCACTAATGCAGTCCGCCAAATGGACCTGAACTCTCACAACTTGCTTAGCCCGTATGTCTCACAACTATCCCCAATACCCGTAAGCCTTGTTAAGGCAAGTATCTCGATGATCAACTTTGGACAGGCAACTACAGTAGCTCTCCGCTTCCAACTAGGAAGTAAATACCAGAGTACATATCACACAAGGAAACTTCCTCTTACGAATTACCTTGAGATTGGGAACTATCTCTCCCGCGTATCTAGGAAATCCCCTTTTACAACACAACTCCTAATTAGATAAGGATCTCCACGAAGATCTCCTTCTTAAACTACGCCAACTATAACCTAGTCGAACTAGGACTCCCGCACTATAAATAAGACATGAGGTTGGTAATCTAAGGTACGCTACAAATTCCCTATTTACAACATTGCACCTTCTTCAGATCCCTGTCCGACTTTAGCATCGGAGTGTCATTGATCACCACAACGGTGGTCTGTGGCTCACGTGCATTCCTTGTGCAGGTCAGCGGGTCAGCAGGACTAGGTCAAAGCAAGGAACGAAAAACGATTGCATAAGAACCCATGAAAATTTATGCTTTTTATAATATAATTATTCTTGTATCACATAGAGAATGTTTAACATAAAAAAATGTAAGTTCATTGGACCATAAATTTTATATGACACTTAATATTATTATGATGAAAGTTTTATGTACATAAATTATACATTATTGGTGTGTGAGCAATGTGAGATGAAATTTTTTGTTATTATTCATTGGAGGACATTTAGTAAATGCTCATCCAATCTCGTCCCAAACCCGTTTGGGATAAGACGAGGCCAGGATGAGGTCTATGCCATCTCGATCTCGAACGAACGAGATGGAATAGGGATGGGATCATTCATGTTCCGTGCCCACCACTATTGATAGATTGTCACGTCTCTTTCTAATATGAATTTAAAAGACAAACATTTAGGTCTTGATTGTTTATCATTCCTCTTGATATTGTTTGAGTTGAAACTAACTTACTTTATGAAAGTTTGAAGTAAAATTTATTTTTTGTTAATTGTCACTCTCTAAAAGCTCGAACTTATAGATAGGAAAATCTAATCACATAACAAACTTAAGTGAGAGTGAAGACGTGCAACTACATAGCGGTTGAGCATATCAATAATACAACTACTAAATATCATTATCTCTAAAAGTTCGAACTTGTAGATAGGGAAAATCTAATCATATATCAAATTGAAGCGAGAGTGGAGATGTGGAACAAAGGAAAGAACTAAGGGTGTGTTTGGTTGCATGGAATCCTATGCCATGGGAATCCATGAGAGGGCCCCTACATTTTAGGCTAAATTGACATATCACTCCACATCCACCATTTGACCACATTTGATTTTGTGATCAATGGTGGGAATGGAAGTCCCATGAACATGGGAATCCCACTCCTTGGTCCCCCAAGGCATGTGATTCCCATCATTGATAACAAAATTAAATAGTGTATGTGGAGTTATACCTCAAATTAGCCTAAAATATAGAGGTCCCTTCATGGATTCCCATAACATAGGATTCCATGCAACCAAACACACCCTAAGGGCGGATGTTGGCCATGGACCCCCTAACATTTTTAAAATCTTGTATATATATGCAAGATTTTGATACTAATTTGGAAGAAGTTTGAACTTGCCCTGAATTTGGATTATTTTTTCAGCAAGTTCAAATTTTAGCTATTTAAGCAAACCAAAACTTTTTCCCTCCATGATTCACGCTCACAATTGTTGCTGTTTGAGAGAAATTTTTTGCACAATCATCCACTATCCTAATTAGTTATAGTTTCCAAATAAAACTCAAAAGTCAATATATGCAGTTTAAATAGGTAAAAATCTCTTAACCGATTTATATGATTTTTATATTGTATTTTTAAAAAAAAAAAATTATGACTTTTATATTGTTGATCTATCCTAATTACTTGTCTCTATGTTCTAACTTTCTGACGTGAATGCTCTTAACAAAAACGGCAAAAACGGCAACACACGAAACAAAATGGGCATTTGTTAATTTTGTTGTGCTGGATTTTGTTAATTTTTTTAATAAGCATGAAAATTTTACAATTAAAATGAACATAATTCTCTTTGCTGAACATGGCTCGGTCCCCCTTAGGGAAAATCCTGGTTCCGCCCGTGTGGTAATACATAGCAATTGAACGTATCAATATTACAACTACACCGAAAACTCAAATGAGCATTGCCTTGGAAGGAAAAAGGCTCATGCACTGAAATGGGGTAAGATTCCGACATTTTTCATTCCAAATTCTTGAACTCTATCTTCTTAAAGAATAAGATCTTTAACCAATCATTTCTGAATGAAAAAATGTATGAAAATGGTTGGTAGTATAATTAAACTCTGATGCTGAGTTTCACCAGATTAGAAGAGAATCGGATCCATAGTGGATCAGGAGGTGGTCCAATATGTATTGTATATTCAGTGACAAATTTACATTGGGCTACTAGTGTACCAGTGTGGTGTGGTGTGGTGGGTTGGAGATCTTGAAACTCAGTAACTGTTGAAACTGGAAATTAAAGGACTGATTTGCTTCAATTACAACCACCAGGAAAAGAAATAGGAGTGCTCTTTGAGTCTTGCGTGTATTGTGGAGCAAATGGACCTCACCAAATGGAATTGGCCATTACTATGCATCCAACGCGTTTTTACACAGTAAAAAAATGCATAATGCAAAAGTTTATGGCGGTTATATAAATTTGGGTGTTTGGTTGACTTTACGAAAAACGGTTATTAGAATTTGAATTAAAGACCTTCGCATCTCCAAGTTATAAATTTTTGCAAAGCTTTGCGAAAGAAAATCTCCCTCATCACATTGCAAAACTCTCATCACTTCCTCTTACCCGGATTCTACTTCCAACTCCTTCATAAACACCACAACCACCCCCACCTCCACAACTACCGTCATCACCATCACCAGTGCTGCCACCGTCACCACCACCGCCACCTCCACCACCACCCGCTCCATCATTGTGTGCCACCATCATGATTACCAAAATAACCACCATCGCCGTCATTGCCACTATCGCAACCACTGCCAACCCCGTTACTACAACAACCACCATCACCATCAATATAATCACCCACAACTGATACCACCTTTATACTACTACCACCATAACCGTTGTTGCCGCCATTATAACAAAACTATCACAACCACCGCCACTATCAATACCACTACCATCACCATCACCACCACCATAACATAATCACCACAACCACCACCCCCTTCACTATTGTTATCGCCGCAACCACTACAGCCATCACCATCATCATTATATTCACCAACCACCATAGCTTAACCACCACCATTTAAAAATCACCTCCATTGCCACCACCACCACCATCATCGCCCACATTCGCAATCACTATCACCACAACTACAATCGCCGCCACCATGACCATGCCACAATTACAACTACTACCACCATCAACACCGCACAATCACTTGTCCGATTTGCATAAATTTTCTTTAATTACAATCAAGTGCCAATAAGGTAATACATTGTAAATCAATGCAATACAAACTAATACATCTGCATTAATTTGCAAAATACATTATTTTACATTGTACCAAACGGAGCCTTATTCGAAACTTATTACTTCAGTGCGAGTTCCATTATATATTGGTTAGAAATCGAACATGCAAGTAGCTCTGAATAAATCGATGGCAGATCAAATATATAGGTAATGGTTACCTCTCGAACAAACCTAAGAGTTCCACACAGAGAATTTAATTTAGAGAAGATTTCAGTTGACTTGAAGATGAATTGAAGTCAGGCTCGTCTGATCAAATTAAATTTGTTATGAGCATTATAAAAAGCAAATTGATTATGGGTTAAGTATTGTTAACCGGCTAAGAGCTCCTCGTGTAAAACATTAATAAAATGTAGGCGAAAAACTTTTGTTGGTAGAAACTAGAGCAATGTCTTATACAAGAACTGTGTTTGACTTGGGTATTTTATACCTTGTGTATTTTATATGCACCATTAAACTAACTCTCGGGTTACAGTGGCTGATGTCTTGGTTTTAGAATAGGAAAAGGAAAAAATGGTGATCATATATGAGTGATAATCAATTTAGAGAAAATGAGTACTAAGTCGTTGTGATTATTAATAGATTATTTATTTATTTCATAAGATGGTGAAAGATTAGTTGAAAACTAATGATGGGTTAGTGAGTTGAAATCAAGTATTCTCTCAACTTTAGTGTAGATAGATTTAAAAATAACTTTGTACGCTGGTCTACTCTGAAATTTTATTTTAAACATGATGTATCACATATGTTACTTAAGACATGCATGAATATGTAAAATATACTCTACTATTTAAGTTGACTGATTGCTAATTGTAGCTCGATTGGTTGGACATTCACTCTCCTTGTGAGAGGTCGTGGGTTTCGAAACTCACCACTTAGGATTTTGTGAGTTTTTCACCCAATTATTAAGAGCACATGTGCTCCGCCGTTGATAAGCCTTCAGGAATTGAATGTAACTGCTTAAATGGACTATATCGGAGCGAAGCGAAAGCAAGTCTTAATCCAAGGTGAAGGCGATAGATCAGAGCGAAAGCAAGTCTCCATAATATTGTAGACTTTAGGCCTGGTTTAGTTAACCCACCCCATAGGGTCAATTATGTAGCCTTCCAGCAAGGATTAATAAATAAATGAAAAAAGTCAACCACCCAATAAATAAATAAAGAGTGAGACTAGGGAACGATGTTTTGCAACCAGGATGATGTGGCATCATTAGAGGAGTTTTTTACAACCTTGAGATACACATAAAATCTTTGGGGATTTCATCATTCTTACGAGATCACACCATATCACCCTGGTTATAAAACATGGTTGCAAAAACATGATTTTCTAGCATTTTTATAAATAAATAAATCTAAATTGACTACTTGCTTGGGAACGAAAACAGGAACAAATTTTTTTTATTGCATTAGCAGTTTGTCATGCATCTTAAACTTGACACTATTATAGCAGACAACATTAAGTCTGTTGACTTACGGTATCAAAAACTCAAAATGAGAAACAACCATAACATATCTATCAGTTGGAGCATGAAATGAACTGAATAGAGGTTCAGAACAAACACACTCATTATGCTTAAGAGTTGAACTTAGTTACCTGTGTCTGTGTGTCATGCTATCAAGTTAAAAGCAAACTATTTTTCCTTCTTCGACGCTATCTGTATTCCATAGTCTGCATCCTATTACCAACCTAAATAAATGATTCCAAACCCAGAAACACCCAAAACTCATATGATCATCTACTTGCTACTTGCCTTTAATCATTTTATATATTTGGCTTACTAATCAAGTGAACCAATTGGAGTCATTTCATTGAGTAGCTAAATGAAATGACTTTGTTCATCTCATATTCCCTTGGAATCCATACTCAAAACTTTTGGAGATACCTTCAACTGAAACTTGTGTTTGCTAACATGTCACTCTACTAAATGGGTAGTTTTGTAACAACCCCCAAACAATATCATTTTTGTGATGTAACAATCCACCAAATAATTTCAAGTCAAAACTAAATTTAGACAAATATTTGAAAAACAATTTTACAAATAAAGTAATAAATAAATTGGATCACCATGAATAGTATCACTTGCAGCACCATACTATTCATGGTGATCTAATTATTGTATCACTTCGTTTGTGAAACTGTATGAACTGTTACAGCACAACAGTGATACATTTTTGGGGGTTGTTATAAATATGTGAATTTGGTAAAGTGTCTGCATGTTCATCACATTTTTATGCAGTGATGATGACTATGATGATGACAAACAACTCTTACTTGTCGAACCAAAAGGTTGTGATTCATTTTACCGCATATTGAAGGAAGCTATGCACTTTGATCCAAAGATAATAAAATCAAATCCAACTAATGAAAAGTTTGTGTTGATATGTGAAGGGAAATGTGTTAGAATGGGAGAAGAAATTTTTTTCTTTATTGTTATTCAATGTACATCAATACATGAGATTATATACCAAAAATATAAGCTAAACTGGGAAAGAATATCATCATCTTCTTATATACAAAAAATCCTACAATATCTTCCTATATAGAAAAGATCATATAATATAATCCTATATATAGAAGATCATATAATCTTTGTATATACTAATCAAATTCAATCATGGATCCTATAATCTTGCATAATGGTATCATTGTGGCACTCCCCCTCAAGTTGGAGCACATGTCATTAATGGCCAATCTGAAAAGTGAGTTGTGAAATACTTTGTTCGTGACTGCTTTGGTGAGAACATCTATAAGTTGATCCTCGGATCTAACAAATGGTATAAGCTCAGTGATCTTGGTTTCGAGTTTCTCCTTGATGAAGTGTCTATCAACTTCAATGTGTTTGGTTTTATCATATTGCACTTGATTATAAGTAATGTTTATTACAGCTTTGTTATCATAATGCAATCGATGGCCTGTTTGGGTTTGAATCCCAAATCCCTCAATAAGTTCCTGATCCAGAGTAGCTCACATACTCCATGTGTCATACCCCAGTATTCTACTTTAGCACTTGATTTTGATACCACCTTTTGTTTCTTACTTCGCCAAGAGACCAGATTTCCTATCACAAAGGTAAAAAGTATCCAGATGTGGATCGCTTGCTGGTAACAAAACCAACCTAGTCTGCATCAGTTTGACCCTCAATGTCTAGATGACCATGTTTTTAGAATATCAATCCTTTACCACGGGATGACTTCGAGTATCTTAGAATGTGGTTTACAACATCCATTCGGGCTTCACTTGGTGCATGCATGAATTGATTTACCACACTTACCGCATATGCGATATCAGGTCGAGTGTGTGCGAGATAGTTTAACCTGCCCCAAGTCGAGAGTTCACCTCCATTGGGGTATCTACTGGTTTGCTGGCAAACTTTCTAGTTTCAATCAAAATGTCAAGGATATATTTTCGTTGTGAGAGAAATATTCCTTGCTTTGAGCGAGCCACTTTAATGCCTAGGAAATACTTCAAGGCACGAAGGTTTTTCATTTCAAACTCACTTTCCAATTGATGCTGTGATGCAGTCCTTTCTTCTGAGTCAGCTCTTGTTACTACAATGTCATGAACATATACTTTAAAAGGGTATTGATGATACACCAAATCGTCCTTTAATCCGCGTCGTACCGTGTCATGATGATCTCGTCGGCATAGCAAAAGCAAGTCCGATTGCCCACCCAATCTGGCAAAGCCTAAACAACACTAAGCCCATCTTAGCATAATCCAAAAGGTTGGATCCAAATTGTAGCGCCCTACTAAGCCCACACGTCACATGGTAAAGCCCAATACCAGTAAAGCCTAATCAGGCAAGTATATGGGGGATCACTAAGTCGGGTAAACTAGCAATACATTGGTTTCGACTACGAAGCAAATACCGGAGTATAAGTCGTGCATGGAAACTTCCTTGCTTGGACAATACTCCAAAGGGGAAACCTCTCTCGTAGATCTAAGAGCACAAGTTGTGTAGGAAAACTCTCTTACATTGACTATTCCCAACTAGGAAAGGATCTCCAGCAATATCTCTTTCCTTAAACTACGCCACCAAAAGCCTAGCCGAACGAGGACTCGCGCACTATAAATAAGAATAAAGTTGATGAAGAAAGGTACACTAAAGAACCCAATTTACTGCTTTAAGCCTTTTTCAAGCCTTATCTGACTTTAGCATCGGAGTTCCATCAACCACCACAATGAAGGTCCCTGGCTCATGTATGTTCCCTATGCAAGTCCAGATCAAGGTCAAGGAGAGTAAGATTTGAAAACATCAGTTTGGCGCCGTCCGTGGGGAATGACAAAGTTCTTTGAAAGATAGTGATATCACCCTTCCTCACAATCCAAAGAGATGGTGACCACGAGATCTCGCAACATTGGAGACATTCCTGAGCCCTCAAACGTTCGTACTGGAAAAGAACCACTAGTTCCCTTGAATCCGGCAATGCGGAAGGAATAAAATCAGACTCTCGCGCCTGTAAGAGCCACGGTGGATGCCAGGGTGGATCTACTGTCAACCCAGATGAAGTAGTGACACTGCGGTCAAGGCCTTCTCCTTAGGAAGTTCTACGATTTCCTCACTCTGAAGCCTCCAACCGATATGGCAGACTTAGTGACGAGTGCCCAGAAGTACATCACTCTCGATGAGATGTTGGCCGCCAAGAAGGAGGCGAAGTCTGAAAAGAAACCCTCTGGATCCAGAGACAAGAAGGAGGGAAAGAAATATGATGACGACGATAGAATGAGGAAGCGCAATGACAACAAGCTTGACTCTTGTCGTGCAAGGAAAGATAAAGACTCCAACTTCGTCGGGTCTAAATCCATCACCCCGTCAACCCCAGCCTGCCTGACATCCTCAACTCTATTAGTAATTGGTGAGTGCTAAAGTGGCCCACCAAACAGTGATGAGACCCCTCCCAGTGCGATAACAACAAATATTGTTCCTTTCACAAGGAGGGCGACCATGACACTGAGGACAACAAATGTCTCAGGAGTGAAATAGAATATTGGATTTAGAAACGGAAGCTCAAGAAGTTCCTAAGCTAGGAGAAAGGCAGGACTAGACAAAGAAGAGGGAAGACTCTGTTACGGAGATAAAAGAGAAGCTCTTGGCATCATATATGTGCTACATGGAGTCGACTCAGAATGTGAGCAGTCCAACATGCCCAGTAAGAGAACGCTTAACGAAATGCGGGTATAGCCCACCTACGAAGTCGGACAAGTGCTAAAGTGCAGTATGCACGTATTCAAGGACCTCCAAGGCATTCATTTTCCTCACAATGACACCCTGGTCATCTTGGTCCTTGTTTCAAAGTGGGAAGTGAAAAAAGGCCTTGGTGGACACGAGAAGATCTCTAAACGTCTTGTTTCGCAACGCCTTTCGCAATATGCAACTCAAGGAGGAGGACTTAACACCCGCCAACCACCCCATGATCAGGTTCAGCGAAGAGAAATGCTTTCCTATTGGGAAGATCAGCCTAATGGTAGTGGCGGAAGAGCCACAACTACAAAAGTACCTTGTCCAGGAGTTCATGGTGGTCGATGCTTCGTTTGCCTACAACATCATCCTGGGGAGGCCTTGGCTCCACCATATGGAGGTAGTAGCTTCTACTCTGCACCAATGCATCAAGTACACTGCCAATCAGGCCCAAGGAACTACTTGTGGAGATCAACCTTCAGCGGGAGACTGCCACTACGCCGCGCTGAAGTAGCTAGATTGTTAGCAATTACAGCTCGGGCCCGTGAGACAGACACTAGGCTTAGATAAGGGTAAAAGTCACCCCACGCGGACAAAAACAAAGCTCTGAAAACCAAGGCTCGATTGTTATACGAGCCGAAAATCAGCACTGGATATACCAACCAATCCAGTACAAAGCTAGGTAATAACACTTCAGCAAACAAGCGCCTATTCCAAAAGCTGATAACAAGCAAGGAACGACCCGCCCCAATGAAATTCAATTTTCAGGTAACTTCGTTAATATTGGTGAAACATGACACTTCGCCAAGGGAACTACACAGTCTAAGCCAGGACCGTCCGCATCTCTATCAGGATCAAATTAGCTTAATCCCCACTTAAAGTCAAAATATCTTATTGCCTTGATTTTTTTCTCTTTTTCAGTTAAGAAGAATTGTTCGCACAAACCTATATTCAAGGAATAAAATAGACTATTGATTACAAAGAAAAATATTACAAAGCTTGCCCGACTGACTAGTACAACAGTTTTTATATTGTGTATCCAAGTCCGACGCAAGTATCGATCTGCTGACTTCGCTCCGCCAAACTACCTTCAGAAAAAGATTTAGAGGTGAAAATAAAGTACTTGAAGAAGGCTGCAAGAATGCGCTTAATTCTTTGCTATGTTGATCTGCCTCGCAAGGTTGATTTAAAAGTTGCAGCAGAGACACTCGAATTTGACTGTAGACATCTTTGAACCGCCAATCTGTCTTGCAAAGAGGAACAAAAGGAAACAGAAGAAGTTGGTTGAGGATGTCTCTCAAATGTGTAATACCTGGGGTGGTGCAGAGTTAGCACCCCAGGACCGCATGTCGCATCAGCCAAAGTTCCGTTCCGCCAATTTACATTCTGGTTGTGGCATCACGAGTAAAGCCAAATAGATACTTTAGGAATAAGCCACCCAAGGTTGGCCGTGGGTGTTATCTCTGAGATTGAATGGCGCTCGATGCCATCTGAGCACCGAAAGATGGAAGACAAACTTGAACCCTGAGGAGGAGTCTGTACTTCTTCTTTGCAATATAAGAAGAAATTACAAATTCCCAACAAGTTGGATGCTCACCCAAACTAGGTGGCACCACATAATAGCGGGTCTTGTTAAGACTCATCGCTGCAAATGTCAGAGCATTTGAAGACTCCAACAGCGAAAATCTTTTTTTAGCCTTTAGAATACACAAAGCATATTTCTGAAGATATGCATTTCAAGAACATTATCTACAACATTCATTGCAATGCTTGAAATGGCGAACACTAGCCTATATATAGGCGCGACAGTTCATGAAACGAAATCAATCAATAGTTATGTCAGCATTAAATGTCGTACGAGAAATAGGGAGGCGACAGTTCCAATTGTAACTGCATGAGTCCACATTAATCGAATTAACAACACTGCACGCAGCCCCATTAACTAGGGGAGTAGCCGGCGCTGAACTATCTCGCAATCTACGTCGTACACCTGGCATGTTGATCTTTACAACACGGCCCGCCAAATAATGGGCCCAAGCAAGTACCCTACTAGATCTGGCCTAGTACACGTAAAGACATTAACGGCGAAGGCCTTAAGCGCCCATGGGATGCAGAGCATGCCTACGGTTATATTATCAATAAATCAAAGGTATCCGCTCTATTAAGGTTTCGTTGCTTCATTAAACCTAGATAAACTCAGTCCGATCAGTTTATAACGATCCGACTCCTAAATCAGATTTATTGGTCTGACCTCCGTGTCGAACTACAAGGCAAATTAAGTAAGTCAGGATACTCAAGTCAAACTTACACGTCCAAGGCCAAGTAGAGGCCTAACCTTACCAAAGCTTAGTCAGTTTCGACTGATGGCGAAAGCTTCTAGTCCGCTCTAACGACTAATTCCTCAATCGCGGATGATGATGGGTTAGAAAGTGGGAATCTAGTCAGTGCTCATGCAGCTTGATGACGATGGTTTACCAGGGATCATTGTCTAACTACAGACAATGATCGCCAAACCTGATCAAAGCTTAGTCAGTTCTGACTGATGACGATGGCTTCTGATCTAGTTTAAGACCATAGTTCGCTGCGCGTGATGAAGATGGCTGAGAAAGTGGAAGCCTAGTTAGCGCTTCAATGCCTAATTAAGACGGCTTGCCAGAGATCATTGTCCAACAACAGATAATGATCACCGAACCAGACTAAAGCTTAGTCAGTGACGACTGATGACAACCGCGCTAATGTCAATGGCTTCGAAAATGGGAGTTTAGTTGGCGCTCTTGATGCCCGACCACGATGGCTTGCAAGGTATCTTTGCCCGACTACGGGTAATGATCGTCGAACCCTACCTCTCTAAGACTGTAGCTCACCAAGCGCAAATGAAAATGGCTTAGAAAGTGGGAGTCTAGTTAGCGTTCTAAACACTTGATCACAATGACTTACCACTACACCAAAAGGCCAGTTTAGTTACGCCGAGATGGCCACGGTTCTAAACCGTGGGTGTGTTTGCCACGGCACAAAACCGTAGCTATAATTACCAACGGCTTAAAACCGTGGGTAAAAAAAAAACTGGCCACGGCTGAAAACCGTTGCTTCATTTGCCACAGCCAAAAACCGTGGCTATAATGGGCAACGGCCAAAAACCGTTGCTAAAAAAGAGTGGTTTGCACGTGCGCGTGTGTTGGGAGGAGTTTCGCGCTCTGGCGAAAATTTCCCGCTTTGGCGAAAAAAATTTGGGAAAATAAAAGGTTTGCGCGGTCATTGCGAATTCGATTTTCGATTTTCGACCTATTGCGAAACAAATTGGCGCAGAGGAGAGATCGAGGAGCAGAGGAGAGATCGAGGTTTGGCGCAGAGGAGAGATCGAGGAGCTTGAATATCAGAGTCAGAGAGAGCTTGAAAATTGCACGGTTTGGTTTCGCCTCCTTCCATTTTCATTTTAGGGTTCCATTTTCATTTCTGGCCATTTGCTGTTGAATTTACACATAATGGGAGATCTACTTTTGGGGTTCTTCTTCATTTGTGATGGTGGTTTTTTCAATTAGTTCTCTCATCACTTCTTCTCTGTATAAATCATATAGATATTTTCGTTGATTTATATCATTGAAGAAGTAATTAGAGCTATTAAAAATAGGTAGATGAGCGAAGTGAAAGAAAGCCTGATATTGCAATTCTTTGTCGATGTCTATTATCAAAGATCAGGAAGGATCTATCGTCAGGCAATATTCAAATCTACCTTTAGCTCTGATTATCCTCTTTTCTCCCAGAAAACAAATAGGATTTATTGGTGACAAGGTAGAGACATTTTTTTTTCTTTTCTAAAGTTAATTTATTTTTACTTTTTCGATTATTTTCTTGAAAAGATGATGGTTGTGTGATGAAGAAAATCATTCGGATTTTGTCTTCCAAACAAAATGTGATATCCTAACCAGCTACTTCTGACTCCCATCATCTATTACAAATCTTTTGATTTTGATTTTGATTTTGATTTGGGAAATGATGAGAAAACAAACGCTTTATCAGAACATCAATTTAATTGAGATCTGTTGAATTGTTTTGCACGTCAGTCTGATCCCTTGTTTATTTATAGTGTTTTAGTAATTTATTTTGAAAAAAAAATGTGTTAGTTTTTTGGTCTCTCCTTGGATGTCTGAGACTTTTTCTGTTCATTTATTGTCAAAGTTTTTATTGACATAAGAAACTTTTATCACTTTTTTATTTCTGAATTTGGGATAAATTATTTTTTTTTCCGACCCGTTACTTTTTATTTTTTTTGGAAAAGGCTTAAGGCTCCACAATACAATACAAGACGTGGGGTTAAATCATCACAGCCATAACAATCCAATCACATTGTGAATTTGATCATCCTCGCACTTAACTTGAAGAGAATGGCATTTGGTTGAAAGTTAATGACAGGAGCTTTGCTAGGGGTCGAGGGAAAGGAGCGAGTCCTCCTCGAGATGAGCGCATTGCTCTAGAGATGCCAGAATGAATGGAGTTGGGAATGTATTTGTTAAGGTATAATTTGCTTATGCAGAAATGTCCATTTAGTTTTCTTAGTATTTATTTTGTTTGACACTTACTAATGTGATGGTCTCGGTGCATTGTGACAGAACTTGGATGAGGCAGTGGACAATTTGAAGCTTTACGATATGTTCTCATTGTATGGAAAGATCATTTCCTGCAAAGTTGCTATGACTCCAGAAGGAACCAGCAAGTGCTTTGGGTTTGTTCAGTTTGAAGCTGAAGAATCTGCGAGAAAAGCTATCGGATTAGTTCATGGCACCATGGTTGATGGGAAGAAGATGTAAATGTTTTCTGACTTTCCCCTAATGTCCATTGAAATTAGTTTCTCTAATTGTCTGTGATTAATGAAATGTGGTTCTATTTGTCATATTAAATGTTGTTTATTTCTTGTGTAGGATCAAAGGCTTTATATGTGGCAAGGGCAATGAAGAAAGAGGAGTGGGAAAGAATGTTGAGCCGCTATTTTGAGGAGCGGGAGGAAAAAAAATATAAATATAAGGTAGTTTACTGGTTATTCATTTCATCACAAACATGCACATTTGCATTGCTTACGAGTTTTTGAAATGTGTCATTCAGGGATTGAATACCTATGTAAAGAATATAAATGATGATGTGGAAGAGGAAGAGTTTAAGCAACTGTTCAGTATGTGTGGGACTGTGCGCTCAGCCAGTATGGGAGGACTGCAAACCCAATCTGTAAGTGATATCTTTCTATTACCCCCTGAAATTTATAGGTCATGTTTGTCTGTCATTGAGTACTGACTAATTTTTATACTGCAGGGCTCTGAAGGACTGCAAACCCAATCTGTAAGTGATCAATCTGTAAGTTTTATTTTATAGTGCATACACCATCCTATAGTATATATCTTATGTATGAAAATAAAAGAAAAATTTGCCAAAAGGATTCTTTGTGAGGATACTCTCATCTTCCTGCTTTTGTTGAGTTTTGGAGTTTGTGATTTTATTAGAATTGTTGGATACAATGTTAACTGGAGCTTTTACATCTCAGCAGGCAGATAAACATTATGGTTTTGTGGGTTTTTGGCTATGGTTCATTGGTGTGGAACCCAGGATTTGATTTCGATGAGAAAATCATAGGCTACATTAAGGATTACAAACGTATTTTTGATCTTGGTAAGTTGATATATGATTTCAAGTTGTCAATTAATGTTTTTCATTTCATATCATAAGATCAGATATACTCTTGGGGATTTTTTTGAAGAGAGTTATTGGTTACATTTTTTTTCCAATTTATACATGTTTCAGCTTGCATTGATCATAGAGGTACCCCTGAACATCCAGCCAGAACTTGTACTTTGGAGGCCAGCAAAGGGTCAATTTGCGTAAGTGAATTTGAACTTTTGAATGTGTTCATGAGTCTTGACATCTACTTAATTTGAAATGCTGACATTATTTGAGAGAAACCAATGACCTAACCTGTTGATTTTTTTCAACCTATTTGTTGGGAAGTTTTGGAAAGAACTAGTTTCCCCCAAAATGATCTCATTTGATGTCAAAGTATTAAGCACTATCACAGTATGACTAAATAACTGCAGATTGAAGGCATCTACTTGTTTACTGCTATTGACTTTGCCTATAATCTTTATTATTTCAGTGGGGTGCTGCATTCAGTGTCACTGGAGGGCCTGAAAAAGAAAGATTAGCTATGGAGGTATTTATCTTCATATACACCTTAGCAGCATCCATTTAGATTAATTTTTGTTAGAAGTCGAACTTATATTTTTGGTTTTTGCTTTTGTAGTATTTGGAGAGAAGGGAATGTGAGTATGACCAAAAGACTGTTGTGAACTTTTACAAGGTGGGCAATGTCTTTAGTTTGTATGTAGTTGCAAATTCACTCTTTGATTGATTTATTAAGTACTTGTTCGGAGCTGATTTTCCTAAATTCAGGATGAAGATGCCCTAGAACCGGATGTAACAAGAGTGATGGTATTCACATCCACTCCGGACAAGGTATCAAACAAGTACTATTTAGGGCCTGCTCCATTGGACGAAATGGCTAGGTAAGTTAGGAATTAGTATATGTCTTAGATTGTTTATTCTGATCTTAGGTTTTCAGCATCTGATTCGCCGTGATCTTTTCAGACAAATTGCCACTGCTTCTGGTCCATGTGGGAACAATAGAGACTACCTATTTATGTTAGAGAAGGCACTGTCTGACATTGGTGAGATACATTTTCCAAATGTTTTTTTACCACATTTTTTTTTAAATTACTCAGCCAATAAAAAGAAAGAAAGAAGGCGAGTTGAACTGCATCTTTATTATGATATTCGGATATTAGTACTTCTTTATCTCACAATAAGAGTCCAGTTATTCAGATATAGGTATCATTGCAGGCATTATTAACAACAAGCTGAGGGAATCATGTAATAACTCAAGTATATAGAGAAATAATGGACTTGAGAGAATCATTTAAAAGAGAATTAATGGACTTGAGGGAGAAAATGAGAATCCCTTGGCAAAAAATAAGCACTTTATGATAGGGGGAGCATATTCTGATCAGTCACCATTTATGTAAGAATATTATATACAATATATAAGTGATGGTTGTTATATATTGCTGGCACATTTCTTTGATTGATCCAAACAATAATTGTGATTTTGGTTTATATGTCAGCACAATGTAATCCACAGTCTTAAATTATGTTTGCACTTGGATAATTTAGATTAGAAGGAGACCTCACTTTTACCAAACTATCTCTATCCAACTATGAACTGAATTTGCTTCTTGCATCCTACTTATTCTCCAGTCTGATTCCCTATCCTCTGCTTTCAACAAATTGCATCACCCTGTATGCACAGCTCTTTCCAACACCTATATCTAGTAATGGCCATTGGAGTTTGTCACAGTGGTTTCAATAGAACATGGTGACTACTCATGTTACAAAGTGTTGCCTGTTATCTGGATCATATCACGGCCAACGAAAGATTTCACCAACCAGGGTCAACTTCAGTATTTCAGAAAGGGGTGAGTTTTCAAAGCCTTCAAATCTATGACATCTAACAGAATGTTTCTGAACTTATGGTTAATTTATAGAGCTGCCATATTGACTATGAACCATATTATTGACCAAATTGTTTTCATTGCAGTTTTAATTAATGTTTTTAATTAATTAATTTCTAAGGGGTATGGATCCTCACTCAATTTTGTAAGATCATTGACCAACCTAGAAGTTAAAGGAACCACTGCATTTTTTTTCTCTTTTTCTCTGTTTTTTTTTTTTGAGAAAGTGATTGACATTCACTGCCTCAATATCTCTAGATGAGTCCTAAGTTGATAGTTATTGATGAGCCATTTTCACTTTAGAGACCTAGTTTGACGGTTGGAACTTTAAAAGGTAGCTGATTTCTTGTGGGAGCTGTCTAAATGGAAGTATGAGTTCCCTTGGATTTCAAATCTTCTAAATGTGTAACGGAATTTTACTAGTACTTTGATACAATAAGATTAGTCAGTAGAAGCACCGTTCTACCATTTTCTTAAATGATTGTTGTTGGATATCATTGTCTGTTTTCATTTATTTCTTTTGGGTCTTGTCCTATTGATATCCTTCTTCACGTGCAAAGTTTGTTTTGTATTCCATGTTTCTCTTTCCCTTTTTGTCTAGTGATTCATGGGTTGTGTGAAATTCACGACTAGTTTTCACTTTGAATATCGCAGCACTGATTTTGGGTGATTAATTTTCTCTCAACTAGGTGAACTCAGGAATACTTTGAACAAACATAAAGGACCGATCTTCTCTCTTAAGTGGAACAAAAAGGGTGATTATCTTCTTAGTGGCAGTGTGGATAAAACTGCGATAGTGTGGGATGTGAAGACAGGGGAGTGCAAACAACAATTTGAATTCCACTCAGGTATGTTACTTTATTTTTTGGATTTTACTGTTTGTGTTGGACGGAGTCACTTTCGCTTGTATAAGTTAATATGAACTATATTATTGCAGCTCCAACTCTTGATATTGATTGGCGAAATAATGCTTCATTTGCCACATGCTCAACGGACACCAATATCTTCGTTTGTAAGATTGGAGAAAAAAACCCTATTAAAACCTTTTCTGGTCATCAGGTTTGTTGTTTCTACGATTGATTATTGCATCTCTTTTTGTGCAAAATAATTGTGTGGGTATCTAGTTCTTTTGTCATTTCTTGCATGTGATTAGGGAGATGACCTTCATCCTCGTGTTTGCCCAGCCAGCCGCCCCTGCTGGCTGGCTGGGCAGTCTTGTGTTGCAATCGGATGGGTCACTGCTGCTCGGAAACAGGCTCCGGAACGGCTCTGCTTTGCGGCTCTGTTTGGCCTGCAGGGGCGGTGTAGGCGATTCAGCTGCGAGGATCACAATACGCGCAGGAACGAGGTGCACTCAGCCTGGTTTCTGTCAGTTTCCATTTGCGAGGCTGGCTGGACTGCATGTGCACTGAGCACATAGAAGCTGATAGGAGCTTTCAGCATGGGTTCTCCCCTATTTTGCACGGTGCCCTTGGCACTGCAGGAGCAAGGAGACACGTCGAGCAGGAAGCTGCTAGTGCATGTCGTTGTTTGCGAGGCTGCGCGTCGAGCAGGTGGACTTTTTCGTTTGTATGGGTCTTTCTTTTCCTAGGCTTGTTAGGCTGTCTTGTGCTTGGTTTTTGCAGAATTTTGATTGGGCACCGTATTAGCAGTGTCTGAAAGATGTTTTTGTGTTAGATTTCCTAATTCTAAGCCATTTTCAGGTTATAGCTTTTACTAAAAATTTAGGGTTGTCGTTCTGGAGGAACCTTTTGGTTTATTGAATAATCCTTCTCAGTTTACTTGGTAGGAATTTCTGTAAAAAAAAAGCACATAATTTGTAATGCATTCGACTAATGAGCACCTCATATTGCATTTTAATGTTAGTGTTTCACCTTGAGGCCCATTTTGAGGCCTACGCCTCCCTCGTTTTTTCAAACCTTGGTTCAAGTTAGATGGTCTTTACTGGTACTTAAATAACCACATTATACAAGAGTATTCTTGTTTTACTGATGTCAAAATTTTTCTAATGAACCTGAACATTTAAGCAGGACGTATAGATGTTTTTGTCATTTTGGCTTGAAACTAACATGCAGGACTTATACATCTGATTGTGATTGATTAACGGAAATAATGCCAAGTCTGCAGCATGATTGGCCACACAATGTGCAGAATTTGCTCAATCTACTGTAATTAGCTCCATACTCTTTATGCCACTGGCAGGGGAGTACAATGTTGGGTCAACCACAGCGAGGTCCATGGCCTGGTTCTCTTCCGCAGTTTCATCCGGTGCTCCTCTCATTTTTTTAAACATCCAGACTAAACAAGTTGTTGCAACCTCAGTAAGTACTAATAGTTTCTTCTTTTTCTTTGTGTGTTTTCGAGCATTCTTAAGTTTTATCCGAGTTAAACACCATAGCATTCTTAAGTTATTTACCTTACCTCTTTATGTACAGGTAATGTAGGGTCTTGCAAAATCCATAGCATGGGATGGTATGGATGAACAACATTGTTGCTGTGCTGCCAATGGATTAACAACATGCCATTGCATTTGGTCTGATGAAAATTGACGAAGAATGGCGCATTATTGAATTTGCTGAAAAAGCAATTGCTGGAATTTGCGGATCAGAGGTTGTGAATGATCTGAATTGATGCATGTGCTGTAATGAATTGTGAATGATCTAAATTTCTGCTGTAATGAATTGTAAATGTTGCTGCTGTAATGAATTGCTGGAATTTGCTGATCAGAGGTTGTAAATGTTGTTTTTAAATTTATTAAAAAGACATTAAATTTTACTTACCTGATGCAAGTGCTGAATTATACTTACCTATAAGATGTAATAAAAAATCATTTGATAGCAAAAAAAAAAAAAAAAAAAAAATTGAATTTTTTTACTAGCCACGGCTTAAAACCGTGGCTAAAATTTTAGCAACGGTTTTAAGCCGTGGCAAGTCTGGCCACGATTTTAGGCCGTGGCTAAATCATCTACCATCCTGAACATAAAACCGTTGCTAATGGGGAAATTTTAGGCCACGATTTCGCGACGCCTTTATAGCCCACGCCTCTTAGCCGTGGCCATCGGTTACCCCCACGGTTCCAAACCGTTGCTGATGGGGAAATTTGGTGTAGTGTACTAGGGATCATTGACCTTTTGTAGATATGATCGCTGAACCCTACTAAAGCATAGTCAATTTCGAATGATGATGACAGCTTCTAGCCCGCTCTAAGACCATAGCCCGCCAAGCGTGGGTGAAGATGGCTTAGAAAGTGGGTGTCTAGTCAACATTCTCAACCTGTAATCATGATGACTTGCTAGGGATCATTGTCCTTCCACAGAAATGATCGCCAACTCCTACCAAAGCTTAGTCAGTTCCGACTGATGATGACAACTTCTGGTTCGCTCTAAGACCGTAGCTCGCCAAGCACGGGTGAAGATGGCTTAGAAAGTGGGAGTCCAGTCAATGTTCTCAACGCCTGGTCACAATAACTTGTCAGGGATCATTGTCCTTCCGCAGACATGATCGCTGAAGCCTACCAAAGCTTAGTCAGTTTCGACAATGACGACAAATTATGGTCCGCTCTAAGACCGTAGCCCGCCAAGCGCGGGTAAAAATGGCTTAGAAAATGGGACTCTAGTCAGTGTTCTCAACACCTTATCACGATGACTTGCCAAGGATCATTGTCCAACTACAGACAACGATTGTCGAACCCTCCCAAAGTTTAGTCAGCCCCGAGTGATGACGATAACTTCTAGTCCCCCTTACATCCTAGTTCGCCAGAAACGAATACATGAGATTTGTAAGACCAGTCAGAGCTCAAGAAGCTTAACTCCGACAACTCATAGGGACCATCATTTGATTATTTTTAGCGATACACACGCTCGACCGCTGTCTGACCAGTTTGCTTAGAGTAGCAATAACAACTGTTGGTCCGAACTACAGCTTGGTCCAAACTACAGCCTGATTCGCAAATGACGAATTACAATGGTGGAAATCGAAGACGGGTGATGGCTTAGCTCGTATTATCTATCATCAGCCGAGCTTATCTCCTCGCATGAGTTTTGCCAACTTACAAGACTTGGCCGACACAACTCCCCGATCTCTAAAGAGTACTAACCAAGATTATCACAACATAAGTAGTTAGAATTCTCAGCAGCAGATCATTCATATGACTTCACGACTCAACACAACCTCATGTCTAAAAGCTAGTAGCGAAATAGGACAAAGTAGAAAAAAACCAGCAGGGAAAGTCAAAAAATACATAAGTTCAAAATGATGTTCAACGTATTATCTCTTATTGATAAGTAAAAAATACAAAGTTCACTCCTCGTCAGGAGGAAGTTTAGATACAACAGAGCTAGATTTGGCAGATGCATTCGCACGCACTACAGCTCAAACGCCCTGGTCTTGATCACCTTCTTCTTCTAATTGATCACCCTATTTTTCTGATTGATCGGAGGCTTCCCCAAACTCCACGAAAGACAATTCTTTATAACGAGAAAGGTCCCATTATGGATGTTTTGCCTTCATAAGTTGCAACAGCTCCAATCGTCCACGAACAAATCTGTTGAACTCAAATGTGCCTCCGGCCTTCAGAAGTTTTTCCTCGCACACCCTCGACTTAACAAGCTCTAACTCCAGCTGCTCCAACTTGCCCGACAGTGTATCAGTTCTAGACTGCTCAACACTCAAGTTGTCATTCCCAACACTTAGTTCATTCTGCACCAGAAGAAGCTACTATTCTACTGTCCGCACACTCTTGGCATTGGAGTCGACGTCGATCTCTAGTTGCTGACATCGAGCAGTCCACTCGGACTCCATTTTGGCCTTCTCAGTTTTAAGAGCTTGCACCTCAGCCTGCACCTTGGTTGCAGCCTCCTGAGCAAATTGTAAGTCACGAAGGACAAGGTTCAACTCTTCCTCGAACTTGTCTCTCACGGACATTGTCCCTACTAACTCGAACTCGAGCATTTATAAGCGAATCCTATGAGCCTCCTATCTTGTCTTCCAGACCTCCTGATTATTAGCTGATTGGGCAGGCCTCCCTTCCTTAAGTTGTTTTTTTAGTGATTCAATTTCACGGAAAGCATTGGAGTACGACTTCTGCAAGTTCTCAAAAACCCACTCCATGGTAAAGACTCTCTCATGGGAAGCCTCAACCTCTGTCCTAGCGATGGCGAGTTGGTTCAGATATGACTTCCCCGGAATGAGATATTTCTGCCTCTTGTCCATGCGTTCTCCAAGCGTATCACCTACTGGCATCAGACCACAATTAGCTAGCCAGTCATTCCACCCACTGATATGTTTTTTGGAGGTATAAGAAATATCAACCTCCTAGTGCCAGGCTTGGTTGTGCATCTTCAACACATCCGGAGCGAATAGGTTGATCCGCACATTTGGATGGAAGTCTTTAGGGACTGGAATCACTCCAGCATCGCCCTTCAATGGCTTCACTGTATCAGGGCCCTCGTCCACCACTTACCCCTTGCTCACAACGATCGACTCTCTCTCATGAGCCGACTCCGAAGTAGTTGACAGGGAAGAAGAAGTGAGTTATTTCTCGGACCCATCGTCACCTCAATATACAGGCAACGCGAAGGAGACTTCTCGCCATAGGGCTACAGTTATACGACTCTTCACCAAGCCGGGAAGACTTGTGATCCAAAGAGGGGTTGTACTAAAAATATTTCAGCAAAAAAGGACGAATCAGACCCGCATTTGAAAAAACTGCCACACCCACCTGCAGCAACAGGTTAATCATTATCTTCGCATGTTCGGTGCTCAATTTCTTTACATCATCTACCCGCATTCGAGGCATGTCACAAAAATTTTCTAACCCTGCTTCATCCTTAGAAGAAAGGGGCGTAATTGGAAACCTCCCTACAAAAAAGTACGGATAACAATTCAATTTGCAAATAACACTTGGCAGGATCGAGAATGGAATTAAACTTACTCTGTTGCCTAAACTCTCGCTCGATCGGACGACCGACAAACTCAAAATACTGCGAGTCCGCAGAAGTTATAGAAAAATATTTCTGCCAGAACTTGAAGTCATTAGGCAGATTACCAAAGCAGTCCGACAACGTCAACACACACACGACATGCTCATTTATCTGATGATATGTAAGCAGTTGGATCGCCCTCGGAGACACTCGCACACCAACATCCTTCACCCTAATCAGAATGGTGATTACTGTCTTATCCCTGTTCGACACCAGCTGAGGAGGCGCAATACCGAGGTAAGCCAAAAAGCTCCAAATTTTCTTGATGACAGGAAAACAGACGCCCGATTGAAGCATACCTCGGTGCAAACAGCTAAATCCTTTCGGAGGAGACAACGACGTCTTACCGACGCCCAATGTGAAGAGCACCAAATCATCAGGGATCCCATATGTCCCATTAAGGCTTTCCAAATTCAACTCAAAAAGTGACCTCTTCTTGAAGAACTTATGGCCATTAGCAAACAGTTCATCAGAAAGCTGATTTTGGCCTACCATTGAAGAACGTACAAACTTTCGATCACGGAGGTGGGGTAAAATCAAAAGCACGGAAAGAAAAATGATAAAGCAGAGTCTCCAAGATCGAAGAGTAAAGATAATAAACATTGCAGAAAAGGGGATCTATATAGAAAACATAATTCTCGCCTTTTTCTTCGAGCAAACGCACTCCCATTTAATGAAGCGCGCCGCTCAAGAAAACGGTTCAGACTCAAACCAATCATGACCACTCAGGTCCTCTACAACATGACTTGATGGACTGACGAACTGGCCCACCAACTCGGGGGGAGTAGCTGATGGTACACGAAATCGTTCTTTAATCTGCGTCGTATGCATGTGCTGAAAATCTTGTCAGCAGAACGAAAGCGGGCCTGATTGCCCACCCAATCTGACAAAGCCAAGACAACACTAAGCCCATCTTGGCAGAATTGAAAAGGTTGGATCCAAATTGCAACGCCCTACTAAGCCTATATGTCACATGGTAAAGCCCAATACCCGCAAGGCCTAATCAAGCAAGTATCTAGGGGATCACCTATGACCGGCATGCTAGCAATACATGGATTCCGACTAGGAAGCAAATATCAGAGTAAAAGTCGTGCATGGAAACTTCCTTGCGTGGATAACACTCCAAAGAGAAAACCTTTTTAGCTTATCTAGGAGCACAAGTCGTGTAGGAAAACTCTCCTACATGGACGACTCCCAACTAGGAAAGGATATTTGTGAAGAACTCTTTCTCAAGCCTTGTCTAACTTTAGCATCGGAGTGCCATCGGCCACCACAATGGTGGTTCTTGGCTCACGTGTGTTTCCTGTACAAGTCCAGATCAAGGTCAAGGAGAGCAAGATTTGACTACATCGGGTATGATCGAAGTTACTCTGCTTTTAGCCAAAACTCGTCATCGACTTGTTGTATCTTCCAAACCATGCTCTGGGGGATTGCTGCAATCCATAAAGAGACTTTCTCAGTTTACACACCATGTTACTTTGATTGATCCTATCTTGCATCCTAGGGGGCCATATAGACTTCTTCTTTTAGGTCTCCATGCAGAAAGGCATTTTTGACATCAAATTGGTGCAATGGCCAATCCAAGTTTGCTGCTAGAGAAAAAATAACTTGAACTGTATTGATCTTAACTATAGAAGCAAAATTTTCCCCATAATCAATCCCATACGTCTTAGTGTAACCTTGCGCCACTAGTTTTGTATCGTTCAATGTTGCCATCTGCCTTGAACTTTACTTTATATATCCATTTGCAACCCACTTTCTTCTTCCCTTTAGGAAGAGTAGTCATCTCCCAGGTGGAATCTATTTGGAGTGCCTCAATTTCTTCATTCATTGCTTGAGTCCACTTAGGATGATTCAGAGCTTCATGCACATTACTTGGAATAGACATAGTGGATAATTGACACACAAATGATGCACATGATGGGCACAACCTATGTGAAAACACATGATTAGAAATAGGGTATTTGACCTTTGTTTTGGGGTCATGGTCATATTGTTGTCTAGGTATTCTTCTAGTTGTATGGGGAGGTAACAAACAACATGTGTTTACTATATGACTTGACTTAGGTAAAGTGTAAAAGGAGCTTGAGGTTTAGTTTTCAGTTACCTGTGGACCTTCTTCATGTCTTGATTGGATTGGTACTATAGTGGAAGTTGTATTTGAAATATTATCCGGAGTCTCCAATCCATCCGGATTGTGTTCTTGTTGTACCCATGTAACTAGTGGGTCAATAGTCACTACATCAGAGGTCACTGTATTTGTAGGAGGCGTCTGAGGTTGTTCTGGAACATTATGCGAGATTTGGATGATCTGATTCAGAGTATCTTCCGCAAAGATAGAGTTTTCCCCTCTGCAGGGGATATTTAGAATCTTCTCCTGAGTAATAGAACTCACTTTCATGGAAGGTAACATCTACTGTAATGTGTGAGGTTTGAGTAGGTGGATGAACACATTTATAACCTTTTTGAGTGTCAGTATACCCACAAATACACAACGCCGTGCACATGGATCTAGCTTACCATGTTGGTGTGGATGTAAATGGACATAAGTAATGTAGCCAAAGATCCGTGGTTCGAGCTTTGGTGTGGATGGCATGGTGAGAAGGGTAGTTAATGTTTGAAATGGAAGTCCGGTACTAAAGAGTATTGGATGATGTTCTTGAGCCAACATGCGGTTTGGTGGGCAATAACACGGTTGTTCAATAACTGATTCAGAACATTGTCGACATGCTCTTATCCATTGTCAAATGGAAGTGTCGTAATTTTCTTTTCAAACTGAGTAACAACATATTGGTGAAATAGTTTGAATTTTGTGAAGACTTCCCTTTTTGTTTTCATGGGGAAAACCCAAGTTGTTCTAGTGCAATCATTTATAAATGTCACAAACCACTTAAAACCACGATTGGTAGAAATTCTTGACAATCCATAAACATTAGAATGGACAACCATAAATAGCACATAGCTTCTATTCAATCTTAATGGATAAAAGACACGATGGCTCTTTGCTAAAATGCAAGTTTCAAAATGAATATATGCTTCAGTAAACTGGAAAAGAAGTCTGGAAATAGCTGTTTCAAATAACTAATAGAAGTATGTCCTAATCATTTATGCCAAAGCCAAATCATCTTCATCCTATCAAACTCGTCCCCTCTAACATGATGTAATTTATTCAATCTCTTATTGCAGTCTTCTGATAAGTCCAAATAACAGAACTTTCCCTTCCTAATACCACATCCAATCATGACGGCCAAAAGCACACAGTGCAATTATGGGAATCAATGATTTGATAAACGGATCACAAGTCATAATCGAGTGAAAGAAGAATTAAGATAGATCTACTCTTAATGATGATGTAAGAGATAGGGACCCTTCTCCTATAACTGAGGAGGGGTTCCATTGGGATTATTGACATGTGTTTGGTTTGAAGGTTTAGTAGAGTGTAGTCTGGTGATACTAGATGTAACGTCATCAGTAACGCCAATATCAATAATCCATTATCTATTACAAGTAAGTGAAGGATTGAGGTTTTGATGTGGCCAGGGCCTTGGAGTTAGATGTACCTGATTGAGGTTTTGATGTAAGCTCTTGGGATAATGCAATGGATGCGAATGAAGTTCTGCTCGAGTCCCTTTTTCGCCCTTTGTGAATCCACACTTCTGGGTAACCATTACCATCATAACAACCCTTAATTGTGTGGTTCTCTATACCATATTTGGTACACTTCATTCAAGGCTGGTTACAAGCTGATGTAGTGGCGTCAAAGTGTTGAATGGATGACCTTGGTTGCTTAGATCATGTGTTGTCCCGTTGGACAGGGATAATCTGGGTCGTTAAATTAACTGCACTAGCACCAGAGGATTGGTCTGAGATGCAACTGTTGGTGATATTCTCGTTCACCGTGATGACGATTTAATGAACGATAAATGTGTTTTTATTTATTTATGGACTGATGTGAATGGGATTGTTGCTACGGAAGCATGTTAGGTCAAAAGGCAGTCATTGATCGACTACTCTGATACCATGTAAAAATGGGGGATTTTAGAATGGGACAAGAAGGCTCTTTCTTTATTGTTATTCAATGTACATCAATATATGGAATTATATACCCAAACACATCTATATTACAATTCATAGTGGTGTTTTACTATTTATTGCTGACTGGGACAAAGTGAAATCGAAAGAATTAGAGATAAAAGATGATTATGATTAAAAGTTGGGAAATGTATTGAATTTGAGGGTTGAGATTCATTTTTCATAATAGCATATTTGTAAATATAAAACATGTAGAAGGGCAAAAATTATCAAAAACTTTTGAAAAAAGTTGGTGGAATATACATGTGGCGAAGAGAGAAAATATTGTGTTTTGCTTTTAACAAAATGAAAATTATCATAACTATTTACATCGTTATCGGATTTTGGTAAAGTTAATATTGTTGAAATGCATTTTTATGATCTTTCCAACAAAATTAATAATCAACACGAGAGCTAAAATTTTTAAAATATATTCTATAATTAAAAAACATATAAAGTATTCACGTTTTTAATATTTTCAAAGCAATGAGACGGGTCGATCATACCCGAAAAACTGAGTCGGACATCTTATGCACATTTAAACAAAAACTTTAAACTTCATATTTTGGTGAATTCAAATATTGGGGGAGAACTCATTCTCAGCGTTAAATTTTTTCTCCAACTGATTAAAATTTAAACAACTGATTAAAATTTAACTGAGTCTAACTCTAAAATTTATAATATATATATTTACCTTAAAATAAGCTTACACTTCAATATTGATTTAGAGCCAAAATGAGGATAGTAAAAGAGGTGTTCAATACAAAATATTTAGCAAAAATAAAATTATATGGAGTGCCAACGACACGGTGCATATTCTAGTGTATATTACAATTTAGAGTAACGTCTTACTATTTATTGTTGACTGGGACAAAGTCAAATCGAAAGAATTAGAGATAAAATATGATTAGAATTAAAAGTTGGGAAATGTATTGAATTTGAGGGTTGAGATTCATTTTTCATAATGGCATATTTGTAAATATAAAACATGCAGAAGGGCAAAAATAATAAAAAACTTTTGAAAAAAGTAGGTGGAATGTACATGTGGCGGAGAGAGAAAATATTGTGTTTTGCTTTTACCAAAATAAAAATTATCATAACTATCTACATCGTTATCGGATTTTGGTAAAGTTAATATTGTTGAAATGCATTTTTTAAGATATTTCCAACAAAATCAATGATCAACACGAGCGCTAAAATTTTAAAATTATATATTCTATAATTAAAAAACATATAAAGTATTTCACATTTTTAATATTTTTCAAATCAATGAAACAGACCAATCATACCAGAAAAAATGAGTTGGGCATCTTATGCACATTTAAACAAAAACTCTAAACTTCATATTTTGGTGAATTCAAAGATTGTGGGAGAACTCATTCTCAGCGTTAAATTTTTTCCCCAACTGATTAAAATTTAATTGAGTCTAACTCTTAAATTTATAATATATATATATTTACCTTAAAATAAGCTTACACTTCAATAATGATTCAGAGCCAAAATGGGGATAAGTGAAAGAGGTGTTCAGTGCAAAATATTTAGCAAAAATAAAATTATTTGGAGTGCCAACGACACAGGACATACTCTAGTAAGCTAACAAGGAAAGAATATCATATTCCTATATACAAAAAATCCTACAATATCTTCCTATAAACAGAAGATCATATAATATCTTCTTATGTACAGAAGATCATATAATCTTTGCATATACTAACTAGGATTAATCATGGATCCAATAATGGTGTCATTGTGACAAAATGGACCATACACAGTTTTTTCGATCACATAACACTTGCTTGTGAAACATTTCTAACAGAACTGTTGCATGTCATTCATCTAAGACTTGGGTGGGCCTTTTCATCAATTTGGGAGGAAGGAAGTCTTGGCAAATATGAGTGAATGAATGTATTTTATGTTCCTGAAGTCCATTGGCATAATATATTTGTGGCTCAAGTATCGGATAAAGCAAACCAGATGTAATATTCTCACTTTGCTAAATGAAATTACTCGAAACAATTGGTTCACTTGATTTTCAGTCCTTTAGTTCTAGTATGCAAGGTTGTCAAAGCGTAAATAGGATTGACAATCGTAAATTAAATGTTTGAATCGAATCGGGATTCAAATCATGAATCCGAAGATTTGAGTTGAGATTCAAAATTGCATAAAACTATTTCTCTATGAAACAAATCCATAGCTAATCAAAATTTATATATTCACAAACATAAATAGTCCAAGTCTATAATTTTTTATTCATAAACATAAGAGTTTCACAATTCGAAAATATCAACTACTAGAGTATGCCCCATGCCGTTGGCACTCCACATAATTTTATTTTTTTTAATTATTTTGTACTGAACACCTCCGTCACTATACCCATTTTCGCTCTTAATCAGTATTGAAGTGTAAGCCGATTCTAAGTGTAAGCTTATTCAGTAAAATTTGAATCAGTTGAGAAAAAATTTTAAACCCCGAGAATGAGGCCTCTCCAATCTTTGAATTCGACAAAACATTAAATTACGGTTTTTGTTTAAATTTGCATTAAGATGCCTGATTCATTTTTTCTAGTATGATCGGCTCGTCTCATTGCTTTTAAAAATATTTAATACATTATGCATTTATTTAATTATGAAATATATATTTTTAAAATTTTGTCCCTTGTACTGATCATTGATTTTGTTCGAAAGATCTTCAAAAATGCATTTCAACAATACTAAGTTTATCAAAATCCGACAACGATGTAGATAGTTATGATAATTTTCATTTTGCTAAAAGAAAAAAATATATTTTCTCTCTCCGCCACATCTACATTCCACCAACTTTTTTCAAAAGTTTTTCATTATTTTTGCCCTTCTACATGTTTTATATTTACAAATATGTCATCATAGAAAATGAATCTCAACCCTCAAATTCATTACATTTCTCAACTTTCAATCATAACCATATTTCATCTCTAATCCTTTTGATTTGACTTTGTCCCAGTCAACAATGAATAGTAAAACACCACTCTTATTTGTAATATAGACTAGAATATGCCCCGTGCCATTGGCACTCCATATAATTTTATTTTTGCTAAATATTTTGTATTGAACACCTTTTTGACTATCCTTATTTTGGCTCTAAATCAGTATTGAAGTGTAAGCTTATTTGAAGGTAAATATATATATTATAAATTTTAGAGTTAGACTCAGTTAAACTTTAATTAGTTGGGAAAAAAAATTTAATGCTCAAAATGAGTTCTCCCCAATCTTTGAATTCACCAAAATATGAAGTTAAGATTTTTGTTTAAATGTGCATAACATGCCCGAATCATTTTTTCTGGTATGATCGGCCTGTCTCATTGCTTTGAAAAATATTAAAAATGTGAAATACTTTATATGTTTTTAATTATAGAATCAGTGTTCTAAAAATCGCTAGGCGCTAGGCGGGCGGCGAGCAGGAGCCTAGCGCTCAGGGGCCTAGGCGGACACCTAGGCAGTCTTAGGTTTTGTATTATAAGTTTAATAATTTACAAAAGTTAAGCATAATACCTTATCAATTACATCCAATTTAATGCCAATATACATATGCAAAATTTAAAAACATGAAAAATTAACAATCATGAACAAAATTTATTAAAACTCAAATCACTGAAGTTCGTCATGATAGGTATTTTATATAAAATTGAATTTGTTGACAAATTTCCAAACCTACTCTTTTATTTTTCTTCAAATTGCATTAATAACCTCAGTCATCTTTGATAAAATCTACATTAGTAAAATTTGTACCGGCAGATCCTTTGAGAATTCCATTAAGTAATCATCTTTTCCTACATTTAGACATATACTGAATAAAAAATAATTAAATAGTTTATTTCTCAAAAAGAAGAAATAAAAATAAAATAATAACACAATCAACCTTATTCAATAATAAAATAAAATAAAAAAATTGCCCAGACCGCCTAGGCCGCCCAGAGCCCGCCCAGACGGCCCGCCCAGCCATTAATCTGGGCGGTTTTTCACCATTCTGATTTTTAGAACACTGTATAGAATATATATTTTTAAAATTTTAGCGCTCGTGTTGATCATTGATTTTGTTGGAAAGATCTTAAAAAATGCATTTCAACAATATTAATTTTACCAAAATCCGATTACGATGTATATAGTTATGATAATTTTCATTTTGCTAAAAGCAAAACACAATATTTTCTCTCTCCGCCACATTTGCATTTCACCAATTTTTTTCAAAACTTTTTAATTACTTTTGCCCTTCTACATGTTTTATATTTACAAATATGTCATTATGAAAAATGAATCTCAACCCTCAAATTCAATACATTTCCAAACTTTTAATCTTAATCATTTTTTATCTCTAATTCTTTCGATTTGACTTTGTCCCAGTCAGCAATGAATAGTAAAACTTACATCTGAATAGTAATATAGACTAGAGTATGCCCCGTGTCGTTGGCACTCTATATAATTTTATTTTTGCTAAATATTTTGTACTGACCACCTCTTTCACTATCCCCATTTTGGCTCTGAATCAGTATTGAAGTGTAAGCTTATTTTAAGGTAAATATAGATATTATAAATTTTAAAGTTAGACTAAGTTAAATTTTAATCAGTTGGGGAAAAAATTTAACGCTAAGAATGAGTTCTCCCCCAATATATGAATTTACCAAAATATGAAGTTTAGAGTTTTGGTTTAAATGTGCATTAGATGCCCTGACCACCTCATTGCTTTGAAAAATAATTAAAATGTGAAATACTTTATATATTTTTTAATTATAGAATATATATTTTAGAATTTTAGCGCTCGTGTTGATCATTGATTTTGTTGGAAAGATCTTAAATAATGCATTTCAACAATATTAACTTTACCAAAATCCGATAACGATGTAGATAGTTATGATAATTTTCATTTTGCTAAAAGCAAAACACAATATTTTCTCTCTCCACCACATGTACATTCCACCAACTTTTTTCAAAAGTTTTTGGTTATTTTTAGCCCTTTTACATGTTTTATATTTACAAATATGCCATTATGAAAAATGAATCTCAACCCTCAAATTCACAATATTTCCCAACTTTTAATCCTAATCATCTTTTATCTCTAATTCTTTCGATTTGACTTTGTCCCAGTCAGCTATGAATAGTAAAACACCACTCTGAATTGTAATATAGATTATTCACTAAATCAACTTTATCACCATAATACGCGAATAATGGCTTGTGATTTGGTTGAGATTTGAGGAAAATATGAGAAATTTAGCGAAGAAGAAGAAAACCCCTAAAAACTTTGAATCTCCCATCTTTTGGTGGAGATACGTGTTGGGTGGGGTGTAAATAACCATAGTGGAGAAGAGTGAAAGATGTGGGGGTGTAAATAAAATAAATTTAGAAGCTCTTTGAATAGAAAATAAACAGTTTCTTAATCTCTAGTATGTGGCTTATGGCTGTTGCAACTTCATTCTGCGAGTCATCACGATAAATACTAGCAGCCGTGTGCCCCCACATCTAATGTATTTGGTGACATGTGATTTATCAATTCAAAATCCAGTTTGGCTCTATGCTAATATAAGTTTCAAAGTTAGCCTACTCAAAATACTATGAATACATCATGAATCAACCAAATGTCATGACACTTCTACTAATTCTGATGTAATTGGGTATATAATTAAGGGACGTTAGTTTATTAGTAGAATCTGGATGGGTTTACTATGATAGAGTTAGGGCACAAGTCATGATTAGGGTTAGGGTTAGTTAATTACTTGTCAGTTAAGTTATTGGCAATATAAATGTGGCATAAAGTCATTATTGATAGGGGGCTGATTGATTATGAAGAATTAAGTTATTAGTTATCTTTTTTTTTTTTTTTTTTTTTTTTTTTTTTTTTGTAGTTTTTGTTTCATTCTTGTTATTTTTCTAGGTTAGATTTCGTCATTTGTGTCGGAGCCGAAATGCTTCTAGTTTGATTTGATTCAAAAGATTCAATGGAAGATCTTTTTGAGGTGATCTTGATCAAGAAGATCCTTGAAATTAAGAGGATGCAACAAGAGCAAGAGAGGTTGAAAAGAAATGCGCAGACCTGGTTGCCACTCACGCCATCTCATGGTATTTTTGGGGGTGATCAACCATTCCTATTGGGTCTTTCAGAGTGCTCTTTTGCACTACCTGGTGTCTCCTTTTGGGGATTATCACAATCATATGCATGGGTTTTCTCCTCACAATGGTATTGTCCCATGCCCCTTTTACCCTCAATCTTAGTTATACTACCCCAACTAATGATACATCAAACCGTCCTCTAATCAACACCGTACACATGTCATGATAATCTCGTCAACGGAACAAAACACCCTATTGCATGCTCAATCCAACAAGGTCCAAACAACACTAAACCCATCATTGGCAGGATCCAGACAGTCGGGTCCGACTTGCAATGAGCCATTAGGCCCACACGTCACGTGGTCTAGCCCAATACTCGTAAGACCTCTAAGGCAAATATCTGAGATATCTACCCATGACTGGCAGGCCAGCAACACATTGGACCCGACTAGGCCAACATCCTTGCTTGGACAACAGTAAGAAATGGAAATCTCTCTTGCAAATCTAGGAGCACGAGTCGTGTAGGAAAACTATCCCACGTGGACAGCTCATAATTAGGAAAGGATCTCCAACAAGATCTTTTTCTCTAAACTATGCCACCAAAGGCCTAGCCGAACAAGGACTCTGACACTATAAAAAGGAAATAAGGTCGATGAACTTGAGGTACACTACATATTTCAAGTTTACAGTATTAAGCCTTTCCTAAGCCTTATCTAATTTAAGCATCAGATTGTCATCATAGTACCAACGGTCGCCACACGATGGTCATTAGCTCACATTTGCTACCTATGCAAGTCTAGGTAAGCAAGAAGGAAGGAAAGTAGGAATCGACTACATCAATTTGGCACCGTCCGTGGGGAATGACAGAGTTCCTCAGAAAAAACAGTAGTACCACCTTTTCCAAAGAATCAACGAGATGCTGACAACAAGGTCTCACACTAATGGAGATGCTACGAAGCCTTCGAACACTCGAACCGGCAGAGCGCCGCCCGTTCCATTACCGCCACGAGAGGAACCTCCTCAGACCTCCATGCCGGTGGTGGCTGCAGCAGACCCAAGGGTGGACATACTTTTAACACATATGCCACTACACCGAAAGGCCTGTTTAGCTACACTGAGGTGGCCACGGCTCTAAACCGTTGGTTTATTTGCCACGGCAAAAAATCGTGGCTATAATGGCCAACGACCTAAAACCGTGGCTATAATGGCCAACGACCTAAAACCGTGGCTAAATCAATACACCAAAAGGCTTGGCCACGGTTCGAAACCGTTGCTTTGTTTGCCACGGCTAAAAACCGTGGCTATAATGTTGCTAAAAAAATGAAAATGCACGTGTGTTGCACGTGGAAGTGTAGAGAAGTCGAGTTGATTTCTCGCGGGCGAAAAAAATTTCGCGGTTACGAAAATTTTTTGCGTTCCCGCTCCATCTCCCCCCAACTCTGCACTCTTCAACCCTTTGTTTCAAATCCTAAATGTTTGTTCCATCTCCCCACAGATATCCCGAAAGCACACACTGATCTCCCGAAACCCTAAAATGTTTTTTGCGTCCAATGCCTCCAATGCTGAGTTTGGTGAGAAGAAGAAGAAGAACACACGCTTTCCATCCCTCCTTCGGTTCAAGTCTCCTTCTAGGTAAGATCCTTCTTCTTCTTTAGATCTCCTCTTCTTCTTCTTCTTCTTCTTCTTCAGATCTGTTTCAGATTTAATTTTTTTTTCTTTCATCTACTAGAGTTCTTTCGCCTCTGTTGGGATCTTTGAATCGCAAAGCATTGCCAGAAGGACTGCAAAACCTCACTGCTTTGAGACAACTAGAGATTTACGGTTGCAGTGAAGAGCTAGAGAGAAGATGCGAGAAGGACAAGGGAGAAGACTGGTTCAAGATTGCTCACGTTGAACATGTTGACATCACAAGCTACCGTTGTACTGGATGGGACTAAGTGAGTATTTGTGTTTCCTAAAGTGTTTGATTATATGCCTCTACAAATTGATCTTTTGATTGGGTTGAATTTTTTTTTTAGTTTTGGTACTTATTCAAGTGTACTGAATTAAACAAAACTGACGAGTTAACTAAGTTTTTTTTTTTTTTTTTTTTTTTTTTAAATTGTCAATAGGAGGATAAGGCAACTAAATGCAAGATCTGCCTGAATGAAAGAAACTTGAATTCATGAATGGAGGTTCCACCCGATTCAAGCTCCTTTAGAGTTAATGGTGAGGTAATTTCTCAACTGGTGACAATTTGGAGTCTTTCATTTTTGCTCATGGTTGAAGATAAGATGTTTGATGTAATGTCACTTAATTTTGGATAGTTATGGATCTTTCTTTGCTACTGGTAAATGTTCACAGGTTAGAATTAAGACCTTTGGGTGGACCGTTTGTCCAGGGAAAACAATAAAAAAAATTTATGAAGAAACTTGTAGTTGTCTACCTAATAGTAAAACAACCCTCCCTAACATGAATTCTTGGGTCTGCCCTGGTCAGAGTCCATGTAGAATAAACCATGGCTGAATGGATGAGATGGTGAGCAGACAAAGAAGCTGGAGAGAGTTGGCTGGAATTGGTGATAAAATAAACAATTTAGATCATATCATGCACCATCTTCATCCAGGAATTGCTGTCATCAAAACATTTTTAGTGTATTTTCAGTATAGTGGTTTATCTTTGATATATGAAGTTTCTTTTTACAATTTAGATCATATCTTATTTCTCAACCATTGTAATCAGGGTCCCCATTCTGATTTTCTTTAGACCAACTTCTGGAAGCACGACCTGTGTTGCAATCATTCAAAATAACCAACTTGTAGTTGCAAATGTTGGTGATTCTCACTGCGTAATATCAAGGAAGGGTCAGGTAAAGTTGTATTTATTTGTTTGTTTTTATTTCTTTTTGTTTTATATTAAATTAGCAAATACTGTAACAGAAACATTTTAAGTGCATGTTCATACTTGTTACACATACATGTCTGCCTGTGGATCATTATGGACCGTTCAATTGGCGGGCATGATGTCGTTTAACTGATTGCAGTCAAATTTTTTTAATTATATTTGGTGTGATGGATAGGATTGTATGGTCAAAATGAAGACTGAATTATCAAACGATGAAAAGATGAATGGCTGTATGAGTCTGTATTGATGCTTAGGTAGGTCTCGGACACAATATATGTTAGCAAATACGATACGATATATAGTCCATTGCTCAAAGCATTGTGGTTTTGCAGGCATACAATTTGTCAAGATATCACAAGCCTGAGCTTGAAGTCGAGAAGGAAAGAATCCTTAAAGCTGGTGGATTCATCCACGCTGGGCGAGTCAATGGTAGCTTAAACTTGGCGAGAGCTATTGGTACTGAACTAGACTACTTTAAAAACTTGACAATATTCTCAGATCATTAATTTCCCAAACCAAACAATAAAATAAGCAGACTTTTGTTATTTCATTTTTCATTGCAGGAGACATGGAATTTAAACAGAACAAATTCTTGCCTGTAGAAAACAGATCATTACTGCTAATCCCGACATAAACACTGTAAGTAGCATGCATTCTAAATCTACTGTTCTGCAAGCTGAGTATTGAATTGGCAATAAATGCATTCTGCTGGTTTTCAATTCAAATCCTCATTCGTTTTGATTCTTACAGAATAAGCATAAGGCAAACCGAACTATCTCTAGTAGCTTTTGTGATTTAGTTTTGGACTAAAGTTTTTCTCACATGTTGTTTGTTATCTTGTTGACTTGTAGTGTTGGGATTCCACACAAAGAAGCGGCAGCAAGATGTTGTGATGAAGTTCACCCACTTGCTAAGGTGTTCAAAAATTTTGCACTGTGATTTATTTTAGAATGACGTGAGATTTCATTGTGAGTTGTGTTTGATTTGGTAGCTTGCATTGTAGTCCTAAACAAAACTCTAGGCACATTTTTCACTTGATATATTGTTTCTATTAAAAGAATACTCAATTTAAAATGTGGTCTCTAGCTGAGAGGCTCTCTTCTAGTACAAAATCCAGTATAAGCTCAATTGACCCATATGCGAATAGGAAGGAGTAAGTAACAAGGATGTCGGCTTGTGTGTCAGTAAGAGAAGTAAATGATGGGAAGTTGTTCGAACATTGGGTCAGATACCTCACTGCTAAAAGTATTTTCAAGTGTTTTTTAATGTTTACATAGCCAACTTCGCGAAAATCTTAAGGATCCAGATTTTCGTCCACTTCTTAGATATTTTCTACTAAACATCAAGTTCTAGCCATCTAGGAGTTTAGTTTGAGGCAGGGGACCTCAATTCTATCAGGTTATATTATAAAAACTCCTGACTGATGTCTTCCTTCATGAATCAGTCTATAGGAGCTGTGAATACTATTGTAAGGATGGCTACCGATGGGAAGCTAGTTGGTTATAATACAGATTGTGAGGCTTCTATTACTGCAATGGAGGATGCATTAAGAGGTACCTTGGTTTGAACCTTCTACACCAGTTTAGAATGTGTCATTTTAATGGATAACATTAGGATGAAAAATATTTGAATCGAGCAGTGATGCACCATCTGACCTGGCTTATTCATAGTTTGTGAAACATGGAAATCACAGCAAGCAGAGGTGCAAAGGGCGTAGCATCAAACAATTCTCCTCTTGCTGGGAAAGTGTTTGTGTTAGTTGGAGCTGGAGGTGCTGGAAGGGCATTGGCCTTTGGTGCTAAAAGTAAGGGTGCACGGGTTGTCATTTTCAACCCTAACTATGGTAAGTTTTATTAATTTCTTCATAAAACAACTATAAATCACTCTTTCTTTATTTACTAACTTTTCATGTAAATTATGTGGAAAGAGAGAGCAAAAGCTCTTGCGGATGCAGTTAAATCTATGATCATTTTAGATTTCAAAAAAAATAAAATAAAGTACAAAAAATTCATACATTTGAAATCGTAATGTTTAATAAAACGACAGTGAAAAAGTGTTACCTGATTTTATTTATTTATTTATTCTCCTTTTCACTGTCTTGTAATTAATCTATTCACAATTATTCATTAATCTTGGTAATTGTGGGAGTAAGTCGCAATCTGCGTAGGAGGTTTTTTTTTCCTTTGTATTTTGTTTTTGCTGCCTGTTTGATGTGAGCTCCTCACTCGTTTTCTTTATGGATTGGTATATATTAAAAAAACAAAATAATAAATAAATTCATATGGGATAAGAGCACATCTGGTTGGTACAATTTCATGTATATCTTCTAATCTTTAACTAGATTTATCACTCTAAATGATGCAAGTGGGAAGTGTTTCTCAAATCAAACCCCTTTCACTTGCTTTGTGGTTCCCTGGTAGTCGATAAGCCCTAAGGCATTGGAGTATTTGTTATACAATGATAGATGTCAGCCCTAAGGGAGTCTTTCGGATTTTGCTTGTCTAAGTCTTCCTTCAAGAGTCTTGTAGTTCTGCTTGCATAGGGGAGTCCTTGACATTTTACTGTTATTGCAGATTTTCATTATTTGAGGAACCTTAGGAACTCTATGGAACCCTTGCTGCCTCCATTTTTCAGCCAGATTTTCAAGTACCTAAGTAATATAGATGTTGAGGATTTGAAAGATCTAAAGTCAGGGTACTCTATCACATTCGTAAGTTATCTCTCTTTTCCCTATATATATATATATATATATATATATATATATATATGAAACTTGGTTTATGTGCATGGATTTTTGTAGACATGTTTATTAGTTCAAATGCCTATCAAAGGACTGATTTTTTGCAAATTTGATGTTCTTGTATAATATAAATGGATTGATGGAGTATATCTTCTTCTTCGTGATGCAGTGAGAGCAAATTTTGAATTTCTTGACAAGCTCGGTGTAGAGTATTGGTGCTTCAACGACAGGGACATTGCTCCTGATGGTAAAACCTTAGAGGTTGGTCTTCCCTCCTACTTTTGTCTTGGTCAGTTGAACAAGTTTTCTTGTCTATAAACCTCTCCCTAAGGCAAATTTATTTTTATTTTTCATAGAAATTGACTGTGCATTCAATTTTTGTACACAATGCAAAGCTAATTCAGTATGAGTGGGTATTATTTAGCATATTACACAACTTTTTGACCTCATCCTTTCAGTTTTAATCAAAATAGTGACTTTTCTATCATCCCCGTTAATGTATATGGATTCCAATGTTAGAATGATATGTAGTCATGATTTTCATTGAGTCTAGTACTACATAAGACTATGATCTGTTGCGGCACTTCTTGCATATCCACCATCATAATTTGAATGATCTATTGTGATAAGGTTTTGGTTTACAATCTGAATATGCATTTTGCTTGGCTGGTTGGTAGGTATGCACAAGATGCACAAGATCCAATTGTGTGAACATGGTTTATCCAATGTTCTGCCAACCACAACCTTGTGATTCAGATTCAGATTTGGTCCATGGAAACTACATTTTGCTTGGCTGGCTACCATGGGCATGAAGTGAGTTAATAGAGCTTACATTTTTTTTGTGGATTTCAAAGTTCTCCTTTTTTTAATTTTTCAATATTTTTACTAGCTTTCTACTTTTGCTTGCAAAGGGTGACATTACTAACTTGGCTGTGAGTTCAAACAACACTTGGGTGGTATTTTTTGAAGTATACTACAAAAAAAAGGCCTTTAGGGACGTAGTCAAAATTGTCACTATAGACAACATTTCGTCGCCATAAATATTGGGCGACAAAATATTAGTCGCTCAAAGGTGACTGAGCCTTATTAGTTACAGAGGTATACATTCATCTGCCATCTTTCCCACGCACTTCTTGTAGTACCATGATTACTAACTTGTTTCCTAACTTCAGATCTATGCTGCTAGAGAAGCGAATATCTGGAATGTTAGTGGAAGGGATTTAGCTAATTCTGTCGTTGGGCCACCGTCTGAGTATATCCCGTTAATGGTAAGCAAAAGTCACAGTTCTGCTAATTAAAAATAATAATAATAAATAAATAATGGATTCAACCATATTGTTATTCTACATGTTAGCTACATGTTACTAGTAGAACTAGGTCACCGATTTAAGAATAACAGTTACAGATTTTTTTGTGCACCATAGAGTTCTCATAAGGTCACCGATTGTACCTTGATATGCACATTGAAAACAATTTGCTAGGCAAGGTTAGACATCTCAGTTGTGGGATTTGATCAAAAGTGGTCAGTTGTGGGAAATTTAGGATCCAGCTTTCCAACCTCGATAAATGCTGCTGTATTACAAAACTGTTTGTTTGACACCCTATATTTAATCTTGGATGGAAATACATAAGACCATCTAACTTATTCTATAATGCATCTTGCTCTCATTGGCTCCTATAGGGAAATGGTACATAAGTAGTATATTGATCTGGTGTTTATGAGGTTTGACCCATTAAAGAGGCGGTTTATTTAATTGCATTTGGTTTTGTTAAATGCCGACATACCACCTAGCTTCTCTATACAGTGAGTTGGTATCTCCACTTTACCGTTATCATCTTGCTTCCTGGGTCCTACCATCTTGATTAAACATCTTTTGGTTTTTCTACTCTTCCTTTCTTACTGTTAACTCCTTTGTCAAAATTTTCCATCAATTTTATGTATGAAACTAAGGATATTATTACGGACCCTTTTCATCCACTTATGTCTGCCATTATAAACTTATAATTCAGTGATGGGACTGGCGAAAGTGGTTGAACGGCTGCTGGGACCCAGTGGGAATCCAGGGTCTGGTCTGGTACGAGACTGTTTTGTTTCGCTGATAGAGGCGGTTATACGTCTTAAAGAAGTTCAGGAAGAGGATGAAAATGAGGATGATGGGGATGAAGATGATGAAGAAGATGAAGATACTGATGATGATGAGGTATGACATATAACATCCATCATTTTTATTATGTGTTTTGGTGTGCAAAAATCTAAATGTTCACCTCAGTAAGCTATCAGGTTTGTCTATCAATGAGTTCATATGTGCTGCAAACTAAGGGATGGGGCTATGATCTACTTTCTTACCACCTAGGAGATCTATACTAATGAAACTTATCATATGATCCTTACTTGTATAATATTTGCTTTCTCTAGGAACAGTGGATCACTATAGTGTGGAAACTTGGTAATTTCAGGAAAATTAGGAAATGTTGCAAAGGTGGCAAATTGATAGTTAGTACTTAGTAATGCCACCCAACAACAACTTCTATTTTTTCTGAGCATATTGCTTACCTTCATCAAAAGTTACAGCATTCTATTTATATGTTCATTTGTTCAGGATTCTGAAGACGATGATGATGAACATGAAGAAACTGAGGAAGAATTTCTAGAGAGGTATGCCAAAGAAGCTGCAGACTTGGAAAATGGGGTGGATTTGGAGACGAGCAGTTGCATGTCATAACCATTCTCTAACATGTTGCCCTTGCACTTTGTGCTACTTGTGTTGTTGGCTTACTTTCAGTATCTGCAATGTCTATTTAAGTTTAAGTCATGAGTGTAGGGTGGTTTATGGTGAGCAGTGAACTGAATTTGGTCTATGTAATTTGCTGCAGAGTGTTCTAGGAATTATATTTGGAGGTGGAGCTGGTACTCGTCTATACCCTCTCACCAAGAAGAGAGCAAAGCCCGCTGTTCCTTTGGGAGCCAACTATAGGCTGATTGATATTCCCGTGAGCAACTGTTTGAACAGTAATGTTTCAAAGATCTATGTCCTTATGCAATTCAATTCTGCCTCTCTTAATCGTCATCTTTCAATGGCATACGCTAGCAACCTGGGAGGATACAAGAACAAAGGATTTGTAGAAGTTCTTGCCGCTCAACAAAGCCCTGAAAACCCAAACTGGTTCCAGGTAATTAACATAAACTATACTTTCTTTCTGTGGTTTGTGTTTTCTAAACTAACATAAAAATGCAACTTATAGGTAAATCTTACTACTGAGGTTGCATATTTTTCCTTCGCTCTTGCTTTAGTGCATATGGCCGTGGTTGTTTAGATTCATTTACTGATTATAAATGGTAATGTTAATTGCTGAATGCTGCTGAATGACATGCTGATTGCTAAACTAGTGCTGCTGATGAATGACAGTAGTATTGCTGTTGTTGCTTAATGGAATGCAGGTTGCTAACACAAGTGTTGTTACTAAAGGGAGCAGGTTGCTATATGTTGTAGAGTGCTATGTTGTTACATGTAATGTTGTTTAGGAAGGATTTCTGTTAGATTAGTTGTTAATAAATGTAGTACTATAAATAAGAAAATTGTACACTTGAGCATTTTCTCTACAGGAGATTAGCTATCTCGAATTGGCTTTCTTATTGAATACAATCCATTCCATTTACTGTCATCAATCCAAAATTACAATTACAAGTTCTTCAGTCTGTAATTTCTCTTCATTGCCTGTATTGCATCACTGTCAGTAGAACTGCATTGGCTTAACACCGTGACCAAAAAATAAATAAAAATAAATAAATACACCGTGACCAGTACTTGCCACGACTTAAAATTGTGGCTAACATTATTGCAACGGCTAAGAACCGTGGCCATGCCTTGCCACGGCTTATAACCGTGGCTAGTACTGGCCACGGCTTAAAACCGTGGCTAAAAATATTGCAACGGCTTAGAACCGTGGCCATAACTTGCAACAGTTTTAAGCCGTGGCTATTCCTGGCCACGGCTTAAAATCGTGGCTAACATTTTTGCAACGGTTTAGAACCGTGGCTAAATCATCAACCGTCCTCGAGTATAAAACCGTTGCTAATATGTTTGCCACGGTTTGTAGCCGTTAATGGGGATTTAGCGATGCCTCTATAGCCCACGGCTCTAAGCCGTGACAATGGGTTACCCCCACGGTTCAAAACCGTTGCTGATGGGTATTTTTGGTGTAGTGTGCAACAAATCGCAGAAATGCTGGAGGCTCTCAAACAACGAAATCTTCCACCTGCAGAGAGAAACCATGAGCAGCAAATGGCTGGATACCTAGAAAGTTCCAGATAACACGTTTAGGAGAGCCGCACTGCTCCAGCAGCTTCTCAAAGGACAAGAAATTGAGGCGCGACCAATATAGACCCAACGTCCGGAGCCGACAGGCGCGTCTCGCACAACCCAATCCGCGTAACAAACCCAAACGTGTTGTTTAATCTCACGGTCCCTCCATTCATGGACCATATCATGGATGAACCACTGCCAAAAAAAATACACACCATCGAAGTTGAAGTCTTACGATGGGACAGGAGACCCATCCGATCACTTGCGCCGCTTCCAGCGTGTTAAGGCGCTTGAGGAATAGTCCAATGCAATAATGTGTCGATCATTCCATGCAAGCCTGAAGATGTTAGCATAGACATGGTTCCACAGCCTTCCTTCGAAATACATCAATTCAGTCTGGATGTTGGCAGTGGCGTTCCTCGCACGCTTCGTGGGTAGCGAATGGCTCAGGAAGGGCCCGCGTTAAATAGTGACCTTAAGCAAAAATAGAACGAGACATTGAAAGAGTACGTCACTCATTTTAACGATGAGTTGACCCTCATCAACAACTATAGTGATGACACTGTCGTCGCGGCTTTCACTTTAGGTCTGAGAAGAGGCAACTCTATGACTTCTTTACCCTAGACCCCTAACCAATATGACAGACTTGCTCAAAGATGCCCAGAGATACATCACCCTGGACGAAATGCCGGCTACCAAGAGAGAGGGGGAGTTACAAAAAAAAAACCCTCTGTTCCAAAAGACAGGAAAAAAGAAAAAAAGAAAGAGGAAAATGAAAGTAACAAGAGGAAGATTCGAGCCTTACCAGACAGGATAAGGCCTCGAATTACGTCGGGTCCAATTCTGTCACCCCTCTCAATACCAGTCTGTCTAACATCCTTGATTCCATCAAGGATTGGAAAGAGGTGAAGTGGTTGCCTAAGCAGCGTGGAGAACTTGCTCGACAAAACTACAACAACTATTGCACCTACCATAAGGAAGGCTGAAATGATACTGAGGATTGCAGAAACCTCAGAGGAAAAATCAAGTACTGGATCGGGAAATGCAAGCTAAAGGAGTTTTTAGGCTCAGACAAGAGGCAGGGTTGAGCAAAGGAAAGAACAGACATTATCAAGGAGATTGAAACGGAAGCTTCTGGCATCATTTACGTCCTCCACGGAATCAAACTCGAAGGAAAGCAATCAAACAGGTCCGACAAGAGGATACTAACCGAGATGCGAACACCATCTCAGTATGAGGACCGACAAGTGCAACACGCACGAGTTCACAGCCCGATCCCAACACTGACATTTACGGAGTGGGATCTCCAGAGGGTACATTTTTCTTATAATGACGCCCTGGTTATCTCTATCCTTATCGCTAAGTGGGAAGTAAAGAGAGCCTTGCTGGATACGGGAAGCTCACTCAGTGCATTCTGAAACATGCAACTATAGGAAAAAGACTTCACACACACCACCCACCCTCTGGTCAGACTCACCGGAAGGAAGTGTTTCCCAATCGGGAAGATCAATCTAATGGTGGTTGCAAGAGAGCCACAGTTATGGAAGTACCTTTTCCAAAAGTTCATGGTAGTTGATGCCCCATCCACCTACAACATTATTCTGGGAAGGCCGTGGTTGCACTGATTTGCCAGTTATAGCTAATGCTCACAAAACCAGCATGTCAGGCATCAGGCTTAGGCAAAGGAGGAAAATCACTCTATGGGGTTGGAGGAGCCCAGAAAGCCAAAGTGCAGCTATGCGGAGATCCAAAAGTCAAAGCTAGCAGCACAATCCAGGCTAATAAAGAGCTAAGTAACGATACTTCGGCAAATGGGCACCAACTCCAAGAGTTGTTAATCAGCAAGGAACTGCTCGCCAGCGTGAAGTCCACTATTCAGTAACTTCACTAGCTTTATAAAAAACTTCGCTAGAGGAACCATGCAATCCTAGCCAGGACCATTTGCACCTCCTTCATGGCCGGATTAGCTCAGTCTTCGCTCGGAGTTAAATTATTTGTTGTTTTGATATCGATTCTTTTTTTGTTTTTTCATTTCATTTTAGAAGAGTTTTATCTACAAGACACATTCCAGAAATAAAACAGATTCTATTGATTGCAATAAGAGTTATTACAAAGCTTGCCGACCAACTAGTACATCAGTTTGTACACTACAAGTATCTAAGTCCAATGCAAGCATCGATCCGCTGAAACAAGGGTAGAAACTTTGATCTACTAATTCGCCTCCAGAAGAGAAGGTGGTGAATGTAAATTTTTCGCAACAGAAGGCGATGGAATGCACTCAATTCATTGTTCTGTCGAATCACCTTGCAGGGATGATTCAAAGGTGGTAACTTGAGCCTCGAAACGAAATGCAAACGTTTTCAACCCGCTCAACTACCCTTCGGAAAGGGATGGAAGCTGGAGCAGCAGGAGGCAAAAGTAGGATGACCCTCAAGATGAAAGTGTCTGAAATGCGGCTGAGCTAATGTCACTGAAAAGAAGGTCGCATTAATTAGAACTCCGCTACGCCAACCTGCCTTCCAGTAGGGGCGCCACGCATGAAACCCAGAGCGAATGAACGCCACAAACTAGATGTTGATATTATCACCAAACAGCAGTGGCGAATGGGGACTCGGGAGCCGCAGAAGATGGAAGATAGACCTATCCCCTGAGGAACAGTTCGTACTTCTTCTACGAAATATAAGAAGATATTATAAAATCTCATGGGATCAATCAGATACCCACCCAGATCAGGCAACACTGCGTAACAGGAAGTCTTATCAAAAATCATCGGTGCATGTCAGAACATTCGAAGACTTCAGTGAGGGAGATCTTCCTTCAGCCTTTCGAAAATCCAAAGCAAACTCCCTGGTAAGATGCATTTGATTAACATGCTCTATTATTCTCATTGTAGTGTTTGAACACATAATAGCTAGCCTATATATAGGTGAAATGGTTCACGAAGAGTCATCAACAAGTAGTTACTTCAGCATTACATGTCGTACAGGAAATCGAGAAATCGGGAAAATGATGGTTCCAATTACAACTGAACAAATCCACATCTTTCTAATTAATGACACTGCAAGCAGCCCCATTAACTGGAGGACTAATCAATACTAAATCGTCTCGCATAATGCACCTTATCCCTGGCACGTTGATCTACAAAGATTTTTTTCTAATTGCGCCCTCAATGAATGAGGCCCAAACTTATGCCCAGTTAGATATAGCCCAACACACAAAAAGAACAAACAGCAAAGGCCCTGAGCGCCACAGAATAAGGAGCGCGCCTACAAAGTGTTATCATCATTGAGGCATCAACTCCACTATTATTCAGTCGTTGTTCATTAAAGCCGGTCAATCTATTATTAGTTCGATCAATCGATCCGACATTGGAATCAGACCAGCATGCGAGCTAAGTAAGTCAAGATACCGAAGTCAAAATTACACGCCCAAAATCTTACATGCGAGCTACGTCAGAACACCTAAGTAAATTAGGACACTCAAGTCAAACTTACACACCCAAAATCTTATTCTGACCAAAGCTTAGTTAGCTTCGTCTGATTACAATAGATTTTGGTCTGTTCTAACACGTAGCCCACCAAAAGCGGACGACGATGGGTTAGAAAATGGGAGCTTAGTTAGTGTTTGTAATACCTAACCACGATAGCTTGCAAGGGACCATTGTCCAACTATAGATAATGGTCGCTGAACTTAACTAAAGCTTATTAATTTTCGACCTATGAAAATAGCTTTTGGTACTCTCTATCACCCAGTCCGTTAAATTAAACGGGTGTCAACGGTTTCGAGAGTGATAACTTAGTCAGCGCTCTGATGCTTGATTGAGACGACTTGCCAAGAATCATTGTCCAAACATGAGCAATAGAGACCAAACCCGACCAAGGCTTAGTTGGTGACGACCGACAACGATAGTTTTTTATTTGCTCGAAGCCTAGTCCGCAAATAACAGATTCCGACGGCCTAGAAAGTGGGAGTCTAGTCAGTGCTCTTGACACCTGATTAAGATGGCTTGCAAGAGGTCACTACTCATATGCAACCAGTGATCGTCGAACCCAGACCAAAGCTTAGTTAGTGGGCACTGATGACGATGGTTTTGGTCTGCTGGAAGCCTATTTCGCTACGCACGGATACTGACGACCTAGAAAGTAGAAGTTTAGTCAGTGCTCATGTAGCCCGGTGAAAACGGTTTGCCAAGGATAATTGGCCAACTACAAACAATGATCATCGAACTCTGCCAAAAGTTTAGTAGAACGACTGACGATGATAACATTAGCTCGCTCTAATTCGTAGTCCGCCACGAACGGATCAACATGGGTTGGAAAGTGGGAGTCTAGTCAGTGCCCACGAAGCCTGATCAAGATGGCTTGCCAGGGACCACCATGGTTGCCAAAACCTGACCGCTTTTTACTTAGTTATAACTAGCGATAACAACCCACAATCCAATTAAGCCAATTTTACGAAAAGCAAATAAAGACGAGTCAAAAGTTTGGTCAAAGTTCTGAAAACTTGACCCAGATGACTCGCAAGGACTACTATCTGATCATCTACAAGGCTGTAAGCACTGGGACCACAGTCTGATTAATACGCTTATAACAACAACATCAAATACTGATGCAACAAACTGCCAATCCACCAGACAGAGGGTGTATTACACTCTCCGATCTCTACAAAGGAGTCTAACCAGGGCTGAACAAACTATTGTAGCACAAGAAGTCAAAGCCCTCAACGGAAGATCAATCTTAGAGCTTCCTAGTCTAGCAGAGCATCTGACAATTAATGTCAAAATAAGACAAAACAGGTAAAAGCTAGTAGAAAAAATAAAGAAGGACAAACAAGTCCGAAGTATTATTCATTTGCAAACTGAGAAGAAAGTACAAAATTCACCCCTCGTTAGGAGGAGAGTCAGATACAATAGAACTAGACTTAGTTGGGGAAGAAGCAGGAAACACATCTATAGGTGTTGCCTCTTGACCCTCCATTAGGGTCGTCTTCTTCAGACTAATCAGAGGTAGCTCCAAACTCTACATATGCAATCTCTTTATAATAGGAGAGTCCCCAGTCGGGATGTTCCTCCTTTATCAGATGCAACAACTCCAGCCTTCCATGCATGACTCTGCTAAATTCAAATGTACCCCGGGCCATGAGAAGATTATCCTCGCGCTCTATTGATTCAACAAGCTCCTACTTCAATTGTTCCAGCTTGTCTGACGGCATTTCGGTCTTCGACTGCTCAGCACCCAGCTTATCATTGGCAATATTCAACTCACTTTGTGCCAGAACGAACAGTTCTTCAGCGTTCTGCGCACTCTTGGCATTTAACTCGATGTCGGCCTCCAATGCTGACACCAGACAGTCCATTTGGATTCCTATTTGACCCCCTCATCATGTAGTGTCTGCAGTTCAGCATACACTCCAACCATAGTATCACGGGTAAGTTGCAAGTCACGAAGGACAATGTCAATTCATTTTCGAATCGATCCCTCGTGGACACTGGCCCGGCCAAGTCGGACTCAAGCGCCTCCAAATGAACTTTTTGAGCCTCTGACCTAATGGACCTATACTCCACTCCAGTATCTGAGAAAACTTCAAGTGGCTTCCTCAACAACTCAATCACGTGGAGAGTGTCAGATTATGACTTTTGCAAGTTTGCAAAGACTCGCTCCATGGTATACACCCTCTAACTAGTGGCCTCGACTTCAATTCCAACTGCGGCCACTTGATTCAGATATGACATCCCCGGCACAAGATGTTTCTGCCCTTTATCTAAACATCTTCCAAGCGTCTCTGATGTTCACATAATTATTACATAATATACCTCCTAATTTATATTTGTTAATGTTTCAAATAGTGTATTTTAGTGTAACTATTTTATTTTTGTACTTTTGTAGGATTTGGAGTTTAAATGACAAAAGTGCGTTAGCGAGGCGAATTTGGAAATTCATAGACAAATTGACAAAGTGGAGCGGGAGACACTCAAACCAAAGATTAAGAGAACCAAAGAAAAATAAAATAAAGAATATTAGTTTTGAATTTTGGTGGAACAAATGAGTAATATGGATGAACATAGCCATACCCACCTTTCAAGCGGTGGGACCCCTTTGTTTGCACTTTGGGTTTCCAATTAGGCTTCCAAATTCTATTGAGTTTCCAATTTGGGCTTCCAAATGTGTTTTCAAAAGAGTTTAGTTTCTTTTAACCACAATAGCAACAGCAAGAGAAGGGAGAGATTTTTGTTTACAATATAAAATTGGGTTTCCAATAGAGTGTTTCTATTTACCTTAAATACATCAAAAAAAGAGGGCATCGAGGAGAAAAGAAAACGCAGGACAACAAAGGAGCCAGAACGCAAGACATTGTCCAGAACACAGCGACGATGCAGCAGTGCAGCAGGCAACGCAACAGCAGCGACGCCGTCCAGCAGCAGCAAAAACGCAGGAGCAGGGAGTGCGTCGCTAATCCACCACGAGCTACCATGCCAATGAAGCTCCACACCGTTGCTGCTGTCATCACCTTCACCATGTGTCACTAAACCCCACACAAGGCGAAGAAGTGAACTCCTAGATGTAACGCACTTAATTGGTATTTGGTTCGCTTTATGCTTTCACGATGAATAACGGTGTTTATGATTTTCATTTTATTTAATATAGGAATTTATGTTATTTTAGTGACAAAGATTTCATCAATTTCTGTGTAGATTATTATTCCGGTAGTTGTCTTTTTCTTCTCCATAGAAGCTTAGTCACGCTTTTCTTATGTGTGGACTTTTTAAGGATCAATTGATTTCGGTAGGTTAGTCATATGCGATCGTCTTATATTACGTTATTGTGTCTGTATATATCGTAAATTTAGGATATCACATATGACCAACCTTTGTGTTTTCTAGAAAAAGTGAAATCTAAAATCCATTTACATTAGAATATATTGGTGCATTAAAGACTATTTTTTCGATTATGTTGTTTGGGATGTGAAACGCGTAATTGAGTCATCTTAGTGAATCAATACTAGTTGGCGTGTGAAATCTAGGAGAGATTCTTGGAACCTTGTGACTTTTCTAAATTTGATTTTTATTAAACTAAATTCAATTTCATAATTTAAAATTGCTGGAATTTCTTAAATTTAGTTTTGTGTAGTTCTTCTTCCTTGACCTTGTTTTGTAGATCGTTTTTCCTCGTGGGATTGACACCCCTATCTTTACTGCAATTGACCGCGTGTACTGTTTGGGCGTAATCAAATTTTGGTGCCGTTGTTGGGGACAAGCGTCACTCTACAAGGGAGGTTTCGGGTATTATCTTTCTTGCTCATTGTTTTATTTTATTTTTATTTTTAGGTTTTAGGTCCATTTTATTTATTATTTTTTTTTCTTAAAAAAAAATTGGAAAAAACAAAAAAGGACATTGGGGGAGTGTGAGTTGGAATAGAGACCACTTAGGGAGACTAATTAGGGTCCCAAATTTAGAACACCCACAAATTCACATTGAGACCAAATTAAGTCCTACTTCTAATTCTAACACCATGAGTAATCACGAAGATGACCATGTTCGGTCGCTAAAGGACTATCTCCACCCCACGCGCACTGCTATTCCATCATGTATCATGTTTGAACCAAATACACCTAAGCTAGATTTTAAGCCGGGTATGATACAATTATTACCCACTTTTCAAGGCCTAGATAGTGAGAATCTTTATGTTCACATTAGGGAATTCGAGGAAGTTGTGGCCACTTTCCACAACAAAGTTGAGGCTGTAGACTCGGTTAGACTAAGGTTTTTTCCTTTTTCCCTTAAGGAAAAAGCGAAGAGTTGGCTATACTCTTTGCAACCAAGGTCTATAGGTTCTGTGGGAGGAGATGACCCAAGCATTTTTTAATAAATACTTTCCTCACCATAAAACCAACGGTCTAAAGAGATTGATTTCTACCTTCACCCAAAAGAATAGCGAGACATTATATCAAGCATGGGAGAGGTTCAAGGATCTTTTGAATACATGTCCATACCATGGGTATGAGAGTTGGCGCTTAGTCAGTTATTTTTATGAGGGGCTCACCAGTAGAGAGCGTCAGTTCGTTGAGATGATGTGAAATGGAGAGTTTTTGCAAAAGGACCCTGACGAGGCCACTGAGTACCTGAACGACTTCGCTGAAAAGGCTCATACTTGGACTGGCCCAAGTGCTACTGAGAGCACGGATAGAACACGCCCAGCTGGAGTCTACCAACTTAGGGAAGATGACAACCTTAGAGCTCAATTGGATAGAGTGACTAGGGAGTTAGAGGCACTTAAGACCAAGGATGGTATGCCCACAGATACTGTTGCCAGAGTTGAGCTACAGGACGACTGTTTTATATGCGGGGGAGTTGAACAGTTAGCCCAGGATTGCCCGACCTTGACTGAGATGAAAGGGGTTTATGAGGAACAATGTAACGCCTTAGGGATGTACAAGAAGCCTTACTCACCATTCTCTAACACTTACAATTCTGGCTGGAGAGATCACCCTAACTTAGGCTGGAGGTCCGAAGCAGACCAACCTACACACTCACAGGCACAACCACCTAGGTCATACCCTGAACCTCCATACAATGCGCAATCGAACAGAAGTTCCTTATCAGACACATTACATGCATTTATAGAGACACAAGGTAAAACTAATAAAAAATTTGAGGTTGCATTGACACAGTTGACAGAAGAAAACAAGGAGATCAAAAGCCAGATAACCAAGCTGACAAGTTCATTAACAGTACAAGAGTAGGGCCAATTTTCGTCACAGCCTCAAGCAAATCCGAATGGCCAACTTATGGCACAAACCTCTACTTCAGACCCTCAAAATGTCAAAGAGGTTAATGCCATCACTACTCAGAGTGGTAAGATTTTAGATGGATCAAGCTCGTCCACAACTATAGGCACCTCCCCAAGTGCAAAGGAGAACATCCCTGAGGATGAGCCCAACAAGAACATTCCAGTTCCAGTTCTTTTTCCTCAAGCACTATGACCTACTAGAAAGAAATCGGAAATGCATGGTGAGATTCTAGAACAATTGAAATAGGTTAAAATTAACTTACCTTTGCTGCATGTGATTAAACAGGTACCAACTTATGCGAGGGTCATCAAGGATCTATGCACTATCAAGAGGAAACATCATGTCAAAAAGACTGTCTTTTTGACAGAACATGTAAGTGCGGTGATTGAGCAAAAAACACCACCCAAGTACAAAGATCCAAGGTGTCCTACAGTCACCTGCCAGATTGGGACTCATGAGTTCGGCCAAGCCTTGTTGGATTTAGGAGCAAGTGTAAATCTAATGCCATATTCTATTTACTTGTGACTGGGTCTAGCAGAGATTAAATCCACATCCATGGTACTACAATTGGCCGATAGATTGGTTAAGAAGCCAAGAGGAATAGTTGAGGATGTCTTGCTGCAGATTGATAAGTTTTGCTATCCCGTCGACTTTCTTATTTTAGATACTCATTCTGCGGTTAATATGGAGTCTACAGTTCTGATTATCTTAGGTCGACCTTTTCTTGCCACAGCTAACGCTCTTATCAATTGTAGGAACGGTCTAATGAAGCTGTCTTTTGGGAACATGACTCTGGAGGTCAACATATTCAATATTAGCAAACAACCACGTGATGATGATGAGTGTCATTATACCTACATGATAGACACGCTGATATCAGAGGAGGCGCTCCTGAGCGCAGACTCTGAAACCTTAGAGTACCTCCTTTCTATTTCTGATTTTGAGTGTTCACTTTATCCTGACAATGCTTTTGATATTTCTGTTGTTTCAGGGTTAAAGGATAAAAGATGACGACAATGGCAACCATGCTTTGAGGAGTTGCCAAAGGAAAGACATAAACCACAACCATCCACTGTGGAAACTCCGAAAGTTGACCTAGCTCCAGTGCCTAAGGGACTTAAACATGCATTCCTCGGACCAGATGATACATTTCCTGTTATTATTTCTTTCGTGCTTGATAGCTCACAAGAAGAAGAATTGATTAATATGTTACGTGAGCACAAATCTGCATTAGGTTGGACTATAGCTGACATCAAAGGTATTAACCCCTTAATATGTTCCCATAGGATTCACTTAGAAGAAGGAGCTAACCTCCGTAGAGACCTCAAAGACGACTTAACCCTACTATGAAAGAGGTGGTGAAAAAGGAAGTCTTAAAATTGTTAGATGCAGGCATCATTTATCCCATCTCCAATAGCAAGTGGGTTAGTCCAACTCAAGTAATTCCCAAGAAATTGGGAATAACAGTGGTGACTAATGATGAGGGGTTGCCTGTTCCTACTAAGGTAGTGACAGGGTGGCGCATGTGCATTGATTATAGGAAACTTAATTCTGCCACCCGCAAGGATCACTTCCCACTTCCATTCATAGACCAAATCTTAGAGCGGGTAGCTGGGCATTCTTTCTATTGCTTTCTAGATGGGTGTTCAAGATATTATCAGATTGAGATTGCATTAGAAGATCAGGATAAGACTACTTTCACATGTCCTTTTGGTACTTATGATTTTCGGCGTATGCCATTTGGTTTGTGTAAGGCACCGACTACTTTTCAGAGATGCATGATGAGTATTTTTAGTGACATGGTTGAAAAATATATGGAAGTATTATTGGATGATTTGACTGTTTTTGGTGATTCCCTTTATTCATGTTTATTTCACTTGAAGGCTGTTTTAAGTAGATGTGAAGAGAAGGGTCTAGTGCTTAATTGGAAAAAATGTCATTTCATGGTTTCCTATGGAATAGTTCTGGGACACATAGTTTCTGATAAAGGAATCGAGGTTGATAAAGCTAAAATTGAATTGATTTCTAAATTACCTACACCTAAAAGTGTCAAAGATGTGAGATCATTTCTAGGGCACGTGAGTTATTATAGGAGGTTCATACAGAATTTTTCTGCCATCTCTAGACCATTAAGTAGCCTCCTGGTCAAAGATGTCGTGTTCTAATGGACACAAGAGTGTGAGGACGTCTTCCGAACACTCATTGATAGGCTCACCTCTGCCCCCATCATGCAGCCACCGGATTGGAATTTACCATTTGAGATTATGTGTGATGCAAACAACTATGCTGTGGGGGCAGTCTTGGGACAACAAAGGGAAAGGAAGCCCTTTGTTGTCTACTATGCTAGTCGAACACTTAATGATGCTCAAAAGAATTATTTGATTACTGAAAAAGAGTTGCTAGATGTAGTTTTTGCTTTAGATAAATTTCGTGTTTATTTTATTGGTACACCTATCACTGTTTTTACTGACCATGCGGCTCTTAAGTTCCTTCTTTCTAAAAAGGATGCTAAGGCAAGATTGATTAAGTGGATTTTACTTATGCAGGAATTTGATCTAACTATAAAGGATAAGAAAGGGGTTGAGAATGTTGTGGCGGATCACTTGTCTCGTCTGGAGTTCAATGACTCTGCCAATGGCCCACCCATCCGTGATGACTTCCCTGATGAACATCTATTCGCCGTTACTCAAGTACCATGAAGGTGCCAGAGGAGATCTCTCTGGTTGCCCCTGTCTACTTGATTTGATGTTCTCCACCCTATCTTTAGTTTAGGTTTTTATTTTATTTTAATTTAGGTTTTTGCTTTTATGTTTTTCTTTTAGTGTTTGAGGTTATTTTAGGTGTTGCTACTGGAGTCCCTCGGAGACCCTCATCCCATGTGTTCCTTTCTCCCGTCAGTATGATTTTCTTATATATATTTTTGTGACTATGAGGACATTGTCTATTTGAAATTGGTAAAGTTTCACCATAGTAATATCACTCTAACCCTCCTTTTCTTTTTCCTTCATTTGTCATGATTATTATTTTATACATTGAGGACAATGTTTGGTTTAGGTTTGGGGGTGATGGTGATGGTGGTTTATTAGATTTTTTGTGCAATTTTCAAAAATCATTGAACTTAAAACGTATTTTACAATTAAACCGAGTCATTTTTTGTGTTCTACTCAATCTCCATTCAATACTTAGATGATTACGGTAATTGTGCAAAATCTTTATGAAAATGCATTTGAAATCTAAACTCTTGGTGAATTTAAAAAAAAAATAAAAAATAAAAAAGGGGTTTTGAGTCTTTCTAATTTTAGAGAATATTCTTATTACCGTTAATTTTGAGAAAACACATACTAACACATGTCACATAGTTATATTAGTAGAAAACATGATATTTGATATTATCCTTATGTTAGATGTATTTCGTGAGACTTTTCAACTCGACTTTTCGTGCACTATAAGCCAAGTCAACATGATTTGAAGTTGATTAGTGAGATATTGAACTAGAAAACCTTAGAATAATAGTGGAGAGTTAACCCTTGTGAGTTTTAGCCATTCTTTATTTCTTGAGGGTTATTAATTACACTCTGATTTTTCTTGAGTTCGCATTATTTCGTTGATGATCTCATTATTCTTGACTTTCTTATTGATTGCTTTAAGAATGACATAAAAATTGAATTTTTACACTGGAACTTCTTGCTTTATTTAGTTGAGATGTCCTAGTACAAACTAGAACTTATGAAGTAATATAGGCATTTCTTTCCTTAAACCATTTTTTTCTTAGCCTTTTAGTCTACCCAATAATAAATATTCATTTGCAGCCATTTGAGCCTTTAAATGGCCTTCTTTTTGTTAACCCCATTCCCATTACCTACTCCAATCAAGGAGTAATACCTATATTATTTTATCCTTACCCAGTTTTCTGAGAATGTATACGGTGAGATATATTTATGGAATGGGCAAATAGAAAGAGTTGAAAATAGATATTTCTTGCGCCCTCAAAGTAAAAGTGTTTGATTGTATAAACGAGGAAAAGCATTTTCAGAAAAAAAAAAAAAAAACATGTAAAAAAGATAAAGAGAAAAAATAGAGAAAAAAAAGGTTGAAGAAGAAAATAATGAAGAAAAAGTTGATGGTGTACAACATTGATTTGTTCTTCAATGCCCTATGTGTTTATTCAAGGGTGTAGCCATTCTCAGGAAATTTTTGTATCCTTTTTGTCCATTATTGTTTGCCATAATCCAAGCCCCATTACAACCTAGTAAAGACCTAATTGATCTTAAGTGAAAGTTGGTTCAGTAGATGTGGAGATTTAATAGGCAAGAACTATGGTGTTTGATTCAACATTCCCAAAAGTAATCCATATTTCTGTCCATGAGATCATATTCATCTCTCTTTGAAAATTCCGTTTTTCATGATGATTATATGTGAGACGTTTTCATTTTTCATAATTTATATTCTTTTTCCTCACATATAAACTGAGTGCCCAATCTCTGAGTGTTTTATTTCTGAGTGACATGAGAGATTTGTAGTCGAAGCGTACTTTCTAAAGGTCATCTCGTCACATCTTTACTATGAGATGAAGAGTTGTGTTGATAAGGTTTCTCACACACACACTTCGAGTTGAGAATGATTATGAAATTTATTTAATCTTTAGATACTATTAAATTATTGTACTCTATTGATATACTCTTGTGACATTTTTAGTTTGATGCTTTTCTTGAATTTTAAGCAAGATGAAAATTACTCTAAAGAAAATAAAGGGGAATGCCCATGTTTTTGCATTATGTTTTTAGAAAATAGATTTTGTTTTATTGAGTCAGTAATGTTTAGATGTAACATTTCTGGAAACCCTCACGAGACTATAACTCGTCCTCTAGAGGTAATCTAGAGGTTTAAAGCCTTGTTGCACGTTAAGGTAAGTGCAACCGTGATTCCTACAAAAGTGAGTTAGGATTTTATTCTTAATTTTCTTTTGCTCGAGGACTAGCAAAATATAGGTTTGGGGGTATTTGATGTTCACATAACTATTACATAATATACCTCCTAATTTATATTTGTTAATGTTTTGAATAGTGTATTTTAGTTTAATTATTTTATTTTTGTACTTTTGTAGGATTAGGAGTTTATATGACAAAAGTGCGTTAGCGTGGCGAATTTGAAAATTCATAGACAAATTGACGAAGTGGAGTGGGAGACACTCAAGCCAAAGATTAAGAGAACCAAAGAAAAATAAAATAAAGAAAATTAGTTTTGAATTTTGGTGGAACAGAGAAGTAATATGGATGAACATAGCCAAACCTACCTTTCAAGGGGTGGGACCCCTATGTTTGCAATTTGGGTTTCCAATTAGGCTTCCAATTGGGTTTTCAAAAGAGTTTAGTTTCATTTAACCACAATAGCAACAGCAAGAGAAGGGAGAGATTTTTGTTTACAATTTAAATTGGATTCCCAATTGGGTTTCCAATAGAGTGTTTCTATTTACCTTAAATACAACCAAAAAAGAGGGCAGCAGAGAGAAAAGAAAACGCAGGACAGCAAAGGAGCCAGAACGCAAGACGCTGTCCAGAACGCAGCAGCAGCGCAGCAGGGAACGCAACAGTAACGACGTCGTCCAGCAGGAGTAGGGAGTGCGTCTCTAATCCACCACGCGTTGCCATGCCGATGAAGCTCCACACCGCTGTTGTTGTCATCACCTTCACCATGTGTCACTAAACCCCACACAAGGCAAAGAGGTGAACTCCTAGATGTAACGCACTTAATTGGTATTTGATTCGCTTTATGCTTTCACGATGAATAATGGTGTTTATGATTTTCACTTTTATTTAATATAGGAATTTATGTTATTTTAGTGACAAAGATTTCATCAATTTCTTCGTAGATTATTATTCCGGTGGTTGTCTTTTTCTTCTCCATATAAGCTTAGTCACGTTTTTCTTATGTGGGGAATTATTATGGATCAATTGATTTCGGTAAGTTAGTTATATGCGATAGTCTTTTATTACGTTATTGTCTCCGGATATATCGTAAATTTAGGATATCACATATGACCAACCTTTGTGCTTTTTAGAAAAAGTGAAATCTAAAATCCATTTACATTAGAATATATTGGTGCATTAAAGACTATTTTTCCGGTTATGTTGTTTGGGATGTTAAACACGTAATTGAGCCATCATAGCGAATCAATACTTGTTGGCGAGTGAAATCTAGGAGGGATTCTTAGAACCTTGTGACTTTTCTAAACTTGATTTTTATTAAACTAAATTCAATTTCATTATTTAAAATTGCTAGAATTTCTTAAATTTAGTTTCGCGTAGTTCTTCTTCCTTGACCTTGTTTTGTAGATCATTTTTCCTCATGGGATCGACACCCCGATCTTTACTGCAATTGACTGCATGTACTGTTAGGGCGTAATCAGTCTCTCCCAGTAGCTCCAGAGCGCAGTTTGCCAGCTAGTCATTCCACTTGCTAATATGATTCCTTGCAGTGTAATAGATGTCGACCTCTTGATGCCAAGCTTGGTTGCTCATCCTTACTACGTCTGGAGCAAATAGAGTAATCCGAGCATCCGGATGAAAATCATTTGGAACTGGAATAACCCTAACATTGCCATTAGCCGTTTTCACTACATCAGGGCCATCTTCAACAACTTTCCCTTTGCCTGCAACAGTCGGCTCTTTTTCACGCACCGATCCATAATCAGTTGCCGGAGAATAGGGAAGCAAGTTATTCGTTGGACCCCTTGTTAACTCAATATGAGGACAAGAATGAGACGGAGCACAATACGAGCGATGACAGTGGGACCCTTCACCATGGCGTTGATGATCGGATGACTCTTCAATAGGTTCATGATCCAAAGAAAGGCGGAGCTTGAAGTCTTTTTTTGAAAATGGACAACCATCTGAAGCTTCCATACCTACCTGCCGCAACATTTTATTCAGAAACTTTGCCTGGTTGGTGCTCAATTTGGTCACATCCTCCACACCAACCATTTGCAGATACTTCCTCTCCGAGTCAAAAGAGAGATAGGGGCCACGACCTGAGCATGGTGCACCTCAGAAACAACAGTTTCATCCTGCATTTTCCTGACAGCAACAAGTCCTTCGAACGAGCCAAGCGCCTGTAGACAAACCTAGACAAAGCACGAGACTTCTTCGTATGCACATGAAAAGGAAGCGCCTCATCGTTTTGTGGCCTCCTCGAAGGGCTCGAAACCCTGATCTTGGGAAGTTTCCTTTTCCTCGAAGCATACCCACCTTAGGGCTTGGTTTCTTTACTCGAAAAAGAGTGGGAGCCACGTGCCAATGAGCCACAGTCCTCTGTGCTCAATATTAGAAGACTTAACGACATATTCTACCTCCAGACGAGGCATGTCGCGTAACACATCCAAAGTTGCTTTATCTTCAGCAGAAAGTGGCGAAGTTGAGAATCTCCTTGCAAAAACCACAACAGGTCCATCTAATATGCAGTTAACGCAAACAAGAAGTGGTGAAGGAGTCAACTTACTCAGTAATCTAAATTCACGCTCGACCGGACGACCAGCAGGCTCGAAGTACATCGAGTCCGCTGGAGCCATGAAACAAAACTTTTTCCATGATTTAAAATCATCAGGCAGTTTGCCAAAACAGTCCGGCGATGTCAGCACACACAGCGTGCTTGTTTATCTGAGGAGAAGTAAGCAATTGCATCACCCTCAAAGACAATCGAACACCTGCGTCCTTAGCCCTAATCAAAGTCCTATACTTGTTCGACACAAGTTGATTGGGCGCAATGCCGAGGTACGCTAGGAACTCCTAGATCTACTTGATAACAAGAAAGTGGACACCCGATTGAAGCATACCTTGGTGAATACAGATAAACCCCTCAGCAGGGTACAATGACGTTAGATCGGCGTCCAGTGTGCAGAGCACCAAATCATCAGGAATCCCATATGTCTTACGAAAGACTTCAAAATCAAATTCAGAGAGCAACCTCTCCACAAAAAACTTATGGCCATTAGCGAATAGTTCATCATGAAGTTGATTCCGGCCTGCCATGAAAGAAAGTACAAGCTTTTGAATGCGAAGGTTAAGCACAGTCCAAAACACAAAAGACAATACGGCAAAGCAGAATCTCTGATATCGAAAGATTAAAAGAGCTATACACCACAGGCAAGAGATCTATGTAGAAAACTGAACTCCCACCTTCCCTGCTTTCAAGCTGGCGCAAGCTCAATTAATGAAATTCGTCGTTTGACGAAACAACTCAGACTCAATCATCATAACTGTACAGTTGCTTCATTAAATGACCTAGTGGACCGATAGGACGACCCACTAACTCAGGAGGAGTAACTGTTGATACATCAAACCGTCCTCTGATCAGCACTGTACACATGTCATGATAATCTCATCAATAGAACAAAGCAGGCCCAATTGCATGCTCAATCCAGTGAGGCCCAAATAACACTAAGCCCATCATTGGCAGGATCCAGACAGTTGGGTTCGAGTTGCAATGAGCCATTAAGCCCACACGTCATGCAGTCAAGCCAAATACTCGTAAGATCTCTAAGGCAAGTATCTAAGAAATCTACCGAAGAATGGCAGGCCAGCAACACATTGGATCCAACTAGAAAACATGTATTAGAGTATAAGTCGGGCAAGGAAACTTCCTTTCCTAGACAACACTCAGAAAGGGAAACCTCTCTTGCAGATCTAGGAGCATGAGTTGTGTAGGGAAACTATCCCACATGGACAGCTCCTAATTTGGAAAGAATCTCCAGCAATATCTCTTTCCCTAAACTATGCCACCAAAGGCCTAGCCGAACAAGGATTCCTACACTATAAAAGGGAGATAAGGTCGATGAACTTGAGGTACGCTACAAAATCCCAGTTTACAATTTTAAGCCTTTTCTAAGCCTTATCTAACTTAAGGATCAGAGTGCCATCGGCCGCCACATGGTGGTCCTTGGCTCACGTTTTCTACCTGTGCCGGTATAGGTAAGCAACAAGGAAGGAGAGTAGGAATCGACTACATCAGACCCACCATAATCCACAATATTTATACACAAACCCACAACCTCCACAACTTCATATACAGGTTATCTCACTTCCATAGTCCATTCCAAGCATGTATTGTTGGGTGCTTTCACCAAATGTTACATTTTTTTATTTTTTGCAGATTGAAATACTTTTGCAACTTAATTGCTTTGGGCGTTTGCAACTATGGAGGGAATTTTTGAGGTCGGTTGACCATGGTTCACCTTGCTAGGCATGTTCTTCTCAGGAATGGTTGGTTGGCTAGGTTGCACACTCCAAGCTTGTGGACAAGCTTTTTCAAGTTGGGGTGATATAATTGGGTTTTCAATTAATAGTTAGTTTATTAGTAGTATTGGGCTGGGATGAGTTGGGTTTACTAAGGTCCTAAATAGAAGACACTAGCCATAATTAGGGTTAGGTTTAATTAAATGTTTGTCAGGTAAATTATTGACAATATAAATAAGGCCTAAGTCATTATTGTAAGGGGGATGATTGATTATGAAGAAATTAAGTTATTATTTATCTTTTGTTTCGTAGTTTTAGTTTTATTCTTGTTATTTTTCTATACTAGATTTCATAAAATTTACACTCAAAAAGTTATGAAATGTTAAAAATACATACTAGGATACTTTGAACATAACTAAAAAATAAACCTAGAATTAGGGGTGGCAATGGATCGTGTCACAACATAATCATGTCGTGTCAAACTAAAACATGTGTCAACTTGTCAAATCCAATCCCGATTCGTTCAATAATAGTGTCAAATCCAAACTCAACCTGTTCAGTAATATTGACCTACCTTGACAAGTTTGATCGCGATTATTACCTTTTAGACAATGTGTATTACCATGTCAAAGTCATTTTCTAAAGTTTGTATATACTCTAAGTACTAGTTTGGCACGGTTCCATTTTTGTGATTTCGCCAAAAAAATAATTATCAAAAAACATATATATGCTAGTATGCATATTAATTAAATAATAATCCCGAAGTAACAAATGGATTGGTCACATGTCAAAACATCAAACTCAAACCCAATCCACAAATTTGATGGGTCGTATCGGTTCAACATGATTATTAGTCATGTCATATTTTTCCAAACCCAATCAAAGCAGGTCATGTTATCATGTCAGATCACTAATTGCCACCCAATCAGGACGGCTCAAGTAATTCACACTAAAAAAATTAAATTCTAACATATAAGATCAAATTTTTTGCTTACCAAGCGATTTGCAAGGAAATTTCTCCGATGAGTGTGTTGCGATCCTAATTAAGTAAGTGGCTTTTTGCTCCTTAACAATTCGGGTTTTTAAGGAGTATTGGTTGGTTATTAATAATTGGTATCAAAGCCAGACCCCACATCCAAGGTTCAATTCTTAGGAGGTCGGCGTACACTAAATTAAAATAATTTAACACTGCTAAGTTGTATTGGATTTCTACCTATTGACAGTTCCAGTTCAGGCTTTGAAGAGTATTGGTTGGTTCTTAAAAGAGTCCATCGCATCACAGAGCTTTAGAGTACAAGACTAAAATCTTTTGAAAGTTCCACAAAATCTTTCTCCCTCGCCTTATACTTGCTTCTCTTAAACCCTTTACTTCTTCTTCAATGATCATTGAGCAGAAACGAGAACGAAAGTTATGCGTGTAAAGAGTGAGAAGAGGAAAATCAACCGAACAGACAGAGAGGCAGCACATCCCTAAACTAAAATTTGGTGGACAACTACAAGCTAGTAAACACTTGTCGATGGAAGATGGGTTTTAATGAGAAGGCCATAGCCTATGAACAACTCCCTACAAACAAATGGATCCAAACGAGTAAATGATCAAAATGATGACAATTAACCATGGATCGCAGACATTTGACATCCTAACTAGGTTCACCTATAATTTGCATTACACTACGCCGTAAACCTAGAACTCCAAACTATAATTCTTGGCTCTATTAGTTTTGTGCAAATGGAATAAGCCTCTAAGTTATCTAGAATGTCAGCACTAAAGTCGTTGGAGTTCTTAGTTACAAAACCCTTAGAAGCGAAATATCAAAAATGTATTGACTTCCCTATGAACATGCATACCTCAGCCAACTAACTTCCCACACTTTCTTCATCATGGCACCAAATACCACAAAATTTAATTTCTAAAACTCTGACTAGTCAGCCATTTTCCTTAGGAAATGGATTCAATTTCCCTTATTATGCAGAGTTTTGCTGATTGGTTGTCGATTTACAGGAAATTGATTCTTCATAAGACTGTTTTCCCACTACTCATGGGAATCCAAGTCCTTGGGGGAGACCATGGAATCGGATTAACGGAAACGATTCAATTTCCATGTCTATTTTTCGTGCAACCAAATAGACCCCCTTGTAGAAAATGATGCATCCAAAAATTGTCCTACTGTGAGTTTGACATGCAAAACAATTGTTAGACTGCCAAGGACCACAAGGACCACCTTTTTGGTGGTCAAAGGCACTCTGATGCTTAAGTCAGTAACTCTGTTGGGAGAAGGATGTAAATTTGGACAAAACTCAGTTAAAGTCGCATACCTGTGTCGAATGTTCTCTTTACTTTTTATAATGGTATTGGTTAACTCTCTGCGTGACTTAAGCATGTGAGACGCAACAGAAGGAGATGTTTCTTGTAACAGTCTTCTCATTTATGGAGATGCGTTCGAGGAGGCGTAACTCCCTCCACGATTCTTTTTGGTGCAACGTTCATCTTCTTTAAAAGAGAACTCGTGTCGGGCCTGAATTCGGGCTCTGATTCGTTTGGGCTTGGATTTAGGTCCTGTTTACTTTTCCTCATTGGCGGGCCTTGTCTGGGCCTTAGTAGTTAGATTTATTCGTTTTGGGCTTTACGTGTTGACCCGATGGTCTGAACGTTACATCATCGTGATGGATCTCTATGCCACGTGTACGACCATGATAACTAGTCTATTTTGATGTATCATCAGCTATCCTCCTTTAGTTTGTGAGCATGCTGACGTGGCCACTAACTTCATGATGGTTCACCTTTCACTTTCGTTATTACCTTGTAGTTAATGTTGTCAGTAACTTTCCACAAGTTGGTGTCTTGATTATTTGCTTCTCCATTCATTTTTGCACACATTTTTAGGATTTCGTGTAGTGATCATGTCTCGCATGCTGTCCCATGAGCCATCTCTTCATTTCTTGGCTCTATAAAAGGAGATGTGACGACTTCATTTTCCCTTTCAAGCTATCTTTGACTTTAGGGTTTGCTCATCCCCTCGTCTTCTTCATTTTCGTTCTTTCTTACGATGTCTATTGGTGATAAGATAAGTGGTAAGTTGCTAACTCTATGTGAGGCTCATTATTCTCCCAAAAGAGCTTCTCAGGCGACACTAGACAGTCTGTGTTCTGATTATAATCTTCTGCCCGACTTCAAGATTATTCTGCATGGACAACATGATAACCCTTATAATCCGAAGGCTGGATATATCACACTATATTCGTGCATGTTTTCTTCTGGTCTCCGATTTCCTATTTCGAAGTTGTTTTAAGAGTATATGAACTTCCTAATGTATTCCTCCTATCCAAATGGGTCCCAATGGTCAGAAGGTGATGGTGTCTTCTTACGTGAGGGTTATTCTATCCGGCATTCGTCTGATTGTTAAGATTTTGCATTCAGTAGTCTGTTGGTGAACAGGGATATTTGCTTTCTCCGTTCTCCAAAATGTTTTGAGAAACTTGACGATGATATTCGTGATTGGTCGCAGTGTTGGTTTTAAGCTTCCGTGAATTCCAGCTACTTCCAATTGTGAGGTCGTTCGATTTTTCGATCATTCCGTTTTTCCAATAAATGGAAAAAAAATTTACTTGACTGCTGAGGTGCAGAATTGATCACTCCAGAAGAACAATGATCAATTCTAGAAGCTTCACCTTTTTCCTGTGGAGGCATTTCTTTTCGAGGGTATCCTAGAGCGTAGTGGTTTGTACACTATGAGTGAAGTGGGTGAGCTTTACTTACCGATTCCGGTGCTAAAGCCTTAGTTGCTCAGACTACTCATGTTGGCATTAGTGATGCTAGCATTGATTGGGAAGTGAGATTGGATCGGCGCGTTACGAATCTCAATGCTCCTGTTGATATCACAGTTCCTGCTTCAAGAAAAAGAAAGCTTGCGAGGTCTACGGGTCCGTAAAGGCGATTGTTAGTTGACCTTGGTAGGGTTCCGAGGAAGAAATAACTTTCTAATTGTGGTTCTGCTCGGATTGTGTCCCATCTGAATCCTATTTTGGGTGTTATGGGGGTTGTGTCTCGCATGAGTCTGTCTCTTGACGTTGTTGCAAAAGGAAATCGTGATTCTTTCGAGGTGGTTGAGAAACTGAGGCTCGCGTTGGAAATGAGCGAGAATGAGACTACTCGTCCACTAGATGACGATGAGAGGAAGCTTTTTCTACTTACGGTGTCTCAGACTCTGTTGAGTTGTCTAACGATGATCCCCGGGTCATTAGTGAAAAGATGTTTCAACTAGCGATGGAGCAGTCTAAAGACATTGGTGGTGGTCAGAGTTTCTGGGATCATTCTCCTTCTCCTTCTATTGATGTCAGTGAAGCAGCCAGATTCCTAGTTTCCTCTCATGTTCATCAGGTTTCTCCTGCTACCATTAGCCCTGCCCTTGGCACGGATGCTTCTCGACGAAAGGGTAAACATGGTTTTTCCATTGTTACTGTTATTCCTTATATTCTTTCTGCTGTCAAGGGTGGTTCTTCAGTGCTCCCGGATCCTTGTGTTCTTTATCCACGAATTAGTTGGATTGAGCCTGGCCCGAAGGATAAGTGTAGCAAGTCTGACGACAAGTTCTGCTGGTTCACTCAACTTGACGTACAGGACAGTGCACGTAGGTTGGTAAATGAATGGCACTAGCGGTTGGTGGAAAGGCCTTTGATGCTTGTACTTGACCCATTTGATCACATTGACCATGGACTTGAGCAGATAATGGACGGGATGAATCATTTCGCCTATGTAGGGGTGATGGGCTTAGTTTATCGAGCTGGTCGTGATCAAGTGGCTCTGTTGGAGAGGAGAATGGCGGCGTTATTGCTGGTATTTTTTCATGTTCTTTCTCAAATCGATGTGCTGAAACTGCAATGCGCTGACTCGAAGAAAGCTGCAGGGGCTGCTCGAAAGTCATTGATGGAGACGAAGGATATGCGGGATAGGTCCGTTACGGAGCTTGACTCTTTAAAAGCAAAGTTAGATGGGGTTTCCATTGAGAAAACAACTTTTGATGAAGCTTCTCGTGCTTAATTGGAGCAATCCGTTATGTGATACCGCTGAGAGGCGGGTGGAACAGATAACTATTGTGCTCAGTGATGTCAAGGCAGATGTTTCTGGTATGCTCTCTACCGCTGAATGGCAGCTTGCCGTGGTTAAAAATGAACTCGGTGCTGCTAAGATAGGCTCCGTATAATCGAAGCCGAGGATTGGAAGCAAGTTGTTGACGGGCGGGATGAGCTTATTGATTATATTGATGGGCTCGGCAAAGATTTGGTTATGTATCGTTACCTGGTCGGTGAAGCTTTTGAGGATGATGGTGTCGAAGAATTTGCTTCAACAGTGGAGGAGCCATTGCTTCTTCTACCATTGAGCACCCCAGAGCCGTTAATATACCCCTCTCCTGAAAAAAAAAATTCTTGTTCCAGCACGTGATGATCCTGCCATTGCTTCTATTTTTTCTCCCACTTCTTTATCACCTTCTCCGGATGTAACAGAGTAGTGTTATCAATAAAAATTTACTTTTGTTATTTTTTCCTTTTTTCAGCTTTGTTGTAGTTGTCGTGGCTTTTGCGTTAAATTCTTTTATAACTGCTTTTGTGCTTAGGCTCATCGTTCGTCTAATGGTGGGTCATTGTTATCCTTCCTGATTCGCCGTAGAGAATTGTTTTTTCTTGTACTTTTTTGACTCGCATTGACTTGTTTCCTTAACTCTGACTTTGTGTTTGTCAGTTCGAAGTCCTTTTGTTAACCTATTTGATGAGCATTTACTTCATTAATCCGACATCTTGGTCGACTCGAAGTTTTTGTGTTTGGTTGACTCGAGTGTCAAACCTTTACTCCATTAGCTCGACATCTCGGTCGATTCAAAGTTTTGTGTTTGGTTGACTCAGGTGTCCAACCTTACTTTGGTAGCTCGACATCTCGGTCTATTTGAAGTTTTTTGTGTTTGGTTGACTCGGATATCCAACTTTTACTTTGTTAGTTCGACATCTCGGTCGATTTGAAGTTTTTGTGTTCTGTTGACTTGGGTGTCCATCCTTTACTTTGTTAGCTCGACGCCTCAGTAGATTCGAACTTTTTTGTGTTTAGTTGACTCCGGTGTCCAACCTTTACTTCGTTAGTTCGACATCTCGGTCAATTTGAAGTTTTTGTTTTTTGTTGACTCGGATGTCCAACTTTTACTTTGTTAGCTCAACATCTTGGTCGATTCAAAGTTTTTTGTGTTTACTTGAATCAGTTGTCCAATCTTTACTTCGTTAGTTCGACATCTCGATCGATTCAAAATTTTGTGTTTGGTTGACTCAGGTGTCCAACCTTTACTTCGTTAGCTCAACATCTCAGTCGATTCAAAGTTTTTTGTGTTTGGTTGACTCGGATATCCAACTTTCACTTTGTTAGTTCGACATCTCGGTCGATTCGAAGTTTTTTTGTTTTGTTGACTTGGGTGTCTATCCTTTACTTTGTTAGCTCAACATCTCAGTCGATTTGAAGTTTTTTGTGTTTAGTTGACTCGGGTGTCCAACCTTTACTTCGTTAGTTATACATCTCGGTCAATTTGAAGTTTTTATGTTTTGTTGACTCAGATGTCCAAACTTTACTTTGTTAGCTCGACATCTCGGTTGATTCGAAGTTTTTGTGTTTAGTTGATTCGGGTGTCCAACCTTTACTTCGTTAGCTCGACGTCTCGGTTGATTTGAATTTTTTTGTGTTTAGTTGACTCGGGTGTCCAACCTTTCCTTCGTTAGTTCGACATCTCGGTCGATTGGAAGTTATGTTTTGTTTAGTTGACTCGGTTGTCCAACCTTCACTTCTTCGTTGATCAGGCCAAAAGTTGTGTGTGTCCGACTTTTGTCAATTGGTTGCTTTGTATGGCTAATTCATTGACGTATCTATTTTGCTGTCTACTAAAAAATTTGGAGTTTCTGAATTCATAATCTTATTGATATTTCCTTGATGTTTTCATCATCCTTAGCCGTTAAGAATTTACGCTAGTTCGGAGTACGATTTGTTTTGTCTTCATTTTCTTGTTGCCAGCCTTCGTATTGGAGGCTATTGTTTTTGTTGCTTTGTTTTTCTTTGCTTCATCCTCGTATGTTGTGTATGATGTTGTGACTGGTAGGCTCAAGGTGTTTTTCTATCCGATGGCTGAGTAATATTGGCTTGTTTGATCATGCTTATGTCATTACCAAATTGTCCAGCCGCGCTTTTGTCAACACCAAACTATCAACCATCAGAGTTTGGTCGAGTGTGTTGCTGATGTCGTCGCCATGTCTGGTGTCAACCATCAGGGTTTGGTCGAGTGTGTTTCTACCAGCTTTGTCGTTAGTGGTTCTGGTCGAGCTTGCAACGGTTGATGAGATCTTTTAACTCGTACGAATTGGTTGATGCAAATTTCTCCATGTTTTGTGCATTCGTGATGTGTTTCGTTACTACCCTTGTTTTGATATAGATTGGTTCAAGTGAGGAGTTCTCCTAGTTGCTTCGTGTTTTTTGCTTCCTCTAGCTATGCAATGTGTGGCGTATATCAACTCCATGGATTGTTCTTTTGATCCCGCAGCATTGTTTACTTTTTCCTTACATGTGATCTGTTTGTCTGGCATTCCAATGAACTCGTCTAGTTGTCCTTTCTGAGCCTAGTGCTCGATTTCGTCTTTTAAATTGTAGCATTCTTCGGTTTCATGCCCATGATCCTTATGGAATGAACAATATTTGCTTTTGTCTCTCATTTCTGGATCACCTCTCATCCGAAGCGGCCAGTTGACGTTATCCCATTTCGCTATGTGTTTTAGTATATTTGCTCGACTTGTCTTCAAAGTTGTATATGGCTTGTATGTGGTCTTCATCACACTCGTTACCCGCTCGTGTCAAGTTTGAGTGTGGCCCTTACCTCATCAACTGGCTTCCGATGATCTGGTGATGAAAGCGGTGGCTAAAACTTGAAAGAAATCTATTGACCTCGGTGGTAGGTTATTGAACCAGTTCATCGCTGTAGACATGAGGCTAATTAGGAATGTCCTGCATAAGATCGACTCTGTGGTCTCCTTCAGAGCCATCATGTGTTGGAAGGGCCTCAAATGATCTGTTGGGTAAGAAGTGCCATCATATACTTCAAATTTTGGCGAAGTGAACTTTTTCGACATTGCCGTTTTCAAGAAGTCGCCAGAGAACGGAGGCTTCGCCAGCTCGTATACTACGTTGGGATCCATGACCCCTATTTTGAACAAGATTTCGGTAAGTGTCCCTTCACACAGTGGATTCTTTCCTCGAGGGAGCTCGTTGCTTTCAAAGTTTCCTTGTTGGAGTTCTACTGGGATTTCATAACTCCCTTGAGTTCGATTGGCGGAGTTTTGTTGTGATGGTGCCTGAACAGAATTGGTTGGCTAAATGTGCTTTAGTGTGATCTTCTCCAGCATCTTTGTTACATGATCCATCTGGTTATGAGCAAATCCACCTAAGGGTTCGTGGTAGCGTTGCCGAATAATTGGGTTGTTTGGATTACTGTGTGCCGCGGATCCGCATTCTCTGACGCTATTGGTTCGGTGATCCGGGTTGCTTCTTCTCCTCTAGTTGTCAGTGATGCCTAGGAGGGGGAGTTGTCATGATCTGCAGACTGCATTATTTTTTCTAATGGCTTGTTGATTTTTGTCAAGTGGTCATGAGCTTTATCACACTGTGTTTTGTTTTTAGAATAGAAAACTCGTCGTTCCCCACGAACGGCGGCAAACTGATGCATCCAGAAATCTTCCTCCGGTGAGTTTGACCTGTAAAACAATTGTTATACTACCAAGGACCACCTTTTTGGTTTATAAAGGCACTCCGATGCTTAGGTTAGTAACTCTGTTGGAAGAAGGATGTAAATCCGGACAAAACTCAGTTAAAGTTGCATACCCATGTCGAATGTTCTTTTACCTTTTTATAATGATCATGGTTAACTATCTGCATGACTTAAGCATGTGAGGCGTAACGAAAAGAGATGTTCTTGTAATAGTCTTTTTTATGGAGATGCATTCAGGGAGGCGTAACTCCCTCCACGACTCTTTTTGGTGCAACGTTCCTCTTCTTTATGAGAAAACTCGTGTCAGGCCTGAATTTTGGCTATGATTCGTTTGGGCTTGGATTCAGGTCCTGTTTGCTTTTCCTCATTGGTGGTCCTCGTCTGGGCCTCAGTACTTAGCTTTATTCTTCTTGGGATTTACATGCTGACCCGATAGTCTGAACGTTATATCCTCGTGATGGATATATATGCCACGTGTACGGCCGTGATGACTGGTCTATTTTGATGTATCATAAAAAAATATTATAGAAAAAACAAAACAAAATAAATCATTTATCTTTTGATTACCAAGAATGGTGCTGAATGTCAAACTTCATACGAGTTTGTGTCAAATGAATCCGCAACAAACTATATGGCATTGGATGTCATGGCGGAGTAAGAACATTGAAAGACACTGATTTGTTCATCATGCAAACATTTTCAACTTCACAAGAATCACATTTCACAACAAGAGACAATAAGGACTAAAATAATTTATTCTGAATCGAACAAATCAATATGTTCATTGAAGAGCATAATTAATCAAAATTAATTCATGATAAATGTCTACAGCTAAATTTTCAAGATCTGCAAAAATGAGCAGCGGTTAAGCTAGGCCACCGTTGTTGTGGCCGAAGGCATTTCGATGCTTAAGTAAGATATCGATGCAAGGAATAGTGAAAACTGTATGTAAATCGCAATGTGTATGTGTACTTTTCTTCCTCCTTTCACCATCTCTTATAGCGAGTGTTCCCTCCCAACTGTCCCTGTGATCAAGGGTGTGATGGAGGGAGGAGATCTCGCATAAGATCTAACCTATGCATGATTGAGTCTTTTCGGCACTTGGCTATGTTTAGAACCCAATGCTTGATTGGGCTAAGAGCAGTTTTGTTCAAGTGGATCTCGGCCCTATGACAGCTTTGAGATTCATTGTTTGAGCCTTATTGTCCTGGGCCAAGCCCTACGATCCGTGCCTCTTGGGCTGGCGTGTCTTGGGCCTAGGCACTTGACTACATGCTGAACAACAGATTCTACATGGGCCCGCTTCAGACTACATTGAAGCCTTTTGTGCTTGGGTTAGCCCGTGCCATGTGTATGGTTGTGATCGTATGACTGATGGATGTCTCATTAGTTACTCCCCACTAGTTAGTGGGTTTGCGTGCTGGGCCATAACTGACCGTATGTGGGGGTTCGTGGTATGCCATGATGGCCTATTTTCTAGGGGTGGGCAATGTCGGTTTGGTTCGGTTTTAAGCCTCGAACCAATTTCATTCAGTTTGCCCAAAACCCAAACTGAAACCAAATTTTGTATTTGTAAACCGATGAAATCGGTTGAACCAAATTTCAGATCGATCCGGTTTAGTTGTGCCAAAATTTTGGGCTCAAGCACTTGAAAGTCTCTCATTAAAACATGCTTAATTTTTTGACAGACCCAATTTTTAGCACAAAATTTAAAACTGATAAAGAAGGGGTGATTCAGTGCATCAGTGTGCACTAAAGTGCATTTGTTGCACTAATCAGGTATTGACACCTACGTGTTATATATATATGTAATTAGTCAGTCAATTCGGTTATTATTCGATCGGTTAAAAAATGTAGACTGATTTTGAACCGTTTATAACCAGGTCGGTTCGGTTTTAATTATTTTCTTTCTACTCATATTTTGATTCAGTTACCTTATCGAATTTGAAAACTGGTTCTGTCAGTTAACCGAATTTAAATTGGTTTTTGCCCACCCCTACTATTTTGACGCATTTTCGGCTATCGTGTCGCATTTAATGCTTGTGCAGCGGTTAGGTAAACGTCTCTCTTTTGCGCCAAATCTATATAAGCCTGTTTTGGAGGGATTTTCACCTTTACCTTCTAAGAGCTTCTTTATGTTCCATACCGTGTGTTTTTCTGGCATGCTTGAGCTTGAGATTATATTCAATCATGTCTGCGCAGCTTAACTTTTCGCGAGAGCGTCATCACGATAGCTTAGACTTCTTTAGAAAGTCACTATTGTCAAAGGAGGACCTGACTGCCCTTTGTAAGCAGTACGAAATCTTCATTGATCTGAGAGTGCCTTTCAGAAAGCGACGGTTACTACATTTCGACAGAGATGCGCATCTACCTGTATAAGGCCATGTTTGAAGCTAGCCTTCACTTCCCGTTTCTAGCATCATCTGGTGTTAATTATATTCATTGGCATTGCTCCGACTCAGATAATGCCAGGTGGGTGGAGCATACGGGTTGCTACTCTGATCAAGGCGAGGGATGCCGAAATCCATTTGTCTACGAGTATGCTCCATTCTCTGACCTCCATCAGGATGAACAATTGTGGTGTCTGTTGGCTGCTGAGGCCACGTTGTCTGACAGGCCAGTTTGAGGATCAAGAGGATTGGCAGATGTACTATTTTTTTGCCTCTATAAAGTCTAGGTTCTTCTCTTTTGATGGTTTGCAGAGCACCCGCCGCTTTGGGGACCTCCGTAAGTTATTTTTGCCTTTATATTTATTTTCTTCAGTGTCTGACTCATTCGTTGTCTCTAACTAGGGGTGCATCATTCCATCGTCCTTACTTCCGAAGAAGAGAATATGAGAGATGGCTTTCTTTCTCTATCGTTGATGCCTATTCTGGAAGTTATCTGGCCAGATAATATTAGGTGGAGTGGATTATTTTCTGATGAGGCTGGTGACTTGGGGCGTGCCCTAGCGGTGCCTTCTTGTTCTTCTTCGTGCGCCAAATCGCCAACACCTGGGCCTTAGAAAAAGAAGGTGCAAAATATGCCTAGCCCTTTGGAGAAAAAGGCCCTGAAGGGATTGCTTACTCCCCCTTGTCGCTCTAAAGGCTCAAGTTGGGATCCACTCCTCCTACTGCACATTGTGAACCTGACTGTTGACGATTCCCCAGGTCCCTGGCTCGTGTTGAGAAGGAAACAAAGCGACCATCGTCAGATGTCGCTGCTCCTGGCCCATCTGTTGCGGAGGGACAATCCTTTCTTAAGAAAACTACACCTGATACTTCCATAGGTCTACGAGCTGGATTTTATTCTGAGCCTCCATCCAGTGTTGCTACTAAGGGGAAGCAGGTTGTTGAGTCCCCTACTTCTCGAGGTGTGGGGGAGGAGAAAGGATTGGCTCCTGGTCTTAGGGCTCTCCGTACTGATGTTGGGGTTAGTTCCCATGCCCTGGTGGATACTAAGGTGGATAACAGGGTTGTTACTGTTGATCTGATGAAGAGGGATTTCTCTTGGTTGGCTGACTAGCTGTCATTGGAGAAGGAGGTAGCGGGCCGCTCCTCACTCGCAAGCAGCTGATGCTAGTAAGTTGATAACTCAGTTATTTTGCCGCTTAGTTTTTAGTTGTGCTTTATTGTTTATAATCGTGCATTAATTTTAATCAGGGGATCGTACCGATGTTGGTATGGTAGGTACTAAGATGGAGTCTATACAAGATAGGCTTTTTGCCTTGGAGACGAAGTTCATCGACTAGAAGGCACAACCCTTGTTGATACCTGTAAGGAAGTAGACTCTAGTAGCTCAGGCCGATCTGGAAGCCCAACCGTCTTAAGCCCAGAGGGGTGTAACAGTGTCTAGCTGTTTAGTCATCCTTAGAATCCCTGATAAAAGAGATCCAAGGGAGTCTAGATGAAGTCAAGGCTCCCCGAGCCGAGTTGTTATATAAACTGAAGGATGCTCGAAAACAATGAGTCGGGGCAATATATGAGCATGTTGTGTATGCTGAGCGCTTGTCAAACGACGAGAAGTCTGCTAATGACTTCCAGAGTGCATTAGTTGGTGAGTGCACTGAGGCAGTTCGCTTAAGGGGGCTTTAGGAGGCCCTTCAGGCGCAAAAGCGAGACTCCAAGCGTGCTCGTCGTGACGAGGTGGCTTACTAGTTGGCAGACTCTAAAAAGAGCCTAGCCAAGGCAGTTGGGGAGCTTAATAGCTCTAAGTCCCAATGGGATGCTAGAGAGAAGGGGCTTTGTGAGGCTGCTGATAAAGCTCGGGCTCGTGATATTGCTGATGGAAGGATGGATCTGATAGATTTTATTCAGCAGCTCCTTAGGGATTAAGATCTTTCCGCATATAGGCCACTTTTTTGGCTCGGTTTGAGGAAGCGGATGATTCTTCCTCTTGACTGCGAGGTGGCCCTGAAGCCATTTAAGGCGCCACAGAGATGACTGCCAATCCTGATGTCCCATAGCCTGCTTCAGACTTTGTTGCCCGCGAAGGTGCTTCTAACTCTATTCCCGCTGAAGGAGCGATCTTTTGTAATAAAAAGAAATATTTTATTAACGAGAATTGTTTCTTTTTGTCTGCGCTTGTAGATGTCGTACTTACTATTTTTAATTCTTTCCTAAATTAGGTTGAGTAGAGGCTAAGTAGGCGAGTGTGTATACCTCCTCCTAAAGTAGGGCTTTAGTTTGGACTGAAGCCTTTTCTTTGTTTTCCTGACTTATAATCTTCTGTGAGAGTTAAGTTGTGGGATGGTCAATATTTTTTTTGCGGGTCATGTTCCCATAGTGACGTAATTATTGTTCCCCTTAGTAGTTGAGTTTGTCCAAGAGTTGTCTTTGCGCTGAAGACTATATACCTGTAGTCTTGAAAAGGACTTTGAATCAAAGTGGGGTTGCCTCTGCCTTTCTGTTATGGGCTCCCATATATGCTTTCCTGATCATGAGATAGGTTGTTGAGGAACCGTTTTTACTCGAACAGGCTAGACTTTTTGCATTTATATGGCTCAACCTTTGAAAGGTGTTCAGCTGAAAAGAAGTAGTCTTCGCCCGTCTGGGCTAGGCCTTTTCTTTAGACGACAATTCTACATAGGAGTTGGGTGGGTTACTAAGGGACATTCTTTGCCCGAACGGGCTGGGTTCCTATGCATATATTTCTCAATCCTTGAGAGGATTTGAGCCGAGGAGAAATCATTTTCACCCATCTGGGCTAGATTTCATAATATGCCTTAACCCTGAACACGAGTTGGGCTGCTGAGGAAATATCTTTGCCCGAATAGGTTAGGTTCCCGTATTCTTCTAGCTCCGTCCCGGAGAGGAGCTAATCTGTGAAGAATTCTTTTATGCCTGCCTAGGCGCACTACAAGAAAAATGCTCATTAATAGCGTTTCAAAAACGCTATGGTAGGATACCATAGCATTTTAGAAAACGTTGTGTCTGCCAGAGCTATAATAGATACAGGGTCTATTATAGCGTTTTAAAAACGCTATTGTAAGTTGACTATTTATAGCGTTTCTGAAACGCTATAGTAACAGTATTTATAGTGTTTCTGAAACGCTATAGTAAGTCTATTATAGCGTTTTAAAAACGCTATTGTAAGTTGACTATTTATAGCATTTCTTAAACGCTATAGTAACAGTATTTATAGCGTTTCAAAAACGCTATTGTAAGTCTATATTGTCTTCTCTCACGTAGCATTTAACAAATGCTATTGTATTAATTTTTATAGCGTTTCTCAAGGCCCTTTTTTCTATAGCAAGCATCAAGTGCTATCAAATGACTTTTTATAACATCTTATAAGTTTTATTTCTAGAAAATAAAAACCAAAATGTGCCAAACACTTAAACATTTCCATGAACGGAGGCAAAGTAATGTAATTAATAAGATAATGTATTACATCAACTCACAAAATCTATCCAACAAGAAAGATCAGACTACATTTATTTCAGTTGAAGCATGGTAAACAACCAAACATCGACCCAAAAGCCTGTACAAACTCTGCCCAAGACACCATACAAATCAGCACTCAGCGACAATTTCAGCACTACGCCCTCAGCGCAGCAGCCAACGCGGCCACTAAACAGTCCATAGCGATAGACAATCACCATTCTTGCATGCGAATGATGTCTAATCCCTGATAGAATGTCACCATTTACTGAAGTCTGTGATCCAGATCTTTGTCTTCTCTTGACCAACCAATGAGCAAACAATCCCCTCAGCGTCTCTACAGCTAGATTGATCTGCAACATGCCAACAACTTTTCATAATATAAAAGCAATGTATGTTAACTCCAAGAAAGCATGTTAGGTGTGGTTACAGGAATCTAAAAGACTGGTAGAAAGTGAGCACCCATTAACAAGGGATGTCTTTAGATAATACATGTGTAAAACACCCTCATGCAGATTTGCAAAATACAGGTTTAGGCCTTTAGGGATGATGTCCTATGAAGATGGAGGGCCAATTGCAAATTGAATTAACAAGTTATTAAGAGTATCACAAACAAAAATGAAACCAATACCTCATCGGGTTCTTTTCTCAACTTCGACTTTATAAACCTTAAGAGGTGTTTCTGGTTCATGCAAGCAGGGTGATGAACTTGTGTATCCACTTTTCTAACATTGTAGAAGTCACAATGTGGAGCACTTTTCTGAGCAAGGAATTCTCTATCCGCATTAAGTATCAAATGAAGATTGAATTTCTGGAAGGAGATAAAGATGAATATTATCAAAGGCCTGACAATTTGTTTGGAACAAGCAAAACAATAAAAAAAACAGATACAAGCACTTCAAAGTTTAAGAAGCAACTTGTTCTATAAGTACTAGTCGATGGTGACACAGAGTTCGAATGTTCCCTGCTGCAATAACTCGAAGGAAACGGTGCAGATCAGTGAAAAAAGTTGTTGCATCAGCTAGAGGATAAAGCTTTTCTATCACTGGAGGAAAAAAAAAATCAGAAAACAGTTCCTAAAAGATGAACGACCCAAAACACCATAAAACATCAAACTAGATGAGAAAAGAGTTGGAATCTCCCAATCTTTATTGGCATAAACATGAACAACTCCATCTTCCATCTGAAAGTGACGTTGGAAATGAGAAATTGACACATTAGTATGGTGAACAAGAAAATAAAGAACTTAATATCTCCAATTGGACAGTAAAATAGCAACCATTAAATCACGGGTTAGCAGTGTTCTAAAAAGCGCTAGGCACTGAGTGGGCGGCGAGCAGGTGCCTAGGCGGTCTTAGGTTTTGTATTATAACTTTAATAATTTACAAAAGTTAGGCATAATACCTTATCAATTACATCCAATTTAATGCCAAGATACATATGCAAAATTTAAAAACATGAAAAATTAACAATCATGAACAAATTTTTTTAAAACTCAAATGACTGAAGTTGGTCATGATGGGTACTTCATATAAAATTGAATTTGTGGACAAATATCCAAACCTACTCTTTTATTTTTCTTCAAATTGCATAAATAACCTCAGTTATGTTTGATAAAATCTACATTAGTAAAATTGGTACCGGCATATCCTTTGAGAATTCCATTAAGTAATCATCCTTTGCTACAATTAGACATATACTGAATAAAAAACAATTAAATAGTTTATTTCTAAAAAAGATGAAAGAAAATTAAAATAAGAACACAATCAGCCTTATTAAAAAATAAAAAATAAAAAAAAAATCCCAGACCGCCTAGGCCGCCCAGACCCTGCCTAGACCCGCTCAAACCCGCCCAGACTGCCCAGAACCCGCCCAGCCATTAATCTGGACGGTTTTCTACCTTCTAGCGCCTATGCCAATTTTTAGAACACTGCGAGTTAGTCCCCACTAGTGGGTAGTGACCGAGGAAGGGAAGTGATCTAGTAATGGATGCAAAAGGGGCTTCCAATTATAATCTAAAAAACCACAGACATTTATAGGCATTGGAGCACTAGAAGAACCAAATTACATCACTTTTCCCTTCAGGGGAGTACAAAAAATGGTTTGGATTAGGCTTTGGAGTACTCGGGTCAGTTATAACTTCCTTCACCCAAGGAGAAATCTCTTCCTTGAATACATAACTATCTCGCAGCTGAAGGCATTCTTGAAGAACCAAATACTTCTCCACTTCATCCGGAGATGGAACCTCTAATAAATAAACAACAAGAAGTATATTCAAATTTAACTTCCATAACATAAAGGAAAGAACAAATCAACTGAAACATATCAAAGGGCTATGTGTGTCAAAGTTGGAATGGTACATTGGAAAACCCACCATAACAAGGATATAAAAAATGAAATATATGCAACAAGGACACTCTATTTCTACCAAAAAAATGCAATATATGCAACAAGATCTTAATGTAGCTTTGGGTTAATGTAACTTTTATTTTTTTGTTTTGACAGGCAAGCGTGCCGCCGGTGGGTATATAACATCCACTCACATTGTTAGCATGTACACAATAACTGAAGCTAGAAGAACATAATAAACAAAGGGAAAAAGAAGGGGTGTGTTCTTACTAATTGATCTGCAACATGCCAACAACTTGTCATAATATAAAAGCAATATATGTTAACTCCAAGAAAGCATGTTACAGGAATCTAAAAGATTGGTAAAAAGTGAGCAGCCTATAACAAGGGATGTCTTTAGAGAATATGCTGCAGCAACATTTAACCTTTGTGAACATGCATGGTTTGTCACTTAAATTTTGGAAATTGGACAACACTAGTGAGGACCACTGAATGACCAAGAGCATGATATTCATGCTAAGACTGATATTGACTACAAAAAAGTATCAAGTGATTCCTTACTAATGTTAAACAACAAATAAAAGTACGGTAGTACTAAGAGTGAATGAAATCCATAAAAAAATAAAAATAATAAAAATAAAAATAAAAAACCCTAGAGCTTCAAACATGCACCATTTTCTCCATGATATACCTTTGTTGCAATCTCTCCTAAATTTTTAGAGATTTCAAAGTGGCATTGGATGACTCGGAAGGAAGGATATGCATGCTAAAAGAGAGCAATATCTAGAACACATAATCACAACTTATAGGAAATAGGTGTTAGTGTCACTTACAGTAGAGTATGTATTCCAACTCTCAAGTTTCTTGAAAGCTTTTCCCGATTGATGGGTTTCACGAGCCAGAGTTACTCCATCAGCCAAACTATTAACACACCCACAAACTAAGAGAGTGGCTGTCGCGTTTAGGACCTTGATTGTTCAGTTAAGAAAAACAATTGTTAAGCTAAAAGGACTTAACCAAGTGCCAAATAGTATTAATAAAATCCTACAATGATATTCATATATTGACAACACTAACTAACATAACAGACTAGATGTAACTACAAAAACCCTGAATTAAACAAATAAAGATGCACAATCCATAGACCACAACATCATTAAAAAAAGAATAATTACGACGATTAGAAATGTGGAGAAAGATATGAGATGGTGTAAAACTTTGTAAACAGAATGAATAAGTACAAAAGGTGCAATGGTACACCATAACAGCCGTTTGCTATCAAAGTAAGTATTCCCCCAAAAGATTGGAAGAAAATCTACAGGCTAAGGTAAGTACTCACACCATCTTCCACCATATGTGGTTGTGGCCTTTCCTTTACCTTCCATTAAAATGTTAACAGAAGAAAATACTAAATATTTCAAAACTGCAAATGAAAAGGTGCATATCAATGCATCTGCTATAGCTCCTTTTCCCCAGATAAAGCATTTTTTTAATATTGTTGCATTATATTTAGGTCTTCCTCTCAACCTTTCTAAAGTATAGTGAGGAATACCAAAATCTACAATACAACACAAAATCAATCAGAATTTTGCATTGTTAATAATAAAAAAAACAACTTTGAAATTATCAAAACAAGTTTTATATGAAGCCTATGACAAGAAAATATTCATGTTCAACCAAATTACATATCGCAAGTGCAACAAGAAGATGTTTACATGGATCGAAAGGGAACATCTCAAGGCCCTTAGGAGTCGAGAACTGTCCCAAGTCCTGCAAAACATGTATCAATTTGACTGCACGATGAATGATAGAGAACAAGTTCCAAAGCATATTGAAATATCGAAGAGATGCATACTGTTCACAAATAATCTTATGAAAAATTACTTCAATTTTACCATTAACAGTTGCATACATCTTAAGAGGAGATGTCGGATCCCAATTTGCAAATAGACATTATTGATGCATAGACTTTATCGAGTAAAGCAACTGCTCTGCTGTTCAGGTAGATAGAAGGATGTGCAGATTCAAAGTTTTATAAGTGTGAGGGGAAGTGGAAAAAGGCATAGATTGAGGTAACAACAACAATTATGGAAGCCCTTAAGCAAAGAAAAACTATCCTATGGATTTGAGTTGGCACTTAGGATTTATAAGTTGACCACAGATATTTGAGATAAGACTAGTGAGGATGATCATAATGAGCTATAAATACTGCAAAAAACAAAGGGCTGGTTGAGGACTTAAATAAGACAAAATCTTGATCATGTTTGTTATAGTTATATCTGTTTACCTGTTTGGGGGCTCCTTTGCTTGCCCTATACCAGTTACCGTCTGAATCTATGTATGTAAGAGCAGTCCGCTTGTCCGCCGGATTGAAGGGCAGAAAATGCACTTCTGTGATATTTGCACGTGCCTGCACTCAAAAAGATGGTTAAGAATTTCCTATTCCAAGAAATAATATCTACCATAATTATGTAGTACTGCAAGTGCAGACTATTTTCTATTTCATTTGCTAACTCTTTTGGATCAACAAGCATGTTGACAATGGCCGTGTCAATAGCATCTTGGTTCTCAAGTCTTGAGGCTCTAACTGCAAGCAAGACAATAGTATCTTTGTCCATGTCTCTGTTGAAAACCTACAGTGGATATCATTTCAATGTGCAAACAGAGTTATGAAATAATGTAGTGCATTACCTGTCTAGAGCTCAACATTGTCAACACGCTATAAAAATTGGAAATATATATATATATACAACTCTCTAGATAAGAGAAACCAAGTAACCAATTAACAGAAGTGGGGTGTATATCACAACCAAATTGTCATGGTCCTAAACTTTTAAAATGATTTTCCTAGAAATAGCAACTGCACAGCAGTGTACAAGATGTTCTATGAGTGTGGCCAAGCATCCCTTACATCAAGCTCACTATTAATGGGTTATTCATGTTTATCAAGAAGATATGGAGTTGAGGGCACTTGAGGAAGGTCCATAAAGGATATTCCTTTCAACTTCCTTCATGTTTCATTGGGATTCAAACTTGATTTTGTAGCTTGTCTTCTTTCATGTATTCATATTTCTTGGTGCCTCTGTGATCCCTCACTTAATTTGTACACTGATTTCTAATGAATATATTGGTGTGCTTGATCTTCAAAAGAAAGACATAGCAAACCCATGGGGATTCATAGAACACAACTTGATGCGCACAATATGGCATACACAACCCTATTACAGCTTTGCACACTCATACCCATGAGAGAATTTCTGTAGAGATATGAATCCAAGACCTTCCCTTTGATGCCATGTGAAATAAACAATTGCAATAAGAGCTCGAGTCTTTAGCAAAATGGTGACTTTTAAACTATGTGGTACATGCATGCCCAACACAATGTAATAATCATTCACATTAACTAGGCAAACAATAAATAAGTCTTGTACCTCTATCAGGTTTCGGTCAACAATGAGGCGATTTAGAGTACGGGTTCCAATTTTTTCACTGCAAAGAACATTCATTCCTTCCATTTCTTCAATTGCAGTCATCCGTTTTGTGATTGCACCCTTTTAAGAAAATACAGACACAAATTTCAGATTAAAAGAAACCATTAAGAAAACAAAGATATGCATTTTATATGAAAAACACCCTTTAAGAAAATATATATAAAGATTTCACATCCAAAACACCTACATATACAGATTTCAGAACATAACTAGGAGAAAATGACGTGGATGTCAATAATAAGATAGTGGAGGCACACACATTCACCAAGTCTTGTCCTCTTCCTTCTCCACATGTACATACTTTGGTTTTTCTAATTTATATTCAAAGCGCCCTTCAGGCGTTGTCAGTAAGTTCTTTGCCCTCAATTCATTATAATCAAGAAAGTTACAGGACTTTGGTCTTCAGTTCCTAATTGATGAGCTGAGTTGAAGAGAATATGGATGTTTGGGTTTGTTGCTCTTAGAGAAGAACATTGTGTTTGTGTGATTGCTAACGCTTCCATAACCTAATTCATATTATATGTTATCAGAGCGACAAAGCTCTTGGGAAAAATTTACCCCGCTTTTTTAAGCATATAGAATCTCCCAACAAGGAGGAGGAGCCTCCCTTTCAGCACACCTGAGTTGTCAGCGAGTGGGGGCTAGGTCCTTGGCACCACTGCGCAAAGTATACCCAAAATCTCGGTCTCCAAATGTGTTCTATAGCAATGAGATTGTTCCCAACTTGAAAGACTTGAATGGAGAGATGAGTGTGGGGTTTATCTGACCAGAATCTTGAGCCCAAAAGGACTCATTGCTAGTGAGCAACATTACCAACTCCCACAAGTTTTTAGCTTTAGCCCATGAGAGCACTATTAGTATCTGCTTGAAACAAGCCATATGTCAACGTTTAGACCATCGAGAACATGGAGAATCATTTCAATTTTCCATCAAATATATCCAAATTAAGTTGGATGACCCAAACCATTAACACATTTACAATACTACACATGGAATTTTAGTTTGAAAATGAAACGAATAAGAGAAATATCAGATGTTTTAGGTTCATATAGTAGGAGTATAATGCAGCTTCAAGCTTCCAGGTTGACTCCACCCCCTTTTTAGTGGATGACAACTGTTTGAGAACGAAAATTAAGTCTAAGCTACACAAATGCAAATGTTAACAAATACCTGTTGTGAGAGGCAATGAGATCCAATTGCAAGTGTAATTGATAAAATGGTAGGCATAGCTATTGGGATTCCTCCGATCAAAATAACAAGAAGATTGTTAATCCCTTCCCTGTACGTACGGTGTTGTATAGGGTACATGACAATGATTTCAAGAATCATCCCCACTGCGATTGAACAAATACAGAAGTTTCCAATGGTTGTAAGGACCTGCAAAAATATGTTTTTGATAAATTATGCCACAGACTTATAAATAAGACTATTAAATTAACATGCCAGGACGCCAATAACAGACTGATAGAACACCAAAAGAATCACTCATATGGATAAATGTATGCCATTCAGAGGGAATGAATCAAGATGCTACATTTTTTTAGTGCATCATCATAGTTTGTATAATATTCTCTAGCATTTGTTGCATTTTTGTTATGTCTTTCGGTACGTGGTATCTGTTCAATTTTGATAGAAATTTATGTTTCGTTGTTTTAGACATTTTTGTGTTTCAGTAAGATTCTTTTAAGTGAGTCTGAAGGAACTTTATAACCACCTTCTGAAAGTGTCCAATAACTTCTGTGGAGTCGACCAAATGTGCAACCTTCCCAAAGAAAGAATAAGCCCTTGTTTCTATAACAACTGCTTCGATTTCTCCTTGCTTGCAGGTTGAACCAGAAAACACTTCATCTCATGTCCTCTTTGTGACAGCAAAGGATTTTCCAGTGAGAGCTGACTGCATCAGGAAAATTTAAATCAACTATAGTTCTCAAACATGGTTACTTACATACTCACTAGAGTTGTCATAAAGGCTAATTATATTTGGTCGAGAATTTTCCTGGCAACCAAGAATTTAAATGTAAGTGCCGGAAAGTGCAGGAGAAACATAGGATTTTCTCAAGTATTTTCAAAAGCAATTGCCTGATCAATTTTAAGATAATCTCCTTCAAGCAAGCGAGCATCTGCGGGGACGAGATCACCAAGTTTTATGCTGATTATATCTCCAGGCACCAATATAGTTGCATTTTGCTCTTGCCACTGCCCATCTCTGAGAACCTGCATTGCAAAAAATGGTTGAAAGTACTTTTTACTATCTCAACAATGGAACCATAATCTTAAAGAACATGACACGCCATAACATCAGAATAGGGCATCAAAGTTTGCTTGGTTATGAGTGTGCAAATACATGATTGTTCTGAGATGCAAGAACTAAGACAAGCGTAAATGTACGCCCCAGTGTGCTTAAGGGGCTGTATGGACTTTGCACATGTTCACTACAGTGGAGATTAACTTAATGAACTTATGCAGCACCAACCTAGCCTTGACATGAATGACAATGAAAAGGCAATCTTAAGACAAGTCTCAACAGCATGAAAAATTAGAGCCTTCTAAATATTTAGGTTTTTTATTGTTTCCTTCTATATTTTTTTGTAGAATGCTGCCTGTTAGAAAAGTACAATAGGTTAGCACGTAAACTTGGTTTCTCTTATTAGGTAGCCATATGGTTGGCCTTTCTTTGTAATCCCCATCTGTCCAGTTTCAGTAAACAAGAAAATAAAAAAGTGACAAGTAAACAACTAAAATATTCATGGTAAAAAATCGCAGATTGTTTCCACACAATGTTGTATTTCTGTCAAGTGAAATCAAATATATTACTTTATGCTTAACCAAGAATAAAAGAGAACCAGATGTGTCTAAGCTTTTAGAAACAGGAAATTTCATACAAAAAATAACACCCTAATAATTTATCATATTTATCCCAGGCCTTGAATGGAACAAATTAAGTTAAGAACTACATATCCCAAAGGACTCAGAGGAATTGCTAGAACTTCTTTTTTTCTGACTAATGAATCCGTCAATTTAAAACTTGCGAAGCCTAGAAATGTAATCTAAAAATTCATGAATATTTGTAAAAGTTCTCTAATTCTTCAAATGAACCTATTGTTATTTACAAGTGAAATACATAATATACCTAAATGAAAAAATGCTATTGTCATATGTTATTAATGCTTAATTGTGGTGTAGTGTTGCAAAATTGAACACGTACCATTTGAATATGCTAAAAGGTTTCTTATCCTATAAACACAAAACTTGTTTTCATTTATTGGAGGAATAATTAGCCTCTATTTTTGGAACCTGTTGAGCTATAGCTCTTAGTTCGCTTGTTGAAGATATAATGAATCCTTTGGTTTCTAAAGATGATGTACTTAATTGGGAGATTGTATTCGGGGGTCCTTACAATCCCGATCACTTGTAAAAAAAAAACATAATGAAGATAGGAATAGAAAACAGAATGAAGAACAATTTAACAGGAAAGAAAAATGAACCTTGCATCTGATAGATACTTTGGCGTGTTTGACATGCTTTCCATTCCACCAACCACAACATTATTGTTAGTACCCAACTGGAAACATTGTGTAGCAAGCATTGTTGCTGAACCATTGGAACAAACAACAACAGAGATTATCATCGTACTCAAAATAGTGGGAGCTCTATCAGCAAACACTGTAATATGAAGATAGTTGATATCTCACCTTTCATCCCTAATGCACAAACTTTGTTAATAATGGTGCAAACCACCGAATGAGGAATCCTTGCACCTAATGTAGCCTGTCTAGTTGTAGCTTGTCCTAAATTTGCTCTTAGAACATTTCCAAAAAAGACCTACTGGTTCTCAGTTCATAGAGATCAGTAACAAGAAAGAGAGAAATTCTTTAATTTTGTTTGTTAGATACATACTTTGAAGAAACTGGGTTTGTCGACTCAATTGGTCCAACACCTACAAATAAAAATCAATGAAAAACAGTAGGGTTTAGGAGGGAAAAGATGTGCAATGGGGTTTAGGGGGTAAGAGGGAGATAAAATATACACACATTTGAGGTCCTGGTGATACGATCTTCACTCTCACCGACAGATATGTTGAGGATGAATTTCTGGATCTTGATTTCCCTCATTGGGTTTGATAACTTCTTCTCAACAGCCTACAAAAATCACATCAGATTAGATCTCTGTCTCTCTCTATATTTCTCGATCTCCCTTACTCTCTCCCTGGATCTGGATCTATGTTCCTCGATCTCTCAGTCTTTTTTCCCTCACTCTCCCTCGATCTCTCCCCATGGATCTCTCTCACTCTCGCTTGTAAAGTGGTGTGCTTTAGGTTTGAAGCTGCAGTGGGGAAATGGGCCCTGTAGAGAGGCGAAAAGGGGGAGAAAGGCAAAGAGAGCAAGACATGGACGAAAGGAGAGCGAGACATGGAAGGAAACAAAGAGAGGGAGAGAGATAGAAAGATGTTTTCTAAAATTTAGAGGAGTGGTAGAGGAGAGAATTCATTTTTTTAATTTCCCCCTCTCTTTCACAGCGTTTCCATATTCTAATGCTATTAAAATTTAGACTTTTAAGTTTTCATAGCACTTGTGTTAAAAACGCTATGATCAATTGTTATTAATAGACAACTATGTTGTAGTGGCGGGAGTTTATAATATACCTCAACCCTAAATAGGAGTTGAGTTGTTGAGGAACCATCTCTGCTCGAACGGGCTAGGCTCATGTACTTCATAATATACCTCAATCCTAAAAAGGAGTTGAGGTGTTGAGGAACTATCTTTGCCCGAACAGCTAGGTCTTTGTTGTCATCTGCAGAGGACCTGCACTGGGGCATAGTCTTTTATGCCTATCTAGAATAGACTTCCTAATATACCACAATCCTGAACAGAAGTTGAGTTGTTTGAGGAACCATCTTTGCCCGTAACAGCTAGGTCCTTGTAGTCCTCTGGCTCGATCCTTGAAAAGACCTACGCCGGGAATGAGTCTCTTACGCCTGTCTAGGATAGACTTCATAATATAATACCTCAATCCTGAACTAGAGTTGAGTTGTTGAGGAACCATCTTTGCTCGAACAAGCTAGGCTCCTGTACTCCTCAGGTTCAGTCCTTGAAGGGACATGAGCTGGGAGGAAGTCTTTCATGCCTATCTAGCTAGAATTCATAATATACCTCAATCCAAAACAAGAGTTGAGTTATTGAGGAACCATCTTCTCCTGAACGGGCTAGCCTCCTGTACTCCTCAGGTTCAGTCCTTGAGAGGACCTGAGCTGGGAGGAAGCCTTCCACACCTGTCTAGGCTAGACTTCATAATATACCTCAAACCTGAACGGGTGTTGAGTTGTTTGAGGAACCATCTTTGCCCAAACGGGCTAGGTCCCTGTAGTTCTCTAACTAAGTCTTTGAGAGGACCTGTGTTGGGAAGGAGTCTTTTGCGCCTATCTAAGCTAGACTTTATAATATACCGCAATCCCGAAAAGGAGTTGAGTTGCTGAGGAACCATCTTTGCCCGAACGAGCTAGGTCCATGTAGTCTTTTTTTTACTCCTTGAAAAGACCTGTACTGGGAAGAAGCATTCTAGTTTATCTAGGCTAGACTTTATTTGAGCGGTGAGTTGTTCGTGGACTGGGCTCGATGTGATACGTCGTACCTTGGCAGACTAGGTCACTTGTGCGGCAAGCCATCGTCGCATTCAGTGGGGCTAGGCTTGACCGCTTGTGTGCCTTTTTGGTCCCCGTAGTTGGACTAGGTTATCTTAAGAATGGTGAGCAGTCTGTAAACTGGACTTGTTCACTTTCGGTGAATTGTGCGTGGACTACGTTGGCATACTAGTGGTGGACTGTCGATGGACTGGGTCTAGTTCGCGTATGTGCAATCGATGTACAATGGTCGGTCTGGGCTATCCTTAGAGTGGTGAGTTGTCCGTGGACTGACTCGCTCGCTTGCGGTAGACTGTCCATTGACTAGGTTCGGTCCGCTTGTGGTGAACTATCCGTGGACTTGGTTCAACCAGCAATTGGGTTGCCTTGGCTTCTAAGGTAGACTAAGCCACTTATGTGGCAAGCTGTCGACATCCTGAATAGGACTAGGCTTGACTACTTTTGCGCCATTTCGGTCCCGGTGTGAGCTGTCCGAGGACTGGGCTCAACTTGTTGTATCATACCTCGGTTCCTTAGGCAGGCTAGGTTACTTATGCGGCGAACCATCGCCGCCTTCATTGGGGCTAGGTTCGGCCGCTTTAGAACCATTTTGGCCCCCACATTAGGATCGGGTCTTCCCGGTAAAAGGAGTTGAGCGTGGAGTAGTCTTTTTCAAAGAGATTACATTTATTGATCTGTTTCAAATGTGTTATATGCTACCCTCGCTGCTCCTAACCTATAAGCCCTTGACTTGTTGGTTCATTTTTCTTCAAATGGTTACTTACCTGATAGCTTTATCGCCACATAATGGCATTCCCTAGCGAAAGACTGGTCTCCCCTGATAGTTTGTGTTTCTGCGTTGATAGGGTTCTTGAGGCCCTGGTGCCTTGTTGAGACCACTGCTTTCATTTGGTGGAGCCAAGGAGTTTTACTGGTTCCCCTACTCCTACAAGTAGGCTGACGCTCCCGACTAAGTAACTTCGGGCGCTTCTAAAACCAACTATCACCTGGTTGTTCGTTTTCAGCTTCTCCTGTCTCGGCCGCATCCTGCAGAATGCTTCCAGGAACAAGATTTTGGTTCAACTCCCTATGTCCACTAGCGATCTTTCAACGCCCCATTTTAATATTGCAATCGTGATAATCAGGGTGTTGTTGTGTGGGGAGTAGACCCCTTGCATGTCCTGCTCGGAGAATGTCAGGTCCAGAGTTGGGTGTTCTACCCGAGCATGTTGGATTGGGCGGTCTCCGTAGTGGGGACCTATCCACAGTTCTCGGATTGCCTGCTTCCTCAATCGGTTGAGTTTTCCAGTCCTGTGCAGGACATAAATGATGTCTGCAATCTTCTCTTTGGCCTTTAGGGTCGCTTCTTCTTTTTCTTTCTCTTGGTGCTTTTTTATTGTCAGATTTTACAAATTCTCCAAATCTTCCCTTTCAAACCTAATACTCTATCTCATTTTTTAGACGGAGGAAAAAATGGACTGGAGGCAAGCCTCAATTCGCATCTCTTTTCTAACAAATAATGACTTTTCCTCGTTCACATGACTCCGCGACCCATCTTCCTTTTGTATTGTCAACCCCGACCACTTTTGAGTGGAGTGAGGCTTTCAGGGCTACCTGCTTTAGGGCTTATATATATATATAAAGGTGAAGAGCCCTTTTAGGACCTTTTTGTTTAAGGGTTGCTCGCCTTTTGAGTAGAAGGAAGTGGGATAGCGGAGGTGATTTTGGTAAACCAATGCATGAGCTGGGGAGCAATGTAGGCCCCCAATCGGGGGGCCGAAGTGCGTCAGGTTGTTTTGGCCCGCCGACCCTCCGAAAAATTCCTCTGCAAGAAGCTCACTAACCACAGAATCAACATTGGGAAGAGTATCTCTGTGAAGAATGGACCCTCGGAAAGTCTCAAAGTCATCACGCAATGCCACCAGAAACTGCACTAAACGTTGTTGTTCCCTGTACTTGATCCAATCCACACAAGCAGTAAGCCCTGATGGCTCAGTCAAAGCAAGTTGATCCCAGAAATCTGTCATCATCCCCCAAAACTCCTGAATACTGCGATCACTCCTGGGTGATGTGACTGTGGTCCTTGTAATAGGCACAATATTTGCTCCTATCACGCCTTGAAGGGTCATTTTTTATTTGAAGAGGCTACTTGATGTGCTCCCAATTTTTCATGGCGGAGAGGATTTTGGCTAAGCTAGAGTTGAGGGGAGGAAATTAAGTCAACCTTACGCTGTTATGGTTGGTGGCCCTATCAGGTTTGGCCTTATCGAACTCGGTCTTGTTGTCATTTTTGTTCCTCTTTGACTTGTTGATGCAGGAGGATCCGAGTCAGATGATGTTGAGCTGTCAGATAGCACGTTATTAGCACTAAGATATCTTGAATTAGCAGATCAGCGCAAGGATGGCAGGAAATCATAGACATTTTTTTTCTAATTTGGCAGTTTTGGGTGCGTTTTAGTATTTTGGCCATAACTTTCGCAATGAGTATCAGAAACACGCAAACGAACCCAATTCGGAAATATTTTTTCAACGCGCACGTCGTGGTCAAAGAGATACACTCGTTGAACATCTTTTCGATTCCAAAATCCACCATTTTTCCTTCCGAATCCACAAATTTAGCAGTTTATTTCCCTTTATAGTAATATTTCAATTATTGTTTAGGAAGTGATTCTGAACCCAATTCGAGCCATATTTCTGGTAGTATATTTCTTTTATTACGTATTTTATTTTAGCATGATTATTGGGGTTTTTCTAATTTTGGTAAAATTCTAATAATCGCGAGTTTTAGCTATAAAGCCCGATTTGTGAGCTTATTTTAGAGACCTTTGATTTGAGCAATTTGATTAAACATTAAAGTTATTTCCTTTGTGTTTTTGGAAAAATCTCTAATATCCTTCCTTGGGAATTGTCTGTTGAACTAGCCCGCAGGATAATCACTATTCTGCCCGGCGTCAGTTGGTATCAGAACTTCAGCATCTTCTTGGGGTGAGATTTCATCAGTTTTTATGGCTGGTGTTCGTGGGCAAGTTCCGAACGAGGAAGCCCCTCACCGTGATCGTAGCGTTCAGGATGTGATGATTGAGGATTTACAGAGGCAAGCTCCAGAGCTAACCCAGCGTCTAACGGTCCAGGATTTCGGTAATCGTGAGATGGAAGATCACGATTCTGATTCCAGTTTCTAAAACCCGTATCACAATCGTGCTCGATTCTGGGAGCGCCGTGGTCTGGAGGATCGTCATGGAAATCTCGGTTTCAAAGTGGATCTACCCGATTTTTCTAGTACGTTACATGCCGAAGGATTCGTGGATTGGTTGAATGAAATAGAACGTATTTTTTAGTATAAGGAAGTTTCAGATCATGTCAAAGTGAAATTGGTTGTCATCAAACTCAAGGGCAGAGCATCTGCGTGGTGGGAGCAGTTGAAGCGATCTCACGACAGGCAGGGCCAGGCCAAGATCACAGATTGGGAAAAGATGAAGAAGAAGATGAAGGGTTTCTTCCTTCCTTTCGGCTACACTCAGACTTTGTTTCAACGACTTCATTCATTGAGGCAAGGCCCGAGATCAATTGATGATTACACGGAGGAGTTCTATCAATTGGTAGCCCGTAATGACTTGTTTGAGACGGAAGAGCAGACGGTGGCATGATATTTGGGGGGATTACGACAACCCATGCAGGATGTCCTCAGCCTTCACTCACTGTGGACCGTTTCTGAAGCCTACCAACGTGCACTTGCTGTGGAAAAATAGCAGAACGGGAGGCCTATGATCAGAAGTGATCAAGGCAATCGACCAGTTCGCCCTCAAGAATCTCGTCCTACCCAACAGCCACCGAAGAGTGAACAAGGACATAAAGCGACTGAGTGCAGGAAGCCTGCTATTTAGAAGGGCAACAATCTCCTGATTGAGGAAGACATGGTAGACGAAATTGAGGAACTTGGAGAGCCTGTGTATGATGATGATGAAGATGGAGATGTGTTGTATGGAGATGGCCATGAGAATTTGGTCGTTCGTAAGAGTCTACTGACTCCCAAGGATGATTCAGGGGACGATTGGTTAAGAACCAATATTTTTCACATGACCTGCACAGTTGCAAATAAAGTTTGCAAGATGATCATTGATAGTGGTAGTTGTGAGAACGTCGTGTTTGAAGAGGTTGTCCAGAAATTGCAGTTGAAGACAGATCGTCATCCCAAGCCGTACAAATTATCATGGCTGAATAAAGGCAGTGAGGTAACAGTAGATAGGCAATGCCTAGTGTATTTTTCGATTGGTAGGAAATATTTTGATAATGCTTGGTGTGATATTGTATCTATGGATGTTTTTCATGTATTGTTAGGCAGACCTTGGCAGTATGATCGTAATGTTATTCATGATGGGTGGAAAAATACATATTCCCTTAGCATTTAAGGAAAGAAAATTGTGTTGACACCTCATCGGGAAGGAACCACTCTTACCCCGGTAGCCAATAATACTAACCTTCTTTCTAGGTCCAAGTTTTTAGTTGAGATTGATCGTGGAGATGTGGTCTATGCTTTGTTACCTTGTGGGAATAGTGCAGCCAATGTGAATTCAGATTTGCCAGCAAAAGTGCAGCAGCTTCTTGCAGAGTTTTCTGACCTGATGCCGGAGGATCTTCCTTGTAACGACCCGATCTGCACAGTAAGATATTGTCCGCTTTGGGCCCAACCGGCCCGCACGGCTTTAAAAGGCCTCTTACTATGGGGATTCAACCTCGCACATATATAGCACATAACCATCCCGCACCCAGGCGATGTGGGACTATGATCCCCCTTGGTAGCTAGCCCAACCCCTCTTGGGATCCACGGGCCTGTTGGGCCCAAAGCGGACAATATCTTACTGTGCGGATCGGGTGGGCTGCTGCCTATGCGGGATATTCAACACCAGATCGAACTTGTTCCGGGGTCCAGTTTGCCTAATTGGCCGGCTTATCGCCTCAGTCCTAAGGAATCTGAAGAGTTGCAACGACAGGTGGTAAAGTTATTGGAAAGGGACTACATCCGTGAGAGTATGAGCCCATGTGCAGTACCTGCTCTGTTAATGCCAAAAAAAGATGGTTCTTGGCGTATGTGTGTTGATAGTAGGGCAATAACAGGATTACAGTAGGATTACAGTGAAATACAGGTTTCCAATTCCCCGCCTGGGTGATATGTTAGACCAGCTGTCCGGATCTAAGGTCTTCTCAAAAATTGACCTTAAAAGCAGATACCACCAGATCAGAATAAGGCCTGGAGATGAATGGAAGACAGCGTTTAAGACGCATCATGGGTTGTATGAGTGGATGGTCATGCCTTTTGGCCTATCCAATGCGCCCAGTACATTTATGAGATTTATGCATCAGGTTTTACGGCCTTTCATGGGGAAATTTGTTGTAGTTTACTTCGACGACATCCTCATTTATAGTCCGAAATGGGCATCACACTTTGATCACCTTTGTGCTGTTTTTGATAAGTTGAGGACGAAGCGACTGTTCGTCAATCAGACGATGTGTTCTTTCTTCACTACTTCTGTTACTTTTCTTGGTTTTGTTGTTTCTACTGATGGTGTTCATGCAGATCAGTCGAAAATAGATGTGGTCTTGGAGTGGCCCAAACCAAATACCTTACACAATGTCAGAAGTTTCCATGGACTGGCGTCCTTCTACCGTCGGTTCATCAGAAACTTCAGCACTCTGATTGCTCCTATCACAAAGTGCCTCAAGGGGCGTGATTTCCAGTGGTCCGAGGAGGCGAAGGCCAATTTTCAACTGGTCAAGCAGAAGATGACAGACGCATTTGTTTTGGCACTTCCTGGTTTTGCAAAGGTGTTTGAGGTAAATTGTGATGTATATGGGGTTTGCATTGGTGGTGTTCTGAGTCAGGAAGGGCGCCCAATAGCTTTTTTCAGTGAGAAGCTATCAATATCAAAGAAGAATTATTCCACCTATGATCTGGAGTTTTATGCCATAGTTCAGTCCCTGAAGCATTAGCGTCACTACCTAGTACAAAGGGAGTTTATTCTTGTCACTGATCATGAGGCCCTGAAGTACATCAATGGCCAATACAAGCTGAGTCGACGGTATGCCAAGTGGGTGGCGTACTTGCAGGAGTTCATGCTTGCGCTGAGGCACCAAGCAGGGAGTCTGAACCGTGTCACAGATGCACTGAGCCGTCGTACGTTACTCCTCACCACCATGAGCACTAGAGTTGCAAGATTTGAGGCTTTCCTTTATATGTATGCTTCAGATCCTTCCTTCGGGAGGATAATTCAAGAGGTAACTGATGGTCAACGACATGACTTTATTTTGCATAATGGTTATCTGTTTCGTGGATTACAGTTGTGCATTCCAGATTGTTCACAGGCAGCAGATTATTCGTGAACTTCATAATGAGGATCACTTGGGGCGAGATAAGACATTGGCCTTGATCTCTTCTTCCTATTATTGGCCCAAATTGACCAGTGATGTGGCTCATTATGTGGAGCGTTGTTATGTGTGTCATCGGTCCAACGGAGTTCTCACTAATGCGGGCCTGTACACACCTTTACCTGTACCTGAGGCCCCTTGGTTTGATATCAGTATGGACTTTGTGTTGGGCTTACCCCGTACCCAATAGGCCTAGGATTCTATTTTGGTTGTGGTTGACAGGTTTTCCAAGATGACCCATTTTGTAGCTTGCAGAAAAATAATGGATGCTGCCCGGATCGCCCATCTTTATTTCAAGGAGATTGTGCGTTTACATGGTGTTCCCCGATCCATTACTTCAGATCGTGACACCAAGTTCATGAGTCATTTCTGGCAGAGTTTATGGGAGAAACTGGGGACGAACTTGAATTTTACAAGCGCCTACCACCCCCAGACGGATGGACGGACCGAGGTGGTGAACCGCAGTCTGAGGAACCTTTTGAGGAGTTTGGCAGGCACTAAACCGAAATATTGGGATTTGACGTTACCTCAGGCAGAATTTGCCTATAACAAGTCGAAATAACAGAACCACGGGAATGAACCCATTTGAGATTGTCTATGGCCAGAATCCATCCGGGGTGCTTGACTTAGCCCCTACTCCACGTGTGTGTCGTTTGAGCCCCAAGGCAGATGCGATTGCAGAACATCTTCGGGGTATCCATGAGCAGGTGAAGCTGGCCATTCACGAGAGTAATTCGAAGTACAAGGTTCAAGCCGGCAGTCACCGTCGTCAGGTACTTTTTGATGTTGGTGATTTTGTTTGGACAGTATTAACCCGTGATCGTTTTCCTGTTGAAGAGTATAATAAGCTTAAAGAGTGGAAAATTTGACCCTTTGAGATCTTGCAGAAGATCAATGATAATGCCTACAGACCGCGCCTCCCCAGTCATTTGAGGACTTCTGATGTCTTTAATGAAAAGCACCTGAGTCATTGTTTTGCAGATTCCGATAAATGATATTGTGAACTCGATGACGAGTTCTTTCCAACCCAGGGCGACTGATGCAAGCGGATCCGAGTCAGATGATGCTGAGCTGTCAGATAGCACGTTATTAGCACTAAGATATCTTGATTTAGCAGATCAGTGCAAGGATGAAAAGAAATTATAGACCATTTTTCTAATTTTGCAGTTTTGGGTGCGTTTTAGTATTTTGGCCATAACTTTGGCTACGAGTATCAGAATCGCGCAAACGACCCCAATTCGAAAAGCTCTTTTCAACGCGCACATCATGGTCAATGAGCTATGCTCGTTGCACATCTTTTCGAGGCCAAAATCCACCATTTTCCCTTCCGAATCCACAAATTTTGCAGTTTATTTCCTTTTATAGTAATATTTCAATTATTGTTTAGGAAGTGATTCTGAACCCAATTTGGGCCAGATTTCTGGTAGTATATTTCTTTTATTACGTATTTTGTTTTAGCATGATTATTGTGGTTTTGCTAATTTTGGTAAAATTCTAATAATCACGAATTTTAGCTGTAAAGCCCGGCTTGTGGGCTGATTTTAGAGATCTTTGATTTGAGTAATTTGATTAAAAATTAGAGTTATTTCCTCTGTGTTTTTGGGTGAATCTCTTGTATCCTTCCTTGTGAATTGTCTGTTGAACTAGCCCGCAAGATAATCACTATTCTGCCATGCGTCACTTGTCCTCCTCTTTGTGTCTTTGTTCCTATCCCCTATCCCGGAGCCCAGGGACATGTTTGGCCTCGGTTTCGCCTCTTTTCTTGGCGGCCAACATCTCCTCTAGAGTGATATACTTTTACGCACTTTTCATCAAGTCCTTCATATCCCTTGAGGTTCTAGGGTGAGGAAGTTATAGAACCGACCTCCTCGAGGGCCAAAAGTAAATGCAATTACCGATGTGTCGTCGCTACAACTGTCGAGTAAAGTAAGCTCGTCATTGAAATGAGTGACGTACTCTCTGAGGGTATTGCCCAGCTTCTGCTTGAGACTCAGAAGGTAGTGAGGCCCTTTTTTATTCCCTGATTTCCTACAAATGTAGTGATAAATGCCTTTGCTAAGACTTGGAACGAGTCGATAAATCTTGGCTGGATACTATGGAACCATGTCAGTGTAGCCTTCTTCAGGCTGGTGGGGATAGTTCTACACATGATGGCTTCTGAACTTTCTTTCATTGCCATTACGTTATGTTAATGGCGCATATGATCCAACGGATTTGATGTTTTGTCATAGAACTCGAGCTTTCGCGCGGCGAACTTTTTCGAAAGTGGGGCGGTCATGATCTCCTTCAATAATGGAGGGACGGTGAGGTCGTACAAGACGTCTAAATTGGTTGCCCCCAGTCGGCGCAAGTTCCTGACTATGGTACGGTCTATTTTCAGGGCGTGGTCCTTGTGATCCCCGTCATCCCTTAAGCTCTCGGGTGTTCTCTATGGTGTGGGATGTCTCCAAATCTCCGCCACTTTCGTGTGTCTGCTGTCAATCCTTAGCGAGTCTCTTCACTACTTGCGCTAGATGATCCATATGAAGCAGGATCTAGTCTATGCCGGGGTTAGCCATGGCTGCCTCAACGGTTGGGCCGTGTGAGTGTTCCGCCCTCTCGGTTGGATTGGTTCGACCCTGTGGGGGGGCTTCTCTGGTTGGAGAGTTGTCTAGTTTGGTATTGTTGAGTGCTCAAGATCTAGTGTTGGTGACCATTTCTCAATGTTTTGCTTAGCTAGAAAGAACTTTGTATGTTATTTTGAGAAAATTTATCGTCGTCTCCCCATGGACGGCGCCAAACTGATGTGTTTAGATCTGTCATCGCTGATATCGACGATCTCTTACCAGCAAAATGAGCAGTGGTTAAGCCAGTGACCACCGTTGTTGTGGTTGAAGGCACTCTGATGCTCAAATCAGATATCGATGCAAGGAAAAGTAAAGATTGTATGTAAATTGCAATGCATATGCGTACCTTTATTCTTCCTTTTACCATCTCTCATAGCGAATGTCCCCTCCCAACTGTCCCTGCGATCGAAGGCATGATGGAGGGAGGAGATCTCGCATAATATCTCACTTGTGCATGACTGAGTCACTTCGATACTTGACTCTGTTTAGGACCTAATGCTTGATTGGATTAAAAGTTGATTTCGTGTGAGTGGATCTCGGGTCTGTGACGGCTCTGAGATTCGTTGTTCGAGCCTTATTGTCCTGAGCCAACCTCTAAGATCCATGCCTTTTGGGCTGGCGTGTCTTAGGGCCGAGCACCTAACTTACTGACTGAATAATAGTTTGTGCGTGGTCCACTTGGGACTGCAGCGAATCCTTTTACGTGCTAGGGTTAGCCCATGCCACATGTATGACTGTGATCATATGAATGATTGATGTCTCATAAGATACTACTCATATAAAGAGTGTATTCGTTGGAAACTTTGTTTCAGCAAACTTGTTCTTCGGTCAAATATAATTCCCAGCATCTTCAAAAGTAAACAGATCTTCAAAACTGCAGTGCTTTTTCTTGACGGGCATGAGGATGAATTAAATAACTGACAAAAAGAGGCTCAATTGATCTGGCTAAACTCCAATACTGGTAAAATTTGTTCGAGGAAGAACTTCAGCTGTATGATACAAGCAGACTGCAAAATCTAGCAAGGATGAACTGCAATCTGCTATGAACTGCTAACCCATTTAAGTGCTTCAATGGTGATCGTTATTTGTAGCCAGGTGGAACGAACCACTTGAATAAAGCATTTGGTAGAAGGTAAGATTCTGTAAGTCAGAATTGTGCCCAAAATAGTGCCACACCACATAGAGCAGCCAGAACAAAAAAATGTGAGCCTAAAGCACTCAGGATCCATGCAAGAGTTAGTTGACTGAATTGCTGCCTCTCTATCATATACATATCCAGCTAGTCCACTTGAGAATATAAGTGCACCAAGTCGGTTACCTAATGACATAAAGTTGTAGATTTTGACGAAATGCTTCAGCCCAAAAAGTTCAGAGGCAGTAGGGACCATGATAGAGAATTGAACCCCATAACAGACTCCAAGCAGTGCAGCAGCAGCAGCATATAGGCTTCCAGTCAGATTTGACGCATACAATAAATATGCTGCCACCATAACAACCTGTGCGACTGTTATCCAAACTGTTTCGAGGGATCGTGTTTGACCTGCAAGGTACAAAATTTCATATCAGGTCAGTGTGAAGTTTTCATGAATCATTAGAATGAGCAAAGCCTTGTATTCTTCATGGGCAAAGTGAGGTTAAAAGGTGATGCTACAATTTATACTATTTGACATTTGAAATTAGGGGACGCTATGAAGACCGCCGTGTCTATTAATGTTGTTCCGAATCCCAGTGTTTCTAATTCAAGTAGCCTACCATGTCTACTAATAGGGAAAATTCTAGGGGTCGAGGGAAAGGGAGCGAGGGATGGGTGTAACCACCCATCCTCCTCGCGATGAGCGCCCGCACGCATCTCCAACACGATGCGCTCATCCCGAGGAGGATGGGTGGTTACACCCATCCCTCGCCCCTTTCCCTCGCTCCCTCCCTCGCTCTGTAGCAAAGCTCCTACTAATAGATAGAGACACTCAATTTTTTATTTTATTTTTAATTTATTTATTTATTTTTGTATTTTTTTTATTTTTTTTTTATCGAATTGATGAAGCACAACCATTCTTATATGCAATTAGAAGAAATATACCAACCTGACAAAGTGTTCAGAAACAACACCTCCACTAAGATGGCCTACAAAATTGCAAAAGCTAAAGACTGACAAAAGGATGGTTGTATCATTGATACCATCTGCAATCCTGATTTGTGTCAGATTATTGAGGACAGTTACTCCAGAACCAACCCCAACAAACAATACCAGGAAAAGAGGCCAGAAATGTAAAATCTTCTCCTCTCCGGGGTCTCCTCTTCTTCTTAACTGCCCCTTCCCCCTCGGCAAGAAGCATATCCACATCAGAAGTATCATCAAGTTCTGTCGTAGATGGAAAGGCAGATAGTAGTGCTTCTGTATTGTCTGATTCACCTATAAACTGACTTGAAGAACCATCTTCTTGGGCAAGTATGCCTAGTTTCCTTTTGCTTGGTACTATGTCATTTGTACACGAACCACAAGTGGAGCCATGATAATAATAACAGTTATAGCAAGAAAAGTGTAATAAATTGGAGTAGTTATAGGGAGCTCATCATCCAAGATTGTAATCGTGAGACAGTAGGCGCCAAGAACCATACTTGCCACTTGTACAAACAGAAAAATGACTAGGTTCTGAAGTATCTTCTCCAGAAGCAGGGGTGCAAGGCCTCACAAAATACATCATTGCCAAGCACAGAGCAGGAATACCCAATGCGAGAAACAACTTTGAGGAGGAATTACCAAGCACTGAAAATTTCATCAATGTATATACCCAAGCACTAAGCCCAACATATCCTTTAAGAATGCCAGCAACAGTGCCCCTACTGGGAGGGAAATTCCTCGTGTTGGTCACATGTACACACAGAACAAACCACAACTTCCAAGAAGAAAAAATTTGGTATCAATTTAGGACAATTGTATTAACATTTGTAAAGTACAAACAAAGAAATACCAATGATCTATGATCTATTATACATATAGAGAGTGATCATGTACATATGAAAATTTTGAGGTAATGCAAGCTATCAATTTAGGACAACTCGTCTCGCAACATTTACTGAAGAAAATAAGAAAAGTTTCCAGAAAATAAGAAAACCTTCCAAATGATGAACAATCATCTTTGAGACAAACTTCAAAATACAAGGTTAGTTCGAAGTCGTAAGCTACCAAGTAGTAGTCCTGCCATAATTAACCAACGATGATATTAAAATTCAATGATTTTGAGCATCCATAGAAAGTCAAAATGGACATGAGACAAGCACCTTTCACTATAGCCTCGACTAAGAATGTCCAAAAAGTGTTTAGGGAAGACATCAATTCTTTGAATGGTGAGGGCAATAGATCGATTTCTGGCTGCTATGGTTGGAAGATTCATCCCAGTCTCAACTCCTACAACTTTCACAATGGCAGGCCAAAGGATGACTTTAATTAGGTAGGACAGTAGGAGAACCTTAAAATCTCCTCGGAAGAAATCTTAACGGATGAGAGATAAATGAGACGGCTTACACGAATATTGCAGAAATGGTGTTGGAAACAGAGTGTGAATTAGGAGTGCCCTCCAAACCATTCAACAAGTCCATTTGAATATGAAACTTGCGTTTATATGAAGAAATCGACTTTAAACAAACATTGATAACTTAATATATTCACCGAGTGATTAGTGATTAGTGATCTATAGGTAAAATACATATGACCATATCAGGTTCTACTAGGACTACCACATCCTGAATCACCTTACGAATAATCGGGTCTCGCTAAAAGTCAATTGAACCGCACTACACCACATCCATGTGTAAATATATGAGTATCACTTGTCAAACCATACTATTCATGGTGATCCTAAATATTGTAACACTTCTGTCAAGATATTGTTTTGTACGTAGTATGGGTTGTGACATGATATACTATTTTGAAGATAGTAATAGCTTATAACAGATACTATTTTTTAAAATTTAACTGCCACTGATATCCACTATCCAGACTTGAACAAAAAAAAATATTAATTACAAAACCTGAAAAGTAGAAAAAATAACTCAAAACTGTATTCATTAAAAAAAAAAACGTAATGGTACATGTAAAGGATAGGAAAGCGTAATGGTACACAAGGATAGGAAACTATATTCATTAATTACAATGGCCATCAAATCACACTGAATTTACAAACATTATGTTTCTTTTTTCGGGTTAGTTTCCAGTAGGGCAGGGCAAGTACGGGTAACCGACCCAAAAGCTAAAAACCGGACCGAAAAATTCGGGCCCGTGTTTATGAGACCCGAAATCGGACCGAGTTGACCGGGTAACCGAGGTCCCGGTTAACCAATTTACGGGCCGGTCTCGGTCATAAGAAAAAAAAAATACTTCATACAGTAAAAAAAAAAAAAATACTTCATTAATACGTACAAAAATTATATCAAAAAATTAAAAAAAAAACATACAACAAGATCTTCGACTTAGACTTCGACCATACAACAAAACTTACAAAGATCTGAGAGCCCTTCTGCCCTGACCGATTTGTTGATTGAACTCAGGGGAGTACGAAAGGATAAACACAGACTGGTAGTTGAGCAGATGGAGGTTGTTGAATGTCTGTCGCTAAAGTCCAAAGTGTTCTGGACCATGAAGGTACCGAGTTTTCTCAGCAGAAGGAACTCCGCATCGCTTCTTAACAACAAGTGTCCCGACTGGCTTAAAGGCACATAGGAAAACCAAGGAAAATGAGCTCATTAAAGTTGTTAAGATTGGTGACTTCAGCAAGGTTGTTGCTGGTAGGCTGGAGTTGTTGGATTACATTGAGCAAGATCGTGAGGACTGGGACCTTTCGGCCTACATGCGGGTAGCCTTGGTCCACTTTGAGGAGGCCGACGACTCTTCTTCTCTATAGGGTGGCCCTGAGGCCGATCCACCTATCGCAGAGATGACCTTCGATTTTGATGTTCCAGATCCTGCTGTTGACTCTGTGGTCATTCTGGATTTTGAAATGCAGGAGGATGTTCCTGACTCCGTTCCCGTTGTGTGAGCGGTTTATTGTAATGAACACAATTTAAAAAAGTTTCATTTTCTTGTTATTCGTGTTATAGTTGTCGTACTTTCCACTTCTAATTCTTGCTTAGATTAGGCTGAGTAGACAAGTGTGTCTACCCCACCTGAAGTAGGGCTTTAGTCTAGACTGGAGTCCTTCCTTGGCTTGTCCGGGCTCATGATCTTTGGTAAAAGTTAAGTTGTAGGATAGTCACCTTTGTTTATCCAAAATGTGTTCCCTCATTGATGTTATTATTGTCTCTCAGAGGAGCTAAACTTGTGCAGAAGTCGTCTTTGCATTGATGACTAGACTTCCTTGGTGTTCCATGATTGTGTATGGCAATTTAGGTTGCTTGAGAATCTGCTTCTTGTCGGACTAGATTTCAATGCTATATTTTTGCTCTTGGTCCCGATGAGTGCTTTGAGTTGATGGGAAGTCATTTTTGTCTATCTAGGCTAGACTTCCATAATATTCCTCAATAGGAGTTGAATTAGTGAGGAATCGTCTTTGTCTAAACGGGCTAGATTTATGTATTCATCTGGCTCAGTCCTGGAGAGGACTTGAGCTGGAAAGAAGTCATTTCCACCTATTTGAGCTAGACTTCATAATAGTCCTCAGTCGTGAACAAGAGTTGGGTTGGTGAAAACCCATCTATGCTCAAATGAACTAGATTCTTGTATTCATCTGGCTCAATCTTGGAGAGGACTTGAGCTGGAAAGAAGTCATCTCTGCCCGTCTGAGTTAGACTTCCTAATAATCCCCAATCCTGAACAGGAGTTGGGTTGGTGAAGAACCATCTTTGCTCAAACAAACTAGATTCCTGTATTCAGCTGGCTAATTCCTGGAGAGGACTTGAGCTGAAAAGAAGTCATCTCCGCCCGTCTGGGCTAGACTTCATAATAATCTCAATCCTGAATAGGAGCTGGGTTGGTGTGGAACCATCTTTGCTCGAACTGGCTAGATTCATGTATTCATCTGGCTCAATCCTATAGAAGACTTGAGCTGGAAAGAAGTCATATTTGTCCGACTGGGCTAGACTTCATAAAAATCCTCAATCTTGAACAAGAGTTAGGTTGGTGAGGAAACATTTTTGCTCGAACAGGCTAGATTCTTGTTAAGCAGACGAGGTCACTTATTGGGCGAGTTGTCAATATCCTGAATAGGATTAGACACTGTCATTGTGTGTCATCTTGGTCCTTTAAAATAGATCATCCCAGTGTAGTTAGTCATCGTCGGATCAGACTCGGTTCGCCTCGCGGTACCGTGGTTCCTTAGGCGGACTAGGTCACTTGGCGACAAACGTCCTTATCAAGACTAGGCTTGGCCGTTGTGCACCATTTTGGTCCCCGTGAACGGACCAGGCATTTTTTTGAACGGTGAGTTGTATGTGGACTGTGCTTGGCTTGTTGTATCTTACCTTGGCTCCTTAGGCGGACTAGGTCACTTGTGCGGCAGGCTGTCGTTGCCCTTAACAGAAGCAGGCTTGGCCGCAGTGCACCATTTTGGTCCACGTGAACAGACCAAGCTTCGTTTTAGCGGAGAGTTGTTTGTGGATTGGGCCTGGCATGTTGTATCATACCATGGTTCCTGAGACAGACTAGGTCACTTGTGTGGCAGGCTGTCGTTGCCCTTAACAGGACTGGGCGCAACCACTGTGCACTATTTTGGTCTCTATGAATGGACTAGGCATTTCCGCGGTGGCGAGCTGTCCGTCAACTGGTCTCGATCCGCCGTGTGTTACCTCAATTCCTTTAGGCGGACTAGGTCACTTCTTGCAGCAAGCTGTCATTGCCCTTAATAGGACTAGGCTTGGCTGTTGTGCATCATTTTGGTCCCCGTGACAGGACTTGGTTTTAAGTACGGTGAGTTGACCGTAGACTAAGCTCGGCCCACTTGCAGTGAATGATCTGTGGATTGAGTCATGTCCACAAGTGTTTTTTCATGGTTCCTGAGGTGTACTAGTTCACGTGTGCAACAATCTAGCAGCATTTGTAGAATGCCTCAAGGAATAGGATGTTGGCTAAGCTCCCCGTGTCCACCAACGATCTTTTCACCCCCATTTCAATATCACAATCGTGATAACCAAGGTATCATTATTAGGAGAATAGACCCCTGCATATATCGCTCAGTGAATGTCAGGTCCGAGGTCTTGTGCACTATTCTGGTGTGTTGAACATGGTGGGAACCTGTTCGCAGTTCCCGGATTGCTCTATTTCTTGATTGGTTGGATTTTTCTGGTTCTAGTATGCATTGTGTAGGACATAGATGACGTCTGCAGCCTTTTCTTCAGCCTCTGTTGTCATTTCTTCCTTTTCATTTTCTTGAAGCTAATTCTCATTGGAATTTACAAATTCTCAAGAGTCTCCCCCTGCGAACCCAATACTTGATCTCATTTTATAGGCTTTGATAGCCCTGAGTGGTGTGACCGTAGTCCTTGTGATAGGAACAATACTTGCTCCTATCACACCTTGAAGGACCACTCTTGAGCTTGGGGGCTAGTTGATGTCGTCCTAGCTCTTCATGGTGGAGAAAATTTTGGGCAAGCCGCAGTTGTGAGGGGTGAACTCATTGTACCTTTAACCAACGTAGTTAGTAACCCTATCAAGTTTTTCCTTGTCAGACCTGATTTTGTTGTCTTCTTTCCTCATCTTCATTCTTATTTTCCTCTCCACTCTTTTGAGTTGTAGAGACCTATTTGGCTTCATTTTCGCTGTCGCCATTTTCTCGAGAGTGATATACTTCTGCACTTTTCAATAAGTTTGCCATATCTCTCGGGGGTTCCAAGATAAGGAAGTTGTAAAACTGACTTCCTGGAGGTCAGAAGTGAAAGCGGTAACGACGTGTCGTCGCCGCAGTTGTCAATCAAAGTCAGATCGTCGTTAAAACGAGTGACATACTCCTTGAGGGTCTCACCCTGCTTGTACCTGAGGCTTAGCAAGTAGTGAGGCCATTTCCTGATTCTTTGGTTTTTGGCGAATCTAGTGATAAATGCCTTCGCCAAGACCTGGAATGAATCAATAGATTTCAACTGGAGACTGTGGAACCAAGTCAGTGCAGCCTTTTTTAGGCTGGTGGGAAAAGTTATGCACAAGATTGCTTCCATACTTTCTTTTAGCACCATTACGTGGTGGTGATGACGCAGATGATTTGAAGGATCTGATGTTCCATTGTAGAATTCGAGCTTTGGAGTGACAAATTTCTTTGGCAGGGGGCGTTCATGATCTCTTCCGGGAATGAAGGGGTTGTGAAATCATACAGGATGTTCGAATTGGTCGCTCCCCGTCGAAGTGGGTTCCTAACTATAGTCTTCTTTGTCTTTGGGGCATGGTCCCCGTCATCCCTTAAGATCTCAAGCCGGCCAGCTCTCCATTCCTCTGTGGGGAGGTTCTCCTTTCCTCGGCACGGTCTTAGGCATCCCATTGGGTTTGGAATCTTCCCAGATTTCTGCCATTCTCGAGTGGCCACTGTCGATCCTGGGTGAGTCCTTCTACCACCCGCGCTAGATGATCCATCTGGAGTAGAATCAGGTCTATGGTAGGGTTAGTCGTGGCTATCTTAGTAGTTGGGTCATGTGGTTGTTCGACTTTCTCGATAGGATCAATTTGGCCCTGTGGTTGGGCTTCCCTGGCCCGAGAGTTGTCTGGCTCGGCATTGTTGTTGAATGCTCAAGATCTGGTGTTGGTGACCATCTCTCGATTCTCTGCTAGTTAGAAAGGATTTATATATTTGCTTCAAGAAAAAGTTGTTGTTCTCCCCACAGACGACGCCAATCTGATGCGTCCAAATCCATCCTTGATGAACTTGAACATGCAAAACTAACAACGGTGAGCTAGGGACCACCATTGTGGTGGCCGAAGGCACTCCGATGCTTGAGTCAAGTAACGGAAGGAAGGATGAAGACTAAATGTAACGCCCTTTGCCTTTAATATATTTACCAATAAACTCGGTAAGGCAACAATGTGTATGTGTACCTTTCTTCTTCTCTTTTCTCACCTTAAGTAGCGAGTGTTCCCTCCACAACTGTCCATGCTATCGAGGGCGTGATGGAGGGAGGAGATCTAGCCCAGGATTTTACTTGTGCATGACTGGGTCTCTTTGGCACTTAGCTCTATTCAGGACCCACTACTTGATTGGTTGAAGAGCTGATTATGTAAGGGGATCTCGGGCCTGTGGTAGCTTGGAGATCTGTGTTCGGGCCTTATTGTCCTGAGCCAAGCTCCAAGATTCATACCTCGTGGGCTGATGTGATTTGGTTTTGGGCCCCTGACTTATGGGCTGAATTATGGTTTGAGTTTGAGTTCGTTTGGGACCATCTTGAGGCCTTTTCCGTATTAGTTTTGGCCTATGCCACGTGTACGGCTGTGATCGCCTAGCTAATTGATGTCTCATCAGAAACCATTTAATTTTTTATTTCCAAGTTTAATGAGTGAGATTTAGCACTGAAAATTGGGTGCTCTCTCATAAAAAGAGTGTACGATTTTAGGTCTTAACCAATGGATTAGGCAAAAATCTTCGAAATATTGGAATGATACTTAGAAAACAATTAAATTTTACTTTATTTAATGGAACGATGCTTGGAAAGGGACAAACTTGACTTTGCCTTCCCATATTCCATCCCATTTCAACGGGAAGGCGTGTCTTCTCCTTTGCCCCCAGTCCCCCACCTAGGTGTGGGCCAGTTCGGTTAATTGGCCCGAAAAGCCAAGATCGAGGACCGAACCGAGCCTCTAAATTTTTTATTTTTAGATATCAAACTCGAAACGGATAAGGCTATGTAACTGGGGTTCTAGTTTATCGGCATTTCAAGCGATCCCGGTTCGATTTCAGTCCAAGCCATTATTTTCAGCCCTGTTATAACACCTGTGCCTCAACTCAAAATACCCACACCCTTAACTCAAGCAAAGCGAAGTAGCGAGCCATGAAAAACAAAAAGTTTTGTTTAACTTTGTTTCTCTATGTCTTATCTACCTTTTTCCCCCTGTTTAAATAAAACCAACCTCAGTAAAGAAAGAAGATAAGTAGTCTCAAGCTTTTAGGTAGGGATAGCAGTAGGGCAGTTTTTTTTGGGTATTCGCTCTGCCTCGCACCATTTGGGCCGGATTGGGTTTTACTAATCGATTTTTGGGGTGAATTTGAATATTAAAAATGGGCTAATTACTGTTTTAGGGCCGATATGGATTTGGGCAATTATTACAAAATTACCCCTTCTTCCACTAATACAAATAGCTTACAAACCCTAAACCTAATTCTAGAAGACTCCAGTCTCTTATTCACTCTTCCATAGCCACTCTCTTCTCCACAGGCACAAACTCCAATCTACAGCCTCTCTCTTCCCACTACACTCCACTAGGTTTGTTCTTCCTTTTCTTTTCTTTTTCTTCTTTTTTATAAGCCAATAACCACGCACATCCTTGGGGTTATTCCCATCAACAGTGCATCCAACACCCCACACACGTGCCAAGAATCTCATTCACGGTCCCGGACAGGCCTTTGGCCATCGACCTCAGCCTCATCACTTTCGCGATCTCGATCACTTCGTCCAAAGAAATGTCTCCAAAATGCTTAGTATTCATCACCTATTTGCGACTGCGTTCCGGAGGGCACGTTCAAGACTTCGGCTTGATGGTTTTGCACGGTAAGCTTGACAGTCACTCGGAGGCCCTTCCATTCCTTGGTGAGCTTGACAGTGCTCTTTCTCCTCCAAATCTCTTCTCCGATCATCACCCAACGCCAAATCCACCCCACCCTTCTCACTCCCTGCAAAAGTGATGGATGCATATTTTTTGTTGAAATTGATGATGATGATGTATTGGCTTAGATTTGTATTGTTGAAATGCATATTGAACGATATGTTATTGCACTGTTTTGGTGTTCAATTTTTATTTGTTTTTGTGTTCAGATATTAAAAAGAATGAAGAGATACTTTATGCTCAAATAATTTTTTACGATGATTCTAAATGGCGAGGAAACGAGCGAGCGAGGGGTGTATGACCCTCCATCCCCCTCGAGATGCGTGTCCATGTGAATCTCGAGGGAGATGGGTCAAACCCCCCTCCCTCGCCCATTTCCTCGCTCGGTTCCTCGCCGCCTAGAACGACTCATTTTTCTATTAAAAGAATGAAGAGATATTAAAAGAATGAATAGATGTTGAAATGCATACTGTTTTCTCTGTTTTGGTGTTTTTGTGTTCAGATCTGTTCAGATATTAAAAGAATGATGATGATGATGATATTTTTCTTTGTTCTATTTTTCTATTTTTTGTGTTCGATTTTTGTTTTGATAAATTTGGTTTTAATTAAACGGAGCGGATATCCGCTAATCTGTGCGGAGTGGAGATGGTTATTAAATAAAATATTTAATGGTTTGGCAGGGTCGATGATGGATTTGCACCCCATTGTCATCCCTACTTTTAGGTTGGACTCTCAAACCCCCTACCCCACGTTTTCTAAAGCAAAGGCATCAACACCCCTTCCATAGCTCCATTTTCATCCTTATTCATCTTCTGATTCTTAATAATTCCATCTTGATTTGGATCTCCGCACGGATTCTTCTTCATCCTCCTCCATTCTACAATTCAATTGCCAAATATCACTTCATGAGATCCTCGGTGGTGGATTCAGTAAGTAAAAAAAAAAACTTCGCCTTCATCCATTGATCATAAGTTTAGTTAGTTTTGTCTTGGTTACTAGTTTTGGTGATGACCCATTGATCATCTTATGTTTTTAACATTGTTTTGGGTTTTTGTTGTTGTAACAGTTATAGATGCGATACTCTGTGATGAAGAAGAAGAGGGGGAGATGAAGAATGTGTTGGGCCTAGATCTTGGGCGATTAGAAAAGGCTATTGAAACTGGGACAGACCGGTTAACCGGCAGTTTATGAATGATGGAGTTGAGGTCGAATCGAAATTTTGGCCCGGGCTAGATTTTAGGACCGAACATGTAAAATCTTTTAAAGACTGACACGGACCGGCTCAAGCGGTTCGGTTTTTCGGTCTAAAAGGCTTAGTCCTAGCCCCACCCACTTCCACCTTGTCCGAGCTCCAAAGTGAAGCATAGTATAATTATAATTGTAAAACGTTATTTATTTGTATGCCTTAAATTTGTTTGGGTGAGTCTAGCTAATTTAGTTAGTCAATCAATACATATATACCAAACAATCCCATTTATTCAGATATTTATGAACTCCATCTACCTTATCTATCTGCCCATCAATTTTTCTATTTAGGATTTAGATAGGTTTGTTTGGTGTATATCGTAAGAATGCCTACTTTCTTATTGTTACCAAATATTGCAACATTGACCTCACCTAACAACCTTCTAGTCTTCAGTCTTATAACACTTTGAATTGATGGTAAAGAACATTACAAAGACTAAACCAATTAATTTTGTTGGCTCACTGTTGAAGATCAACTGTATATATATACACCTATCCATCGATAACTAGTGTATATCGTCCAAGTATTCAAAATTATGAGTTATTTTATATATTTTTTACAAGTTTAGGTATAAAAGCCTATAAAGAACAGATTTATTGCAAAGTTCAAAGGTGAATGCCAGTAGTGAATATGCTGGCACATTGATCACACTTTACCATCCACTAGGGTGTGTACACGCTTCACGTATGTTCAATATTTTATTTTATTTTAAAAATGTAATAATTAGTAAAATTAAAATGTTTTTAGGAGATTTGACCAAAGATTACTAAGCTAAATAATCATAAAATTTATATTTATACTTTTATTTTAATCAATTAAAAGGTTACAAAATATTATGGAGTAAAATATTGTAGAAAAAACTACACTCACTATTATATGGGCCTATTTATAGTTTATAGATAATTGGAGGTTTCAAATAAATTATGTTAAAGGCTTAGGTATAATTAATTAATGTTTGAAAGATGAAGGTTTTGGTTATAAAAAGTATGAAATACGGAGGGAAAAATGAGAAATCTAAAAGTTAGATGTAAGGACTTATTTATATTTTGTTGATAATTGGAGGGTTTCAAATAAATTATATTATGGCTTGGATATAATTAATCAATGTTTGGGAGAGGTTGGTTTTACTTGTAAATATTAACAAATTTGGAGAGCAAAATTGGAAAGACTATTCTTCCATGGCTTCTGTCTTTATAATAGTACAAATCTGTATCCAATCTGATGTGTTCAGTTTTGTCCTCACTGACCTCTAACCTACAAAAATGAATAGCGGTTAAGCCTGGGCCACCGTTGTGGTGGTTGAAGGCACTCTGATGCTTAAGTCGGATATCAATGCAAGGAAGAACAAAGACTGTATGTAAAATGCAATGTGTATGCGTACCTTTTTCCTCCATTGACCCTCCTTGCGACGAGGGCGTAATGGAGGGAGGAGATATCGTATAAGATCTCACATGTGCATGACTGAGTCTCTTTGGCACTTGGCTATGTTTAGGACCTAATGCTTGATTGGTCAAAGGGCTGATTTCGTGTGAGTAGATCTCAGATTTGTGACAGCTTTGAGATTGGTTGTTTGGGCCTTATTATCCTGATCCAAGCCCTAAGACACATTCCTCTTGGGCTGATGTGTCTTTTAGGCCTGGGCTTCTGACTTACGGGTTGAACAATAGTTTGTGCAAAGGTCTACTTGGGAATGCGCTGAAGTTTTTTATGTGCTAGAGTTAGCTCATGCCACGTGTACGGCTATGATTGCGTGACTGCCTGATGTCTCATCATTATCCATTTATCACACTTGACCATCTAAATTTATTGCATAGTGAATCAAATATGTTTCACCACCTTAATTAAACCCATGTAAACAACAATAAGATAGTACCGAAGTTTTATTACTATGACTAGGGGGTATGTGCTCTACATGCGCATACATTCAATATTTCTTTATTTTATTTAAAAAATCAACAAATGCAAATTAAAATTTTAGGGACTTTGGCTAAAGATTTCTACGTACAGTAATAATAAAATTTAATTTACACTTTTTAATTTCTTAAGTAAAAAAATGTAAACAATATTATAGACCCTTATGTGCTTTTATTCTTGTGTATTGCTTGTGTTTATTTATTTTTATGTTAATCTATTTATTATTATCATAAAGTTTTGAAATTTAAGAACAAAATTTCAAAAATTTTGTTACTCTTATTAGCTTAAATATCTTATATCAATGAGTTGCCAAGTGTACCCAACTGTTTGTTTTGATGCCCCAAATTTTATTTTTCAGATTTGGCTTTTAAAAATTGTTTGGTGTACCCAACCATGTTTTGGTAGCCCTAAAACAAAACTAGTTTATTGCCCACTAAAAAAGATTATTGGCGGTATGCAAAATTCCTATTGTAAATTTTTTGATGCGTGATTTATTTTTTTTTGGTTTTAAATGAAAATTTTGGAATATGATATATTAGTTTTGTCAACTCCTCGTCTATGTTTAATGAATATTGTATTCATGTGAGTATATGTGGCAAACAAATAGTTTTTTATGTGCATTTCTTGTTGACACAAACTACCATAGTATTAATGTTCGATGACCCTTTAAAACCACGTTTGATCTTAAAAAATTAAAAATAAATAAATTACTATAGTGCTTACTATCTATTATAGAACTTGAGACGATGGTTAGTCCTTTTGATGATTGTACGGAGATTTGAAATTTAACGAATGTGTGAATAGATTTTTGTTTTACAGATAATAGTTACTATTGTCTTTCTTTCAAGAGCCAACCAACTCTCCTAGAAAAATTCACCATTAAATGGTTTTAATTAATAAAAAATGGTAAGTCGGTGTTATATAATTTAGGTTTGTGCAACAAAGTTGAAACATCCTAAAATTCGATGCAACAAAGAGTTGGTGCAACCGAGCCAAATAGTTAGGCATACATAGCAACTCTCAAAAGAAATTATACTCATGTAAATTGAAAAATCAAAATCATATAGTGGGCTAACTAGGACAAAAGCCCATACCTAGCACTCAATAGTCACATCCATTTCACAATGAAGAAGGTCATAGAAGAGAGATTGGAGGCGATAATTATGTTGGTGAAGAGGTTGCATTTGATGGTTCAAAGGGATTGGTTCAACTTGGTGGAGGATCGAGTAAAAGACATGAGTGAGAGAATGTGTTGAATCGAAGGGGAAAGCTCAAACGATGTTGAATCACAAATGGATATTGAATCGAATGGATGACGTGGTCGATAGGTGTTGATGGCGATTGGAAAAGGTTGTGAATCACACACATAAACAAGTGGAGACGACATGTCGGCAAGGGTGTCAACGAGGAAGATCTGTGAACAATAAATTTGGGGTTCTTTGGAAGAAGGGCAATTAGGTAAATATGTGAACAATGTAGATGGTTGAAAGGGGAAGGGATGGCGGCGTGGGTGAACTCTTAAACAGAGAGACAACAATAGTAGTGAGAGGCCGATGGTGGCAGGAAAGGGGAAGGGAGGGAGGAGGCTCCGGTGGCAGGGTGGTGATATACTACAAATTAAAAAGAGGGAGGATAGAAATGGGATATTGTGGAAATTTTGAAATTTTGGCAAGGTCATTTTCAAAAATACAAAAGTTGTGTTGATGGACGTGGCTACTATTCCAATATTTGTTTGTTATAGATGTTAGATTTTAAAGATGGGATGTTTGCATAAGTGATTTCACGAGTCATGAATGAGATAATTTTAAGTGGTTTCTTGATAATTATTCTTAATTTAGGAGGTATTTGTTTTTGTTCAGCACTCAACATTAACGTGGTGTTTGTTTCACTACCACAAAAGATCTCATTTGTAGCGAAATATAATTGCCAAATAAAAACATTGTAGGGGCAGATTAAATAAGTGCCGCATATATAAGTGCGAGATAACGGTCATTTGGCAGATAAGTATCTTAATCCGCCAGAAATAACTAAAATCTAATCCGCCAGATATAGTAGTTCTTGCGGATATATTGCTGATATAAGTGCCACAAATACTTCATTTATGGCGGATATAAGTGCCACAAATAACACATATCTGGCGTTAACATCCGCCACAATAGAATCTTTTTCGGCTCTTACCCCATTATAGAAAATGATATAATTTAAAAAATCTTATTAACCGCCACATATAATTTTTTGTTTTTTAATACAAAAATTAATAATTATCCTGCACAAATTTTAACCACTAATTTTTAATAAAATATTATTATGATGTAGCCTTCCACTGTGATTGCAAAAAAAATACTACGTAGAATGCCCAACAGAATACTTATAATAATGATCAATAAAAGAAACTGTTCATTTACAAATTTGAATCTGTTGAGACATGAATAAATTCCGACAATCACATGAATAAATGTTGAAATCATTTACCTTTTTCTTTCGCTACAGAATTGCACTACTATCTGTCTTTAGGCCTCCATTCCTTGGTAATTGACTTCTCATGAATGACTAGCTTGTTCTGTTGGCTAATTGAGCTTTAATAGAATGATTTCCAATCCTTGGTAATTGGCTTCTCTCATGAATGACTAGTTTATTCTGTTGGCTAATTAAGCTTCAATAGAATGATATAAAGTATGGTGTACTGAATCAGGAGAATCCCTACTTTTGATATCTCCTTGCTTCTCTTATAAAAATATGGGTGGAATTAACTGCAATCTCGGCCAAGTAATTTTCTATTACCAGATTGAATCGTAGTCGTCGTTCCAGTAGCCAAATCAATTTTCTAAAGTTTTGAGCAAATGTTATCAGATTTTGGAATGTGTACATCTCACAAAAAGCAATGCAGCTGGTCAGATAAAATGATAAAACAGATTTCGTGAAGCTCGAATTAAAGTTAGTACCTGAATGCTACTGTCATTGCAACCACAGTATAACTTCCCCTGTACAAGCGACATGCACTTAATATTCTTGTTAGGATTCGACAATCTGGTTTCACCATTCCATGCATGAACCTAATGCCACAGACAGTGACGGAGCCAGAATTTTTGTTGAAGGGGGCGAAGTGACGAATCATAGTTAATTAATAATAATATAATAATTAATTACTTAATATATTTTTTTTAATTTGAATAAAAATAACTATACAAAACACCAATTACTAAACAAAACTCCATTTAATTTATGGGGGAAGAAAATAGATCCAACAAGCTATTTTGTAGAAAGAGCAAAAGATAGATATATAGAGGCCAATTCAAATTGGTATATAAAATTAAAGGGCAAAAATTAATTTTAAATGTAAATTATATGTTTATAATTTTTTTGTTTGTTATTTGTGCCCTATAAAAATAACTAATTAAAGGTTACCTCGACATTAATCATTGTTGCAGCCTCTCTTAGGATTAGCAATCAACGTGTGTTGACTATCAAAAGGCTCACGTTGATTAACAAGATGTCTTTCAAACAATAACTTATGGATGAATCTCGAGATACAAGCTTGTATTTTGAGGAAAAATTAATGGGCCAAATTTTTCATGTATCTCCAGAAAAATCCTATGAATAAAATAAAAAATTAAATCTCGATATACGAATTTATCTCGAGAAAATACTAAAAAAAGAACTGTTTTATTTCTTAAAGTATACAAGAGAGGTTGAGATTGCTAGTGGCAATGGTGGAAAAGGGAAATAAATCAAACCGAAAGATATGGAGATAAAAAGGAGGAGGCGAAGTGGTTGTCAGTCTCGTAGTGAATAGATAGAGAGGGTAGTAAAAAGGGGGTGGAGTAGGACCGTCGGCGTCACAGAGAATGGAGGAAGAGAAGAAGGGGTGGGACGGGATGGCGTCACCCGCATCGGAGCGTCTGAAAATCGCAAATAACAAAAAATTATTTAAAAGTCAGTGGGGGCAAGTGCCCCCACTTGACCCCTAGTAGATCCGTGCCTGGCCACAGAGGTTCATAACTATATTAACCTTTTAAATTATTTCCTTCAATCCCATTGAAGAGAATTTTTAGAGGTAAGTCGATATCTTCTCACAAAAGTGTTAATCAATTGTTATTTCATTTTTCGGATTTCTCAAGGTTGATTCATTCAGAAAATGTAAGACACTTATGCATAAAAAAACATCGAAAAGGGAACAAAATACTTTGGAGAGAATAAGTACCTTGACACCAGCGCTATTGTACACGAAACATTAAACAGTACTGGCGAAAACCATATTTTGAATCTGTTCTTTCATCTCATGAACTTGTAGGCACTGGATTAATTCATGCCCTGTAGCCCACATCTTTTAATCACAGATAACTATGTTGAATACATAAAACAGTGAACTGACATAGGGAACGAAGAGAAAATATTAGATCATACCCTTCTTGTCCTGTCGAGTGAGCTGCTATAAAGTTTTTCTCCAGAATTTAAAATTGCTAAGCTAGTGATTCCCTTGGTATGTTCTTGCACTTCTTGGATGAGATTCATGCGGGTACCTTTACAGCTCCAGACCTTTTGAATATCAGATTGAAAATAAGATAAGAAACCACGTTCACACAATATCTTGTGTAGTATGCTAATGTGGAATTAAGTCAACCATATTCACCTTCATCTGAATGGCCAAAGTATATCCTATCCTTGAAACAAGCTAAGGACAACACTTCTCCAGTACTGCTGGAATCCACTTGTACCAGTTCTCTATGGTTCCATAGGTCACTCTGTTGACATTGGATAGAAGATGGATTATAAATATTTTCTCATGTTACTAACCTAAGAACTATACTTAATAGAAAATTCTTCCTAGTTACATAGATTGATTCTTACCAGGGTCATGGGTAAAACTGCTAAGAGCCAGCATTGCAAGAGCCTTGTCTTCGGAATCCTTTGCAGACTTGAATATGGAAACAAACTGTTTGAGCAAGCACACCAAACATGCACCTCGTATCCCAGTATCTGGTAGAACATTGAGCATATGTGTAAGCCATGCAGCAGACACGAAACATGTAGAGGATAGCTCGGCATATCTACTCTTAATTCTTTCCGCTAAAGGCCTTCTTGAGGTACCCTTTCTCAAGCCCAAGATTCTCACACAACAAGTCCAAAAGTAGCTCTGCTAGTTTCTCCAATTCCAGAGCAAACTCCTCCTCCATTGCCTTCCTGTATTATTCCATTCACCAACCCAACTCATTCACTGGTTGCAACAAATAAAGAATACATACAAGACTAAGAATTTAAGTTATTAAACATATAAATTAAGTGCTTATAAGTGATTACCTGTACTCAGTGTTGAGATCAGGGACGTCGAAAACATTCGATTTGGGCAAATGGCACAAGTGGAAGGTGCTCTCCCAATCCATGTCAGTGATTTATGTTTCCACACCATCCAGTGCTCTACTAGCAACCAAGTCTTTGAACCTTTGCTCCATACACTGCTTGTAGTGCTCCTTTGTCAACTTCTCCATTCTGTCCATTAGATCAATGGAGATCCCATGGTTCACCAACTATAATCAAGTACAAATTGAACTGTTAGGAGATTATTTAGGAAGTTTATTCCTTTATTCTTTCCTTTATTTTAGGATAGCTATATATGGGTACTTGCTTTGTTATAGGAAACTACTTCCTCAAGAAGTTTAATATTTCCTAAACTATTGCTAGGTATTATGAGAAATTAGGGAAGCTACTGTTGGACTTCTTGTATAAATATTTTCCATTGAGTTAATGAGAATACAAAAAAATAATTACCCTAAATCTTTCATGGTATCAGAGCCAGGTTGCTTCTTCAAAATTTTTTTCCCTAACCCATGGCCGACGGCGCATCTCTTGGGAAGCCGAACCCCGCTCCGGCTGCGCTACCTCTTCCAGGTTTTACTGCAGAACAGTGGGCGGCGTTAACAGCCGCATTTGGTACTCCTCACACTCCTTCTAACAGGTTGCATGGTAAGTTGGAAATGGATTCTTAGATAATTGATACTGGATGTTCTTATCATGTTACTGGTGATGAATCTTGTTTAGTGGATACTACAGTAGTTTCGCCATGTCCCGTGGGCCTTCCGGATGGTCAAACGGTGGTTGCTACTAAGGAGGGTGTCGTGAAACTCACGGACAAAATAATCCTCCAGCATGTTCTTTTTGTTCCTAAGTTAAACTGCAATTTAATTTCGGTTTCACAACTAAATGATGATCTAAATTGTTTTGTCCAATTTAATTCTAACTTGTGTGTTATACAGGACCTGCATACGAGGGAGGTGATTGGCACGGGTGAGAGACGAGATGGACTTTACTATCTACGGCATGGATTACAGGTGCAAGCGGTTTCGGTTGATAATTTGAAGTCCTTGGAGCTATGGCATAGTCGTTTGGGTCATCATTCCGAGACAGTAGTGAAGTTGCTTCCTTTTTTTAATAATTCTAGGGGTCATTTGAATAAAGCATGTGAAGTTTTTCATCGTGCTAAACATTCTAGAGATCGTTTTCCTTTAAGTGCCAATAAATCAACTCGGATTTTTGAGTTACTACATTGTGATTTATGGGGTCCGTATGATGAAGTTTCTTTGTGTGGTGCTCGTTATTTTTTAACTTTGGTGGACAATTATTCACGTGCTGTGTGGGTTTATTTATTGATTGATAAAAGAGAAGTTTTCAAGATGTTTATGTCCTTTATTGCCATGATTGACCGTCAATTCTCTCAAAAGCTGAAAATTGTACGTAGTGACAATGGAACAGAGTTTAACTGCATGAAAGATTTCTTTGTGGCTAATGGAATTTTATTTCAAACCTCTTGTGTGGGTACCCCTCAACAAAATGAAAAAGTGGAAAGGAAACATAAACATATTCTCAATGTCGCTCGTGCATTGAGGTTTCAAGGGGGGTTGCCAATCTATTTTTGGGGAGAATGCGCTTTGGCCGTTGCTCACCTAATAAATCGGACTCCCTCTAGTGTTCTCCTAAACAAAACTCCATATGAAATGCTATTTGGTTGTACACCTTCTTTTAGTGACTTACGAGTTGTTGGTTGCTTAGCTTATGCCCATAATCAACGCGATAAAGGTGACAAGTTTGCCAGTCGAAGCCGTAAATGTGTTTTTGTGGGTTATCCGTTTTGTAAGAAGGGATGGAGTTTATTTTATCTTGAGAAAAAAGAGTTTTTTGTGTCGAGGGATGTGAAGTTCTATGAAAATGTCTTTCCTTATTTGAATGTTGAAGTCACAAATCATACTCCTCCCCTTGACAGTGATGTGACTTATAATGAGGGAGCCCAGGAAGAGCTTATTGAAGGTATGGGGGATCATCAGGTGATGCACGAGGATGCCATCATCGGTCCTCAAACGGTCTCTCCCACGACTAGCGTCACGCCTAGTAATGCTGAGCCACAGTCTACTGCGTTCGTGCCAAGTGAAAATGCTCGGGATGTGCCACCAGTGAACGCTTCATCCTCGGCTGTCGGGGGGGTAGATGGTGCTCCCGACGGAATGGGGAGGGACAATTTGGACCGCGGGTTCCGGGAGAAGTTCCCATCAATAAAGTTGAGAGACTTCATGACACATACGGTTATCAAGGACAGTCCATCTCTCGCTCCATCTGCTCCGCCATATCACACTCCCTCAGGTACGCCTTTTTCTATAGCACATTATGTTAGTTGTGATCAATTTACTGTGAAACACCAGAATTTTCTTGCAGCTGTAACTGCAGGTGTTGAGCCACAATCTTTTAAGGAGGCTGCAAAAGATATAAGATGGTGTACTGCTATGCAAAAGGAGATTCGTGCTTTAAAAGATAATGGCACTTGGACTATGGAAAAATTACCTCCTGGAAAGAAAGCTCTCGGAAGTAAATGGGTGTACAAAATTAAGTACAACTTAGATGGTAGCATTGAGAGGTTAATAGCCAGATTAGTTGTTTTCGGTAATCATCAAGTTGAAGGAATTGATTATAATGAGACATTTGCCCCAGTCGCGAAAATGGTGACAGTTAGAGCTTTTCTGGCCATTGCAGCATCCAAGCATTGGGAGTTGCATCAGATGGATGTTCATAATGTCTTCCTTCACGGTGATTTAGATGAGGAGGTGTATATGAAACTTCCGCCAGGTTTTAGCTCCACTGATTCTGATTTGGTTTGTCTTTTGCGTAAATCGCTATATGGTTTGAAACAGGCACCTCGATGTTGATTTGCAAAGCTTGTGACAGCTTTAAAGGGGTACGGTTTTCTTCAATCCTACTCCGATTATTCCCTCTTTACTTACTCTAAAGAGTCTGTACAGATCAACGTCCTAGTATATGTTGATGATTTGATAATCTCTGGTAATGATTCCGCTGCGGTGACGGCTTTCAAAGCCTATTTGAGTCAATGTTTTTATATGAAGGATCTTGGTCTGCTTAAATATTTTCTTGGCATTGAGGTGGCTAGAAGCTCCGCAGGGTTGTTTTTATGTCAAAGGAAATATGCTCTTGATATTATTTCAGAGGTAGGACTATTGGGCTCGAAGCCGGCTTCATTCCCGATTGAACAGAATCATCAGCTGGCGCGTGCCAAGGGGCATTTTCTTACGGATCCCGAGCCCTATAGGCGTTTGCTTGGGCGTCTTATCTATTTGGCGGTTACTCGTTCTGACTTGGCATACTCAGTTCATGTCTTGTCACAATTCATGCAGGAGCCGCGACAAGAACATTGGGATGCTGCATTACGGGTTGTTCGCTATTTAAATAAATCCCCGGGTCAGGGCATTCTATTACGTTCAGACAGTGAGTTATCTTTGACAGGTTGGTGTGACTCGGATTGGGCAGCCTATCCCCTTACTCGGCGGTCTCTCACTGGGTGGTTTGTGTTTTGGGGGCATTCGCCAATTTCATGAAAAACTAAGAAGCAGCATACTGTGGCTCGTTCTTCGGCAGAGGCCGAATATCGCTCTATGGCTTCTGTTACTTGTGAATTAAAATGGTTGAAGGGTCTACTTTTGAGTTTGGGAATCCATCATCCTAAGGCGATTCCTCTTTTTTGTGATAGTCAGTCCGCGTTGCATATAGCGCAGAATCCGATATTTCATGAACGCACGAAGCACATTGAGGTTGATTGTCATTTCGTGCGAGATGCTATCCAGGAAGGTCTTATTGCTCCGTCTTATGTGTCGATGACGGATCAATTGGCGGATATTTTTATCAAGGCTTTGGGGAAGAAGCAATTTGATTTTCTCCTTGACAAGTTGGGCATTTTAGACTTGCATGCTCCAACTTGAAGGGGAGTGTTAGGAGATTATTTAGGAAGTTTATTCCTTTATTCTAGGATAGCTATATATGGGTACTTGCTTTGTTATAGGAAACTAAAGTTTAATATTTTCTAAACTATTGCTAGGTATTATGAGAAATTAGGGAAGCTACTGTTGGACTTCTTGTATAAATATTTTTCATTGAGTTAATGAGAATACAAAAAAACAATTACCCTAAATCTTTCATGAACAATGCATAAAAATGTATTAGAAGGAAACCCTTTTACTATAGCCCATCCTCTTCCCCTCTTTCTCCCACTACTCATCATCGTCCTCCTGCATAAAAACCCAATTTATATAATTAGATCAAACTTTTCTACAATTTGACAACTATAAACACCAAATTTAGACCAAATTAGAGGGTTTTAAGCTAACAAACCTCTTCTCTTTCATCATCAATTTATATAATTAAATCTAAATGTAATATTGGCATCTTGAAATGCTCTGTTCATTAAAGAAAAGGTGAACAGATGCTGTTTATGGCACAAACGATACTTTATGTCCAAGAAAGTTAACATTCTTCATTAGAAACTCTTTTTAAGGAAAAATAAAGCTTTCCCAATATGATCAAAATTGTTGTTATGGAAATTGATATATCTTAATAACATTCTGAATCTTAATCACATACCAGTGCGGTTAAACAATAAGCTTTATCGTGACATTGAACTAGTTTCTCCATCTTCGTGTTTTTATGTATCACTCGTCTTCTTGAGCTTGTTCTTGACATCTTCCTCCTTGTCCACAAAATTGTGCAAATCAGTCTGCGTTGGAGTGTATTCAACAAATGTTCAGGAAAAAGAGAGATTGCTAGACCAAACCACTGAAACCGCAGAGGTAGAGGTAATTTTAAAAACCTGATTGTTTATTATGAGAAGAAAAGAATGTTACAAAACGAAAACAAAAACAAAACCTTCAGATGTAAGAAGATGAATAACATAGGGACCACAAACACTCATGTACGACTGATGCCTATAAAAGTTTGAATGACAAACAGATAGAGATAGAGAATGCTATGTGGTATTTTTTTCAACAGTTTCTACCACTGACTGGCTATGTGGCAAAACCTTTAACTTGTTCTAAAACATGATTATCTCTTAATGTTTAATTTTCTCAACATAAACACTCAAAGCTGTAAACATGAAAAATAAGATTGACAACAAATTACATAATATGGGTGAAAATAAAATTGAAAGCATGAGAAAAAAAACACTACATATTGATTTATGACAATGGCTTCTTCCTCCACCCTAGATGGAGAAATGAACCAACATGTTACAGGGAACTAATTAAGAAAGAGTAATAGATGTATTATGTCATTGAATAAAAAGCAAATTACAGTTATCGAGAAACACCTGCAAGAACTCCTCCAAAAGAACTTCACCTCCAAATTCTAAATGAAAATTGTGTGCAAAATTTTCTCTTTCATCTAACCTAATTAACTATAACTCTCATATGTAGACTTACATAACACCTAAACAAGTAATACAAGATATAGTTACTTGCGTATGCTCAAACAACTAAACTGGCACGCAAAACCGATTTTGGACACTAATTCCCAAAATAAAAAATATCAACAAATTCTTCTACATGAATTTCGGAAAAATGGCAATAAAATTTCTAGTAAAAGCACTTAGCTCCTTAAAGCCCATCTACAGAAGTGCACAAAGAAACCCACCAAAACCTTGTGAGGAAGTATATCCTCATAAAAGTTCAGATGTGTTTCCTCGTATTTTATATAATGAAAATCAATCAATGAAGGAGGTTTTGCTGAAAACCTTGAGTCTTCAATCATCAATGTGTCAAGTTGTCATGCTCTGATTTTCGAGAAAACGAAAATCCCAAAAATTCACGTAGGATTATCCGTTTTTCTAAAAGTCGGGACATGAATTTTCATTCACGAAAAATAACAGTTGGCATCCACGAGAAATAATAAATTTGCACAATTTACCAAATAGAGGGAAAATAAAACAACGGATCTGAAAGACCATCAAAAGAAAATTTTAAAACTCGTAGTGCCAACGCTAACAAGTTCAACAATTTACGAATGTATCTCTCCCAGAAAATAATAAATAACTCCGAGTTCAAATTACAAGAATTAAACTGACACCTACAAATAAAAAGATCTAATCTTTCGAACACGCGCAACTCCCAGCAATGCTCGTCACGTATGGTACGAAATGCTCTAAGCCCGTTCGAGATTACTATATCCTGAAAATAAGCTAGTCGGCTACATTCCCGAAGGAATGTACCCAAGAAGCCAAAGCCCACTTGGGTCAGCTATAAAGCTGGTGTGAAATCTCTTTATTTCCCAAAAAATCAATAAAGGAAATTACAAGATATGACCAAAAATAGTACGATAAAGAAATCAAAACACACAGGTAGTTCCTCCACGAGGCATTCATATCTTAATTCTAATAAGTAAATATGCACTTACTTATACCTACTAGATGGAAGTTGACTATGGCAAGTCTAACCTGCAGAAATATTAGTGGACTTGTCATCCTGCATGAAAAAGGATTAGAAACAATATAAACGTAGTTTATTCATTTTTATTTGAATTTGGTTCATCTTTTTAACGGAATGATCACTTAGACGATACCACATTCGCACCACCTCCGTGCCGAACATACATGCCCGTATGTCTCTCTCATATAAAGGAGGACTACTCCGTCATCCATGCCCAAGTGGGGACATCACATACAGGCATGCATCGCGGATACTCCTAACTATATGAGTATCAAAAGCCACCCTTGGGCTATCAATGCGCATAACTCACGTCACATTTTTTACGGATAAATATCAAAGCCTATTTTAGGCATAACAATTCACCTCATTTCCGCAAGACTAACCCGAAGATTATTTTAGTTTCTCTAGTAAGAAATGGGTGCCCCAACTCCGCAAGACGACCCTCTGGTCATTTAGTTTCTCTAGTAGGAGAGGGAAAATCATAAACAAAATAGGTGTGGTAGTTCTAAGTGATGTAATTCCAGGTGGTTTCTATTTTTAGAAATCAAGGGTTACCAATATCATTTATTTTTGATATTTCAATTTTCTCACAATGACACTTTGTCATTCATAAGTTAATTCACAATCGTATCCACCCACATTTTTGGGGAAAACATAGCATATCCATTAATCATGCTCTATAACATCATGACAATCAAGTCACTCCTTGATTCAAATATCCAAATCCTTCATAATGCATAACCAAATCAATATGCATAATAATACCAATCTCCAAATAAGTTCCGATCAAAATATCTATACATGCAGAATAACACCATCGCAATTAAATCCATTGCAAATCAAAATAACGCCATAAGTAACACCATAAGTGGGATCCAGTGAATTTAATTCTACAGGAGCTCCAAGTGCCAACAATCTAATTGCAAATACCACATAAAAATATAATTGCAAAAACTATCACAAGTGAGACCTAGTGGAACTCTAACTGTATGAAACCAAATTGCAAATAGCAAATACCCTCATAAGGTGGGACCTAGCTAGTATGGGACCTAGTGGAACTCTAACTGTATGAAGCCTAATTGCAAATAGCAAATACCCTCATAAGGTGGGACCTCTAACTGTATGAAACCTATTTGCTGTATGAAGCAAATAGCAAATAGCAAATACTCATAAGGTGGGACCTCTAACTGGATGAAACCTATTTGCTGTATGAAGCAAATAGCAAATAGAAAATTAAAAAGCCTTGCAGTGGGACTCGGTGAAAACATTGGATTTGACATTCTGCAGAAATTCAAAATTGCAATTACCCTCATAAGGTGGGACCCAGTGAAAACATTGGATTTGACATTTGCAAATACCTCATTGTAGGAATTCTACTAATTCAATATGCACCTAACAGCATCGGGTTTGACTATATCCCTACCACTTTGGTAGAATTGCTATCACCCTATCAACATCACTCTATCAAATCAACATCACTTTAAATTCTATCCCTTTAATTGCACATAACACCTAAGAAGTTCTATCACTCAAATTTCAATCACCATAGGGATTTGACATTAGCAAGAATCGTGTGTTTACAAAGTTGACATGAGAATGAACAAAACAAAATAGAGAAAGGAAATCACAGACCCCCGTATCCAATCATTGCAAACAAATCAAAAATGACAAAAGAAACACCACTCATATTAAAAGGGTTAAAGAAAAAGATACTCACAGTTTTTCCTTTTTGCTTTTCTCCCTCTTTCTTGCTATCTCTCTTCTTCTCTTTTTTTTTTTTTTTTTTTTTTTTGTTTAAGCGGCGAGAGAAAAAAAAGAAGACCCCAAACCCTATTTAATCCCACTAAAGGCAAACTCCTTCCCTGTTAGGGTTTTGCTCAAGGTTAGTGACACCCCCCCTTACTACTTGACGTCACCTCAAATTTAATAAAAATCAAAACTAAATCAAATGAATAAATAAATAAATAATTAATTAAAATTATTATGTGTTAAAGTAGGGTCGTTACATTATACACACCTCAAAAGGAATCTCGTCCCGAGATTCACTGGATGAATAGCTCCGGGTGCAATTGTTTCACTCTGTCCTCTAGCTCCCAAGTTACATCATTTTCTTTTTCACTCCACTGGACTTTCACCAGATTCACTATCCTTCTACGGAGTTGTTTCACATCACGATCCACAATCTTGATCGGTCGTACTACTTGGGTGAAGTCGTCATTAATCTCAATTTCTTGTGGGTTGGACGATGTCAGCAGGATCCTTCACACACTTCCTCAGCATGGAGATGTGAAACACCTCATGAACAGCTGATAAGCTCAGGGGCAGAGCGAGTCTATAGGCCAGACTCCCTACCCGAGCAATGATCTCAAATGGCCCCACAAATCTAGGACTTAGCTTCCCTTTCTTACCGAACCTCAATACACCGCGCATAGGTGAAACCTTAAGAAACACAAGGTCCCCAACCTAAAATTCTATTGCCTTACGCTTTCGATCGACATAACTCTTCTGTCGGCTTTGAGCAGTTTTGAACCACCACCACCAAGTACTCAATTAAACATCCCATCACACAAAACTCAACCAAAAAAAAAATCAAATCTTTAAACACCAAATCCTTATCTAAGCCACGATTTAAGCTGATTATACAATAAAATCACTCTCCTATACAATCCAATCTCCCCCCTACTCCTAAACACACATTTCACCAATTTCAAAACCATCTCCTCAACCAAACCCGTTAGCTCCATATCCTCATTCTCCTTGGTCAATTAGGGCAAAATTTCTCCTTTCTTTGAACTCTCAACAGATCTCAAGCTCTCTAAAACCCCAAACCCTTCCACCTCCGCCTCCTCATACCTCTTCCATACCTCCAAAGAACTGACCAACTTCACCTTGAAAAAATGCACCGCAAAGGGCTTCCCGTCTAGCTACTTGGAGACGCAGTACAAGTACTTCGCACAGAGCTTATAGGTGCCCAACAATTCCACTGTGAGCTCAGCTTCCTTTGATCTTCCACCAAGTTTTGAGTTAATCAGTGACTCAAATGGGTAGGAGTTTTGGGGATCGGTTGACGAAGGGGAGGAATTGCTTGGCAAATGTGAGGGTTTGGAGTAATTTGTTGTTCTTCTTCTTGTTTGATTTGTTGGAGGTTTTTATACAATTGAAGACATGTGGGATGTGGTTTTCAAAGGGGAGGAGGTGTGAAGGCTGCGGTAGTCTTAGGGTGTTTGATTTTTTGGTGCAGTGGTGGTTGTTGTACAAATACTAACCTAATTATTAAGCTTCTGTACGTTTTAACTCTCAATTGCACAAGATCAAACAAATAGTATAGATAGTAAAAATGAGATCATTCCCCGAGAATTGGATTAATTGTGTTAAAATAATTTTCCTAACACTGTTACTTCAGTGAAATCTAATAATTAATTGAATATGAAAAAAATAATTGTTAAACTGAAAATAAATACAAAATATAAAAATGATGTTCAAACGAAAACAAAGGTAACATTAGATTTCAAGTAATGAGAAAATTAGTTAGGGGTTCAATATCCACTACTAGTCATCTTTCTTTGAACAACGACATGCACAATGATACAAACTAAAACTTAAAGGTATGAGTGTCTACTCCTTAAGCTATTGATTTTCTTAAATAATGAATTAGGCATAGGTGTCTACTCTAACTCTTTTCATTCTCAAAGTATTTAGCACGGTATTTACTAAGTTGCACCTTAAGAGCGCATGAATCAATGAAAATCGACAAAAATCCAAAACCCAAAATCCAAAATATGGTATCTATTTCAGTAGTTCATGTTAATTAATTCCAAGAACTGATCTTACTTAGTTCTTTTTGTCACTTATCATTGGCACAAGACTCAGTCATCTAAATTTATACATGTAACAATCTCCATAAAATCTTGCATATGGTGATCAAGCATAAACAAAATCCATATAAAGGGTGATATATAATTAGAAATAAAATAATTGAGCATCATAAAAATAGTTAATTAAGGCATGTCAAAATTCTTAAGGAGTCGGATAGCTAAGTGTTTTAATCTATCCCTAGCTAAATTGTTTAGTAACGCGTAATGCAATAAATATAATGATTCAAATAAATCATTGGAGAGTAGAAATGAGAGAATAATCAAACTGGTTGACAACAATAAATTCACAGCCACAAACAAGATTAATCGTAGTCTAAAGATTTAAGTCGCAGCCAAGTTCTGTTCTTTCTATTCATGCGCAGCCACATAGTTCAAATTACCACCTAGCTAAATTGAGTAGCAGCAACCAAGAAGGATAAAAATTGCAGCCAAAGAGGAGTAATTCTCTTCCCTTTTTTTCACTTCACTCAGCCCATACCAAAGCAACAACAAGATCACACAGCAAGAGGATAACTCTTCAAACAACAGCAACTTCACGCATCAGAGAAGATTTCTTCACACCCGGATCGTAGCCTAGCAGGATGTCACAACTCAACAGCAGATCAAGGAGTAACAGTCTTCTCCACAACAGCGAGGATGCTCTCTCCTCAATCACGACAGTCAGATGAATTCACAGCCAAGAACAAGGGATATCAAAGCAAGAAAACGCAGCCATTCCGAGTTCTATCTCCTCTGTCTTCACGAACAGATCGTTTCTCTGTCTGCTTCACGAACAACAACCAAACAAGACTCCCTCCTCCGTCTGTTACATAGCAGTAAGAAGAATAAAAACAGCAGCTTCAGAGTTCAAACGTAGAGAAAGCAAGACCCACGCAACAGGCAGAGATCAAAGAGAAAATATTTTCTCCATCTTATTCACTCAAGCATCAACAACCCACAAAGATAATCACGCCAACAACCTGCATAAGAGAAGCCCTCCTTCACACTCTATTTTTTTCCTCTTCCATTGCAGCCAAAGAAGGGAATCACATATCGCAGCAAAAGGGAAGAAGAATTTGCACAAGTTTTCTTAATTTAAGCCAAAAACCCCTTTCTTGCTAAATAACACCACCATTTCTCCTGATGGAGACCATCAACACCTCTTTTTTTTAATCTACTGAAAGACATCATCACTATATAATAAAAAAAAATGGATTATTTTCTTTTCTCCCAAATCCAGCGACTCCTCTTCTCCTAGTCGCACGAACCGACCACTCTTCTGCCATCTTCTCCTCCCAATCTCGCCAGATTCAGGACCGTCAGCCACCGTCTTGAGCCTCCATTTCCCTCTCTTACTCGTCTTCATCCTCCCTCTCCCCTCTCTACTACTTCTTTTGCTCTCTCTCGTGAGAAAACACATCTTCCTCCCTCTTTCATTTTCCATCAAAGTTATCTTCCATTCTTCATCTTCTTCCTCCCTCCCAACACCGGCTTCTCTCTCTTTCTCTTATAGGTTTTGTTGTCTTGTCTCTTTGTTCATCTTACTTTGTTAGGGTTTTGGTGAAGTTGTATATAGAAATGGATGAGTTCAATGAAATGAGGTTGTTAAGCTTCAAGATGATAATGCTGCAGTTGTGAGTCAGCATTGCACTTCATTTATAGGTGTCAACGAACAAGATAAACATTTTCAAGACGAAGAACGACCCACCACTATACGCCAATGAAAGATAAGCATTGCAGTTGTGAAAGATGCTCTGATAATTCCCGAAGGCACTATACGCCAATGATAAATGGTTGATTGAACCAGATATGTTAGAGTTGGCGGCCAACTGTTATAGTTATGTCTTTGTGTGTTATGAGAATCAGAGCAGTGCATGTTTTTCGTATATTCTGCCGTCGTCAAACTTAAATGATACCATCCACAAAGTAGACACTTTGTCTTGCTTCATATGACACCAATACCACCACTGCCTCGGATAGCACCGACTTGGCCTTCACGCATGTTCCCAAAAGCAGACTCATGGAAAACTTCGTTTGAAAACCAACTACAGATAACACTTTCCTCTACCACCAGCACCACCACCACAATCACACCTTCCTCTACCACCAACACCAGCACCAACACCACCCTCAGATCTTCCTCTACCACCACTACTAGCACCAGCACCACCACCCCTTCCCTACCACCACCTACAGCACCACCACTCCAAGTACCACCACTCGGAGCACCACCACTTAGATCACCACCATAATCACCAGTTTGACTAGGTTGTTGCTCTTCCTCATTATCTCTTAAGAAGGTGAAATGCGAAGACATTTGCCTTAACAACTCACCTATTTTATTGAGCAACACAACCTTATTTACATTACCTCATCAGTAAAGGTTTCCACCAACTGAAGAGCCTCGTCAATTAACTTGTTCTGCAAGGAAAACATTGATCTTAGTAAAAAAAAAAAAAAAAAATCAATTATGTATTTCAAATGTGAGCAAATTTGTTAAACTATATACCAATTACCCGATATAACAATTGATTTCTTAAGGGATGTGTTCTCCTAGTCTTCGGTGGTTGGATGAAAGGATGACTAATCTCATGAAACCAATTCAAGAAGTCCTTGCTGCAATCCCATGGAAGCTTCACTGGCGCTCATTGGTTTTCAATTGAAAGGAGATGATTCTTCCAAGTTGCAGCAAATGAAGACAGTATCTCATGCTTTACCGAGTAGTTGGGGCAAGATCGACCTCTATTTTTCATTTTGGCTTGAATGGGGGGACTTGAAATAACTTGTACCCTTCCCATCTGTAGTATCATCACAATGATAGGGTTCTTCAACATCAGGGCATAACAAGCAACCTTGAAACCATGTAATGCTGTGAAGTGAAGTTCTTCGCTTGAATTCTGCATAAGGGTCAACCTGACAATAAAAACATTAACTTATTACATTTATCGAGATGAAACATGAATTTAAATGACTAACTTTTACCTCTTCAAGAGACATGTCATCAAGATTCTCCCTAAGAGTCAAAATTTCTAAACTCACGACCCTGCTAAGTTGGGGGCAATCCCACTTAGCCATGGTGAGAAGGCTATGTTTCCACGAGTCTCGAGCCGTACCCCGAAGGCTAAAGTGATCATATATCCAACACTACAAAAGAATTCAACATATCAATATAAATAATCGATATCTGAAACACTAAAAAGATAATTAACTAAACAATTAACCCGAAAATTGTTCCTCCAAAAGCGGCAGATATCCAGATATTTGTTTGGTACCCGCTATGCTAGCATAACCAAGTTGATGATACAAGAACGCCAAAATACCAACTCCCCATGCATACTTCCTAATATCATCCACTTTTATCAGAAACTTCAAATATTTGGTGCGCACCTTGGTTTTAGTCTTATCAGCGAAGATCATCATGCCCAGAAGAAATAACATGTAACCTCGTGCAACTTGTTGTTTCTTTTGAAGAGAATCATTTCTAATCACTTTCCCACAACACTGATTCTTAATAAATTTCATCTCCATGAAACTTTGATACTTCTGGACATGCTTTTGTGCTTTGCTCTTTTAAATCCCCAAACCATTAGCCAAAAATTGAACACACTATTCTACCTTCATTTGAGTTTTCTTCACCGTAACCGACTTACTAACAATTGGCAAATGAGTGATACGATAGACAACATCGATGGAGATGGTCATTTCTCCAAAAGGGAGGTGTAAAGTATTGGTCTCAAGTTGCCAACACTCAATGAAAGTACAAATTGTGACCCTATCGATATGATCCTTACAATGGTCTATCAACGGTCGGAGACCACACCATTGAAATGCGGGTGGGAAGAGTGTCTGTGAGAAGTTCAAATGTTGGGAGAGGTAGAGATCGCGTGGGAGAGAATGGGAATTTTTTTAAGGATTTTTATTGGTGGTGTCCTTCAGCAGGTGGTGGTGTCCTTCAGAAAGTAGGGTGTTGGTGGTGTCCATTAGGAGAAGTGGTGGTGTTATTTAGCAGGAGCATTCTTATATCAAAATCCCATCTTTTCTAACCCACCTACGCCTTTCCTTTTCCTCTTTCCCACCACTAGCCTCCCCTCCCTCTCCCTTCCTCTTATTCTTCAACAATCATCACTGGCCCCGACCCTCTCCTCCATTCATCCCTCACCCTCTTTGAGCTCACCCACTATTACTTGTGTATACACCACAACTAACCCTAACTCTGAAAATTTAGTTGTTGACGAGACATCAAACAATCACTCAATCACAACAACACATGTGGCCTGGGCAATCCTAGCACGAGAAAGGCTTCAGCGCCGTCCCATTCGAACCCATACACAAACTTTTGTTCAGCCGGTAAGTCAGGTGCCCAAGCCCAAGTCATGCCAGCCTAAGAGGCATGGGACTTAAGGCTTGGCCCATGACAATAAGGCCTGAACATGAATCTCAGAGCTGTTATAGGATCGAGATCCACTGGCACAAATCAGCTCTCAACCCAATCAAACATTGGGTCCTAAACAGAACCAAGTGCCGAAGAGACTCAATCATGCACAATAAAGATCATGGGCGATATCTTCTCCCTCCATCACGCCCTCAAGTATAGGGACAGTTGTGGAAAAAACACTTTTTACTCAAGGTGAGGAAAGGGAAAAAGAAAGGTACACATACACTTTGCAATTTACATACAATCTTCACTTTTCCTTGCATCGATATCTAACTTAAGCATCGGAGTGGCTTCGACCACCACAATGGTGGTCCCTGGCTTAATCCCTGCTCGTTTTTGCAAGCTCGAGATCAGCGAGATCAACAAGGACAGATATGAACACATCAGTTTGGTGCCATCCATGGGAAAAGATGATAAGTTTTCCCTGAAACAAACATACAAAGTTCTTTCTAGCTAAGCAAGGCATCGATAAATGGTCACCAACACCAAATCTCGAATACTCAATGATGATCCCGAGCCAAACAACTCTCTGGCCGGTGAAGCACAACCATAAGGTCGAATCGATCCGATCAAGATGGCTGAACAACCACACGGTCTAGCCACGAAGGCGATCGAGGCTACCCCGACATGAGTATCATCCTATTCCACCTAAATCATTTAACAAGGGTGGTAGAAAGGACCACTCGATATCGACAACGATGATCTGAGACCGGCCAAAGTCTGGGAAGATCTCAGATCCGAGAAGATGCTCAGGAGCACGTCCAAGAGGGCAAACCCCCTCCACCCCTCCCCCGCAGAGGAACAAAGACCTTGCTGAGAAGGAAAGAGGAGAAGATCATGGGGAGAATATCCCAAGGACAAACATGACCATGGTCGAGAACCCGCATCGACTAGGGGTGTCCGATCCTGATGTCCTATATGATTTCACTGTCCCACCATTCTCAAAGGAGATCATGAATGTCCCTCGTCTGAAGAAGTTCGTCCCACCGAAGCTCCAGTTTTTAACAGAACATTAGATCCGTCAAACCATTTGCGCCATTACAACCACGTGATGGCGCTTAAAGAAACTTCAAAAGTTGTCTTGTGCATAATTTTTCCCATCAGCCTGAAGAAGGTTGCGCTGACCTGGTTCATTGGGAGCCGACAGATTCGTAAAAGGGCCCTACTATCTGCTGAGCCTCAAGCAGAAACATGGCGAAAGCCCCTTAGGGAGTACGTCATTCATTTCAATGAAGAGCTAACCTTGATCGACGGTCGTAGTGAGGAGATCAATTTTACAACTACCTCACCTTGGAACCCTAAGCGGATATGGTAGGTTTGCTAAGGAGCGCCCATAAGTACATCATTCTGGAAGAAATGTTGGCTGTCAGGTAGGGGAAATCGAGCCAAAACACTCCTCCAAAGCAAAGGACAAGGATGAACGAGGAGATAGTTCCAAGCAAAACGGGGCAAGAATCAAAGGGGCTCAACCAAGCACAGTTGTAATAGCCCAGAGGCTCCAGATACCCTATTACATTCCGCTCAACTCCATTCTGCCCGACATTTTGTCTGCCATGGAAAAAGGAAAGACATTAAGTGGCCATCGAAACTTAAAAGAAATCCTTCGAAGCGTGATACTGATAAACACTGTTTTTATCACAAGGAGATAGACCACGACATGAAAGACAACATGAGCCTCAAAGATGAGATTCAGTACAGGATCCAGAGAGGATGACTGAAAGAGTTCATAAGCTTCGGGGACATACATCCCCAAAGCGAAGGAATGACACAAGAAGCGAGAGACATGAATCCAAACATTGTATGTTCATTCGCGGGACGAACGAGGAGAGACAACAGTCAAATCGTTCACTAAAAAAATCAGTACGAGAATTGTGAGTTCGATCGCACTACTGAGATCATCTCGTACAACATGTACAAAAAGAAAGAAAAGCCTCTAGCTTAACGTTCACAGAACGGGACATGAATTTGGTCTGTTTGCCACACAACAATGCCCTAGTCATCTCAGTAGAGATAACAAACTGAGAAGTGAGAAAATCATTGGTGGACACAAGCAGCTCCATGAACATATTGTTCCTAGACGCATTCCTAAAGATGCAACTGATAGAAAGGGAGTTGACACATTAGTAATAACACACCGACTAGCAGTCATTTCTGACTCGAAGTCAGTCTGATAGAAAAGAAGGCCAATGGCGCCCAAGCGCAACCAAGCCATTAATGAAAAAGTGCAAAGACTTTTGAATATTGGCATGATAGGGGAGTCTCGCTACCTTGATTGGCGGCCCAATATAGTCTTGGTAAAGAAGAAAAATGTGAAGTGGAGGGTCTGTGTAGACTACACCGACCTTAACAAAGCCTGCCCGAAAGACAACTTTCCACTACCTCGATAGACCATATCATAGATGCAACGTCCGGACATAGCCTACTTAGCTTCGCGGATGCGTATTCTAGCTACGATAAGAGGTATACACCCACTGGACCAGGAGAAAACCTCTTTCATAACGGACATAGGCACATAATGTTATCGGGTAATGCCGTTTAAACTAAAGAATGCGGGAGTAACATACTATCGTTTGGTGAATCGAATGTTCAAATGACAAATAAAAAAGATCATGAAGTCTACATAGACGACATGCTCGTAAAAAGCCTCCACTACTTGATCACCTTGTAGACTTACAATGAGCATTCTCCCAACTAAGGAAGTACCAAATGAAGTTCAACCCGCAAAAATGCACGTTTGGGGTGTAGTCAGGGAATTTCCTGGGCTACATAGTCAACCGTAGAGGGATAGTGGATGATCCAAACAAGATTCAGGCTCTTCACGACATGAGACCGCTCGCAAAATTAAAGAAGTTCAGAGCCTGACTGGGAGGGTGGCAACGCTAAACAGGTTCATCTCAAAATCTTCAGTCAGATGCCTCCCTTTCTTTAAGATCCTAAAAGGGAACAAAAAATTTCAATGGGGAGAGCAGTGTGAACATGCCTTCCAAGAGTTGAAGGCATACATGGGAAAACACAGAGCTGCTTTCAAAACCACTACGGGTAAGACGTTCTACCTATACCTCTCAGTCTCAGAGCATGCTGTTAGTTCAGTTCTGATTCGGGAGGAGAAAGGGAAATAGAAGCCCGTCTAGTACATCAACAAAATGTTCAATAGAGCAAAGGCTAACTACCGTAATCTGAAAAAATTGGCTTTATTATGCTTGTAACTTCCTCCAGAAAACTAAAACCTTACTTTCAAGCTCACTCAAATAATAGTCCCGACCGAGTACCCACTTCAGTCGATATTGCACAAGCCAGAGCTATCAGAAAGAATAGTTAAATGGCCAGTGGAGCTGGGATAGTTTGACATCCACTACGATAATCAAGGAGCAAACACTCGCAGACTTCATCGCTGAGTTCACTGGAAGAGGAGAACTGGAACTGACAGACCAAGGACACGAGAACACTGAGTTGTAGCCACACGGATGGATCTTGCGATGCGACGGGTCATCCAACGTGAAAGGCTGTGGAACGGGGATCATCCTTTACATACTATAAGGGGTCATCTGCAATAAGGTTATCAAATTTGGCTTTCGAGCTTCAAACAATGAAGTGGAGTATGAGCCCTCCTAGCCAGGCTAAAACTGGCTAGAGGAATCAGAGCAGAAGAAATCATGGTGTTTAATGACACCCAACTAGTGGTCAATCAGATGAACGGTCAATTTGGTATTAAAGAACCCCTAATGATGACCTATTACGGAAAAGCAGTCAACGCCGAAAGAGGGTTAAAAAAAAAACTATTTCACCACTGCTCTAGGGCAAACAACTTGGAAGCCGATGACCTAGCCGATAAGGCCTTGTCCACATAAGACGGCTTCGATGCACTCATAGAGTTTTAGTAGAAGTCGACCCTCGAGAAAAGGGGGCTCCACGAAACCGTCTCCACAAGTATTCAGACCAGTTGGATGAGCCCCCTAATCAACTACATAAAAGATGGAGTCCTTCCAATAGATAAGCTAGAGGCTCACAAGCTTAAAAATGGAGCGATACAGTACACGCTCCTCAACGACAGGTTGTATAGGAGACCAACCATTGGCCTTTTGCTAAGATGCCTGACCCCCAAAGAGGCAAATCAGGTCTTCCTAGAAATCCATGATGGAATCTGCGGGAACCACCCCGGGGGAAGGAAATTAGCTCATAAAGCCCTCATGCTAGGGTACTATTGGCCAAGAATGTACAAAAGGCCAAAGACTTGGTCTGCAAATGCGATAAGTGTTAGCGGTATGCCTCGTAGACATATGCCTACACAAAATCTGGTATTAATGACCATCCGTGGCCCTTCGCCCAATGAGGGATGGACATCTGAGGCCTGTTACCCATCTCTGAAAGAAAGAAGTTCCTTCTTGTAGTGGTTGACTACTTCACCAAATGGGTAGAAGTAGATCCCATCTCCAAGATAGGAGAAAATTAAATCAAGAAATTTCTTTGGAAGTCTATCATCAGCAAGTTCGGAATACTGAATATCCAGGTCAACGATAATAGGACTCAGTTCAAAGGCAGGAAAGTCAAGCAACTTTGCACCTAATTAGGCATTAGTCACCACTTTTTTGCACCAGGTCACTCCCAGGCCAATGGACAAACATAAGTCACCAACCGAACTATCCTAAAAGTAATCAAGAGGATACTTGATGCAGCCAAAGGGCTCTGGGTCTCTAAGTTTTCGAGCATCCTTTGGGCATACCTATTCCACAAAAAAGACTCCGATTGGAGAGACACCGTTCGCACTGGCCTATTGGTCTAAGGTAAAGGTTCTAGTATAACAAGGAATGCCTACGTTCAGGACAGAGGAGTTCGGGATGGAGCACAAAGATGAAGTTATAAGAGTCGGAATAGACTTACTCAAAGAGCAAAGGGACGTGCTTCTGTCAAAATAGCTGCCTATCAAAAAAGGCCTAGCACTACAATAAAAGGGTTAAGCCTTGAGAATTTAATGTTGGTGATTGGGTACTGAGGAAAACCCAACCGAACACACTAGAGTCCGAAGATGAGGAAAGGTAAGCCCGAACTGGGAAGGTCCCTACAAGGTGACAACAATCAAAAGGCCAGGAACCTACTGCCTTGAAAATATGAATTGAGAGCATCTAAAATAGTCATTCAATATAGAGCATCTGAAGAAGTATTATCAGTAAAGGTACTCTCTTAAAATAATAACATTTCATATAACTCCACGCACAGGAACATGCTTAGTCCGGGCATAGGACCATAATGGCACCCACACAAACCAAAACCAATCCACAGGACGATTCACTGCAAGCATGCGAGTTCAGTCCACGGACGACTCACTACTCCTAAGATAGCCTAGTCCGACCATAGGACCACGATGGTTCACTGCAAGCAGGCAAGTCCAGTCAACAGGCGGCTCGCCCCTCCAAAGATAACTTGCTCCGACTATGGCGACTAAAATGACGCACAAGCGGACGAGCCTAGTTCTATTCAGGATGATGACAACTTGCCGCATAAGTAATCTAGTCCACCCCAGAAACCAAGACAACGCAAGTTCGGACAGAACTCAGTCCACGAATAGTTCACTGCAAGCAGGCTTGTCCAGTCCATGGACGACTCACTACTCCTAAGATAGCGTAGTCTAACCTCAGGACTATGATGGCACACATGTGGATCAAACCCAATCCACAAATGGTTCATCGCAAGCGAGTGAGTCTAGTCCATGGACGACTCACTGCTCCTAAGATAAATTGGTCTGACTAAGGAGACAAAAATGACACACAAGCGGCCGAGCCTAGTCCTATTCAGGATGATGACAATTTACCTCATATATGATCTAGTCCGCCTTAGGATCCAAGACAATGCAAGTGCGGACCAAACCTAGTCCACGGATAGTTCATCACTAGCGAACGAGTCAATCCACGGACGACTCACTGCTTCTAAAATAGCCTAGTTCAACTTCAGGACCACGATGGCATACATGTAGACCAAACCAAGTACACGGATGGTTCACCACAACTAGGCGAGTCTAGTTCACGAACGACTCACCTCTCCTAAGATAACTTAATCAGACTACGAGGACCAAAATGACGCACAAGCGGCCGAGCCTAGTCCTATTCAGGATGACGACAACTTGCCGCAAATGTGATCTAGCCCACCTCAGGCGGCAAGGCAATACCACGCAGCCCAAACTTTGTTTCAAACAATTCATCATAAGCAAGCAAGTCCAGTCCATGCACGACTCACCGCTCCTAAGATAGCCTAGTCTAACCTCAAGACCATGATGACACACATGCAGACCAAACCCAGTCCATGGACGGTTCAATGCAAGCGGTCGAGCCTAGTCCTATTCAGGATGACAATAACTTGTCGCATAAGTGATCTAGTCCACTTTAGAAGCCAAGGCAATGCAAGTGCGACCCGAACCCAGTCCACAGACAGTTCACTGCAAGTAGACGAGTCCAGTCCACGGTCAGACTACTCAAGTGGGGTCGAAACTACAAACGTTCCCCATTTTTTAACCAGGCCAACCCAATCCTTGCTCAGAGTTAAACAGTCTTACCTCTTTGACAGTCCAAAGATTTATTTACACAGGCCAATGTGACTCACAGAGCATACAAGAGGAAACATGAATTCAGAAAAACAGACTTTATTGATTATCAAAAAGTTATTACAAAGCTTGATCGATTAGCCAATACAAAAGTTTACATACTACAAGTATCCGAGCTTTGTAAGTGAAAGCAAAGGAAGTAGCAGTGGGAAAATCGACTCAAAGTTGGCTACTGGTGAGATCCCTCAAAAGAGGGATGCCTGAGGTGATGCAAAATCAACTCCTCGACGCAGTCGGAAGTATCTTTAAAAAACGATAGCGGAAGATGTCGTGGGAGCACTAGAAGATGGAAGATAAAATTTTCCCTTAAGGGAAAATTAGTACTTCTTCTCTGCGATGTCGGAGCAAATTTGGAGGTCCCATAAAACCACTGGAAGCGCACTCAAGCCGGGTGGCTTCCTCCAGTAGTCGGTATTGTTAAGAATCATTGAGGTAAATGTCAAAACATTCAGAGACTTCATCAATGTGGGCTCCCTTTCGTCATCTAAAGAGACCAAAAGAAAAACACATTCCCTGAAAAGGCACATTTGAGGAACATGTTCTACAATACGCATGATAACGCTCGACCCTACGAGAACTAGCCTATATATAGGCACGATGTTTACAGAAGGAGGTCATCTAGAAGTCGTGTCAGCATTAAAAGCTATGTGGGTGAAGATTCTAGGTAACTCTGCACCAGTCCCCATTCATTGAATTAATGAAACTACGCACAACCCCATTATTGGGGGGAGTAACTGATGAGACATCAAACAATCATCGATCACAATTGTACATGTGGCATGGTCTAACCCTAGCAAGAGAAATGCTTCAGTGCGTTCCTAAGCGGACCCAAACACAAAGTGTTTTTCAACCCGTAAGTCAAGAGCCCTAACCCAAGTCACGCCAGCCAAGAGTTACGGGTTTTAGGGCTTGCCCAAGACAATAAGGCCCAAACACGAATCTCAGAGCAATCATAGGCCCGAGATCCACTGGCACAAATCAGTTCTCAGCCCAATCAAGCATTTGTTCCTCAATAAAGGCAAGTGCCAAAGAGACTCAGTCATGCACAAAAAAGATCTTGGGCGTGATCTCCTCCCTCCATCACGCCCTCAATAACAGGGACAGTTGTGGAGGGAGCACTCGCTACTTAAGGTGGGGAAAGGGAAGAAAAAAGATACACATACACTTTGCAGTTTACATACAGTCTTCAGTCTTCCTTGCATCAATATCTGACTTAAGCATCGGAGTGCCTTCGGCCACCACAACAGTGGTCCATGGCTTAATCACTGCTCATTTTTGCAGGCTCGAGATCAACGAGATTAGCAAGGAAAGATTTGAACACATCATTTATGTTTATCATTCTCAAGCCCCAAATCTTGATTCCAACACAATTTGCCCTGAATTATAATAAAAAAAAAAGAATTGGAAAGATTTTTATAACCTTTTATCTGTAGCTGTAAACTTTTTTGGGAAGATGTGATGAGTTAAAAATAACTATCACCAAGTCGGCTTACCAAGTTGACTAGGAGAGTTGATGTCTTTTAATATTTGATTTACTTTTCAAACATTACAAAACATATTGGTGATACATAAAATCGGTCACATCCTTGAGCCATACACGTGTAATGATGATCTCAAGGAGTTACGTGCCCCAGCGTCAGTCAAATACTGATCCGGCCCAAGCGGTACCAAGTTCGCCTAATTCAGTCCGCCAGACGGAACCGAACTCTTACAGCATGCTAGGCCGATATGTCTCACAGCTAGCCTCAATACCCGTAAGTTCTACCAAGGCAAGTATCTCCAGGATCAGCTTCAGACAGGCAATTACACCAACTATATATTTCCAACTAGAAAGCAAATACTAGAGTACATTCCACACAGGGAAACTTCCTTCTACGGATTGCTCTTGGATTGGGAACTATCTCCCGCGTATCTAGGAGCACAGGGCTACCAGGGAACTTCCCTCCTACAACATGACTCCTAATTAGATAAGGATCTCCACGAAGATCTCCTTCCTAAACGACGCATTCGATGGTCTGATAGAACCAGGACTCCTGCACTATAAATAAAACATGAGGTTGGTAAGCTAAGGTACACTACAAATTCCCCATTTACATCATTACACATTCCTTAGATCTTTGTCTGACTTTAGCATCAGAGTGTCATCGGCCAACACAAAGGTGGTCCGTTGCTCACGTGTGTTACTTGTGTAGGTCAGCAGGTCAGCGGGACTATGTCAAATCAGGGAGCAAAAATTGATTGCATCAGTTTGTCGTCGTCCGTGGGGACGACAAAATTCCTAACTTTTCACGAGCACCGTCTCCCTTCAAAACACAGAGGGATGGCAACTAGATCACGCAAGTAGAGAGAGTGAGGGGAAGCGTCGAGCACTCAGCTTGGCACTGCTCCACCACCCTCGATAATGCAGGCTTTGTCAATGATGAAGACGCTCACATCAATGAAGCAAGGGCCTGATGAGACACTAAAGGCGTGTTTGACCCGCTTTAACAGTGAGTTAACCACCGTCAATATGTGCAACAACACAACAACCGTCACAATCTTCATTAACGGATTGTCGAAAGGAAAGTTCTAAAACTTTCTGACACTGGACCCTCCGGCAAGTATGACAAGCCTAACAAAGGAAGCGCAGAGCTTCATCGCCCTAGAAAAAGAACGAGTAGCCTGAAAAGAAACCAAACCCAGAGAACAATCAGTCAACATAATATGCGTGCTTCATGGAGCCCATTTCGAGTCTGAACTATCCAGCAGGTCCAGGAAAAGTGCTCTCCGAGGTATGAGGATCCAAGCGATATGCGGCGAGCGGCTAATACCCCATGATCGGAAGCAAGGCCCCTCCACGCTACTAGTATTTACGAAAAAAGAAATCCAGGGCATACAACTCCCGCACAATGACACCCTGGTTGTAACAATTTATCTGGCAGGCTGGAAGGTAGGAAGGTCCGTAGTAGACATAGGGAGCTCGATAAACATCCTGTTCATCCCTCAATTCCGCAACATGCAACTAGAAAAGACTGCGTTGACCCATGATAATCGTCTGATGGTCGACTTCAGTGGCGAGAGACGGTCCCTTGTGGGAAAGGTATAACTAATCACAACAGCAGGAAATGAATCGGCTCAGAAAATCCTGTTTCAAGAGTTCATAGTAATCGATGCAGCGAAATCGGCGTATAATGCGGTCCTAGGGAGACCCTGGATAAACCAGATAAAAGCGGCGATCTACACTTTACACCAGGGCGTCAAGTATCCAACGACCAGAGCCGTTGGTACATTGAGAGGCGACCATATAGCTGCCAAGGAATGCCAGCATATGACGACCCTGTCACCTGGCAATTCTCAATCAGCGGCTAGGCCAACGGTTAAGAGGAACCATTGTTCTACCCGAAGAATATTAGAAGAACAGCCGATCCCGGATAATTAAGCACCAATAAGTCCTTGGGGCATGCCTAATATCGGACAACCAAAAGAAGATATCGTTATAATCTACCTTGACAGCCCTCACAACAGCAAATCTATCCATATCGGTTCCCGCTTGAACGAAGAATTGGTGAAGCAACTCTTGGAGCTGCTGCAACATAACCAGGACATTTTCGTATGGACCATTCGAGAAATGGTGGGATCAACCCGTCGATAATCACTGATTGCCTAGAGGTGAACCCCTCGTGGAAAGCCGTCAGGCAGAAGAAGAGGCTCGTAGCGCCCGAAAGGAACGTCATCATAAACGAAGATGTACAACGTTTACTCAATGCTGGCATGATAAAGGAAGGACGATACCCCGATTGGCTGATGAACAACGTTGTTGTAAAGAAGAAAAATGGGAAATAGAGAGTGTGTGGACTACGCTGACTTGAACGAAACCTGCCCAAAGAACAACTTCTCACTCCCCTGCATCGATCAGATCGTAGACACCACTTTCGGGCACAACTTATTCAACTTCATCAACGCCTATTCAGGTTACAATAAGATATTAATGCACCCCCAGATAAAAAGAAAACCTCTTTCATGAAGAAAATGGGAATATACTGCTATAGGGTGATGCCATTCGACTTAAAGAACGTAGGCACTACATACCAACGACTAGTCAACCGAATGTTCAAATAAACAGATCGGAAGAAACATGGAGGTTAACATAGACGACATGCCGGTCAAAAGTCTCCACTGCCCTGACCACATGCGTGATCTCGCTGAAGCATTCAACCAGCTTAGGAAATACCAGATGAAGCTCAACCCACAAAAGTGCACGTTTGGAGTCGAGTCTGGAAAATTCCTAGGCTATATTGTGAACAAAAGAGGGATCGAAGTCGACCCAAAAAAGATTTAGGCCATTCTCGATATGAAAACCCCTACCAATGTCAGAGACGTTCAGAGCCTGACTGGGAGGACAACAAAACTCAACAGATTTATATCGAAGTCGTCCGAAAAATGCCTTCCTTTCTTTAAGATAGTAAGTGGAAGCAAATGATTCTCTTGAAGAGTGTGAACAAGCCTTTCAAAGCCTGAAAGCATACATGGGGAGTCTAGAGCTACTCTCAAAATCTGCGACAGGAGAAACAATCTACTTGTATCTATCTGTTTCCAGGCATGCTGTCAGTTCAACCTTCGTACGAGATGATCGGGAGACCCAAAGATCGGTGTATTACACCAACAAAACCTTTGTAGAAGTGGAAGCACACCATCCGAACCTGGAAAAATTTGCTCTAACACTAGTCATATCCTCGAGAAAACTAAGGCCCTATTTTCAAGCCTACTCTATAACGGTCCTGACCAAGCATCAACTTTTCTCGATATTACATAAACCCGAGCTATCGAGCAGGATGGTGAAATGGTTAGTAGAGCTCGGACAATATGACATAAACTACGCTCCAAGAACCGCCATTAAAGCCTAAGCGCAGGTAGATTTCATTGTAGAGTTCACCGGTAGAAAAGAACCAAAGACAGACCACCAGCCCTTGGATTTGAGTCTCCAAGCGTGGATCTTGCTCTGCAACGGGTCCTCCACTGGGAAGGAAAGTAGAGTCGGGATCACACTCCACTCCCCCAGTGGCTTTACCCTAAAAAAATAGTCAAATTCGACTTCCCCACTTCAAACAATGAGGCCGAATACGAAGCCCTCCTATCAGGCCTAAAGCTAGCATTAGGGATTAGTATAGATCGTCTAACGACATACAACGACTAAAGACTGGTAGCCAACCAGGTGAATGGGGACTTCAACAGTAATGACCCCCGCATGATAGCCTACCGCGACAAGATACTTGGCATAATGGGCAGGTTCAAAACCTGTGAACTCATACAGTACCTTCGATACGACAACAAAAGGCTTGAAGCACAAGCTAGAGAAGCTTCAACCTCCGACGAAATCTCCAGCGACCTCATTGAATACCAAGAGCAATCAAGCCTTGAAGAAGAAGAAACGCAACCAAATTGGATGACTCCTATACTGAAATACATAGCAACAAAATAACAAAATTGGATGACTCCTATACTGGAATACATAGCAACCAGAGCCTTACCGACCGATAAGGTTGAAGAAATAAGACTAAAAAATAGAACAGAAAGGTACACTCTCCTAAACGATAAGTTATACAGGAGATCAGTGATGAGACCCCTGCTCCAATGTCTATCACCTTCATAGGCAAGCCAGACCTTCGAAAGCATCCACAATGGTATATGCGGGAATCATCCGGGCGGGAGAACCCTTGCTCATAAAGCCCTAACTCTAGGGTACTATTGGTCGACCATGCAGCGAGACGCCAAAGATATTGTCCGCAGGTGAGACAAATGTCAGAGGATCGCGCCATACATGCATATGTCGGCCCAACTATTGACTCCGATGACTAGTCCGTGGCCATTTGCGCAATGGGGAATTGACATCGTCGGATCGCTCCCGGCATCAGCCGGTAAAAAGTTCCTTCTTGTGGCCATCGACTTCTTCATTAAGTGGGTCGAGGCCGAGCCCCTATCCAAAATCAGACAGGTCCAGATTGAAAAATTCATAGGGGCTACCATCGTCTATAGATTTCGTATCCCCAGAATATTGGTCAATGACAACGGAACCCAGTTTGAATGTAGCAAGGTCAAGAAACTGTGCAAAAGTTTGATTATTGATCACCACTTCACTTCGTCATGGCACCCCAAGCCAACGGCCAAACGGAGGTCACCAACCGGACGATCCTAGAGGGCATCAAAAGAAAGCTCAACGCAGCCAAAGGAAAATTGGTTCCAGAGCTACCAGAAATACTCTAGGCGTATCGAACAACCAAAAGTGTCCCTACCGAAAAGACCTTTCCCCTAGCATACAGGTCGAAAGTTATGGTTCCGATCGACGTGACAACCTTCCCAACGGTGGAATTCAAATCAAACGGTAACGATAAAGCCTACGCGTAGGGCTAGACCGCTTCGATGAAAAACAAGATCTAGTATCCGCAAAGATAGCCGCCTACCAACAGCGAATGTCATAATATTACAACAAGAAGGTCAAACCATGCGAGTTCAAGGTGGGAGATTGGGTACTCAGAAAGACCCAACGAAACACCAAAGAAATCGATGCGGGAAAGCTAAACCCAAACTGGGAAGGACCTTACAGAGTCACCAAGGTCAACAGGCCGAAAACGTACTGGCTGGAAGATGGCGATGGCAACGGGCTTAAATGACCATGGAATGTAGAGCATCTCAAAAAATATTATTAATAAAATATTTGCTTTTACCAAAACTTCCACTATTATCCGTTACAACCCTCGACAAGCCCGACCACGACCAAACTCGAATATCAGCCCAACGCTTAATCCACTGCGCGCGGACCACGACGGACGAGGAAGTGGGAGTTTAGTCAATGCTAGTCCGCTGATGACGACGATTCGCCAAGGGATCATTGCTCTTCAACAGACAATGATCGCAGAACTTATCAGGTAAGCTTAGTCAAATCGCGACTGATGACGTTAACTTCTTGTGTCAAATGCCTATTCCGTTATGCACAAACCACGACGGCCGAGAAAGTGGGAGTCTAGTCAGTGTTGGTCCACTGATGACGACGACTTGCCAAGGGTCAATGCTCCCCAACAGAAAATGATCGCCAAACTTACCAGGTAAGCTTAATCAGTTCTCGACTGATGATGACGGCTTCTAATGCCCAACGCCTAGTCTACTGCATGCAAGCCACGACGGTTGTGGGAGTCTAATCAGCGCTAGTCCGCTGATGACAACGACTCGCCAAGGGTTAAGTGTTCTCCAACAGGTAATGATCGCTGAATATACCATGTAAGCTTAGTCACTTCACGATTGATGACGACGACTTCTAGTGCGCTGCGCGTGGATCATGACGGCCGAGGAAGTAAGAGTCTAGTCAGCGTTGGTCCGCTGCTGACGATGACTCACCAAGGGATCATTAATATCCAACAAGCAATGATCGTCGAACTTACTAGGTAAGCTTAGTCAATTCGCGACTGATGGCGATAGCTTTTGGTGCCCAATGCCTAGTCTACTGTGTGCAGACCATGATGGTCGAGGAAGTGAGAGTCTAGTCAGCGTTGGTCCGCTGATGATGGTGACTCGCCAAGGGATCATTGCTTTCCAAAATACAATGATTGCTGAACTTACCATGTAAGCTTAGTCAGTTCACGACTGATAACGATGACTTTTGGTACCCAACGCCTAGTCCGCTGTGGGCGGACCACGACAGCCAAGGAAGTGGGAGTCTAGTAAGTGCTGGTCCGCTGATGAGGATGACTCGCCAAGGCATCATTGCTCTCCAATAGACAATGATCGCCAAACTTACCAGGTAAGCTAAATCAGTTTGCAACTGATAACGATAGCTTTTGGTGCCCAATGACTAGTGTGCTGTGTGCGGACCACGATGGCCGAGTAAGTGGGATTCTAGTCAGCGCTGGTTCGCTGATGATGATGACTCGCCAAGGGATCATTTCTCTCTAGCAGAAAATGATCGCCGAACTTACCAACTTAGTCAATTCGCAACTGATGACGACGACTTCTGGAGCCCAACGTCTAGTCCGCTGTGCGCGGACCACGACGACCGAGGAAGTGGGAGTCTAGTCAACGTTGGTTTGCTAATGAGGATGACTCGCCAAGGGATCATTACTCTCCAACAGACAATGATCTCCGAACTTATCAGGTAAGCTTAGTCAGTTCGTGATTGATGAAGATAGCTTCTGGTGCCCAACGACTAGTTCGCTGCGCGCGGATCACTATGGCCGATGAAGTGGGATTCTAGTCAGCGCTGGTTCGCTGATGACGATGACTCACCAAGGGATCAATCATCTCCAACATACAATGATCGCCGAACTTATTAGGTAAGCTTAGTCAATTCGTGACTGATAATAACGACTTTTGGAGCCAAACGCCTAGTCCGCTGTGCACGGACCACGATGGCCGAGGAATTGGGAGTCTAGTCGGCATTTGTCCGCTGATGACGACGATTTGCCAAGGGATCATTGCTCTCTAGCAGACAATGATCGCCAAACCTACAAGGTAAACTTAGTTGATTCACGACTGATGACGACGACTTCTGGTGCCCAACGCCTAATCCGCTATGCGTAAATCACGACGGCTGAGAGGGTAGAAGCCAAGTCAGCTCTTATCCGCTAACAACTCACCAAGAATTCATTGTAGATAATGATCGAGGGAGCATGGTAAACCCTCGACCAACAACGATTTCCGTTGACTAACCCCTAATTTGTCACAAGGTCAATGACAACGATCCAAAGCAACAATATATTTTTACTGACAAAGACAAGTATTTCGCCCATAAAAACAAGTTCTATGTTCTTCGAAGCATCTAAAATGAATGCGACAATATGGAGCAAAACAATACTTTCATTCAAGAAACATTTGTATGTCCAGGAAATAACGTTACAACCATTTTAAGGAGAAGCATCCTCCTCAGCAACTAGTACTGCGGTGCCAGAGCCCTCCCCTCGATTAATTGGGTCTAAAAGCAGCTCTGCAAAATCCAGATCGACGCCAGGATGCTCTCCCTTGATTAGCTCCAGAAGCTCCAACCTACCCGAATAACCTCGGACGAGATCAGTGGCCACCTTCCTGACACGTCAAAGTCCACCACACCCACCACGGCTGTGTAGTGTGAACGCTCCTCCGCCAACCATCGCTCCATTTCACGAACGCAACGAAGCCCCTTGTCAATTGCAGACTCTAGCTGTTATTGTTCAATGGTCCATTCTGCCACCGCCCGTCTCCTCTCGGCCTCTTGGGCTTCCATATCAGAAGACCATCTATCCACGGCTGCATCTAGGCGCTCTAGTTTGGCCCTAGTCCGCCTTAGTTCAGTGCGAGTAGACGCCAAATCAGACTCGACCACCCTCAGTTGAGTTCTCATACCAGTTACTTTCACTTCGGTGACAGAGGCTGCGATCCCCATGGGTCTGAGGTTCGAGGAAGTATCAAAATTCTGCAACTGACCATTCAGTGAATCCACCCGATAGAGGGCATCTGAATATGACATTCGCAAATCCGCGAAGGCCTTCTCCAAAGCGAGAATTCTCCTGTAGGCTTCGGGGTGCAACGAAACAGGACTATACGACTCAAGGGCACGAGCGACCATCTCGGGACCACGATGACGCGATGCTTCGACGTGCGATCCAACTTCCTCCCCCTCTGAGTCAACAAGGGAAATAAAAGCATATCAAGGGAAGCTATGACCCCCCGAGGGTGTCGCCTATGCAGACCGCACCGTTCCAATGGGAGAAGCCGCCCGGCAAGAGGGTTGCCACTTCCTTGGAACAACGACCTCCAATTCAGCAAGCCTGGACGGGCTGGGCAGGGCCAAACTTCTATTCCTCGTGCGACGATTGACAACCTTCTCAGCCAGTGAATATGGCACCGGGCGAGCACCATGAGAAAACTGCAATATTCCACTACGCACAGCATTGCCTGGCATTATGACCTCCTCAACGGATGTTAAAGGGAGCTTGAAAAACTCCTTCACTATCCGCTTCTCTTCCTCGCTAAGAGACGAAATAACAAACTTTTCTGAAACAATAGAATAACGTCAGAACCAGCGTCGCATAAGGGACATAAAGAAATATACATATAATACACTGGCAACTAAGAAACTCACCAAGATCAAACAGAAAGTATCGAGAAACTCCATGACTCCCAAACTTGAAGTACGCAGAATCCAATGAAGCCAATAACTAATGCTTCTCCCAAGATTCAACGCCATCTGCCACCAAGCGCAGACAAAAATGACAGTTTAATATGCAGAGACCCCTGGAATCCAATCGAGCACTGGTCATGTGATGGATCACCACCGGGGTCAAACAGAGACCAACGTCATGAGCCCTCAGAAAAATAACAAGGAGAATCTTGAACCCACTCGGAGACATTTGAGCGGGAGGATTACGAAAATTAAGAAAGAAGCGTTAGACGTCGTCTGGTACTGAAAACCGAATCCTCGACTCAAACATGCCTCAGTTCAAACTTATGTACCCCTGAGGGGGTGTAGTCGGGCCCAAAACTCCAAACGCGGAAATAATTTCAAAATCTTTTGAAATACGGTACAAACTACGAAGCCTGATCAACTCGATTTTGTCGACCAAGCTACCTTCGAAGAACTTGACGCAAGTGAAAGATAGCAGATCTTTAGAAGAATGTTCAACATTCTCAACCATCGGTCGAAAGAACGAATCAAATTTCACAGCGATACTATGGCTCAAAAGAACAGTGGAGATAAGAATGAGAAAATCTTCATCAAAGCGGCAAATATTTATAGGGAAGACAAATCGCACTTTCCCTTCTTGAGCAGTCACGTACCAATTAATGTCATGCGCTGCTTTTTCAATCATCACGACAGTACAATTCATTTTTCAAAGTGCCAGTGGACCGAATTAATGCCTCACTAACTCGGGGGGGGGGGGGGGGGGGAGTAGCTGATGATACATAAAAACGGTCACATCCCTAAGCCATACACGTGTCATGATGAACTTGAGAAATTACGGGCCCCAGCGTCAGTCCAACACTGATCCGGCCCAAGCGCTACCAAGCCCGCCTAATTTAGTTCGTTAGACGAACCCGAACACTTATAGCATGTTAGGCCCACACGTCTCAACACTATCCTGAATACCAGTAAGTCATACTAAGGCAAGTATATCGAGGATTAGCTTCAGATAGACAATTACAGCAGCTATATGTTTTCAATTAGGGAGCAAATACTTGAGTACAATCCACGCAAGGAAACTTCCTTCTACGGATTGTTTTTGGATTGGGAACTATCTTCAGCGTATCTAAGAGCACAGGGCTAACAGTGAACTTCTCTCCTACAACACGACTCCTAATTAGATAAGGATCTCCACGAAGATCTCCTTCCTAAACTACACTTTCGATGGCCTGGTAGAACCAGGACTTTTGCACTATAAATGAGACATAGGTTGGTAAGCTAAGGTACACTACAAATTCCCCATTTACAACATTACACCATCATCAGATCCTTGTCTAACTTTGGCATCGGAATGCCATCGGGACTAGATCAAAGCTGAGAACAAAAAATGACTGCATCACATATTATTTAAGTTTTTTTTAGTTTGACCCTCACTAGTTTATATTTTATTGAGTTTAGCCCTTATTTTTTATTTTAATTGAGTCTAACCCTCATTTTCTAACAGGTTGTTAGCTCAACCATGTAGACTGTTTAATATTGATTTAATGACTAATTTACCCATCCTGAATACACGTGCCTTGCATGTGCAAGGTCAACAACATTCACCAAAATGCATCCAATAACTTAGATATTTTATGTTAATCTCGAGGTCACCCTCCTCCTTTCAAGTTAAAAGGAATAAAAAAACCTTGAAATTTTGAAATCTTATCCATGTTCTCCACCTCTTCGCTTTCCTGCAAAACCACCGTCCTCAAGTTATCCACTCTTCTTTTCCTTGTCGTTGCTCTCACTCTCTCCTCCCACCGCCATCAAACATACTCACTCACCTCCTCCCTAATCTCTCTATCTCCATTGCACCCACGCCCCTCAGTGAAGCCACTTGGGCTGTTAGCCCATCCAAGTGTTGTTGCTTACACAATCTTGATAGCCTTGTTGAATCACAGTTTGATAGCGTTCTCTTTTACTTGCTTTGATCCACTATTGGTTGTTCGAAACCAGTTTTTAAATTTTTTTTTTTTAATTAAACCTCCGGTAGGGAAGAGCAACTATGGGATGCCAGACATTTATTACTTATTAAAAATAGATTTACAAACTAAACGGGGGTACATTACAATTTTACCCGTATTAAAAACCAAGCAAACAATACTAGAGATATTACTTATTCAAAATAGCTTCAACAAGCAACCAATGGTGTTATGATCGAGTGGTTAAGGCTGTGTGCACTACAAAAAAAGCTTTCATAGCTATGGAAACTAGCGACAATTTTTTGATACTGTCGCTAATTATACGATTAGTGATGGCAAAAAACCGTCGCTAATTGCTTTCGATATTGTTTCAACCAATAATTATAAACAACCGTCGCAAAATATTTAGCGACCGCTTAAAACTGTCGCTAATTCTTGTATTAGCGACGGTAATTTAGCCGACGCTAAGATTTACAAATAAAAATAATTAGCTATGGATTTTAATATATATATATATATATATATATATATATATATATATATATATTTATATATATAAACATTTAGCGACGACAAAAAAACCGTTGCTAGGTTTACATATAAAATTCATTAGCTACGGTAGAATACCGTAGCTAATAATTTAAAAAAAAAAAAAAATATATATATATATATATATATATATATATATATATATATATATATATATATATATATATATAAAATCAATTAGCGACAGCAAAAAACCGTGGCTAATTGGTTTTTTTGGAAAAAAAAATTAAACACTAAAGAATTTAGCTACGGCAAAAAATCGTGGCTAATTGTTTTTTTGGAAAAAAAATTAAACACTAAAGAATTTAGCTACGACAATTGACCGTGGCTAAGTTTTAGATTTTTTTATTAGCGACGGCAAAAAACCGTGGCTAATTGGTTTTTTGAAAAAAAAAAAATTAAACACTAAAGAATTTAGCAACGGCCCAGAACCGTCACTAATTGATTTTTTTTTTTTAAAAAACATTATTTTTATATCAATAACTTAGCCAACAACAACTTAACTGATAAAAAGATATTAGTGCATAAAAAGATAGCAACGATTTTCAGAAATTGTAGTCAGGGGAATCGAATGCATAAATAGGTAAAGAAATTGATAAATTGTTTAGAATAATTCTTTCTTGCTTTTGTGATACTCTTTAGTGCATTTCAATGTCTGCTTTATCGTAATTGCCTAGCCTGAACCAACCTCTTAACTCGAAATTTGATTTCGAGGCAAGTCTAGCTTGGTTTTAGTTTAGTCTTGGTCAGTCATGGGCACACCTTCCGACTCCCCACTCAATCAACTTTCAACCTTATAATAATTGAGATGATCTATGTATGTTAAACCAGTCAAGATTTCTTGAACATAGTCATTCACTCATTGGTATTATCAGTGGTTTGCTCTTGGAAAAGGACAGATACATCACATGGGTTCATTGGTATTATCAGTGGTTGCTCTTTGTGGTATGGGAGCTGTGGAGGATTCGTTCACAATATAGTAACAGGTGCTCTATGGGATCTTAACTTTGCTACTCGGATTCAAGCCATAAAAGTTCTGAAAAAAAAAGATGTCCGAAGAAGAGTTGGGTACCCTGTAAGTATGTCATTAATTATTTTTTAAATACAAATTTATATGAATTATTTGCTACTCACTAATTAAACTTTTTTTTAAATTAACATTATTTTTATATTAGCGACGGTCGCTAATTGATTTTTTTTAAAAATAATATTATTTTTATATTAGCGACGACAAAAAACCGTCGCTAATTGTTTTTTTGAAAAAAAAATTTATGCACTAAAGAATTTAGCTATGGCAAAAAACCGTGGCTAAGTTTTAGATTTTTTTATTAGCGACGGCAAAAAACCGTTGCTAATTGATTTTTCGAAAAAAAATTATACACTAAAGAATTTAGCTACGGCGATGAACCGTGGCTAAGTTTTAGATTTTTTATTAGCGACGGCAGTAAACCGTTGCTAATTGGGTTTTTTTTTTAAATTATACACTAAAGAATTTAGCTACGGCAAAAAACTGTCGCTAATTGTTTAAAAAAACACGTCACCGATCCGCGTGAAACCTCATCTCAACCGTCAATAACACCCAAAAAATTTAGCTCAACCCAACGCACTAAACCAAACCACGTCATCGATCCGCATGAAACTAACACAACAAATCCCCTTCAATTACCTTTCTCTATATAAATTTAAATTTTCTCTACAAACCAACTTAAACAAAAATTTTCTCTCAACAAAAAATTTTCTCTCAACCTCCAGAGAAGAAACCCACAGAGGAGAAGTCCGCCGCTTCCTCGACACCGGATCCGGCCGCCTCCCTCGATACCAATCCCGACAGCCTCTCTTTCCCCTCCCTTCCTCTGCCGCCTCTCTAGATGCAAGAGATCTCTGATCTCAAAGATATTTGATCTCTGAGATTTCAGATCTCGGAGATCAGATTTCAGATATTCTATAGATTGAAATTTTTTTTTTTTTTTTGTGGTTTTTTGTCATTTTTGTATGAATTTTTTGTAATTTTTGTATGATATTCTAGAGATTCTGTATAATTTTTGTTATAATTTTGATCAATTAAATTTAGTTCTGGTAATTGATATTAATTTTCAGAATGGACAATCATTAATAGCTAATTTCATTATAAAAAATGAATTATCATTTGTAATTTATAATTTGTAAATTTCATTTGTCAATATGATTTGCAACAAAGTTGTCCCTAAATAGCCACGGCAAATACCGTGGCTGTTTTGTCAATTATATTTGCAATTTAGCGACGGCAAAAAACCGTCGCTAAATAGCCACGGAAAAAAAAACCGTCGCTAAATAGTGTTAGCGACGGCAAAAAAAGGTTGCTAAATAGCGACGGCAAAAACGGTCACTAAATAGCCACGACAAAAAAATGGTCGCTAATTAGGAACGGCAAAAACCGTCGTTATTTAACAAAAAACCGTCGCTATTTTTCAATTTGCGACAGTCGTGGTCGAAATTTTCAACGGCTTTAGCGATGAAATTTTTTACACTAGCGACGATTTTTTGGCTGCTGCGAATTAGCGACGGGATAGTTTACCGTTGCTAATTCAAATAGCGACGATTGAAATAACTACGATATTGCGACGGTTGTTGTGCCGTCGCTGATTCCTTTTAGCTACGGTTTTAGGACATTTAGCAACGATTTTTAGCCGTTGTTGATTTCAATTTTTTTGTAGTGGTGAATTTATCCCCCACGTCCTAGGTTCGAGACCCGCCGACGACATGGTTACTTTCTTATAGTGTTGACCTGTAAGTCACACCTTATTGATAGGTTACAACCACTGCACATCTTGCAGGATTTTTCAAAAAGACTTGATTTTTTAGGAGTATGAGAAGACAAACAAGAAACTAATTAAGTGCTTATAAACATATTATAATATAAAATCTAGATTATTAGAGGTTTGAGAGTTGATCATGAAAACACATAGAACCAGTCGAGGAAGACAACAGGGAAAAATTGAACAAGATGGCTCCTTCTCTGTGTGGAATTCAGCATAAACAAAACCAGAAGGATTTCACAAATAACTGGAGACATGAACATCAAACATCAAGAATCAAACTCTAGTTTTCAAGAAAAATAACAAAGTAACCTTATTTTAGTAAGATTTGATCAAAGTGTCAAATCTCCCACCTTTACTTATCAAACTTGAGAATTTTTAACCCTTTGAAGAGAAAAAATGAAAGATCAGATAGCGACTTTTGGAATTAGATCCAAAAGCTCATTCAAAATGGATGAAATCCCAACTAAACCTCCACAAATTTTGGCTTGTAGAATCAAAGATGAGCCTGAAAGAGAGCTAGGGTATCTGAAAAACAGGGGATTAGCACTAATTACTACCCAAGTATCAAAACCACTAGAAAACTCTGATCCAACAAAAGGGATTTGAGATTTGGATCTAAAAATCATAACCGAAGCATAAAATCAACAATCTAGTGACAACCACACTCTGAAACCCAAGCAAAAACAGAGCAAAAGCAAAACCAGCTTCCAAGCAACATGAAAAGAACATAAAAACAAAGGGAGAAGTAGGGATTAAGAGAAGATGAGAAATATGATAAAGAAGAAATTAAGTGAGGTGGAAGAAGTTTTTGTGGTTGCAAAGGGTTGGAAATTATAGAACTGAAAAGCACAAAGCGAACAAAATAAAATATTGAAAGAAAAGAAAAAGGCATTGATGAGGGAGGGAGTGAGAGTGAAAGCTTTGGAATCTCCTCTCTCCCAACAAGGACAATTGGAAGGGGTGATGAAGCATGTGAGGGACGTGGGTGTAAGAGAGATGGAGATTGAGAGATTAAGGAGGTTGTGAGTGAGTATGTTTGATGGCGATGGGAGGAGTAAGAAAAGTGTCAAGAATGAGGGTGGATGGACTCGGTTATTAGAGGCTTACTCAGTCGAAAGTATATCACGTGAATGTGGACTTTCGGGTAATGTGGATGTTGTGTTTGTGTGGTCAACGAGGACGTTGGGTCTTAAGGGGGTGGATTGTGAGACTCTGAGTGGGCGGATCTGAGGTGAGGGTGAGGGTGAGGGTTGGAGCTCAACAGGCCCAACATGTCCAATAGGCCGAGAGAGGTTGGACGAACTACAAGGGAAATCATAGTCTCATATCGCCTGGATAGGGGACGAGGATGATCCTTATATGTGCGGGGTCAGCTCCCCATTGTATCGAGACCTTTTAAAGCCGTGAGGGCCGGATGATAACCCAAAGCAGACAGTATCAGTACAGTGCGGAAGGGGATCGTCACAGGGGTGGTGAAGATGGATAAGATTTCAAGGTTTTTGCATTCTTCATTTGGCAGTCGGAGGATGAACTCGAGACTAACATAAAATATCTAATCTATTGATGCATTTTGTTTAGTTTGCACATGAAAGGTATATGTATTCTGGGTAGGTAAATTAGTCGATGTATTTAATCTAGTACATATGTTAAAAATAAAGGTTATATTCAATTAAAATTTAAAACGACGGTTTAAATTCAATTTGACTTAAACTAATGAGATCCAAACTCAAAACATGCTATTATTTATCCCAGTTTTTATAAAAACAATTACAGATATAGTAAAAATAATTTCAGAGTTTGGAGCACTATACCCTTTTTCATTCTAATATTTATTCTCTTACTATACTAACAATAAATTAAGAGCAATATCAAAGTTGTTATATTAGAAAACGTTTAGTTAGATTAATTTAAAAATTTTGAGTTATGTCTTATAAACTTTAATTAGAAAATCAAAAAATTAAAAAATATTTTAGTTTCTTTTTTAAACTTAAAATGCACTATTTCGTCTCAACCATAAGATATCCCATCTACATTAAAAACTGAAAATTCTTGACTTTTAGCCTATCTTTTTAAACCCAGTTGGTATATTACATAAATACATCCAATCCCAAATGATATGTCCTCTCTAACTCTAAGTAACACTCACTCAAACAATGCCTTTTGCAAATACAAGTGTTTTGCAAAGATTTGTGTTCCTACCAAACTCTTCTATAAAATCAGTTTCTTCTTGACCAAAACATTATCACCAGTATGGTAACTCAAATTTGATACATCTTCCCAACGCCTATCTGTTTATATCTTCTGCATTCAAACAATACATCTACTTTCAAATGATTTTTCACTCTCAGGATGAAATAACAAGTAATAGACATGCATCCCCTTGAGTAAGAATCATTAAAATCCCTATTTATAAAATCCAATCAAGCGTGTACACGTTCTTGGGTGTTGGCATCAAAACTCAAGATATATCTTCTCAGAATGTAGGTGCTGTTTTGTATCTTCAGTGGTGCATAACTTAAGACAAGGCGATCGATAGTCAATTCTCATCCACATATCATAATCATAATCTCCCACAAAAGATTCGTAATGTCCGAATGAAAAAGTTCCGTGGTCATATCTAAAAACAAAAATTGTGAATCAAGAAAGGATCACAATCTCTGCTCAAACAATAATATCAACAAATTATTGTGCGATCATTTGAAAGTGTTGTGGTCACACTATAGTACCACTCACGGGTGCATTAAGATATGATTAGCAAGACTAGAGGTAAGTGAATAGTCTCATTTTGAAATATTATTATTATTATTATTATTTATTTTATTTTTGAAAAACTTTTGTAGAAGACGGAAAAGGTTGGTAGACTATTTGAACACTTTTAACACTCCTTGTTCAATATAATCTTCTACAACATAGCCAATAAAACAATCAAAGATGGGGAAAAATAATGAAATAATTCACCTCCTGGTCTGTGTGGTCTCACATGTTTTGGAATCTAAAACATGATTCTAAGGAAATATTTTTGCAAAAAGATAAATCCAAGACTTGATGCACAAATCAGATAAGCTAAACTACGCTGGAGCCAGAGGAGTGACTCCCCTAAACGCTAACCTGTCAGGCGTACTCAAATAAATGAAAAATTAGAAGGAACTAAAGTGGCATCCAAAGACACGCGGAGACCCCGCCAAGCGCAACAACGAGAAGTATTGGATGTACCACAAAGAAAGTGGCCACAACACCAATGACTGTAAGAGTTTGAGGTACGAGGTTGTGTAATGGATTCACAAGGGCAAACTGAAAGAGTTCCTGCAGTCCGAGAAGCTAGCAGAGCAGACAAAGAACAATGAGGAGTCAGTTAAAGAAATATAAAAGGAGACTCCAGGGATAATATACGTCATTCATGAAGTCGGACCAAATGAATAACATTCACATAGGTCCCGCAAGCGGACACTACTGGATATAAGGACACAATCCGTGGATGAGTACAAACACATCTGCCACTCAAGGGTTTGGAGCCTTATTCCCACCTTGACCTTTACGGACAAGGACCTCGAAGGAGTCTGAGCGCCACATAACGACGCCTTAATCATCTCGGCCTCCATAGCAAGGTGGGAGGTAAAAAGAGCTCTGGTTGACACAAGAAGTTCACTTAACGTTCTATTTTACAACGCATTCCGCAGCATTGACCTCAAGGAAGAAAACCTGACGTCTTCAGAACACCTGCTGATCGGATTCAGTGAGGATAAATGTTTCTCCATTGGAAAGATAAGATTAGCAACGGTAGCAGGCGAACCACAATTCAGGAAAGTCATATTTTTGGACTTCATTGTGGTAGACGCACCATCATCCTACAATCTCATCCTAGGAAGACCATGGCTCCACCAGATGGAAGCATTGGTCTCCACCCTTCACCAGTGTGTTAAGTATATTGCTAACCACTAGCAAGGAACAATACGTGAGGACCTACCTACGGCACGAGGTTGCCACTACGCCGCGCTAAAACAAATAGAGTGCTCTCAAATTCAGCTACATCATGAAGAGCAGCCTGACCCAGTGCAAGACCAGAAGATGGGAAAGAGCATTTTCGAGTGGTACAAAAGCAATCATCTCTCCCGCCCAGCGAGTCGTAAAGGCAATGGCGAGCGGGAGCACATCCCCCCGACATTCCGTCGGTGTGGAGATCCGCCCCTCTGCAAGGTTTACTCTTCAGCGAACTATGTAACGCCTCAACAGTCTGCTAAAACGATCCGCGAAAAGCAACCCGAATTCACTTTAAGGCCAGGATTAGTTTCTCTCTGTCAACAGTTAGCTTTTTTTAACTTGTTTGTATCCCTTTCCATAGTCAATATTGAGTTTTAGTTCTTAAAAGGCTTATGTAATTTGCAATCATTTAAGAAATAAATAGAGAATTACGAAAAACAAACTCTATTGATTATTGGAAAGATGTAACATCAAACACCTCGAGGCAGATACAAAAGACTACAAATTATAAATGCCTTGAGGCAGATAAAAAAGACTGAGCATCTGAATACTGTGCAAACTGAAGTAAAAGACTCGCTCAGACAATTCTGCTACGTATAGCGTCCAACGAAAACTGGCAAATCCTCTGATGCAAGTAATTTGCCAGTGATAACAAGATAAAAGTTGCTCGACCCCTTCCGAACACAATATCAAAGTGTAAGAGGGGATTGAAAGGACTGAGCAATCAGTTTGCTCCGTCAAATCAGTCCAGAAAAGTGCTTGTACAATGGCGTTGTAGACCTCACGACTAGCTACTGATTTCCTCAATAGACATCCCACTGACTATCCAACCTTTTCAAATGCCTTAGAAGAAGGAAGATGATGATGACCACAAGCAGCGACGCAGTCACGATCTCACAGCGTCATCAAGAAAGACTACTTTTACATATGCGATGGCAGGTGTGACTGAGAGCTATCACACCCGGAGTCAACGCACATCAACCAACACTTCGATCAACCATCGGTCAGCAGCAAGATCCGAGCAACGGAGACACAATGGTACGGTGTAACACCAAAGCAACTCCCTTGGTAGGAAATCCGTACTACTTCTCCGCAAATAAAAAGAAATTACGAGATCTCAGCAGATCAACTACATGCTCACCCATAGTAGGTGACCACGCATAACGATAACTATTACTGTGCTTGACCTTTGCAAATGCCAGAACATTCGGAGACTCCATGGACAGGGACCCACCTTCACCCTTTGGAAAACCCAAAGCGTTTACTTCAGCCTTTGGAAAACCCAAAACACTATCATCAACCAGAACGATACAAAAGATAAGCTCTGTGAAAGATAGTGCCTACAACGATTGAAAAATACCATTATATAGACATGATGGTTCACCAGGCGGGCACTCCAGCATTAACTGTCAAACATTCAATGCGATATGGGAAATGAAGAGACGACGGTTCCCAAGGAAACTGCAAAGGCTACGTCATTCAAATTAATGGCGCTGCACGCAACCCCATCAATTAAGGGGGAGTAACTGATACTCAACCATCACACAGCCTATGTCGTACACGTGTTACCACGCAATTTACACCATACACGCAACACAGTGCGCCCTAGCCCCTCCTCTGCAGGCCCATGGGCTCGACCTATTATTCAAACAACATTTTGTCGCATGCTTGGACGAGCATTAAGAGATCTTAGCCGATCCTGACTTACGGATTGTACCTATAGATCACTTACTGATTCAAGGTAACTTCATCCTCACTATGCTACTACTAAATTCACATACCCCCCAACAGGCAAAACTTCTTTTCAAACCATGCAAGCTTAGTCAGCCAAAACTAATGACCACAACTTCTGATTCAACCCACACCTAATCCGCTCACCGTAGGCATTGACGGTTTAGGAAGTGGGAGTCTAATCAGCGCTATCACGCTTGGTAATGACGACTCGCCAGGGATCATTGACCTCCGTTTTGCGGCCAATGATCGCCGAATCTAATCAGGTAAGCCTAGCTGGTAACTTGGACTTGTATTCTTCACTGCGAGGGTGTAAATAGTCTGGAACGTGGGAGCCTAGTCAGTCTTGAACTAATTTCGATGGCTCACCATGCAACCACTGTTTTTCAGCGTGGCCGCCAAATCACCAAACATGGACTTGTAGCCCACACTGCGAGGTTGTAGATAGTCTAGAAAGTGGGAACTCAATCAGCCACGATCTGATTCCGACGGTTTGCCACAAGGATTGCTACTCTTCAGCATGGTCGTCGAACCCTCCCATGTTTGTAGCTTGGTGCACTCAGGTGTAGATAATTTGGATGGTGTGAGCCTAGTCAGTCCCGAACTGATTTCGATTGCTTGCCACGGGACCACTGCTTTTCAGCCTGGTCACCAAACCTCTATCGAATTCGTAGCACCCACCGCGCGAGGAGGGTGTTGATGGTTCGAAAGGTGGGAGCCTAGTTAGCCCTGAACTGAATCCGATGGCTTGCCACAGGACCACTATTCTTCAGCCTGATCGCCAAACTTTTACTCTCCGAATCTGTAGCCCACTTTGCTTGGTCATACACGATTCGGAAGGTGGGAGCCTAGTTAGCCCTGAACTGATTCAGACGACTTGCCATGGGACCACTGTTCTTCAGCCTGGTCGCCAAACGTTTACTCCTCGAATCCGTAGCCCATTTTGCTTGGTCATACACGATTCGAAAGGTGGGAGCCTAGTCAGTCCCGCACTTATACCAACGGCTTGCCACGAGACTACTGCTTTTCAGCCTGGTCGCCGAACATGAATCTAGCCGAATCAGCGTCTTCACGCTCAAACGGACTGACATCCTAATATTCGCGAAGGCCATTTGCGCCGGTACAAAGATCGTACGACCAGTGCCCAGATAAAAGCTAATTAGGATGCCAACTCGAGCTTATGACGCCTGACTCGACATGAATGCTCTGACACATGCGCTCGGCCATTGCAACTCGCTCTTAACGGCAATTGCGACCGATCGGTCAGACAAACAGGATAAGCCTCGAGCAGCTTACCTCGGGAACTGGACACAACACGAGCAACCCCCAGCTAAACTATGTGCAACATTCCCACCATCGAACATGGCTATGCAACAATAACCCCGTGTCATTCACAATACAAAGCGGTCAAGCTCTCTATCGCAGACAGACTAGTCAAGCGTCCTATTGACTCAATCAACCTAAGCATGACGACAAAGCAAAAGGAAAAAACATACAATAGAGACAAACAAACACATTACTTCAATAATGGTCAAAACTAAAAGGTGTGCAATTGCACCAAGGTCACTCCCTACTAGGAGAAAGTACAAAAACAGAAGAACTAAGCCTAGTGGAGGATGGAACAGGGATAACATCCTCATGCGCTACGGTCTGCGTATCAGGGCCCACATTATCTTCCTCATCCGACGATGCAAACGAAACAAACAAATAAACATATGACATCTTCTTATACCGGCCAAGATCCCACTCCGTATGCTTCTCCTTCACCAGTGCCAACAGCTCCAGCCGGCCATGTAGAACCAAGCGGAACTCACACTTGCCTTGCTCCTGAAAAAGCTCTTCCCCTCGCACCTTTGTGTCAACAAGTTTGCACTTCAATAGCTCCAACTTGTCAGTCAACGTGTCAACCTGAGACTGCTTTGTGGCCAGATTGTTCTTCACAGCACTAAGCTCATGCCACCCCCGTTCAAGTTGGTCCCCAGCCTTTCTCACCTCATGGGCATAGAACTCCACATCGAATCCCAACCATTGCTTCTCAGCAACCCATTAAGTTTCCTTCGAAGCACTCTTTTCAACAAAAGATTGCAGCTTAGAACACCCCTTAGCCGCAACATCTTGCGCAACCTCAAGTTCTCGGCGGACTCGATTCAATTCCTGCCCGAGTCCGTCCCTTTCGAACACCGCCTTTGTCAGACTACGCTCGAGGTCCGCCAAACGAACCCCCTGCGCCTTAGAGGCCACAGTTGACTGATCCAATCGTTTCTCCTCAGCCTGCTTCTTAAGCCGCTCGATTTCACGAAGCGCATTAGAATATAGCAGTTGCATGTGATAGAAGACACGCTCCGAGATATATATACTCTCATGAGCCGCCTCGACTTCAGTTCTAGCAACGGTCGTGTGGCTCATATGAGACATACCCAACATAAGTTACTTCAGACCCTTATCCATGCATCTTTCCAACGTATCCTCTTCGGGTTTCGAAGCATGATCCATCAACCAACTGTGGCGTCTTCTTATGTGCTTCCTCGAAGCATACTCTACATCCACCTCTTGATGCCAGACTTGTGAGCTCATCTTTACCAAGTCATGTGCAAACAAGTTTATTCGTGCATCTGGGTTAACCCTTCCCTAATCGAGAACTACGCTAGCGCTGCCCTTCACGGTTGCCACCGTCCTTAGACTCTCCTCCGTGGCCTTTCCTTTGTCAAGAACAACCGACCATTTTATTGTGAGACGGCTCAATGGGATCCGAAGGGAGAGGAGGGAGCGAATTATCCAAAGGACCCTCCAACACTTCCAATTGTGGCCTAGAACGAGACGGTGAGCAATGCGGACTACAAGAGACATGACCGGTACCGCGGCCACCTTCATGCGAATCAACAGTAGGGCGATCAGATTCTACCACCTCAGGCGAACCTTGACAAAAACCTCCAACAACAATGGTCCCACGCGAATTAGCACCAGCGAAAGGTGCCATTGCCACCCGCATCAGATGGCCATTCAAAGCCTAGACCTGCGCGTCACTATGATTCGACCTGTCCATGACTCCTGCCATCCGCAGGTAATCTCTTTCCAAGATGGAAACGTCAGTCTCCGCCTCAACAGGCTCACACTCCTCTCTCACTGGAGCGGCTCGTGCCGAAGATGGCCAAACTCTAATGCGAGCCCTCTTCCTCACGAAGAAAACAAGCATCTTAGACAACTCCCCCACATCGGACAGAACATGAACTTTGGCCCAGCAGCCTTCCTCTTCCTAGAAGGACCCCATCTTCCAGCTTAGTGCGCGACCCAGGATATAGAGTGAGGGAAACGTGCCAGTTGTCCAACAACCCACTACAGATGAAGTTGAAAACTCTTATGACATCGACCGCCTACCTTTGCAGCATGACACAGAACGTCTCTATGGTGTTTTGCTCTTTTAAGGTGAGAGGAATGGTAGGAAACCTTCCTACAAGGGAACACAAGTAATGAACAGTCGACTCGCTACCAAGCATATCAAAATCGTGAGAAAGGGATTAAACTTACGGAGTGGTCTGAACTTTCGTTCGAGCTAACGACCCTGCACCGAAAATACTTTGAATTCGCAGGAGCCAAGAAGCAGTACTTCTGCCAAAACCTGAAATCATCAGGCAGTTTACCGTAGCACTTCGGCGACTTCATCTTACAAACAACATTGCTCTTCAGCCGAGGAGAGGTCAGCAACTGAATCACCTGCGGAGTCACGCTAACACCAGCCTCCTTAGCACATAGCAAAATCATGAGGATGACCATATATCCTTTAGGCTCCAACTAAGCCGGGGGAATCCTTAAGAGATCAAAGAACTCCTAAATCACATTCAGTATTGGAAAACGCACTCCAGTTTGGAGCATCCCACGATGTAAATTGAAGAAACCGGCAGGAGCTAACACAGGCATTTGGTCGCCCGTTTGGAACTTCAAACTTCGTACGGATTGCGAAAAGACCGGTCTCAGACAACAATCTATCTTAAAAAATTTCTAGGGCTTCAGCCAAAATAGCATCATCAAAAAGGTTTTCTTGAGCCATGAAGAAGACGAACGATATTTTCAGAACAATATCTTCGAAAAGCGAATAAAGTAAAAGAATCTGACTCTACATTGCAGATGAGCTAAATAGAGGATGGTTTCCCGCCTTTATTCTGCCAAATTGACGCACGTGCCATTAATGTGGCATGCGACTCAAGCAACGATTCATGCTTAATCATCATGAGCTGCGGATCCCTTCAAGAGATGACTTACTGAATTGATGTGACGACCCACTAACTCAGGGGGAGTAGCTGATGATACATAAAATGGTCACACCCCTGAGTCGTACACGTGTCGTGATAATATTGAGGAAATACTGACCCTAGCATCAGCCCAACTGAACAGGCCCAAGCGGTTCTAAGTCCACTCAATTCAGTCCACCAGGTAGACCCGAACTCTAACAGCAAGCTAGGCCCACACGTCTCACAACTATCCTCAATACCCGTAAGCCCACCTTAGGCAAGTATCTTGAGATCTGCTTCAGACGGGCAACTAAAACTACTCTTTGCTCCCAACTAGGAAGCAAACACCAGAGTATCTTCCACACAGGGAAACTCCATTATACGGAATGCTTTTGGATTGAAAACTATCTCCCGCGTATCTAGGAGCGCAAAGCTAACAAAGAACTTCCCTCCTATAGTACGACTCCTAATTAGAGAGGGATCTCCACGAAAATCTTCTCCCTAATCTACGACTACGATGGCCTAATCTCCTCCCACATGAGGTTGGTAAGCTAAGGTATTCTACAAATTACTTGTTACTACATTGCACTTTCCTCAGAGCCTTGTCTGACTTTAGCATCAGAGTGCCATCAGCCACCACAACGGTGCTTCATGGCTCATGTGTGCTACTTGTGCAGGTCAATAGGTTAGCAAAAACCAGATCGGAGTAGGGAGCAAAAAATGATTGCATCACAAGGTATCCGCTCTATTAGAATTCTGTTGATGTCATTAAATCTGAATGAATTCAATCTGGTCAATCTATGGCGATCCGACTCTAGAATCAGATTTATTTTTCCGACCTACGTGTCGGACTATCATGCGTATTAAGTAAGTCAGGACATCCAAGTCAGGCTTACACACCCAAGACCAAGCGAAGGCCTAGCTTGACCAAAGCTTAGTCAGTCCCGACTGATGACGATAACTTCTAGTCCGCTCTAATGCCTAGTCCGCCAAGAGCGGATGATGATAGCTTAGAAAGTGGGAGTCTAGTCAGCGCTCTCAGCGCCTGATCATGATGACTTGCCAGGGATCATTGTCTAATTGCAGACGATGATCGCCGAACCTAATCGAAGCTTATCAGTTCTGACCGATGACGATAATTTTTAATCCGCTCTAAGACCGTAGTCCGCCTTGTGCGGGTGAAGATGACTTAGAAAGTGAAAGCCTAGTCAACGTTCTAATGCCTAATCGAGATGGATTGTCAGTGATCATTGTCCAACTACAGATAATGGTCACTGAACCCGATCAAAGTTTAGTCAGTGACGATCGATGACAACTTTTGGTTCGCCTTAATGCCTAGTTCGCCGAGAGCGGATGACGATGGCTTAGAAAGTGGGAGTCTAGTCAACGATCTCGATGCTTGACTGCGATGGCTTGCCTGGGATCTTTGCCCAATCATGGACAATGACTGTTGAACCCTACCTAGTAAAACTTAGTCAATTTCGACTGATGACGATAGCTTCTGGTCCGCTCTAAGATCGTAGTCCGCCAACGTGGGTGAATATGGCTTAGAAAGTGGGAGTCTAGTCAGCGTTCTCAACGCCTGATCACGATGGCTTGCCAATGATCATTGCCCAACCACAGACAATAACCACCGAACCCTACCAAAGCTTAGTCAGTTTCAGCTAATGACGATAGCTTTTGGTAAAGTCTATGACCGTAGTCCGCCGAGCGCGGGTGACGATGGGTAAGAAAATGGGAGTCTAGTCAGCATTCTCAACGCCTAATCACGATGACTTGCCATGGATCATTCTGAAGCCTAGTCCACTAGAAGCGGACAATCACGGCTTAAGAATCCAGTCAGCCCAGGAAGCTTAACTCAGACGACTTGCAAGGACTACTGTCCAACCACTTAAAGCAATGCACCCACATGACCACAGTCTGACCAGTTCGCTCAAACAAGCAACGACAATTGCTACTCTGATCTACAACCTAGCTAGCAAATGCCGGATTACAATCACGGAGCAAAGGCATACAATGGCTTGGTCTGAATGATCTATTACCAACTAAGTTCGTCCCCTCGCATGGAGTTTAGCCAACTTACAAGACTTGGTTAATACAACTTCTCAATCTCTAAAGAGTATAGACCTAGATAGCCTGAACTATAGCAACATAAGCAGTTAGAACTATCATCATCGGATCAATCATACGGTTTCCCGACTTAGCAAAATCTCTTGTCTAAAAGCTAATACTGCGATAAAACAAAGCAGAAAAAACCTAGCAGGAAAAGTATAAGAAATACAAGAGTGTAAAGGTCTACTCAACATATCATCTTTCATTAATAATTCGAAGAATACAGAGTTTAAAAGGTTCAAATACAATGGAGCTAGATTTGGCAGGAGAATAAGCAGGGGATGTGTCCGCACGTACTGCCGCTTGGACACCCTAATCTTGATCACCTTCTTCTTCTGATTGATCGTAGTCTTCCCCGAACTCTGCAAAGGACACCTTTATGTAGTAAGAAAGGTCTCAATTGGCATGCTTCTCTTTCATCAGCTGCAACAACTCCAGTCTTCCTTCCACAACTCTTCTGAACTCGAACGTGCCTTGGGCCATATGGAGCTTCTCCCAGCGTACTCTTTACTCATGAAGCTCTCGTTCCAGCTGCTCCAGTTTGCCCGACAGCGCATCAGTCTTGGACTGCTCGGCACTCAGGTTGTCTTTTACTGTACTATGCTCATTCTTCACTAGAAAGAGCTGCTCTTCCGCCGTCCTCACACTCTTGGTGTTGAAGTAAAAATCAGCCTATAATTGCTGACATTGGATAATCCACTTGGATTCCTTCTTGGTTTGTTCCTCATTCAGAGCTTGCATTTCAGCCTGCACCTTGGCGAGGTTCAGTTCTCCCTCGAACTTGTCCCTCACAGACACTTCCTCAACCAAATCAAACTCAAGCGTTTCCAAGCGAATCCTCTGAGCCTTTGATCTCGCTTGCCAGGCCTCCCGATCAAAAGCCTATTGAGCGGGCCTCCTTTTTCAAGCTGTTTCTTCAATGACTCAATTTTGCGAATAGCATCGGAGTGCGACTTCTACAGATTCGCGAGGACTCGTTCCATGGTATACACTCTTACGAGCAGCCTCAACTTCCATCCCAATGATGGCAACTTGGTTTAGATATACATCCCTAGCACGAAATGTTTCTGCCTCATGTCCATGCACTCTCCCAGCGTATCATCTTCTGGCATCGAAGTGCAATTTTTCAGCCAGTCATTCCATCTACTAATATGCTTCTTGGAAGCATTAGAAATATCAACCTCCTAGTTCTAGGTCTGATTGCTAATCTTTAACACATCCGGGGCCAATAACTTGATCCGCGCATCTGGATGGAGGTCCTCTAGGACCGAAATTACTCCAGCACCGCCTTTCGCCATCTTTACAACATCAGGACCCTCCTATACCGCTTTCCCCTTACTCACAATGATCGGTTCTCTCTCATGAACCGACTCAAAAGCAGTTGATGGGGAAGAAGAAAGTGAGTTATCTCTCGGACCTGTTGTCACCTCAATGTGAGGTCGGGATCGGGACGGAGGACAATACAGGGGACGTGGAGGAGACTCTTCGCCATAAGGACGACGATCAAACGACTCTTTCGCAAGCCGAGGAGACTTGCGATCCAAAGAGGATTTGTACTTGAAATCCAACTCTATGAGAACATGCAAAAGCGATTTAAAAAAGGACCTAGTCCGACTAAGGATTAAGACGACCTTAAGCGACAGTCTAGTCAGAACTTATGAAGCTTGATTAAGATGACTTGTCGCCCTTCTTAGAGGCCTAGCTCGATTAAGGATTAACATGGCCTAAAATTGTTCAAGTTTAGTCAAAAGTTAAGAGTTCTGACCAAGATGATTTCCAACAACCTATTCCAATTAAGGATTTAGACGGCTTAAAAGTGGCTAACTCTAGTCAAAGCATATGAAGTCCGATCAAGATGACTTGTCTCCCTTATCAGTAAACTAGTTTGATTAAGAATTACGAATGTTTAAAGTGACTAAGTCTAGTCAGAGCTTATGAAACATGATTAAAAGGACTTGTCGCTTCTCTCAATAGCCTAGTTCGATTAAGGATTAAGATGCCTTAAAGTAACTAAATCTAGTCAGAGCGTATGAGGCTTGATTGAGATGACTTGTCACTCTTCTCAGTAGCCTCATCCGATTACGGATAAAGATGGCATAAAGTATCTAAGTCTTATCAAAGCGTATGATGCCTGATTAAGATGATTTGCCACCCCTCTCAGTAGCCTAGTCCGATTAAGGATTAAGATGGCTAAAAGTGAGTAAGTCTAGTAAGAGCTTATAAAGCCTGATTAAGATGACTTGTTGCCATTCTCAGCAGCCTTGTCCGAATAAGGATTAAGATGGTCTAGAATTGTCTAAGTCTAGTCAAAACTTAAAGAGTTCTGATCAAGATGACTTTCAAGCAGTATAGTCCGAATAAGGATTAAAATGCCTAAATTATCCAAGTCTAGCCAGAACTTAGGGTTCTTATCAAGATGACTTCTTTGCAGCCTAGTCCGATTAAGGATTTAGATGGCCTAAACTGTCTAAGCCTAGTTAGAACTTAAGGGTTCTGATCAAGATGACTTCTTTGCATCCCAGTCCGATTAAGGATTAAGACGGCCTAAATCTTCTAAGTCTAGTCAGAACTTAATAGTTTTGATTAAAATGACTTACCAACCTACGCAGCTTAGTCTGAACGGAAACTAAAGATTTAGCTAAATTTGGCATTTGAAGATTCAATCAAATACATAGATATAAACGCAAGTATGAAAAAGGAAGTATAACTTTATTGATTAAGTGAAGCGTTATACACAGTAAGCTCCATTCCAGGAGCAAGATCAGAATCAGCTAAGGTAGTGGGTATAGGCTCAGAAGCTGACGAAGCAGCCAAGGAAGAATTTGGAACTGACCTTGAATCAATAGCTGCATACTTTGGGACATCCAGGGTAGCCTCAAGATCATCCAAAGAAGGCGAAAAAGGGAAGGGCTCATTGGACTCCTAAAAATACCCATAGGCCAACATCCCGTAGGCAGTAACACCCTAGTCTATATGTTCTTGCTCTATCAGATCAAGCAGCTCATGCCTCCTTTCGACAATCCGGCTGAATTAGACAATCTTCGCAGCCTAAAAAAGCTCATTCTCTCGGGCTTTCCCACTGTGCCTTTGTCGTGGTAAGTTCCTTTTTGGCTTGAGCCAATCCTTTATCGCAATCTGCCAGCCTTGTCACCTTTGGTTCGCTCGGACTCCACCTATTCCTTCAAGAGGTCCAACTCCTCGTTAGAAAATAATAGCTGCATCACAGCCTTCTCATGTAGATCCCTCTGATAAGCGGCCTCGACCTGTGCTTCTTCTAAAGCCAGCTAAGCATCAGCAACAGCCTTACGAGCAAACTCCAACTAAAAAGTCAGTGCAGTCTTCTCAATAACTACCTCGTCCAAGCTCTTATGGGCCTCCTTAAGTTGAGCCCCCAGACCAAACTAGATAGCCGACTGCATTTTTAGATCATCCACCTCAAAGAGAGCATCTGAGGTTTAATTGATGTTTAGTAAACACCTTTTCTAAGGCATAAACTTTGTTCTAAGCAGCCTCTACTATAGTCCACCCATGCTGACACAGTTCAAGTTGTCCATTCCCTAATAAGAAATTGCATGCAGACCTATTAACACAAAACAGAACAACAATCAACACGAAAGTTAAAACAAAATAGGTTGTTGACTTACAACATCAGATACTTCTGACTTTGATCAAGGTGATCCCCCACCGTCCTCTCCAGCAGTGGCGAATGGTTGACCAACCAATGATATCTAATGATACACCAAAACAGTCCCAACTCTGCGTCGTACACGTGTCAAGATGATCTCGAGAAAAGATGGGCCCTAGCGTCAGATCCCCAATACTAATCCAACCCAAGCACTAAGCCCGCCCAATGCAGTTCGCCATACGAACCCGAATTCTTACAGCCTGCTAGGCCCACGTGTCTCACAGCTATCCTCAATACCCGTAAGTTTTGTAAATGGCAAGTATATCAAGGATCACCTTCAAGCGAGCAATTACAACAGTTTTCTGCTTCTAACTAGGAAGCAGATTCCAGAGTATATGTCACATAAGGATACTTCTATCTACAGACCATTATCGAAATGGGAACTATCTCCCGCATATCTAGGAGCACATGGCTAACATGGAAATTTTCCTCCACATCACGACTCCTAATTAAAGAAGGATCTCCACGAAGATCTCCTTCCCTAAATTACGCAATCGATGGACTAGTTGAACTAGGACTCCAACACTATAAATAAGACATGAGGTTGGTAAGCTAAGGTACGCTATAAATTCTCTGTTTACAACATTACACCTTTCTCAGATCTTTGTGACTAGCATTGGAGTGCCATCGGCCACCACAACGGTGGTTCGTGGCTCACGTGCATTTCTTGTGCAGGTCAGAAGGTTTCCTAGTCAAGGTCAAAGCAGGGAGCGAAAAATAACTGCATCAGTTTAGCGTCCTTCGTGGGGACGACAAAGTTCCTAACATTTTACTAACATCACCTCTCCTCAGAATACTAAGAGATGTTGACCACTCGATCAAACAACAATGGATAATAAGGGGACATGTCAAACGTCCCGACGGGCGCTATACCACCGCTCTCAGTGATGCCGGTGGCACACGGGCAACAGACTCATGCCTCACACCAGCCGCGACAACGACGAACCCCGGGATGGATTTGATGTCATCTCAGATACAACAAATCGCCAAAACTCTAGAGGCTTTCATACAACAAAACCTTACACCTGATAATGGAGATATGGAGCAACACCGGCCTCAATTTTCGGAACACAACAGAGAACAAACACAGGAGAGGCAAGCACCTGCTAGTTTCCATTGGACCGGAGGCTATGCAGCTAATGCGAAACTAACTCTCCGAGCAGAGAGACTCGACCCACAGAACCCTCTACGCAGAAGGGCGCTCGACCCAGACGTGCTGTATTGTCTTTATTTCTGTCGTTCGTGGGCCTTACCATGAACGAGGTTATTCTAAAGAAGTTCACGCCTCTGAAGCTGGACTTCTACAACGAGACCACCGACCCGTTCGACCACCTACGTCATTACCAAAGCATAATGGCATTCAAAGAAGGATCTGAGTCGGTCATGTGCAAAACCTTCCCCATCAGCCTAAAAAAATCAGCACTAACATGGTTCCACAGCCTCCCGACGAAGTCGAGCAACTCATTCAAAGCACCGGCTAAGGAGTTCCTAACACGTTTTGTAGGAAGTCAGCGCCTCCGAAAAGGCCCACACTAAATATTTTTTCTCAAACAAAGATCCAATAAGACACTCAGAGAGTATGTTACCTCTTCAACGACGAGCTGACACTATACGATGGCTGAGCGACGACACAATCGTGACGACTTTTACCGCAGGCCTGAAGGAGGGAAAGCTTTATGAAAGTCTCACCTTGGAACCTCCTTTGGATATGGTGGAGCTCCTCAAGAGCACCCAGAGGTACATTACTTTAGAAGAGCTGAAAATTGTGAAAAAGGAAACAGAATGAGATTAGAGACCTTTCGCTCTTAAAGACGGGAAGGAGGGAAGGAGGCATGAGGGTGAAGAAAGAGGCAAGCGAAAACGCAATGACAATAGGGCAGATCCTAGCCGGGCTAGGCAAGAAAAAGCATCCAACTACGTTGGATCCAGAGCTGTGACCTCCCTCAATTCTAGCCCGTTGGACGACCTAAAATCCATGAAAAACTGGAAAGATCTGAAGTGGCCCCAAAAGCAATGCGGGACCCCTCCAAGCGTGACAACAACAAGTACTGCTCGTACCACAAGGATGGTAGCCATGATACCAATGACTACAAGAGACTAAGGTATTAGATTGAGTACTGGATCCGTAGGGCCAAGCTAAAAGAATTCCTGAGCTCTGAGAAGTTACCAGAACGATCCAGGGGGCAGGGGAGTTAGTTAAGGAAATAAAGAAGGAGACTTCGAGCATAATCTATGTCCTTCATGGGGTCGGACCAGACGAAGACCAGTCGAACAGGTCCCGCAAACGGACTCTATTGGAAATGCAGATACAACCCTCAGATGAGGACAAACGCGTTTACTACTTGACGATGCAAAGCGCCATTCCCACCTTAACCTTTACAAACAACGACCTCAAAGGAATCCGAGTGTCGCATAATGACGCCCAAGTCATCTCGGTCTCCATTGCAAGATGGGAGGTAAAAAGAGCTCTGATAGACAGAAGGAGCTCACTCAACGTCCTGTTCTACAATGCTCTCCATAGTATGGATCTCAAGGATGAGAACCTGACATCCTTAGACTACCCGCTTATCGAATTTAACGGAGAAAAATGCTCTGTATCGGGAAGATAAGGTTAGCAGTAGTGGCAGGAGAGCCACAACTTAAAAAGGTCTTGTTTCTGGATTTCATGGTAATATCGCGCCATCTACCTACAACCTTCTCTTGGAAAGACCATGGCTCCACCAGATGGAGGCAGTAGTCTCCACTCTTCACCAATGCGTTAAGTACACTGCTAACCACTCTGAAGGAACGATACGTGGAGACCAGCCTATGACACAAGGCTATCATTTTGCCGCATTTACCGGCACAAATGCAATTTGTTTTTCAACCCCGCAGAACGGATAGGTCAATTCAGAAGGGAGTACAACCACCCGACATTTCGTCGGCACGGAGATTAGCTCACACACGAGGTTTACTCTTCAGTAGCCTCAGTGACATCAACAAAGCTAAACAGTCCGTTGAAAGTGTCAACGATCCAACAAGGGCCATGCAAATTCACTTCAGGGTCGGATCGACTTCTCTCCGCCAAAAGTTAGTCTATTTCAGTTGTTAATTTTCCTTTCCATAGTCAATGTAGAGTTTTAGTTTTTAGAAACTTATGTGATTTGCAATCATTTAAGGAATAAAGAAAGAATTACGCAAACACAGTCTATTGATTACTGAAAAGATGTAACAATGGACGTCCTGAAGCGGATACTAAAGACTACATACTACAAGCATATGAATCTGATATGACATAAAGATTCGCTTAAACAATCCAACATTAGAGAGAGAGTAAAGGAACCCTAGTAAACTTCTTTTGACTCCGTCCCAAGATCAAGGACAAAGTGCGAGAAGGGGCTGAGAGTACAAAACAACGACCCGACAACGACAACACAGACCTTGCAACGAGTTGCAAACTTCCTCAAACGGCTTTCGGTCTCATAAAGAAGGCAGATGAGGATGGTTGCAAGCGACAAAGCGTTCATGGTTTCACAGTGTTGCTAAGCGAAGACATTTTTCCCATGCGCGGTACTCGGGGAGACTGAGAGACACCACCCCCAAAAGCATCACGCATCTGCCAACACTTCGATCGACCCTAAGCTAGCAGCAGGACCCACATACATGCGGGCATAACAGCGCAAGGTAACACCGAAGTGCAAGCGAATAAATGATACTCACTTCATGGGAATGAGTGTACTTCTGCGCAATATGAGAAGAAATAACGGAATCTCAACGAAACAACTAGGTGCCAACACAAAGCAGGTGACCACACATAATAGCGATTCTCATAGTCACTAATCGGGCAAATGTCATAACATTCAAAGACTCCGACGATGGAGATCTTTCTTCAACCTTTGAAAAATCCAAAGCATTCTCTTCAAATAAGAGCATTGTAGGAGATACGTTTTACAGAAGATAGTGCTTACAACGATGGAGAAACACCATTATATAGACATAATGATTCACCAAACGGATGCCTCAACATTGATACCTTTTGGAAAACGAGGAGACGACAGTTTCCAAGGATACTATGGAGGTCCACGTTCGTCCAATCAACGGGGCTGCATCCAACCCCATTAATTGAGGGGGAGTAACCGATATTCTATTGTCTCACAATCCGTGTCGTACATGTGCTACCATGCAATCTATGTTGTATACGTAGTATATTGCGTACAGAAAACCCTCGTTCTCACTCTACAAGCCCATGCGCTTGGCCCACTCTTCAAACAATATTCTACCACATGCCTGACATGAGCATCAGGAACCCTAGTCATTCCAGACACACGGATCACACCTGTATGTCGCCAGATGATCCAAGGTACTTCATAACTCATCCGCACAACGCACTCCGCTCGCGAACAAAGTCTCGCACGTCCGCAGTTGGCGGATCACCTACTTGGCCAGGCAAGATTAGTCAACTTTGGCTGACGACGACGACTTCTGGTTCACCCTAACACCTAGTCCGCCCTGTGCGAATGTCAATGGTTTAGGAAGTGAGAGTTCAATCAGTGCTATCACGCCAGATGAAAACGACTGCCCAAGGACTGTTCCCCCCCCTCGCGGACAATGGTCACCAAACCCGATCAGGTAAGCTTAGCTAGTGACAACTGGTAGCGACAACTTTTGATCAAAGCCAGACTTGTAGCCCCACTGCAAGTGTAGATGGTCTGAAAGGTGAGAGCCTAGTCAGTTCCGAACTGATTCCGACAACTCGCCACGAGATCACTGCTCTTCTGTAGACCAAGGTCGCCAAATTACCCCCCTGAACTTGTAACCCCCATTGCACGGGCGTAGATGGTTTAGAGGGTGTGAGCCTAGTCAGTCTCAAATTGATTTTGACGGTTTGCCACTGAACCACTACTCTTTTACAGAGCACGATCGCCGAAAACTCTCAAATTTGTTGCTTGATGCACACAAGTGTAGATGATTTGGAAGGTAAGAGCCTAGTCAGCCCCGAACTAATTTCGACAGCTTGCCACGAGACCACTGCTCTTCAACCTGGTCGTCGAAGCCCTCTCATCTCAAACTTGTAGCCCGCTAAGTACGGGTGTAGATGATTTGAAAGGTGGGAGACTTGCAGTCCCAAACTGATGTCGACGCCTCGCCACGGAATCATCGCTCTTCAACAGACATGATCGCTAAATCCTCTAAATTTTATATATGAATAACACAATCCTCTAAATTCTATATAATAACATGCAAAAACAATACATATTAACATAAGATCATTTGGACAACAAAAAACTAAAGCAATGCAAGAACACAATAATCTCCAAATAGACTAACTCACTTGGATAACTTCTCCAATTTTGAAAACCAAAGCAAAACAGAAGTACAGATCGAGAATAACGGGCAATCTCACAAAAAATCGATATCAAATGAAATAAATTGCAATAGAAACAAGAACTCGACATGCTAGAACTACTTAGATTTGGAGATCAATCAATCATTCAAAAAGTATGAATTGAGAAAAAAACAATAAATGAAAAAACAAATGTACAAATCGAAAATGAGAAAACTCACCCTTACCGTGACGAAGATCTAGAAACCCTAGCTATCCACGCCGATCCGATCTGAATGAAAGCTTTCCAAAGGAAATTTGTGTTTTGGGTTAAAATCGGGAAGAAATAAAAGAAATAGATAGAGATCCCTCCCTAGCTAGCTTCAGAATGGAAGGTCCGATCCATACAAAGCTTTCAAATTTCCAAGCTTGCAAAATCCACCAATGAGAATTGTGTAGACCACAGTATCTGGGATCACACCGTGACTTATCATTTCCCTCAGACACGTTCTGCTTCTCCGACTTTTCCATTCTTACATAGGAAAAGAACCACACTTATGGCTTCAAACCCTTTACACCCATCTCTCGAATGAGCTCCAATGCCCTTTGAAGCTCTCCAACACGACAACACCCATCAATTACCATACTATAACTTATAACATAAGGTGTCAACCCCTTCTTCTCCATTTCAAGTAGAAGCAGGGGCAGATCTGCAAGGATCCTCCCCTGAGTAGAAGTGAATAGGCTTCGGTTATTTTCTCTAATCTACAAAGAGCAAGCATTACAATATTATGAGATCAAGTGTTCCAACAAATACCGAATTCATGAAATTCACTAAAAATCTTCAAAGCAATATGAATCCCAATCCAAGGTGTTCAGTAGACGAGACAGTAGAAAATTACATGAATCGAGCAAAACAATGACCCCATAAGTCAACATTTTATCAAACACCTTCCTTGCTTCATCAAACAACCCAGCCTCAACAAGTACCTAAAAGAATATATCAAACACAAGAGGGTCCGAAACCCCAGTCTTTATAAGTGTATATCAACCATTCGAGGAAATGGCCGACCTACTGAATGAACTCATGAGCCATCATGGGGTGCTTACACACCGAGCTTCGAGACTGGGGTCCCGCCGCAAGCAAGCCCAATGAAAGATATCCAGGACCAAATGATAATCACTCTTAATTTTGACAATAATCCAGATGAGGTGGTCGGGTCTGAATTGGGATTGGAAGGGTTTCAAGAGGCGGCGAAGAAGCTCGGAGCGGTGCTACTTGATGGAGGCGGAGATGTAGTGTATGAATTCAGAGTCTAAATGTTGGGTTTCTTCGGGGAGTAGTCAGGGAAAGACCATGAATAGGGTTTAGGTGGAAGAAGAAGAAGAGAGGTTTTGGTTCAGATGGTTGAGTGTGAAGAAGGAGAAAACAAGGGTTTTGAGTTTAGAGGAAGAGGAAAAAGAAGAAGATGCAGAGTAGTTATGTGAGGAAATGAGTATTTGAGAGGAAGAGTAGAATGAGAAGGCATATCTCCTCATATCCTCTGTGAGAGAGCCATCATCGTTAGGAGGAGACAACATCTTCATTTGAATGCTCGTGGGCAGGCTCAAATCGCCAACATCTTCAGGAGAAATGACTTTCAATTGTGCTTGCTTTAGGTTGGGTATTGGCTTATTGCCACTCAAATCTCCAAGGAACCAGTTTCAGCTACAATCTCAAACTCACTCAACCTCGGGTGAGAGTGGTGAGTGTAACTTGGGCTTCTCTAGGTCGAACGAGAAATATAAAGGGTGTTGATGCCCTCTCATAAATCTTCTCCTTCGCTCAAAATGGCGAGTACGAGTTTTCACATTTGGCTAAAAAAATTGATGTTTTATTTATAATGACGATTAAAACTGTCGCAATTAACTATAATTTTAGTTAAATAATATTATTCTGCGATGGTTGAATAATAGTCATTGAATAAAGTACTTATCAGCGATTTTTCCAAGCCGTCGCTAAATAACTGGCGCTAAGTTGTCAATTTCTTGTAGTGAAAGGGATGAAAAAGGTATGCGCAACAATCCCAATTTTAACTAGTTTGCATTCATCCTTGCACAGTCACCTGACTATAGCATCGAAGTGTCTTTGACTGTAACAAAGGTGGTATTTGATTCAACGGTGTTCGTTTTGCAGGTCAGGAATCGATAACGATGGATTTGGACACATCATTTTGGCGACGTCTATAGGAACACGACAAATTTTCATTAAAACAAAAATATAAACGCTTTCGAACCAATAGATTATCGAGACATGGTCACCAGCACTAGATCCCGAACAAACAATAACAATGTCGAGCCAGATAATGCTCCGGCCGAGAAAGACCCACTGTAAGGCCGAATCGATCCAATCGAGGCAGAGCAGTCGCAAAGCCCAACCACATTCTACTTCGTATGAATCATCTCATGTGGGTGGTAGAAATGTTTACCTAGGATCGACAACCACCATAAGATAATGGTGAAAATCTAGGGAGGCCGCTGACCAAAAAAGGTGCTCGAGAGCGCGTGGAGGAGAGCGAGAATGTTCCTTTCGAGGATCGAAGAGCTGGCCAGGAGGGGAACCTGATGAATGAAAAAGGCCATGGGAACCACTCATCAAAGGCAGACATGACTGATGCATCTAAATCTCGTCCTCCTGAGAGTTTGACCTTCAAAAAAAATGTTAGACTGCCAAGGACCACCTTTTTGGTGGTTGAAGGCACTCGGATGCTTAAGTCAGCAACTTTGTTGGAGAAAGAAGTATATCTGGACAAAACTCATTTAAAGTTGCATACCTTTGTTGATTGTTCCCTTTACCTTATATTATGGTCGGGATTTATTCTCTGCATGACTTAGGCGTGAGAGGTGTAACGGAAGGAGAAGTTCTTTATAACAACCATCTCCTTTATGAAGACGCGTCCATGGAGGCGTAACTCCCTCCACGACTCTTTTCTTATGCAACATTTCTCTTCTTTATGAGAGAACTTGCTCGGGCTCAGATTTGGGCCTTAGTTATGACTTCCTCTGATGGGCCATGTTTTGAATTTTATGATTGGTTTTGCCCTCGTTAGACTTCATGAGCCGACCCAGTTTTGGGATACGTGATCCTTGTGATGGACAATTTCTGCCACGTGTACACCATGATGATAGTTAATTTTGATGTATCATCAGCTGCTCCCCCCTTAGTTAGTGGGTATGCTCGTTTATCCACTAACTGTGTGGCGATTGAATTTTCGATTTCATCATTATGGCGCATTTAATGTTGTTACTAGCTGTCATTGCTTATGTCTCTCCGAAGTTTCGTCTGTCTGCTCGTTTCAGCGTGATTTTTGGGATTTTGTGCGATTGTCACATTTCACACGTTTTCCCAAGAGCGGACCTTTTGTTGTTCGTCCTTATAGAAATAGGAGTTGAGTGCGGGGGTTCTCCCCTTTACGCCCCTTTTATTTCCAATTGTCGATTCCTTTATCTCTTGTTTTTGCTTTCGCTTTGTAACCATGTCTAGCTTCAGGGTTTTGACATGCGACTTTGGATAACATTCGTCATGATTATTCGCTGTCAGCCAATCTCGAAATCATTCTTCCTGAAGAGGGTGACAGTTCCCGTTGTCCAAAACATGGCTATATTGCTCTATACCCCAGCCAGTTCCATTCTGGCTTTAGGCCTCCGGTTCCTAAAATCGTCTGGAGTACTTAGATTTGTGGGCATTGCTCCTGCCCAACTAGTTCCAAATGGTTGGATGGTGATGATTGCAACCTTAGCAAGGGTCGTTGCATCGGGAATCCTTATGAATGTCAGGGTTTTGCATTCCTTGTCTGGGTTCGGTAGAAATGCTAACCGCACTTGCTATCTCTGTTCTCGATCTTGTTTCAAGAGTTTGCGAGAGGAGTATGTGGGCTGGTCGAGGCCTTGGTTTTATGTGTCCATTACCTTCGACTATTTTAAGTTGCGCAAAAATTAAATTTTGCGTCATTCTGAGAGCCTAAGAGGATCGAATTATCGTTGTCGTTGGAGAAACAAGAGTTTTGTAACCGGTTTGAAAAGCTTCCTTGAATCTCCATGGAAGATTTCCTTACTATGAATGCTATTGTCCATAGTGGCTTGTATTCATTGAGTGAGGCGGGTCGTGCGGAGCTTACGGTAGTTCGTGCTTCAGAGGCGACTGTTGCACGTGTTGGTGATGTGAATGTTGGCTGGGGAGCGAGCTCTGTTAAGGAACCGGTGGGCTGAATTTCTTCTTTTGTTGTCAGAGACTCTGTGAGTGTTAGCTTGAACGTTAAAAAGAGGAAAGTTCCCAGGCCTCCCAGCCCGTCTAAGATGCTGGCAATTAGTCTTGGTCGTGTCCAAAAAAAGAAGAAGCTCGCCACATCGGTTCACGATACCATTAGGGTTGCCTCTTTTCCTACGCTTACGGAGAAAGGAGGTCATGGTGCGGGTGGCTTTGCTGCCCGAGAAGATGAGGAAATAAATCAAGCTCTTGAAAAGAGCAAAAAGGAGGTTTCTCGTCTTTTGGACGATCCTGAGAAGAGTTTGTTTATTCGTATGGCTTGCATGTTTCTGCCAACCTGACGGTCGATGACTTTTGCATCATTGATAAACAAATGTTTCAATTTGGACTCGAGCAGTCTAAGAATCAGAATAGTACCAAGACTTTGGTTGATTTCGAGTATGGTCCATCATTGGAAGATCGAGTCGTTACTCAAACTCGGGGCTTCAAATCCCCATGTCTCCTGCTGTTGCTGGGACCTCGGGATTGCCTACTACACCCTTTGCTTATCATCTTGTCTCGGTTGTGCCCGAGAAGTTCTGCTGGCCTTCTTAGATTGATGTGTAGGACAGTGCTAGGAATCTCATTGGTGGTTGGGTAACAAGACTTTTATTCCCGTGCGCCCACCACATCATCATATTGATGAGGGCCTCCAGCACCTCATGGAAGGAATGACCCATCTCACTTATGCGGCTTTGATGGGGTCGGATTATAAGGTTGCCCCCTATTAGGTGGTGTTCATCGAGTGGAAGCTAGCGGGGCATGCCTTGGTTCTTTCTCACATTCTCCACCAGTTTGATTTGTTGAGAACGCAGTGCATAGAACATGCGAGGGTTGCTGATACTGCGCGAACATCATTGAAAGAGGTCAAGGTTATTCAGGATAAGTTTGTTTCTAATATCAAAACGTTCGAAGTCGAGCTAGATAGGTTGCGGTCCCGTCTAAGTGTTGTTGAGAAGGAATTGTCTGACCGAGTGGTTGAGTGTGTCGAAGGAAATCGTTCTACTGAGGAGTATTTCGCCCATATCAAGGCTTCTGTTGCGCGAATTGCTCAACTGAATTATGATTTTATTGCTGCCAAATCTGCGGTTTCCGCGGTTGTTGAGAATGAATTGGTGTCAACTCGAGCCGAAAAGACCTCCTGTCTGTTACTGACAAGCTAAAGGTTGCAAGGGCAGCGGATTGGAAGAGAGTGGTTGATGGTCGTCACGACCTTTTGGATTTCCTTGAGATGCAAGGCTTGGACTTAACCGAGTATCATTGCTACGCTGAGCAAGTATTCGAGGATGAAGAGGAAATCGTTCCGGATTTGCTGAGTGACCTTGTTGTCGAAAAACAGTCATCTCATCATCTGTCTGAGCTTGCGCCATCTTGTGACGCTACTGCTAATGCTAATGCCCCCTCTTAAACGCCCTTATTGACACCTTTTGTATTTTTTTCTTTTTAGAAGATCAATGTAATTTGTATTTTGGATTGATTATATCCAATATGTTTATCTTGTTAGCTTGTTTGCTTTTGATATTCCTGGTAGAATTCTTACTCGTTCATCCGGATCTTTGTGAATGGCTTCAATGTTCGACATACTAGTCGTGTAATAACTTTTTTTACGAAATCTGGTTATATGTCTGGATTTCGATGTCGTACATTATAGTCGATGAGAAAAAGTCCGGCTCATATGTCCTGGTACTTTGTTACTTTGTAGCTGATCAGAACAAAAGTTTCATGTTTATGCCCGACTCGTTCGTCCTAATACATATATTTACTCGTTGCTCGATACTATTTATTCTAATTATTTTTTTGAGTGAGATTTTTTGTCTGACTTCTTCGTCCCAACTAAACTTTTGTCGCTTGAACTCAAAATGGAATATTGCAAACAAAAGTTTTATTGATAATATTTTTTCAGGTGCTTTACATTCCATAGTCGTGGTAGTTTTTCACCCTCCATGTTTTCTAACTAGTATGTCCCTGGTCTATTGATTTTTTATTACTTTGTATGGCCCTTCCCAATTCGGGTTTAGCTTTCCATGCCCAGTTCCTTTGTGTTGAGTTGGAATTTTTGGAGCACCCAATCACCGATATTGAAAGTGAGGGCCTTTACCCTCTTATTGTAATAACCGGCCATACGTTGTTGGTAGATTGTCATTTTGATTGATGTCACTTCTCACTTTTCTTCGAGGAGGTCCAGCTCGACTCTCAATGCCTCATCGTTATCTTCGATGCAAAATTCTTCAGTCTTGAACGTTGGCATACCAATCTCCACAGGTATCAATGCTTCGGATCCGTATGCGAGGGCGAAGGGGGTTTCCCCTGTCGGAGTTCTTTTTGTTGTCCTGTCTACCCAAAGGACTCTTGGTAATTTGGATGTCCACAACTCTTTTGATGCCTCGAGCTTCCTTTTGATTACCTCCAAGGTTTCTCTGTTGGTGACTTCGGTTTGCCCATTCGCATGTGGATGGACGGGTGTCGAGAAGTGTTGTTGGATGTTCAGGTTTTCGCACGGTTCCTTGATTTTCTTGCTTTCGAATTTTTCTCGTTGTTCGTGAAAATTACCCTTGGGATCCCAAATCTGCATATTATATATTTCCAAAGAAACTTCTCGACTTGGGTTTCTTACATCTTTGCTAGTGAAGTAATCTATTGCCATGAGGAGAAACTTTTTTTTGTCGGATACAAGGATTATAATGTCCATTCCTCATTGCATGAACTGCCAGGGGCTACTCATCGGGATCAGGTTATGGCCTGGCATATGAGTGTATGGGGTGAAATTCTGGCATTTGTCGCATGTGCGAATATCTACTTGCATTGTTGGCCAATAGTATCCTAGTTTAAGTGTTTTATGGGCTAGCATTTTCCTCCTGGATGATTCCCGCATGTACCGTGGTGGATTTCTCGTAGAACAAAGTCAGCATCTTCAGATGAAATGCACCTTAGTAGCGGACTGGTGGCAGATTTTCTGTAGAGTCTGTTATTGATCATCGTGTATCATGCTGCCCGATTTCGCAGTTTTCGAGCCTCCATCTTATCTGCTGGGAGTTCTCCGTTTGATATATACGCTAGAATTGTAGTTGTCCAATTGTTTTCTTGGTTTGTGACGCATGTCTCTTGCACTTGGTTATCAAGTATGGAACCTCCTTGCATCATGACGAGTGGATTATCGCTTTCTTTAGCTTGTTATGCCTCATTCGCCAGTTCGTCATCTCTTTCATTCTCCGCCCTTGCGCACTGCTGAATGATTGTTATCTGGAAGCCTTCTATCAGTTCGGTAATCTTTTGGTGGTAGGCTTTCATTCGAGCATTGTTGACCTGAAATTCACCGTTCAATTGATTGACCATCAATTTAGAATTGGTGAAGACACTGATATCTTTTATTCCCAAGGGTTTTGCTAATTGTAGCACAGCTATCACTGTTTCGCACTCGACTTCATTATATGAGGCTTTGAAATTGAATTTTATCACCTTATTTAACATGACACCCCCGAGATGTACAGGACAAATCCAGTTCCATTCCCCACCTTGTTGGATGCTCCATCACAGCGAAAGATCCATCCGTGGGTGGTTTGTTTGATTTTCCCTTCCACGTTGTTGTTTTCTGGTTGTTGATCACTGTTGCCTGTAAATCCAGCAATGAAATCTATCAATGCTTGGGTTTTTATTGCAGTTTTGGGGGCATAGCATATATCAAACAATCTGAACTCTATTGGCCCATTTCACCATTCTTCTGGATAGCTCTAGTTTGTACAACATCGACCGAAGTGGCTGCTCGGTCATGACTATGATTGGATGCGCTTGGAAGTATGATCGTAGCTTTCTCGAAACACGATCAGGGGGAGTGCCAATTTATCTAGAGCCGGATAGGTTATCTTTACATCTGCAAGTGTTTTACTGATTTAATATACTGGTTTTTGTGTGCCCTTTTCCTTCCTTATTAGCACAGAGCTTAATGCATGGTCAGATATAAGATAAATACAGTACTTCCCCCGTGCTTGGTTTTGTTAGTGCTTATGTGCTCCTCATATACGCTTTTAGGCTTTGAAAAACTTTCTCGCACTCTGCATTCCACTCAAATGTCTTGTTTCCTTTCAAAATTTTGAAGAAAGGTAGACATTTGTTTGAGGATTTGGAGATGAATCTGTTCAAAGTCGTTATTCTTCCATTAAGATTTTGTATGCCCTTTATGTTTGTTGGTGACTGTATGTTGAAAAGTGCATGTATTTCCTTTGGGTCGCTTCAATTCCTTTATGATTGACCATGTATCTAAGGAATTTTCTTGATTCTAGTCCAAATGTGCGCTTATCCGGACTTAGGTTCATTTTGTACTTCCGCAGTTGGGAAAATGTCTGCTCGAGATCTTTGATGTGGTCTGTTCGGCGCGAGCTCTTGACAAACATATCATCGACGAAAATTTCCATCGTCTTACCGATTTGATATTTGAACATTCTGTTAACCAGCCATTGGTACGTGGCTCCCGTGTTCTTTAATCTGAATGGCATTACCTGATAGCAGTATGTACCTCTATATCTGATTGTACCCATAATACACATCCATAAAGCTAAGGAGTTTGTGTCCAGTGGTTGCATCCACTATTTGGTCTATTCGTGGGAGTGGGAAACTATTTTTTGGGCAAATTTTCTTCAGATCGATGTAATCCATACATACCCTCCACTTGCCATTCTTTTTCTTTACTAACACCGTGTTGGCTAACCAGTCCAGGCAGTGAGCTCCTCTGATCATCCTTGAATTAAGTAGGTGGTGCACTTGTTTATTGCTTAATTACGTTATGGAGCCAATGGCATTTTTTTTTTTATCGAACCGGATTCTTGTCCGGGTTGACTTGTAATTTGTGATGACAGATGGATCTATTCCCACCATGTCCTTCATCGTCCATGCAAAAACATCTTGATTATCTTTCAGCAGTTGAATTAGTTTCTCGGCGAGCTCTGGGTGAATCTTTGTGCCAATCCGAACTGCTTTCTCTCCTTCATCGTCCAAGCAGACCATGATCGTTTCTTCTTCCGGATATCCGGTGTTGGTCGATCCCTTAGACTGGTTGGGGTCGTATTATCATCTTGGAGGTCGAGGCTTATTTGACCAGATTGTTGTGCAGGCTCCTCTGGTCGTTGCAGTAATTGCTATTTGTGGGGAGTTTTTATCGTGGCGTAATAACAATCGCGGGCCGCTGGTTGGTCTCCTTTGATTATCCCAACGCCATTATCAGTATGGTATTTCAAGCTCCGGTGCATGGTTGAGGACACCGCGCCCATTTTGTGTATCAAAGGCCTTCTGAGTAGCATGTTGTATGGAAATGAAGCATCGACAACAAGGAAGTTCGTCAATAATACTCATTGCTTCCCTGGTTATCTTGTTTCAACTGGCAGTTGGATCATCCCAAGCGAGTAACATTGTTCTCTGGTGAAACCACCATTGGTTGATCGTTAGGTGAGAGCATCTTGTCATCACCAGAGTTCTTTGCATTGTTTTTGCACGTTGTGTAGATGGCTCTTGGTATCTAATCTTTGCTTGTAAATCTCGGACTACTCGTTTCCAGGATCGATTGGATTACTCCTTTTCTCCAATTGCACTATGCAAGACGCATATTAGCTCCATTGATTACTCTTCTGACGTGGTTATTCTACTTTCGGACTCTCAGCTTAATGAACTCTTGAAGTTCTCCTTCTCTGACATGGCGTTCGATCTCTTCTTTCAAGTTGTAACAGTCTTCGGTATCATGTCAGTAGTCATCGTGGAAGGAACAATATCTGCATTTACTTCGCCAGTTTTGATCTCCTCTCATTTTTGGCGTCCACTTGACGTCTTTCAATTTTGCTATAGCTGTAAGGACTCCAGCTTGACTTGTTTTTAAGGTTGTGAATGATTTTCCTATTGGTCGTTCGCGTTTACACCTCCTCGATTGTAGCCTTCAAAGCTTTCATTGATCGAACTTGGGAGTGTCTTTGGTTCGATGTCTCTTAAACTGAGGACTCTCTTTTCAAGGCTTGTTGCCCTCCCATTATCGGTTGAGTGTATTCACCATTTTGATCATGTGATCATCTAGTCATGAGCACGTCCACACGAGGGCCTGAGGTAATTCCCCAAGATGTTAGAGACGTCTGAATCATTATATGTTGTGGCTCCCCACTTTCTAGCGCGATTGGTTGGTTGTCACCGGATCAGAATCATGATATGGGTTTCGTCGATCATTGCCAGATTGAGGGTTTGTAGAGTATTCCATTTGTTCTGATGGCTTCTTTGATCGTTGATCAGATCTGCCATAAATTTTCTTTTTAAAAAGGAAACCTCTCATTCCCCACAGACGAACTGGCAGGCCTCGCAAGCTTCCTCTTTCTGGTGGTCAGGCCAACAACACTAATGCTAACATGAGCATCGAGATCCATAACATCCTTTCACTTCCCATCAACGCTTGCATCACTAACACCAATAGGAACAGCAGGAGCGGTGATTTCAGCAACTCGAGATTCAGTAAGCAAAACATGTTCCGCTCCATTCATAGTATACAAGCCACTAGGCGCCACAACATCCTCAACAAGGAACGACTCCACAACAACCACAAGAAGCTTCAAGAAATGGTTAGTAATCATCTATTCTTCCACAAACATTGCAGATCCCTCCATTTGTTGGGGACTCAAAACGACCATATAATTTGACTGCAAACGTTATCTACGTCATGCACTGCGCATATAACAACCAGATTGATTCAACCGATCGAGGAACTGAGCAATTCGAGAACTGCGGACAAGTTTCCACTATGCAAACAACCCTGTCCAACATGCCCAAATAAATCATCTGATCCCGAATCTAACATTCAAAGAGCAAGACATGCAAGGGGTTTACTCCTCGCATAATGACGCCCTAGTTATCACCATTGCCATAGCAAAATGGGGTGTGAAGAGATCACTGATGGACACGGGGAGCTCAACCAACGTCCTATTCCTGGAGGCATTCCACAGGATGCAACAGAGGGAGGAAGAAGTGAAGCCACACAAGCAAGCTATGAAGATCCAGTTGGGTGCATCAGGTTGTCTGTGGTTCCACTTGGTACCAATGCCTCAAGTATACTGTCGACAATAAGGTTGGCACTATCAAGGGAGATCAGTCAACCGCGAGAGAATGCCACTACATTGTAATGAAACAATCAGACAAGTAGCCATAACAGTTTGAACCCCTACAGAAAAACTAATGGGCTAAAGGGTTACTAATTGGAAAGCCAGAGAGGAGAGAGTAACATGTAGAACATTTAAAGAAAAACTATAAATAAAGGTAATCTCTTTAAAAATGACTCTATTTAAAGCTCAAATCTGTATATAGAGGCAAGCCTAGCCCAACGAAAGAACCACAATGGCGCATAGTGGACCAAGCCCAATCTTGTGATGGCTCTCCGCACTTAAATAACCTGATCCGACCAATGGGACCATAATGGCGCACAACAGTCGAGTCTAGTCCTATTGAGGACGTCGACAACTCGTCGAGTCTAAGTGACCTAGTTCACCTAAGGAACCATGGTGCTATAGAGTGGACCGAGTCTAGTCCGGTGATGGCTCACCGCACTTAAATAACCTGGTCAGACCAAGGGGACCACAATGGCACACAGCAGCCGAGTTTATTCCTATTGAGGATGTCGACAACTTGTTGTGTCTAAATGACCTAGTTTGCCTAAGGAACCACGATGTTGTAAATTGAACCAAGTCCAGTTTGGCGACAACTCGCCGCGCTCAGATTACCTAATCCGACTAGAGGACCAAAATGGCACATAGCTACCGAGTCTAGTCCTATTCAGGATGTCAACAACTCGCCACATAAGTGACCTAGTTCGCATAAGGGACCAAGATGGTGCATAGTACTCGAGTCTAGTTCTATTCAGTGTGAAGACAACTCGCCGCTTAAGTAACCTAGTCTGCTTAAAAGAAGTCTAACCCAATCGGGCAGAGACGACCTCACTACAGCTGAACTCTTATTCAGGATTTAGCCTGTATACCAAAGAATTATAGTCTATTCGGACAAAGATGATTTCTCCACAACCTAACTCCTATTCAGGATTAGGGCTTGTTATAGAAGTCTAGCCCATTCGAGCAAGACGACTTTACTACGGCTCAACTCCTCTTCAGGATTGAGCCTGTATACCACAAAAATTTAATCCGTTCGAACAAAGATGATTTCTCAACAACATAACTCCTGTTCAGGATTAGGGTTCACTATAGAAGTCTAAGCCATTCGGGCAAAAGTGACTTCACTACAACTCAACTCCTCTTTAGGAATTGAGCCTATAAGCTACAAAAGTCTAGTCCATTCAGGCAGAGACAACTTCGCCTCAGCTCAAATCCCTTTCAGTATTGATCCCATATGTGTATTATAGAAGTCTAGTCCATTTGGACAGAGACGACTTCTCCATAGCTCAACTCCTCTACAGGATTGAGCCCGTATACCACAAAAGTCTAGTCCATTTGGACAGATACGACTTCGTCTTAGCTCAACTCCTCTTCAGGTTTGAGCCCACACGTGTATTATAGAAGTCTAATCCACACAGGCACATATGACTTCTCCACAGTTTAACTCCTCTGTAGGATTGAGCTCTTATACAACAAAAGTCTAGTTCGTTCGGGTAGAGACAACTTCGTCTCAGCTCAACTCCTTTTCAGGAATGAGCCCACATGTGTATTATAGAAGTCTAGTCATTTCGGGTAAAGATGACTTCTCTACAGCTCAATTCCTCTGCAGGACTGAGCCTGTGTATTATAAAAATCTAGTCAAATCAAACAAAGATGATTTTTCCACAGCATAACTCCTGTTCGGGATTAGGGTTTCTTATAAAAGTCTGGCCCATTCTGGCAGAGACGACTTCTTTACAGCTCAATTCCTTTTCAAAATTGAGCCCATATACATGGCACAAAAATTCAGTTCGTTCGGACAAGAAATCATCTTTCAACACCCTAACTTCTACACACGGTTGGATTTCGACATGGAAGTGTAGTCGTCCAGACCACTCTTCTGCAAGGTAAAACTTACGTCACTATGAAAATCTGATCTGTTCGGATAAGGGTGACTACTCTGCAACTTAACCCATCATAAAGTTTAAGTTAGCATTATTACCATGTTACGACCCAATCAACTTAAGAAGGGGCTCCAATTCAGATTGAACACTACTACAGATGGAAGGGGACATGACTACCTAAACACAGTCTTAAAGTATCAGTGGCACATTAGTCTATTCGGCCTAATCTAAATATAGATTTAAAGTGGCTAGTACGACATTTATAGCATAAACATAAGACAAGGAAAGCAAACACTTTGTATTGATAGACGTTTCTTGTATAGAACATCGTTCATGCGGCAAGATTAGGTGGAGTAGAGTCAGGAGAAAATTCGTGAATAGTGAGGTTAGTGGCAGGCTCAAGAACATCAAGATTGGTTGTCGTTTCTGTGACACTCGGGTCAGCTTCCAAGTCCTCATGATCCTGCTCAATGTAGTCTAGTACCTCCAACCTTATTGCTACAACTTTACAAAATTAGGCGATCTCAGCAGCCTCAAGGAGCTATTTGTTTATGGCCTCCCACTACACTTTTAAGTTGGCTAGCTCTTAGTTTGCCCTGGCTCAACCACTCTCACAATCTACCAGTCTACAATCAGCCACGACACCACTTGTGCGCTCAGAATTCAGTTATGGATTAAGCAAAAAACTCACACTTGAACAACCTCATGGAGATCCCTCTGATGAACTACTTCAATATGCTCACCTTCCAAGGTGCTTTGAACATTAGCAACAGATCTTAGAGCAGAAGTCAGACGGTCAGCAATCGTTGTTTGCTCAGCTACCAAACCTATCCCGACTCTCCTGAACCTCTCTCAGCTCTATCATCAAAGTGGCTCAGGCAGCCAGGGCCTTGTTTAAAATTTCCCAGACTATTTTCAATTTAACCTCCAAGCTTGACTGAGTAGCAGATGCTTTGTCTCGGTTCTCTTGAGCCTCACCTAGCTATACTTTTAGATTTTGCTGAGCAACTAATTACTTTTCCTGTGAATCCACCTTAAAGAAGGCATCTGAAAGCTGCAATTGTTGTCGGCCGAACAACCTTTCTAAAGAATACACTATGTCCCACGCAGACTCCACTTTAGTGCCCACCATCTTTGCATAGGTCAAGTGAGTCATCCCCTGGTCAGAGGACACGCACAGGGTTATGAACAATAAGTATTGCGAAAAGTTCAGCGACAATCAGACAATTGCTAACTTACATGCATCTGGTGTTCTAGCGCCACGTGGTCAACCAGCTAGGAAAAGCACTTCATCATAAGTTCAATGTAACTGATGCAGTCGATTTTTACTCCCTACTTAACCTTGACCTGCTAACCTGCACAAGGAACACACGTGAGCCACGAACCACCGCTGTGGTGGCCGATGGACTCCGATGCTGAAGTCAGACAAGGATCTGAGGAAGGATTAATGATGTAGACATGAAATTTGTAGTGTACCTAAGCTTACCAACCTCATGTCTTATTTATAGTGTTGGAGTCCTAGTTCACCCAGGTCATCGATGGCGTAGTTTAGGGAAGATCTTCATGGAGATCCTTCTCTAATTAGGAGTTGTGCTGTGAATGGAAGTTTCCCTGTTAAACTTGTGCTTCTAGATACGCGGGAGATAGTTCCCAATCAGAGTGTTGTTCATAGATGGAAGTTTCATGTACGACGTATACTCTATTATTTGCTTCCTAATTGGAAACAAGGTGTTGCTGGCTTGCTTGTCGAAGCTTATCCCCAAGATACTTGCCTTAATAAGTCTTACTGGTATTGGGGATGGTTGTGAGACGTGTGGGCTTAGTAGGCTGTAGTAATTTGGGTACGTCTGGAGGACTGCACTGTGCAGGCTTGAAACCACTTGGGCCAAATCAATGTTGGGTTGACGCTTGGGCTTGTTATTCATTGAGATCATCATGACACGTGTACAATCTAGAAGATAGGACCTTTCGGTGTATCATCAGCTGCTCCCCCTGAGTTAGTGGGCCATCGTATCGGTTTACTATGTAACTTCTTAAAAAGATATGTCGCTCATGATGATTGAGTTTAAACCGTTACTTGAGCGGTGCGCTTCATTAATTAAGCATGCGTCGGTTCAGTGGAGAAAATGTGGGAAACAAATCCCTATTTAGATTTCCCTTTCTGTAAAGATTGACTCTTCCATTTCTATATTTTTAGAGTATCTGTTCTGTTCAGTTTTTTATTGAAAGTTTATTCACCTTTTTCATGACTTGCCAAAATCATCTTGACGATGAGCTCCTTGCCAAGGGCATTCAGTTATTTGAAGATAGGTCGGCTTTTGAATCGAACCTTGCCGAGATTCGGAAGACATTTGGGGTCCCTGAAGACTTGCCACTCTATACTCTGAATGATGATCAAATGTCAATGTTTCCTCCGCAAGGATTCATCTGTTTGCACCGCGACATGCTTTAAATTGGAGTCTATTTTCTCGTGTTAAACAAGATCTTGGGCTTTTTGGAATATCTTGGAATCCCTCCTACCAGCTGGTATCGAATGGGTATAAGATTATCTTTCTCATATTGATCAGGGAGAAAGATGCTAGTGTTTGCATGACTCCGAAGGTGATCCAGTTGCTGACTTCCCCTCGGCTGAACGATTACACAGTTTGTAAGATGACGTCGTCCGCTTGCTTCGGGAAATTGTCGGATGACTTAAAATCCTGGCAAAAATTCTGCTTCTTGGCTCATTCGGATTGGAAGTACTTCATGTTCAAAGGTCGTCCGCTTGAGCGGGAGTTCAAGCCATTTTGTAAGTATAATTTCGCCCTTTGATTCCGTTGTGTTGATTGTATGTTAATCATCGCGTGTGTTTCTTTGTAGGGAGGTTCCCCACTACTGCTCTTTCTCCGAAAAAGGAAGTCAATATAAAGGCATTCCGTGACATGCCTTGGATGAGTGTAGAGGATGTTATCCGCCCTAACAATTTCTATCGCAGTAGATTGTAGGCAAACTGACATGTGGCTCCCATTCTCTACAGAGCGCTGAATGTTAATTCTGAAAGTGGAGCCCCTTCCAAGAAGAGGAAGGCCTTCAAAGTTAAGGCTCCCACCCTGCTCGATACTGAAGAGCTTTCTGAAACACTTGTCTCCTTCATAAACTCGAAGAGGTCCCATGCCGAGGTCGAGCCGGCTTCCAAACGGCCTGCTTATGTAATGTGATCTTGACCGGTCTACCGAGGCGGAGGTTGTAGCATCTGGTTTGGAGAGGGACCACCTGCGGTTAGCACGGGTTAATGACGTGTCGCAACTAAGTACTGAGCAGACTGAGGCTTTGAGTGAGAAGCTAATGTCGGCTGCTGTGGTGGCTTCTACTGGTGCTGACCAATCCAGACCTGTTTTACTGGAAGGTTCTGATGAGGATTCGCTTGTGGTCCTGGAGTTCAATCGTACAACTGGTGGATCATCTGACAGTGGTCGTTGCAGCATGGGTCGTCCCTCTTATTGTCTTCATTGCCCCCCATCTCGTTCCAGACCGTATATCAAGGTAATAGAGGGTCCATTAGACAATTCGCTTCCTTCTCTTCCTTTAGATTTCGCTGAGCCGACTTGTAACAAAGGGTCGGATGCTGGTGACAAAGGGAATGTTGTGGACGAGGGCCTAGGTGTGGTGGAGACTACAAAGGGTGTTGCTGACATGATCTCGCATCCCAAAGAGCGCCTTTCGGATGCGCGAATGAGTTTGTTTGCTTCGAACGTGGTGAAAATGAGCAATCAGGCTTGGCACCAGGAGGTTGATGTTGATTATACTTCGAGGAAGCATGTAAGCAAACGTTATAGCTGACTGGCGAATTTTGCTTCGAAGCCTGAGGTGGATACGTTGGAGGAGCGCATGGATAAGGGGTTGAAACACCTTATGCTGGGGATGTCTCAATTGAGCCAGGTAGTCGTCGCTAGGACAAAAGTTGAGGCGGCTCGAGAAAGAGTATACACCATGGAGTGTGTCGTCTCAACTATGTAGAAGTCGTATTCTGATGCATTTTTCGAGATTGAGTAACTCAGAAATCAAATTGAGGAGAGGAGGTCGGAACAATCAGTCATTGACGACGAGACTCAGAGGGTTCGTTTGGAAGCCCATGAGTCTGATTTAGCAGAGGCAGTGTCCGCCAGCAACATGTCCAGACAAGAGCTGAACCTGGTTTGCCGTGATCTGAAAGTTGCAAAGGAAGCTGCGCTCTAAATTGCAGTATCTTGTTGAAGAGAACACCATGAAGGAGTCTGAAGGGGTTGCCAGAGACAGCAGTTAGAGGCCGATTGGAATTTAATGCTCGGGAAGCGAGGAAAACTAGGGACCAACTTCTCCTAGAGCAACATGAACTTAACGCAGTCAATAGTAGCTTGATTAGTGAGTCATCTCAAGTTGATGCGCTGACAGGCAAGCTGGAGCTGTTGGAGAATGAACTTGCCGAAGCAAAGGTGCGCGAGGAAGAACTTCTCAAGGTACAAGGCAAGTGTGAATTCTGCTAGGTCGTGCATGGGAGGTTAGAACTATTGGCCTGATGAAGGAAGAGCATCCGGAATGGAACCTTGCTTATTACAAGAAGAAGTCTTATGCAGACTTCGGAATGGTCTCCGAGTCGTCAGAGGAAGAAGGCGTCTGGATCATGGTGCTCAAGTAGAGGCACCCACAGACGCAACTCATGTTTCTTCTCCAAACCATTTACACCAGTGCCGAACGGGCTAAAAGTTTGGGATTAGAATATTTGGCGACAACGGTCTGTGGAAGAGCAGTATCCCGTGGCAAGACGTCGACATCAGTTGGATCTGACTAGGCTCCCACCTTCAAAATCATCTACACCCGTGCACATCGAGCTACAAATTTGGGAGTTTTTGGCGACCATGGTCTGTAGAAGAGCAGTGGTCCCGTGGCAAGCCGTCGGCATCAATTTGGGACTGACTATGATCCCACCTTCTAAACCATCTACACGCGTGTGGATCGGGCTACAGGTATGGGCTTTGAACAAAAGTTGTCGTTGTCAGTCGTCACTGGCTTACCTGATCGGGTTCGGCGACCGTTGTCCATGAAAGGGGCGATGGTCCCTGCCGAGTCATCATCATCAAACGTAAGACCGATGATTAGACTCCCACTTCCTAAGCCATCGACATTTGCACGCAGTGAACTAGGCAGGATGAACCAGAAGCCATCGTCATCAGTTCAAACTAACTAAGCTTGCCTAGCTAGGTTGGGGCTCCGCCCATTATGGGTGTGCGAGCCTACTTTCGCAGGAGAATTGCATCGTGCTGATTTGTTTTTACAGAAAGAAATAAGTACTTTAAATCAGCTGGTGATAAGTAGGTGTGCTCAGTGTGTCAAAAGTGACTAAGGTTTCTACTACTTGCATCAGTGCATACGGTAGAATGCCGCTCAAATAGTGGGCTGAGCCGATGGACCCGTATAACAAGAAATAGGTCCCGTCGTAGGATCGTGATGCCACGTGCACAACGTAGATTGCATGGTGAAACGCGTATGGCGTAGATCGCGAGACGATAGAATATATGTTACTCCCTCTAATTAATGGGGTTGTGTGCAACATCATTAATTGAATGAACGTGGTCTTGTGTGGTTTCCTTCGGAACTGTCGTCTACTCATTTCCCATATGGTATTCAATGCTGATATTTAATGTTGAAGCGCCTGTTTGGTGAACCACTATGTCTATATAATGATGTTCCTTCATCGTTGTAGGCATTATCTTCTACAAAGTGCACTTCTTCAGATGCTCTTACTCAAAAAATATGCTTTGGATTTTTCAAAGGCCGATGATTCATGAAAATACTTGCTATTATGTGTGGTCATCTGCTCTAGGTGAGAACCTAATTGGTTCGCTGACACCTTGTAATTTCTTTTCGTATTTCGTAGAAGAAGTATGTACTTTCCCGCAAGGGATAAGTCTATCATTTACGTGTTGGTGCCCTGTCGGTGCTTCGAACTGCCTAATTTTTTAGATAACATCAGCAGCCAACCTTGGAGAGGTTGTTTTCCTCCATTCTTAGCTAGCCCTGATACGTTGCGTTGCGCTGGAACCCGGGATTGTGGCGTAGAATGGAGTTGGACATGGCCTGTCGGAGTGGGTCATTAACTCCTAGACACCATTCTCATCCCTCAGTAGGAGGGTGCACTCGATCTGTTTAAACCTGATACTTGTCCCAAGTTCATCTGGTTGGATGGATTGAGTGCGTGAGTCGGCTGTAGTTTTTGCCGACGTGTCGCGAGGCCTTTAGTTGTTGATTTTGTACCACCTCAGGTCATCCTTGCGAGGTGGGTCATCTTCTTTGGAGAAGTCACTGAGCGAAACTCTTAGAGGGCTCCGTAATTTACCTGGGGTACCTCTGCTGTCGCTTTTGAGTCCTCTTCTGGAGTCGGACTGTTTAAACGAATCTTTACTGTATGTCGGATCAGATTCGAATGCTTGTAGTTTGTAGTCTTTTGTACCCGCCTCTGAGTGATCGTTGTTACATCTTTTTAGTAATCAATAGAGTTTGTTTGCTTAATTCTCTTTTACTTCTTAAATGATTGCAAATCACATAAGCTCATTCGAATTAAATATCTACATCGACTACTAAAAGAAAACTAAACAACTGAATAGATTTACTATTGGCGGAGAGAGGTCGATCCGACCCTGAAGTGAATTCACATGGCCCTTGCTTAGATCGTGAGTACCTTTAGCGAATTACCAAGTTTGGCTGATGCCATTAAGGTTACTGAAGAGTAACCTGGCATGGGAGGGTCCTTCTATGCCAACTTACAATCATGGGGTCATGCTTCTGTTTGCAATGACCTCTCATTTGGGCTTGACATTTTGTCGGGTTGGAGAGCGGACTGCTCTTGCAATGCTGGAACATTCTCCGCTGCTAAGTTGAGCCACTGCTTCCATCTGGGTGGAGTGACTTCTCCACAGTTCCTGAATCTGGCTTCTGTTCAACTTGTCTGGTGGGCTCCAATTGGATCTAGGAACATATATCTGCTTTAGTGCAGCATAGTGGCAGCCCCGTGCCATTGGTTGGTCCCGGTGATTTATTCTCTCTGAGTGGTTGGCGGTATACTTGATGCACCAGTGAACGGTGGAGACTACAACTTCCATCTGGTGAAGCTAGGGTTTTCCCAAGATGAGGTTATAGGTAGACGGTGCGTCTACCACCCTGAAGTCCAGGAACAAGACCTTTTTAGTTGTGGTCTATACTACAGAATGTGTTGCAGAACCAGACGTTGAGAGAGTTTCCTATGTCCACTATGGCCCCTACACTTCCCCCTTGCAGTAGAGACCAAAATGACGAGTGTCATTGTGCGGTGCACGGACGCCTTCGAAATCCTTATCTGTGATGTCAAGGTCGAGATGGGGTTCTGCACCCGCGAGTAATATACATGTTTGTCCTTGTTTGTGGGTTGTGTTCGCATCTCAAGGAGTTTCCGCTCGCGGGACCTGTTTGTTCCTTTTCTGATCCGACTCCGTGAAAGACATATATTATAATTGGAGTCTCCTTCTCAATCTTTTTGGTTGCCTCTCCCCTTTCCCTGGTTCGGTCCTGTCGTTTCTCTGAACTCAAGAATTCCTTTAACTTGCCTTTGTGAATCCAGTATTCGATCTCATACCTTAGACTCTTACAGTCATTGGTGTCGTGGCCACTCTCCTTGTGGTATGAGCAATAGTTGTTGTTGTCGCATTTGGAGGGGTCCGCTACTTTGGGGGCCACTTCAAATCTTTCCAGTGTTTTATGGAATTAAGGACGTCCGACAAGCAAGAGTTGAGGGGAGTCATGGATCTGGATCCAACGTAGTTGGAAGATTTCACTACAACACAAATGCCCTTTAATAGCATTTGTTAATAGAGTTTTTGCTAAATACGCTATCAAAAGTCAAATTTTAATGTCTTCAAAAATGAAAACGCTGTAAAAAACTTGGGCGGGCATTTTGGCGCTCGCTTCTTTCCTCTCTCGTTTCACTTGGTGCTCGACGTAGAGCTCGATGAAACTCCTTCACCCTCCCTTCAATCTCGTCATCTCCCTCACTGCTTCCTCATCTCGCCATCTCCATCCTTGCTCTCTCCATATCTCCATCTCCCTCATTGCTCCCTCCATCTCGCCATCTCCCTCACTGCTCCCTCCATCTCTCCATCGCCCTCACTGCTTTCTCCATATCTTCATCTCCCTCACTGCTCCATGAGACGCCATGGCTGGCAACGCCCTCTTCACCCATTACAGGTACTTCTTCTTGACATAAAATCCTATCTTTCATTGCCCATGAGACCAAACTTCTCAAAATTTCATTATTTGGAGAGAAAATTTTCAAACCCCATTGCTTGAAACTGCGTTTTTAGGTCTAATTCCACATACCCATTTCTTAATTCTCTTTTATTTGCAGAATAAATTTGTGTTTTTGAATACCAACTTTTTAGTTTTTTAGGTTTAGATGTCTAATTCGTCATTTTTTCATAGACTTCTTTAGCCCCAAATGTCATATTTGGCATCTACAACTATGAAACCCTAATTTCTTTTAAGGTTAACCACATGAGGTAGAAACCATGAGCACTTACAGCCAAGGATGTCGGTGTATTATCTTCAATCCAAGATTCTCTGTCGCATAATCAATGTTCAGTTGAAGGTATTTCTTAGGTTTTCACATGTAGATCCGATTTGAGTTTCAGGTGATTGGGTTTATAACTGGGATTTTTACTTGTAGGCTGAACCAGACACTGATGAAGTTTTTGCTCAAGTGACTCTGTTACCAGAAATTAATGCAAGTATTCTGATCTTTTCGTTGTTCTTTGATTTGATTTGATTTGTTTTGTTATCAATAGTAATGTAATTCCTTTTGAAAAATCCTAAACATTTTGATGGGTTTTTGCAGCAAGATGAGAATTCGGTGGAGAAAGAAGTGGCGCCACCTCCGCCACCGCGGCCTCATGTTCATTCATTTTGTAAGACACTAACTGCGTCAAATACAAGCACCGATGGAGGATTCTCCGTGTTAAGGCGGCCCGCAAATGAATGCCTACCTCGTCTGGTAAGTTTATCTTGTCATTTGTTTTCGATTCGGTATATCGTATATGATTTGGATGTGCTGTTGTTAACAATATCATGTTGTTTATCTGGATATGGGCAGGCAACCACCAACTCAAGAATTGGTAGCTAAGGATTTACATGGAATAGAATGGAGATTTCGGCATATTTTTCGTGGTAAAATTCATCTCTTTGTTTTCATTTGGTTGAGAGCCGAGTTGTTGATCATTTGTTTTGATGGTTGCACAATTGCATTCTTTTTTAGGCACATATCATTTGATAATTTGCGCAAGTTGAATGTATAGTGCAAGAGAATCACTGACCTTAAGTTATCTACCATTTTGATCATGATCATGTTTCTTGGCTGATTAGAGGCTTTACTCCTGCCACTATCTCATGTCTTAGTTGCATTTAGAGAGATTGATTGTCATTTTGGATGAAAACTATATATATATATTTTAACAATTCATCGTCGTACACCCAATTCTTATGTTCTTCCATATTGAATTTCAAATTGACGTGTTTAAGATGCGAATGGTTTGTGTGCCAGGTCAACCAAGGAGACACTTGCTTCAAAGTGGCTGGAGTGTCTTTGCAAGCTCTAAAAAGCTAGTTGCGGGATATGCTTTTATCTTTCTTAGGTACAATATTTCAGATACACCGAGTTTCATTGATTTAAAATGTGTCAATGCGAGATAACATATTCAACGTATGGTTAACATTTCTCAGAGGTGAAAATGGGGAACTTCGTGTTGGTGTAAGGCGTGCAATGAGGCAACAGAGCAATGTCCCGTCTTCAGTTATATCAAGTCACAACATGCACTTGGGTGTGCTTGCTACAACATGGCATGCTATATCAACTGGAACTATGTTTACCGTCTATTACAAACCGAGGTATGATTTGCCATTACTCGTAAGATTTTGTGTTGCAGCCTGCAAGCATATAAGTTGTAGTAAATCAATTTCTCTATGGGTCCAGTTCCATTTTTATGGAAATATGTGTTGTTACGTTAGATTACACATTTAATTGTTACCTAATCATTTATCATGTTACAAGACAAGCCCTGCTGAGTTTATTGTGCCCTTTGAGCAGTATATGGAGTCCACCAAGAACAATTATTCTATTGGAATGAGGTTCAAGATGAGATTTGAAGGTGAAGAAGCTCCAGAGCAAAGGTATGTTAGTGGAGTTCCACATACTGAATAAGCTTAGCTATGTTGTCTTCTTACTATGAGCGATGTCAGTTCTCTCCTTGTTTATCTTAGTTCTCGGGATTCTTTTTTGGTTCATATGACAGGTTTATTGGCACCATAGTTGGAATCGGAGACTCTGATCCGAACAAGTGGCCTTCTTCAAAATGGAGATGCCTCAAGGTAATCACTTTTTTGAAGAATATTTGGATTGATTTAATTGATTTGTTTACTTTATTCTGTTTTTAATTTGTTTGTATTGTTTGTTTCTGCAGGTTAGGTGGGATGAACATTCTTCTGTTCCTTGCCCAGAGAAGGTCTCGCCATGGAAAATTGAACCTGCACTAACTCCTACTATGAATACACTTCAGATGCCTCGGCCTAAAAGGCCCAGAGTTCCATCATCCCCAGATTCTGCTGTTCTCAGTAGGGAAGGTAGAGCCTACTATGCTTGACATATTTATCTCTTTATTGTCAATTAGTTCGGGTTACCTAGTTACCTAATCAATGTAGAGTATGTCAAGTCATTAACAAGTTTGTTGACTTGCTTAGGTCCATCTAAAGTCACTGTAGACCCTGCACCTGTAAATGGCTTTTCGAGGGTCTTGCAAGGTCAAGAAACCTCGACCTTGAGAGGTTCTCTTGCCGAACATAATGAGTCTGGCACTGCTCAAAAACATGTTTCATGGACAACATTGCAACATGAGGAGAATATTGATTCGGTGTCCAGCCAAAGGAAATATAGGTCAAAAAATTGGCCACTGCCATTAAGGCACGAGCCTACTTATACTGATTTGTTATCGAGATTTCGATCACCCAATGATTCTCATGGATTATCAACGACATTCGCTGACAAAACTGATGAAGATTCTAACAAGTTAAAGAAGCAGTTGCAAGAGTCTGAAGGGAAATACTATGCGGGATCATGGTCTATGATGAATACTAGTCCATCATTAAATATGTTGGATTCTAGCATGAAAACATCACAAACAAATGATTATCAGAAATCTGGTTCTAATAGGTATGGTGGGTTTGGTGGCTACTCCATTCAGCAGAATCTCAGGGTGGAGCAACCTAGTAGCTGGTGGGGAGTGGAGGGTATGCAGACAGAGGAGTGATGGGAGATGGTGAGGTGATTGCAGTGAAAAAGCTAACCAGAGCAGCAACAGATGAAAGGAAGGAGAAGGAGTTCTTATCAGAACTGGGGACTATCCCTTGCGAATAAGGGTATTTTGTGTTGAGGTGCATGCAGCAATGTGGCTGATGAATAGTAATTCAGCCTTTCTAAGTTGTCAGTGGTATCACTCACATCGATGGTAAGTCCTTTGGTTATTTCATGATATGATCTTAGTAACTTGAAGCTACTATTCCACTCTTACTACATAGACAGACATTAGGAATGTGTGCTTAGCATACATAGACAGACACGCATATGAATGTGGAGACAAATAGAAAGCAATACAAAGGGAAGAGACAAATTACTTTACACGGTTCAGCAAAATGGCTATGTCCAAGACTCAAAACACCAATTATGCTTTCTGGAAAAAAAAACTATACTTTGTGGGTTCCCTTGAAACCCCTACCTTGTACGAGAATATGCTTTGTGGCAAAAGGGAGAATACCATTATGTTTTCAGGCTATGTTACTTTCTATTCGATAAAATAGATGAATTTTAACAATTGTTATTCATCATAGTAATGAAATTTAGAAGAGATGAAAGAACTTGATCCATTGGCCACATTACCTTTTCAAACATCTGGGTCTTCAATTCTATACCTTTGCCTTAAAAGTGTTTTTTTTCTCATGTAAATTTGCTTGTTTAAGGTTTATCATGCAGTTGTATATAATGGCGCTACTTTGAATAACAACCAATACTTTCGAATCTGGTGTCTTTCATATCATGCATATTATGGTTTACAAATTTGCTTACACTTTTTGAATTTATCCGCAGAATTGAGGCGGCTCGTGCTGCACATCCAACTGCTGATGTTTTCATTAACTTTGCTTCGTTCAGAAGGTTAGTGTCTATTTTCATACTAGTGCGCTGAACTGGATTACAAAATTTGTTATACAGAGTAGTAATTTCATTTGATATATTTCCAGTGCAGCTGCTTCTTCCATGGCTGCTTTGAAACAACCAATCATTAGAGTCATAGCTATCATAGCCGAAAGTGTACCAGAATCAGACACAAAGCAGTTGATTGCTTTTGCAAAAGCAAATAATAAGGTAAGCGAAGTTATAAGTTAAGCTGGACTAACAGTAAATGCTTATTAAGATCATAAGTTCTGAAAATGTTGCTACTAGGAACCATTGTTATTCACAACTCATTTACTGCGTTGATAGTTGCACTCTGCCTGACCTAGGTTCTCACTGGCATTTTCAGGTTGTTATTGGCCTTGCTACTATTCGAGGCATTCAAGCCGGAGCTCTTAAGATTGGTGATACTGCAGGAACAATTGACAATATCATCCAATCCAAGCTTTACAGGCCTGGATTTGTTTGATTTGTGTCCAAGTATGTAAGTCACTTATTCTTTACGTACAACTGGTGTTACTATTGCTGGCCCTTGTCGCTGTACCATGGATGTTGTTGCCAAAGCATTTTCTTTTGAAGAAACAATATCAAGAGGTACATCCTTGAACCAACATCAACAAATGAAGGAAGGGGAGAACCAAAACAATGAAGTTGGAAATTGGAAAGGATTGTGACTCGATGTAATACATTATCTTTATCATTCATCTGAAATAAATGTAGTTTGATCTTGCCTTTCAAAAAAAAATGTAGTATGATCTTTATTATTTGATAGATTTTGCGACTCGATGTAATACATTATCTTATTAATTACAATATTACTTTGCCTCCATTTATGGAAATGTTTAAGTTTGGCACATTTAAATTTTTGTTTTCTAGAAATAAAACTTATAAGATGTAATAAAAAGTCATTTGATAGCAAAAAAAATAAAAATTGCTATGTATACTTACAATAGCGTTTTTGAAACGCTATCGTAGACTATACCATAGCGTTTCTGAAACACTATGGTAGACTCTACCATAGCGTTTTTGAAACGCTATAAAAGGCCAACTTACTATAGCGTTTTAAAAACGCTATAATAGACCCTGGGTCTATTATAGCTTCGGCAGACACAGCCGCGTTTTTTGAAACGCTATTCAAGGGCATTTTTGTTGTAGTGTTTCTTTGGCCTGGCATGACCATAGTCCGACCTGTTGTCATTGTGCTTTCCCTCGTTCCTTTCTTCTTCTTCTTCTTGCCTTTTCCCCTCTTTTCTGTCCCTAGAAATAGAGGGTTTCTTATCTACTTCAGTTTCCTTCTTCGCTATTCTCATCTCCTCTAGGGTGATGTACCTCTGAGCGCCATTCAAGAGTTTTGTCATATCCAGGGGGTTCCAAGGTGCGAAAGTCGTAAAACTTTCCCTATCTTAGGCTCATCGTAAAATTCATCACGGTTGTGACGTCGCTGCAGCCGTCAATGAGCGTCAGTTCGTCAATGAAGTGCGTGACGTATTCCCTTAGTGTTTTGTTTGACTTTTGCCTCTGGGAAAATATATAGTACGGGTCTTTCCTGATCCGCTGGCTTCCGACAAAGTGTGTTAGGAATTCTTTGGCCAGTGTCTTAAATGAGTCGATTGACTTTGGCGAAAGGCTGTGGAACCATGTCAACACTGACTTCTTTAGGTTGGTAGGGAACATTTTGTTCATCACCGACTCAGAACCTTCTTTGAGAGCCATTACATGTTGATAATGATGCAAGTGATCGAACGGGTCACTGGTCCCATCATAGAAATTGAGCTTTGGAAGGCTGAACTTCTTTTGCAGAGCCTCGTTCATTATGCGGTGCACGAAATGGGGAACAAAGAGGCGATACAGCACGTCTGGGTCTTGAGCCCCTCGGCAGATGGGGTTCTGCGGAGTGAGCATTTCTACCCTGAAAATGTGATCCGCGTTGATCGCGCCTCCGCCTCTAGTCCAGTGAGTACTAGTAGGGGCTTGACTCTCCTTTGCTTGTTCTCTGTTGTCCTCTAGAGATTGAGGTCAGTGTTTCATTTGATCTCCATCAGCGGGTGGAGGGTTCTGCTGTATGAGAATCTCCACTGCTTTAGTGATCTGCTATATTTGTGATGACAGCAAACCCAACATGCAATCTATCATTGCTACCGCGGGCGTGTGGGTGTAAGGCTGCTGCCCTTGTGTCTCCGGCACCATTGGGTGCGGTGGTATAGTGCTAATCTGAGCATTTGACATGTCCCCCTATTCTCCATTGTTGTGTTATCTGATGGTGTCACCATCTTCTTAAATTCTAAATAGAGATGATGCTAGTGATTGGTTAGGAACTTTGTCGTCCTCACGGACAGTGCCAAACTGATGCAGTTGATTTTCGCTCCTTGCTTGACCTTGACCTGCACAAGGAACGTACGTGAGCCACGGACCACAGTTGTGGTGGCCAATGACACTCTGATGCTAAAGTTAGATAGGGATTCGAGAAAAGCTTAATGTTGTAAACAGAGAATTTGTAGCGTACCTTAGCTTACCAAAATCATGTCTTATTTATAGTGCTGGAATCCTGGTTCGACCAGGCCATCAATGGCAAAGTTTAGGGAAGAAGATCTTCGTGGAGGTCCTTCTCTAATTAGGAGTTGTGCTGTGAAGGGAAGTTCCCCTGTTAAACTTGTGCTACTAGATACGTGGGAGATAGTTGCCAATCAGAGTGTTGTCCATAGATGGAAGTTTCCATGCACGACCTATACTCTGGTATTTGCTTCCTAGTTGAAAACAAGGTGTTGTTGTCTTGCCTGTCTGAAGCTAATCCCCAAGATACTTGCCTTAACTTGGGTCTTACAAGTTTAGGGATGGCTATGAGACGTGTGGGCTTAGTAGGCTGTTGTAATTTGGGTTCGTCTGGCGGACTGCACTGTGCAGGCTTGAAACCACTTGGGCTAGATTAGTGTTGGGCTAACGCTTGGGCTTGTTATTCCTTGAAATCATCATGACAGATGTATAGTGTAGAAGAGAAGACATTTCGGTGCATCGTCAGTAACCATTCATCTGGTCCACCTCCTAGTGCCACATGTGTCGGCCACTAGAGCTGAGGTGAATAACACCTGAAGCTTGAAAATTGACGTGGGTGTCAGCATGAAGGCCCCTGGGTCAGGGATCACTTCTGCCCCTCTTTTTGCAACTTCTGAGGAAAAAGGAAACTCGACAACTTGCTTCCCTTTGTCGGTAGCAGAATGCAGGGAAGTCAGGTGAACTTGGGTGTTCAGACATGGAGATGGCGACTCGGACGAGTCAATGCTGACGCCTTCCAGAGCATGCTACCCTACCACTGTGCTCGGATACATAGACGGATCACAAGTAGCACCCTTTATGGTAGGCAGCTCAATTCTTGGGTCAGCACTAGCGGAGACTCTCAAAATAGCCTGAAAGAAATGATTAGAAGCATGATCAAGTTGTTCCACACTCACTTTACTAGGCTCCCCTACTCCAGCGCATCAAAGGAACTCCTATATGATGGACATCGGGGTGGGAGGAGGCGGATACTTAGCAGACTTTTCCATAGCCTATTGAAAAGGACTGTCATATTCAATTGTTACCTCCTCACTCACACTGTAAGGGACCACCGACCTGGGCTCCACAAGCTCCCTCTCTGGGGTGGACAACGAGGCTGAATGAGCAGCCCAGACAACCCTCGCCTTGACTTTTTTGGACTTGTGAGAGGGAGAAATCAATCCCACAATAGCCTTCCTCTTGGGCGAGCTAAACATCCTCACCATTTTCTTTTTCCGCAATCTTAATGTTAGGACTTCAGTCTCAGAAGAGGAGCCGACCAAAGCTGTTAGAATTCACCACATCCTGCCATTCTCACTGGAAAATAAACCGCTTTGCCTAATGTACTCATGTTGGAGAACATTCGAAATGAGCATAGGTGACAGGACGAGAAAGTCAACTTTAACTATCTCCTCCACAGGAGGAAGGACAAGAGGGTCATGCCCCCTAGTTGGAAACAATTGACAACTTAGACAACAACAAACACTATATTCAAAGTGAAAAGCAAAAGGGAGTACAAGAAACTTATTAAGGTTCCTGAAGATGTGGATGAAATCAGTTGACCACCATAATTGAAGTAGTCACACTTCAAGGAAAGCAAAAAAAAGTATCACTGCCAGTTCTTTGTATCATCTGGAAGCCCATCAAGACAAGAAGAGTTTAATAGCCAACAAACACCATGCTTATTTATCCTGATTGGGGCCATTGAATGAATCAACTTAGGCGACAAATGGAGCCCAACATCTTTCACCCTAGCCAGAAGGGCGATCAAAATCCTCCACCCACTAAGTGCCATTTTGGCTAGGGCAATACCCAGGTACGATAGAAATTTCCAAATGGCGTCAGGGATGGGAAAACGCAAGCCCACTTTGAACATGGCCTTGTACAGACATGCGTACATCTCCCTTGGGATTATCGGAGACACGCAAGGAGTGACAACCTCAGGTCGTCAAGAACCTAAAACCAGCTACGGCGGTCGGCCATATCCTCCTTCGATGTCAAAGGCACTCTGAAGAATTCAAGGCAAGCCATATTTCACTAATGTGAAAATCGCACAGACATGATTGAACGAAGATTTTTGCACTTGACCCGACTGGAGAATTCTTGAAACAACAGAGAATAAAAGAAGCTCTTAAAGGGAAAAATATTAAACTATTCCAAAATAGGTCTATATAGGCTTGTCGTATGGGGGAAGTAATCTCCTAACCGCTGTATAAGCATTAATTGCAGCATAAAAGTCGGAAAGGTGCCGAAATATGCCATCATGGCATCACACAAACCCCTACGCGCAGTCAGTTTGCAACCCTATACGCAAGCCCACTAACTAGGGTGATTAACTGATGAGGCATAAAATAGTCATCCAGTCAATAGTTGTACACGTGGCATAGGTCAACCCTAATACGAAAAGGCCATAGCGCGGTCCCAAGCAGACCCAATCCTAGTCACTGTTCAGCCCATAAGTCAGGTGCCCAAGCCAAAATTTTGAAAGCCTAACGTGGTGCGAGTCTTAGAGATTGGACAGGACAATAAAGCCCGAAGAGCTTTCACAAGCCCAAGGTCCATTTGCACAGCACTTGATCCAATCAAGTATTGAGTCCCAAACAAAGCCAAATGCCGAAGGAGACTCAGTCACGGACGGGTAAGATCCTGAGCTAGATCTCCTCTCTCCATCACACCCTCGACTCAGTAGAGGAGTGAAATATTCGCTATATAAGGTGAACAAACACTACAAGAAATCTGGCATTAGGTGGCGAAGTTTTATGTGACGCTTAAAAAATTGTCACCGTTTTTAGGTTTACGCGAGGAATTATGACGTATATTTGTGTTGACACTTATTAGTTTATAATGTCAAATATAGATTTTTTTGGCAACTGCAATGCAAGGTTGTACCAACAACGGTTCCTCCCGTCACGATCCAATCAGTTTTAATGGTAGTGATGTACATCCAGATAATCTTTATTTTGATGAGCTTGGTGACCACGATGGTGATGATGATGAATGATTCAAGGAGGTTATGGATATGAATAAATGTTGACAAGTTAAGTTGCTTAGTTTTACTATAGTAGACTTCATTGTTTTTCGTCGTCAACATGGTGGCAGTTGGTATCACTATTAAGCTTTTGTAGACTTGTTTGAGGATCATATATGCAATATATTGTGATGAATGGAAATCCGATTCCTTTAATTTTTTAGATTCTTTTAATTTTTAGATTGTGCATGACCCAAATTTGGGTGGTCCCCATTTGATAATTTGTGCTAGTAGACAGCTACAATAGAAGTGTGAAGAATGAATCAACACAAATATAAAGAGAGTCTGAGGAAAATTTCGTCACACGTAGATATTTTTAATGTATTAAATCACTACCATGACAAACTGTTCCTCACATATAAATTACATGAGTGAGGAAAGATTCCACATAGAAAGTTTACAGTAGATATTTTTAATGTATGAAATCATTATCATGACAAACTGTTCCTCACATATAAATCACATAAGTGAGAAACGATTTGTCACAAAAAAGTCAACACACATGATGCCAGATTTTCATCACACATAACACTCTAGAACGACGAAATTTTCGTCACCCATGTTGTAATTGTATACCCGCACACTAAGTTTATGTGAGGAACCACTCGCCACCTAAGCAAACTATTTGTGACGAGTAAGGAATTCGTCACATAATACTCTCCTTAACGCCCCTTATGTGAAGAACGCTGTGACGACTGAAATTCCTCACCATTGTTGAAATGTAACAAATTAACATGTTTCAGTGTGGAACACCGTTCTTCACCAAAGCCCAATTTTCTTATACTGAAAAGGGACGAGAAAGGTACGCACATGCAACCCCAATTTTAATTAGTCTACATTCATCCTTGATCAGTCACCTGACTTTAGCATCGAAATGTCTTCGGCCGCCACAACTCTGGTTTTTGGCTCACCGTTGTTCGTTTTGCAGGTCAGGACTTGACATGGACAAATTTGGACGTATCCATTTGTATAAGAATTGGAAAAAGAAGAGCAATTGCATTAGGTATGCAAAACACACTCAACATACTATGCCCAAGATAATATGTTAAGCAAAAAAAGTAAGCAAGAAAAGAGACTGCAAATAAACCACACAACTCGAATTCATACAAATTATAAATAACAATCTCACCCAACATAAAATCTAAGATTCTAACTAAAAAAATTATTGTCCAAACCAGTGTAGTCAAAGCCAACGCTTAAAGCCAAAAGCCAAGCCAAACCATGAGATCTTGCTTTGCCTTGGTTAAACCTAGGCCACTACCCTAAAGCCACAAACAGCCACCGCTTTTAGCGTTTTTTTGTTAAAGTGTGAAGCTACTAAAGCCATGGCTTTATCAAAGAAAATTATTTTTTTTGCATTTTTTTGTATTTCTTATTCTTCTCATACTTTTTCTCTTTTCCCAATCTCTTTAGAACTTTAGGGCTGAATCAGAGAGCTTCAACAAAGCAGGAGTTGGAGATCTTGTTTGAGGTATGAATTTTCTTACCTTCAACATAGCTTCACCGGAATATCCACCATCGTGACCCAGAAGAAGGAACTCACATCAATACATTAATTATCTATGCATTTATAATCTATACATTGGTTGGCCACGATGGTGGCTAAGCTTTGTTATTTTTTGTTTACTTAAGGTGATTGAGGAGATTTATTATGAAAAAAAAACCGTGGGGTAAGGGATAGTAGTTCTGGGGAAGACATTGGTTGGAAGCATGGTATTACAATCAATGATAGCAAACATCATAACAAAGGAAGCAATATGAAAACTTACATTGATTGAGCTAACAATTATAAATCTAGTAGAAAAGTAGAATGCATATATTTAAAAGCTTAGATACAAGCAAAATACATATATTTTACATTTTTTTATATAATATAAAAATCATTTTTTAGGGTCGTTTTACTTGCGTAAAGCCATCACTTTGCTTTTCGCTTAAAGCCGAGCCATGGCAAATCACTTTGCTTTTGCTTCACGCTTTGACTATTTTGGTCCAAACTACCGCTTGCCCTTTGAAACAATCAATTGAAAGTGCAAGGTATGATATAATACTCACAAAAAGTGCACTAGCCAAATTAAAAGGGAATATCCTTAAGAGATTATTCATTCTTATGTGAGACTGTAACCTAAATTAAAATTTTGAAATTTGGCTCTCAAATTTTTTGCCTCCAAATAGCTTTTACACTTCATTTTAATTTTAGCCATCCATAAACTGTTTTTAGTTTGTATTGGTCTTCATAGCTTTTGACTTATCTTCATGAGTTGACTTCATTCTTTTTGTCCTTTGACAATGGTCCTCATGAGTTAAATTACCTTTAAATGATTTTTACAGAGCATAGATCTAATCATAATCACTCGATATACGATTTATATTCCATCGTATATTTTTACATTGTTTTGGTATATTTTCATCAATCACTTGTGTAAACTAAACCAGTCATCACTACAAAACCAAAACGTGAATAATTACTTTAATCACCACCAAAGTTGTACAACTAAACAAACGAAAATCTTGAAAACTCTTCACCAAATCCCAATTGACTAGTCAAGTCAATGTAGAGCAATCTCAATTAAATCTGTCAGTCAGTCAGAAAATCTAGAGGATTAAACAAGCTAAACCTTTCATTGATTAGGTTGAAATTTGCGTCTGTGTTCGAGCTCAATCTAAATTCACGCAATTCTAACATTTTACAAATTGGTAATCAGAATCTCATAAAGTTTGTGTTCTAGGTAAGATAGCATTCTAATGTAGTTATTCATTAATCCCAAATAATTTCGTTAACGATTCGTCTAGGTGGAATCCTAAATCTAATCTAATACTACTAGATGAACGGAGAACGACTAGAAAGCCTCCACGTTAAATACACGTGTGGAGCAAAATTTCCAAATGTTCATGTGTGAAGACTTTGTAATTTTAGGGTTTAGACGACTTTGTCCCTACTCCTTACCATTGAAAATCATCTCATATTTACATTTCTAATTCCCAAAACTTTCTGTTAGTGCTTAATGTGGTTATATTTTAAATTAATTATTTTATTTTTCATGTTTTTGTAGGAATCGAAGGTCTATCAATGGAAACGATGCATTTGGCGATCGAAGGATGCATGGCTTGCACACATGAGCTCAATCAAAGTTTTGAATTGAAGTTCAAGGTAAGAGTATAAATTTTGGATTTACCTGGAAGAGCCGCAACATATGCGCATGAGCTTGTGCGGAACCCATTCAACCCACTCATCTAAACCCAACTGTAAGACTTTCAAGTAAATCCAAACACATACCCAAGCCCATGAACAAGCATGCACAAAATTAAGGGGGTCTTCCATGAAAATGTTCCGGCCCTAGTTAGGGATTCCACTTGGATAAGTCCTCTTAACCCAGCCCAATCCACTAATTTCTTGGATGCAACAAATATAAATGTGTGCAAAGCCTTTGGGCTTTGGGAATTTCAAATTTAATGGGCTTTAACATTGCTCAATCCTTAATTCATTTTCTTAGGATTTGACCTTTTCATTTTGATTTAGACCGTTTATTTATATACTAGGGTGTGGACGCTCTCTATATGTGCGTATTTTCAGTATTTTTATTTTATTCTAAGTTTTAATAATAGGTAAAAAATTAAAATGTAAAGAGATTTGACTAAAGATTTCTAAGTAAAATAATTATAAAAATTATTTACACTTTTAATTTAATTTAAAAAGGTTAAAGAATACTATGGAGTAAAAATTATAACCAAAGATTACACTCTCACTATTATATGGGCCTATTTATAGTTTATTGATAATAGGAGAGCTTGAGAATCAGTCTCAATCGAGCGTCAAAGTTGGTTGAAAGTCAATGACAGAGTCTGAAACTGAAATGGGCCAATCGCAGCGGCACATGCGTGTGGCAGAACTCCAGTTGCAGCGGCTCCTGTGAGTATGGGAAAATGCATTTGCATGTTCCGCTGCGACTGGGGTTCTCCTACTCGCAGGAGCCACTACGATTAGCCCATTTTCTGTCATTTACAGTGTTTCCTTGCTCATTTTTTTTGCAGTGATTGTATGTTTTAAAATTGTTTGTAGTCCTTCCTTCCTCATATTTCTATTGACTTTTTTTTTCTTTTCTAATATGTTTGTTGTTGATTGATTTCAAATGAGTATTTCTAAAATTTCAATTTGTGTTTATTAATTTATGACAGAAAATGAGAGGGGAAGAAGAAGAAGAGGGAGAGGGGCGACGCCCTGTGCGAGAAGAAGAGAATGTCGGAGAAAAAGATAGGGGAACAAAGAGAGAGTGGGAGAATAAGAGATTGTGGAAAAACTAGGAGAATAAAAAGATGGAGAAGGGGCGATGGAAGCTGTGGTTCCATCTCCTCTATCCCTCGCCGTCGCCGGTCGTATCTCACCGTCCCTCACAATCGATCACCTCCTTCCTCGCTACCCCTTCCAAGCTGTTGTTGTTCTTGAGAAAGAGAGGGCGAGAGAAAAGCCAATGGCATGACAACTCAACGGTTAGAGCTTGGCGGATGGTACCACTAGGTCATGGGTTCAAACCCAGCTTGCGGCATCTTTATAGGTTCTGGGATCCTATAAAAACCCTGCATGCCTTTCAAAAAAAAAAAGAGGATGAGAAAAAAAGAAGACGAATAGTGGTTCATATGGGTGGCGTGGGAGAGCTTGTAAAAAAAATTAAAAAATGGGTGGTGTGTGTGAGTACAAGTTGTGGTGCCAAATAGGTGCTGCCTTTATTCAAATCATTACAGATGTAGACTTTACGATGATCATTCAAATCATCGTTCAAATCTGAAACTAAAACAAATGATCTAGCCAAACAAACCCCATAAAAGTCTGATCTTTCTAACTCAAATTCTTCAAGATCCAAACTTTCCATAAACCCATATATTTAGATCCACACCGATTCAAGATTTTAACAGATCCAACACATATCACCAACAAAAAAACAAACACACAATCCAATGGGTATGTAGGGATGATCTCACCTAAAATCGAAGATCTGAGAGAGCCCCGAAAGGAGATTGAATCTACCCTTATATTACAAAGGAATAAGAGCTTTCCAATACGATGACAAAGTGAGTACAATGGAATGTTTTCACCATTTTAGTTTTCCTTAGTTTGCTTTGAATCTGAATTTATTGTACGATTTGGATTCAATGCTACGACAAGGTGAGTACAATGGAATGTTTTCACAGTTTTAGTATGCCTTAATTTGCATTGAATCATAATTTCTTATATTATTTTGATTCTCAGTACATGTTAAGTAGCCTGAAAACCACAGCTAAGGCTCATGGCAAGCCAGAATGGGGAAGCATTGGACCTACAGATGCTGGTAGCTATAACAACTAGTTCGAGGGAGGAGATCTGAGATAGGATAGAGAGATCGTAGAGACGAAAGAGAAAATAGAGGAGATCGGAGAGAGAGAAGATGACGAGGTCGAGTGGACATCTCAGAGATGAGGTCGAGTGGAGATTGCAGAGACAAAGGCGTAAGAGGATGAAAACTTTTCACAAGTCAACCCTAAGTATAATTTTCCCATATGAAAATGGGTAAAGTTTTCATAGGATATTTTTTTCCTAGCCCAAAAAAATCAAACACTGGAAAATAAGATTTTGGTGATAAAGTTTTCTTTTTTCCCTTAAATATCGAATAATAAAAAAACCCTTATTGTTCTCATAGAATTCGTACTTTTAAGAAATTAATCAGTTGTCCATTGTTGGCTCGAGTTATTTAGAATAGGAAGACAAGACATTTGATATTTAACACTTTCAGCCGTTCGCCTAAGTATCATTAGAGGTTAAATTTCTTTTATAAGTAAAACTACAGCTTAGAATAAATGATTTAGTAGGTGCAAACATTACCTTTATATATATATATATATATATATATATATATTTCCCCACTCTTTGAGTATTACTCTAGCTTGTTTAAGACTAGTGTATTACCTGTGCCATTGGTATGATAGAAAGAGTGTCGTGACATTAAGGTCAAAATTGGTAAAAAAAATTATCAGCTGAAAAAAAATTTGCAACAGTGGAAGTGGAGTTCGGGTTCTTTTTTTGAATATGCCTTAAGATTTGGTAAGCCCCTTTGAAAAAGATTGAAATGCGTTAATTTTTTTTTTAAATGCATAGGGTATAAAATGCATATTTTTAATTTTGAATTTTTGTATTAATCATTGGCTTCATTGGAAAAGTCTTCAAAAATGCATTCAAACAATGCCAAGTTTACCAAAATTCGAAAACTAAGTAGATAGTTATGACAATTTTATTTGAGAAAACAAAACACACAAAATTTTCTTTCTCCGCTGCCACATCTACATTTCGCACCTTTATATAAAAATTTATGTTTCTTTTGTTTTGCCCTTCTACACTCTTCTAAGTTACAACATACCATTTAAAAAAATGAATATAACCCCTCAACATCTTCATCAACTTTCAATCATACCCTCTTTTATAACTAAATCCTTATGAATAGTAAAACACCTATTTGAAGTGGGTGTTGGCATTAGGGTCAAACTCGATAAAAAAAAGCTGGAACTTTTTTTTATCAAACCTTGTGAATGAATTCTCCCTTTCACCAAAATAGAAAGTTCCGGAAGTTTGTTTGAATGTGCATTAAGATGTCCATCTCATTTGTTTGAAAAATATTGAATTACTTGCAGCATAAAATCGGCCTCTTGTGAGTTTGACCTGCAAAACAAGCGTTAACTGTCAATGACCACCTTTTTGGTGGCCAAAGGCACTCCGATGCTTAAGTCAGTTACTATGTTGGAATAAGGAAATAAATCTGAACAAACTCAGTTAAAATTGTATACCTGTGTCGAATGTTCTCTTTATATTTTATATTAGTCGTGGTTAACTCTCTGCATGACTGAAGCATGTGAGGCGCAACGGAAGGAGATGTTTCTTGTAACAGTCTCCTCCTTAAATAAGAAGCGTTCGAGGAGGTGTAACTACCTCCACGGCTCTTTTTGGTGGAATGTTCCTATTCTTTATGAGAGAACTCGTGTCAGGCCTAGATTCGGGCTCTAATTTGTTTGGGCCTGAATTTAGGCCCCGTGTATTCTTCTTCATTGGCCGGTCTCGTCTGGGTTCAATGGTTAGTTTCATTCTTCTTGGGCTTTACGAGCTGATCTAATAGGCTGGACAATATATCCACGTGATGGATCTTTATGCCACGTGTACCACCGTTATGACTGATCCATTTTGATGTATCGTCAACTACTCCCCCCTCTAGTTTGTGGGCATGCAAATGTAGCCACTAATTTCGTGACAGTTCGCCTTTCACTTTCATCATTACCTTGTATTTAATGTTGTCAGTAACTTTTCGCGAGTTGGTGTCTCGATTCTTTGCTCGTCCGCTCCTTTTTGCGCACATTTTTGGGATTTCACGTAGTTATCATGTCTCGCACACTGTCCCACAAGCCATCCCTTCATTTCTTGTCTCTATAAAAAGAGATGTGACGACTTCATTTTCCCTTTTCACGCTATCTTTGAATTGAGGGTTTGCTCATCCCTTCGTCTTCTTCATTTTCGTTCATTCTCACGATGTCTATTGGTGATAAGCTAAGTGGTAAGTTGCTAACTCTATGTGAGGCTCATTATTCTCCCAACATAGCTTCTCAGGCAACGTTGGACAGTCTTCGTTTTGATTATAATCTTCCGTTCGACCTCAAGATTATCCTGCTTGGACAGGATGATATCCCTTGTAATCCGAAGGTTGGGTACAACGTACTGTACTCGTGCATGTTTTTCTCTGGTTTTCAATTTTTAGTTTCAGAGTTGTTCTGGGAGTATCTGAACTTCTTGGGTATTCCTCCTGCCCAAATGGGTCCCAATAGTTGGAAGGTGATGGTGTCTTCTTACGCGAGGGCTGTTCTATTCAACATTCCTTTGACTATGAAGGTTTTTCATTCAGTAGTTGGTCTGTTGGTAAACAGGGATATCTGCTTTCTTTGTTCTCCATGGTGTTTCGAGAAACTTAGTGATGATATTCGTGAATGGTTCCGCTGTTGGTTTTTTGCTTCTGTGAATTCCGGCTATTTCCAATTGCGAGGTTGTTTGATTTTTTGATCATTCCATTTTCCCAATAAACGGAATAATCTTTACTTGACTACTGAGGAACAGAAGATCAGGGATTAATTCTCGAAGCTTCACTGTTTTCCTGTGGAAGCATTTCTTTCCGAGGGTATCATGGAGCACAGTAGTTTGTACACTATGAGTGAAGCGGAGCGAGCTTTACTTACCGAGTCATGTGCTAAGGCTTTAGCTGCTCGTGCTGGCGTTAGTGATGCTGACACTGATTAGGAAGTGAGCTCGGATCGGCGTGTTACGAATCTCAATGCTCCTGTTGATATCGCAGTTCCTGCTTTAAGAAAAAGAAAGCTTGTGAAGTCTATGAGTCCGTCAAGGCGATTGCCGGTAGACCTTGGTCGGGTTCCGAGAAAGAAATGACTTTCTAATCGTGGTTCTGCTCGGATTGTGTTCCGTTCGAATCTTGTTCAGGATGTTACGGAGGTTGTGTCTTGCTTGAGTTTGTTTCTCGACGGCGTTGCAAAAGGAGATCATGATTCTTTCAAGGAGGCTGAGGAATTGAGGCATGCATTGAAAATGAGTGAGAAGGGGACTACTCGTCCACTAGACGATAATGAGAGGAAGCTTTTTTTTGCTTACAGTGTCTCGGATGCTGCTGAGTTGTCTAACGAGGATCCCCGAGTCATTAATGAAAAAATGCTTCAGCTAGCAGTGGAGCAGTATAAAAACATTGTTGGTGGTCAAAGTCTTGGGGATCATTCTCCTTCTCCTTCTCCTGATGTCAGCAAAGCAGCAAGGTTCTTAGTTTCCACTCATGTTCGTCAAGTTTCTCCTGCTCCTGCTGCTAACGTTAGCCCTGCCCTATTCACTGATGCTTCTGGACGGGATGGTAAACATGGTTTTTTCGTTGTTACTGTTATCCATTCTACTCTTCCCGTTTCGGGGGTGGTTCTTCAATGCTCCCGGATCCTCGTGTCCTTCATCCACGGATTATTTGGACTGAGCCTGGTCCGAAGAATATTTGTATCAAGTCTGATGGCAAGTTTTGCTGGTTCACCCAGCTTGACGTGCAGGATGGTGCATGTAGGTTGGTAAATGAATGGCACAGGCAGTTGGTGGAAAGACCTTCAATGCCTGTTCTTGACCCGTTTGATCACATCAACCATGGTCTTGAGCTGATAATTGACGGGATGAATCATCTCACCTATGCAGCGGTGATGGGCTCGGTTTATTGAGCTGGTCATAATCAAGTGGCTCTGTTGGAGAGGAGACTGGCGGCATTGTTATTGGTGTTTTCTCATGTTCTTTCTCAATTTGATGTTTTGAAAATGCAATGCACAGACTCAGAGAAAACTGCAAAGGCTACTTGAAAGTCACTGATGAAGGATAAGGATATGTGGGATAGGTCCGCTGCTGAGCTTGACTATTTGAAAGCCCAGTTAGATGGGGTTTGCACTCGTCTATTGGATGTGGAAAAGGAGTTATCCACTGAGAAAACAACTTTTGATGAAGCCGTTTGCTGAATTGGAGCAATTCATTATGTGTGATACCGCTAAGAGATGGGTAGAACAGATAACTGCTGCGCTCAATGATGTCAAAGCCGATGCTTCCGGTATGTTTCTACCGCTGAAGGGCAGCTTGTCGCGACAAAAAATGAACTCGTTGTCGCTAAGGATAGGCTCCACATAGTTAAAGCTAAAAATTGGAAGTGAGTTGTTGACAGGCGGGTTGAGCTGCTTGATTATATCGAAGGGCTCGACGAAGATTTGTCTAAGTATTATCACCTGATGAAGCTTTTGAGGATGACAATGTCGAAGAATCCGCTTCAGCAGCTGAGGAGCCATCACTTCTTCTACCATTGAGTGCCCCATAGGTGTTAATACTCCCCTTTCCTGAAAAAAGTTATTATCTTGTTCGAGCGAGTAATGATCCAACCATTGCTTTTGTTTCTTCTCCCACTTCTTATCTCCAAATGTAACATAGTAGCATCATCAATAAAATTTGACTTTTGTTGTTTTTCTTCTTTTCGGTTTTGTCGTAGTTGTCGTGGTTTTTGCGTTAAATTCTTTTATAGTTGTTTTTGTACTTAGGTCCATTGTTCATCTAATGGTGGGTCACTGCTATCCTTCTTGATTTGTCGTAAAGAGTTGTTTTTTCCTGTACTTTTTTTAATCGTATTGACTTGCTCTCTTAACCCTTACTTTTTGTTTGTCAGTTCGAAGTCTTTTTGTTAACCTATTTGTTGAGCATTTACTTCGTTAACTCGACATCTTGGTCGACTTGAAGTTTATGTGTTTAGTTGACTCGGGTGTCAAACTTTTACTATGTTAACTCGAAATCTTGGTTGACTCAAAGTCTATGTGTTTAGTTGACTCGGGTGTTCAACCTTTAGTTCATTAGCTCGACATCCTGGTCGATTCAAAGTTTTTTGTGTTTAGTTGACTCGGGTGTCCAACCTTTACTTCGTTAGCTCGACGTCTCGGTCGATTCGAAGTTTTATGTTTAGCTAAAACGGGTGTCCAACTTTTACTTCGTTAGTTCGACATCTCGGTCAATTCAATGTTCTTTGTGTTTAGTTGACTCAGGTGTCCAACCTTTACTTAGTTAGCTCGACATCTCGGTCGATTCAAAGTATTGTGTTTAGTTAACTTGGGTGCCCAGCCTTTACTTTGTTAATTCGACATCTTGATTGATTCGAAGTTTTTGTGTTTAGTTGACTCGGGTGTCCAACCTTTACTTCGTTAGTTCGACATCTCGTTGACTCGAGTGTCCAACCTTTACTTTGTTAGTTTGACATCTCGGTCGATTCGAAGTTTTTGTGTTTAGTTGACTCGGGTGTCCAACTTTTATTTCGTTAGTTCGACATCTTAGTTGATTCGAAGTTTTTTGGGTTTAGTTGACTCGAGTGTCGAACCTTTACTTTTTGGTTGATCAGACCAGAAGTTATGTGTGTCCAACTTTTGTCGTTTGATTGCTTTGTATGGCTAATTCATTGACGTATCTATTTTGTTGTCCACGCGAAAATTTGGAGCTTCTGAATTCTTAATCTTATTGATATTTCCTTTTTGATGTTTTCACCTAGCTTAGCCGTTAAGGCATTTACGCTGGTTCGAAGTATGATTTGTTTTGTCTTCATTTGCTCAATGTCAGCCTTCGTATTAGAGACTTGTGTTTTTGTTTCTTTGTTTTTCTTTGCTTCGTCCTCGTATGTTGTTTATGATGTTGTGAGTGGCAGGCTCAAGGTGTTTTTCTATCCGATGGCTGATTAATATTGGTTGGTTTAATCATGCTTATGAATATGTTCAAAGCCGTTATTCTTCCATTAAGATTTTGTATGCCCTTTATGTTTGTTGGTGACTGTATGTTGAAAAGTGCATGTATTTCCTTTGGGTCGCTTCAATTCCTTTATGATTGACCATGTATCTAAGGAATTTTCTTGATTCTAGTCCAAATGTGCGCTTATCCGGACTTAGGTTCATTTTGTACTTCCGCAGTTGGGAAAATGTCTGCTCGAGATCTTTGATGTGGTCTGTTCGGCGCGAGCTCTTGACAAACATATCATCGACGTAAATTTCCTTCGTCTTACCGATTTGATATTTGAACATTCTGTTAACCAGCCATTGGTACGTGGCTCCCGTGTTCTTTAATCTGAATGGCATTACCTGATAGCAGTATGTACCTCTATATCTGATTGTACCCATAGTACACATCCATAAAGCTAAAGAGTTTGTGTCCAGTGGTTGCATCCACTATTTGGTAATGACAGACGGATCTATTCCCACCATGTCCTTCACCGTCCATGCAAAAACATCTTGATTATCTTTCAGCAGTTGAATTAGTTTCCCGGCGAGCTCTGGGTGAATCTTTGTGCCAATCCGAACTGCTTTCTCTTCTTCATCGTCCAAGCAGACCATGATCGTTTCTTCTTTCGGATGTCCGTTGTTGGTCGATCCCTTAGACTGGTTGGGGTCGTATTATCATCTTGGAGGTCGAGGCTTATTTGACCAGATTGTTGTGCAGGCTCCTCTGGTCGTTGCAGTAATTGCTATTTGTGGGGAGCTTTTATCGTGGCGTAATGACACTCGCGAACCGCTGGTTGGTCTCCTTTGATTATCCCAACGCCATTATCAGTATGGTATTTCAAGCCCCGGTGCATGGTTGAGGACACCGCGCCCATTTTGTGTATCAAAGGCCTTCTGAGTAGAATGTTGTATGGAAATGAAGCATTGACAACAAGGAAGTTTGTCAATAATACTCATTGCTTCCCTGGTTATCTTGTTATAACTGGCAGTTGGATCATCCCCAGCGGGTAACATTGTTCTCTGGTGAAACCACCATTGGTTGATCGTTAGGTGAGAGCATCTTGTCATTAAACCGCATCCTTCATAATGCTATTAGGTATAGCTGAGCTACTCGTGTCAACCAACACTCTTTTAATTTCCCACCTGACTATCACAACTGAAATTACCAAGGCATCGTTGTGCGGCAAGTGAACTCCGTCGGCGTCTTTGTTGGATAAGGTCAAAGTTCTTTGCATTGTTTTTGCACGTTGTGTAGATGGCTCTTGGTATCTAATCTTTGCTTGTAAATCTCGGACTACTCGTTTCCAGGATCGATTGGATTACTCTTTTTCTCCAATTGCACCATGCAAGACGCATATTAGCTCCATTGATTACTCTTCTGACGTGGTTATTCTACTTTCGGACTCTCAGCTTAATGAACTCTCGAAGTTGTCCTTCTCTGACATGGCGCTCGATCTCTTCTTTCAAGTTGTAACAGTCTTCGGTATCATGTCAGTAGTCATCATGGAAGGAACAATATTTGCATTTACTTCGCCTGTTTTGATCTCCTCTCATTTTTGGCGCCCACTTGACGTCTTTCAATTTTGCTATAGCTTTAAGGAATCCAGCTTGACTTGTTTTTAAGGTTGTGAATGATTTTCCTCTATTGGTCGTTCGCCGATCATTGCTAGATTGAGGGTTTGTAGAGTATTCCATTTGTTCTGATGGCTTCTTTGATCGTTGATCAGAGCTGCCGTAAATTTTCTTTTTAAAAAGGAAACCTCTCATTCCCCACAGACGGACTGGCAGGCCTCTCAAGCTTCCTCTTTCTGGTGGTCAGGCCAACAACACTAATGCTAACATGAGCATCGAGATCCATAACATCCTTTCACTTCCCATCAATGCTTGCATCACTAACACCAATAGGAACAGCAGGAGCGGTGATCTCAGCAACTCGAGATTCAGTAAGCAAAACATGTTCGACTCCATTCATAGTATACAAGCCACTAGGCGCCACAACATCCTCAACAAGGAACGACTCCACAACAACCACAAGAAGCTTCAAGAAATGGTTAGTAATCATCTATTCTTCCACAAACATTGCAGATCCCTCCATTTGTTGGGGACTCAAAACGACCATATAATTTGACTGCAAACATTATCTACGTCATGCACTGGCATATAACAACCAAATTGATTCAACCGATCGAAGAAGAGAGCAATTCGAGAATTGCGGACAAGTTTCCACTTTGGAAACAACCCTGTCCAACATGCCCAAATAAATCATCTGATCTCGGATCTAACATTCAAAGAGCAAGACATGCAAGGGGTTTACTCCTCGCATAATGACGCCCTAGTTATCACCATTGCGATAGCAAAATGGGGTGTGAAGAGATCACTGATGGACACGGGGAGCTCAACCAACGTCCTATTCCTGGAGGCATTCCATAGGATGCAGCTGAGGGAGGAAGAAGTGAAGCCACACAAGCAAGCTATGAAGATCCAATTGGGTACATCAGGTTGTCTGTGGTTCCACTTGGTACCAATGCCTCAAGTATACTGTCGACAATAAGGTTGGCACTATCAAGGGAGATCAGTCAACCGCGAGAGAATGCCACTATATTGTAATGAAACAACCAGACAAGTAGCCATAACAGTTTGAACCCCTACAGAAAAACTAATGGGCTAAAGGCTTACTGATTGGAAAGCTAGAGAGGAGAGAGTAACATGTAGAACATTTAAAGAAAAACTATAAATAAAGGTAATCTCTTTAAAAATGACTATTTAAAGCTCAAATTTGTATATAGAGGCAAGCCTAGCCCAACGAAAGAACCACAATGGCACATAGTGGACCAAGCCCAATCTTGTGATGGCTCTCCGCACTTAAATAACCTGATCCGACCAATGGGACCATAATGGCGCACAACAGCCGAGTCTAGTCCTATTGAGGACGTCGAAAACTAATCGAGTCTAAGTGACCTAGTTCACCTAAGGAACCATGGTGCTATAGAGTGGATCGAGTCTAGTCCGGTGATGGCTCACCGCACTTAAATAACCTGGTCAGACCAAGGGGACCAAAATGGCACACAGCAGCCGAGTTTATTCTTATTGAGGACGTCAACAACTTGTTGTGTCTAAGTGACCTAGTCTGCCTAAGGAACCACGATGCTGTAAATTGAACCAAGTTCAGTTTGGCGACAACTCACCGCGCTCAGATTACCTAATCCGACTAGAGGACCAAAATGGCACATAGCTACCGAGTCTAGTCCTATTCAGGATGTCAACAACTCGCCACATAAGTGACCTAGTTCTCATAAGGGACCAAGATGGTGCATAGTAGTCGAGTCTAGTTCTATTCAGTGTGAAGACAACTCGCCGCTTAAGTAACCTAGTCTGCTTAAAAGAAGTCTAACCCATTCGGGCAGAGACGACCTCACTACAGCTGAACTCCTATTCAGGATTGAGCCTGTATACCACAAAAATATAGTCTATTCGGACAAAGATGATTTCTCCACAACCTAACTCCTATTCAGGATTAGGGCTTGTTATAGAAGTCTAGCCCATTCGAGCAAGACGACTTTACTACGGCTCAACTCCTCTTCAGGATTGAGCCTATATACAACAAAAATTTAATCCGTTCGAACAAAGATGATTTCTCCACAACATAACTCCTGTTCAGGATTAGGGTTCACTATAGAAGTCTAAGCCATTCGGGCAAAGGTGACTTCACTACAACTTAACTCCTCTTTAGGAATTGAGCCTATAAGCTACAAAAGTCTAGTCCATTCAGGCAGAGACAACTTCGCCTCAGCTCAAATCCCTTTCAGTATTGATCCCATATGTGTATTATAGAAGTCTAGTCCATTTGGACAGAGACGACTTCTCCATAGCTCAACTCTTCTACAGGATTGAGCCCGTATACCACAAAAGTCTAGTCCATTTGGACAGATACGACTTCGTCTCAGCTCAACTCCTCTTCAGGTTTTAGCCCACACGTGTATTATAGAAGTCTAATCCACACAGGCACATATGACTTCTCCACAGTTTAACTCCTCTGTAGGATTGAGCTCTTATACAACAAAAGTCTAGTTCGTTCGGGCAGAGACAACTTCGTCTCAGCTCAACTCCTCTTCAGGAATGAGCCCACATGTGTATTATAGAAGTCTAGGCATTTCGGGTAAAGATGACTTCTCTACAGCTCAATTCCTCGGCAGGACTGAGCCTGTGTACTATAAAAATCTAGTCAAATCAAACAAAGATGATTTTTCCACAGCCTAACTTTTGTTCGGGATTAGGGTTTCTTATAAAATTCTGGCCCATTCTGGCAGAGATGACTTCTTTACAGCTCAATTCCTTTTCAAAATTGAGCCCATATACATGGCACAAAAATTCAGTTCGTTCGGACAAGAAATCATCTTTCAACACCCTAACTTCTACACACGGTTGGATTTCGACATGGAAGTGTAGTCGTCCAGACCACTCTTCTGCAAGGTAAAACTTACGTCACTATGAAAATCTGATCTGTTCGGATAAAGGTTACTACTCTGCAACTTAACCCATCATAAAGTTTAAGTTAGCATTATTACCATATTACGACCCAATCAACTTAAGAAGGGGCTCCAGTTCAGATTGAACACTACTACAGATGGAAGGGGACATGACTACCTAAACACAATCTTAAAGTATCGGTGGCACATTAGTCTATTCGGCCTAATCTAAATATAGATTTAAAGTGCCTAGTACGACATTTATAACATAAACATAAGACAAGGAAAGCAAAAACTTTGTATTGATAGACGTTTCTTGTATAAAACATCGTTCATGCGGCAAGATTAGGTGGAGTAGAGTCAGGAGCAAATTCGTGAATAGTTAGGTTAGTGGCAGGCTCAAGAACATCAAGATTGGTTGTCGTTTCTGTGACACTCGGGTCAGCTTCCAAGTCCTCATGATCTTGCTCAATGTAGTCTAGTACCTCCAACCTTATTGCTACAACTTTACAAAATTAGGCGATCTCAGCAGCCTCAAGGAGCTATTTGTTTATGGCCTCCCACTACACTTTTAAGTTGGCTAGCTCTTAGTTTGCCCTGGCTCAACCACTCTCACAATCTACCAGTCTACAATCAGCCACGACACCACTTGTGCGCTCAGAATTCAGTTATGGATTAAGCAAAAAACCCGCACTTGAACAGCCTCATGGAGATCCCTCTGATGAACTACTTCAATATGCTCACCTTCCAAGGCGCTTTGAACGTTAGCAACAGATCTTATAGCAGAAGTCAGACGGTCAACAATCGTTGTTTGCTCAGCTACCAAACCTATCCCGACTCTCCTGAACCTCTCTCAGCTCTATCGTCAAAGTGGCTCAGGCAGCCAGGGCCTCGTTTAAAATTTCCCAGACTATTTTCAATTTAACCTCCAAGCTTGACTGAGTAGCAGATGTTTTGTCTTGATTCTCCTGAGCCTCACCTAGCTATACTTCTAGATTTTGCTGAGCAACTAATTACTTTTCCTGTGAATCCACCTCAAAGAAGGCATCTGAAAGCTGCAATTGTTGTTGGACAAACAACATTTCTAAAGAATACACTATGTCCCACGCAGACTCCACTTTAGTGCCCACCATCTCTGCATAGGTCAAGTGAGTCATCCCTTGGTCAGAGGACACGCACAGGGTTATGAACAATAAGTATTGCGAAAATTCCAGCGACAATTGCTAACTTACATGCATCTAGTGTTTTTGCCCTTAATTGAGATGATTCCTTGCAGGTATCTCCTCTAGCGCCACGTGGTCAACCAGCTAGGAAAACCACTTCATCATAAGTTCAATATAACTGATGCAGTCGATTTTTACTCCCAACTTAACCTTGATCTGCTAACCTGCATAAGGAACACACGTGAGCCACAAACCACCGCTGTGGTGGCCGATGGACTCTGATGCTGAAGTCAGACAAGGATCTGAGGAAGGATTAATGATGTAGACATGAAATTTGTAGAGTACCTAAGCTTACCAACCTCATGTCTTATTTATAGTGTTGGAGTCCTAGTTCACCCAGGTCATCGATGGCGTAGTTTAGGGAAGATCTTCATGGAGATCCTTCTCTAATTAGGAGTTGTGCTGTGTATGGAAGTTTTCCTGTTAAACTTGTGCTTCTAGATACGCGGGAGATAGTTCCCAATCAGAGTGTTGTTCATAGATGGAAGTTTCATGTACGACGTATACTCTATTATTTGCTTCCTAGTTGGAAACAAGGTACTGCTGGCTTGCTTGTCCGAAGCTTATCCCCAAGATACTTGCCTTAATAAGTCTTACTGGTATTGGGGATGGCTGTGAGACGTATGGGCTTAGTAGGCTGTAGTAATTTGGGTACGTCTGGAGGACTGCACTATGCAGGCTTGAAACCACTTGGGCCAAATCAATGTTGGGTTGACGCTTGGGCTTGTTATTCATTGAGATCATCATGACACGTGTACAATCTAGAAGATAGGACCTTTCGGTGTATCATCAGCTGCTCCCCCTGAGTTATTGGGCCATCGTATCGGTTTACTATGTAACTTCTTAAAAAGATATGTCGCTCATGATGATTGAGTTTAAACCGTTACTTGAGCGGTGCCTTCATTAATTAAGCATGCGTCGATTCAGTGGAGAAAATGTGGGAAACAAATCCCTATTTAGATTTCCCTTTCTGTAGAGATTGACTCTTCCATTTCTAAATTTTTAGAGTATCCATTCTGTTCAGTTTTTTATTGAAAGTTTATTCACCTTTTTCATGACTTGCCAAAATCATCTTGACGATGAGCTCCTTGCCAAGGGCATCCAGTTCTTTGAAGATAGGTCAGCTTTTGAATCGAGCCTTGCCGAGATTCGAAAGACATTTGGGGTCCCTGAAGACTTGCCACTCTATACTCTGAATGATGATCAAATGTCAATGTTTCCTCCGGAAGGATTCATCTGTTTGCACCGCGACATGCTTTAAATTGGAGTCTATTTTCTCGTGCTAAACAAGATCTTGGGCTTTTTGGAATATCTTGGAATCCCTCCTACCAGCTGGTATCGAATGGGTATAAGGTTATCTTTCTCATATTGATCAGGGAGAAAGATGCTAGTGTTTGCATGACTCCGAAGGTGATCCAGTTGCTGACTTCCCCTCGGCTGAACGATTACACAGTTTGTAAGATGACGTCGTCCGCTTGCTTCGGGAAATTGTCGGATGACTTAAAATCCTGGCAAAAATTCTGCTTCTTGGCTCATTCGGATTCTAAGTACTTCATGTTCAAAGGTCGTCCGCTTGAGCGGGAGTTCAAGCCATTTTGTAAGTATAATTTCTCCCTTTGATTCCGTTGTGTTGATTGTATGTTAATCATCGCGTGTGTTTCTTTGTAGGGAGGTTCCCCAGTACTGCTCTTTCTCCGAAAAAGGAAGTCAATATAAAGGCATTCCATGACATGCCTTGGATGAGTGTAGAGGATGTTATCCGCCCTACCAATTTCTATCACAGTAGATTGTAGGCAAACTGACATGTGGCTCCCATTCTCTACAGAGCGCTGAATGTTAAGTCTGAAAGTGGAGCCCCTTCCAAGAAGAGGAAGGCCTTCAAAGTTAAGGCTCCCACCCTGCTCGATACTGAAGGGCTTTCTGAAACACTTGTCTCCTTCATAAACTCGAAGAGGTCCCATGCCGGGGTCGAGCCCGGCTTCAAAACGGCCTGCTTATGTGAGGGAAGAATGTGATCCTAACCGGTCTACCGAGGCGGAGGTTGTAGCATCTGGTTTGGAGAGGGACCACCTGCAGTTAGCACGGGTTTATGACGTGTCGCAACTAAGTACTGAGCAGACTGAGGCTTTGAGTGAGAAGCTACTGTCGGCTGTTGTGGTGGCTTCTACTGTTGCTGACCAATCCATACCTGTTTTACTGGAAGGTTCTGATGAGGATTCGCTTGTGGTCCTGGAGTTCAATCGTACAGTTGGTGGATCATCTGATAGTGGTCGTTGCAGCGTGGGGCGTCCCTCTTATTGTCTTCATTGCCCCCCATTTCGCTCCAGACCGTATATCAAGGTAATAGAGGGTCCATTAGACAATTTGCTTCCTTCTCTTCCTTTAGATTTCGCTGAGCCGACTTGTAACAAAGGGTCGGATTGTAACAAAGGGTCGGCTGCTGGTGACAAAGGGAATGTTGTGGACGAGGGCCTAGGTGTGGTGGAGACTACAAAGGGTGTTGTTGGCATGATCTCGCATCCCAAAGAGCGCCTTTCGGATGCGCGAATGAGTTTGTTTGCTTCGAACATGGTGAAAATGAGCAATCAGGCTTTTCACCAGGAGGTTGATGTTGATTATACTTCGAGGAAACATGTAAGCAAACGTTATAGCTGACTGGCGAATTTTGCTTCGAAGCCTGAGGTGGATACGCTGGAGGAGTGCATGGATAAGGGGTTGAAACACCTTATGCTGGGGATGTCTCAATTAGCCAGGTAGTCGTCGCTAGGACAAAAGTTGAGGCGGCTCGAGAAAGAGTATACACCATGGAGTGTGTCGTCTCAACTATGTAGAAGTCGTATTCTGATGCATTTTTCGAGATTGAGTAACTTAGAAAGCAAATTGAGGAGAGGAGGCTGAAACAATCAGTCATTGACGACGAGACTCAGAGGGTTCATTTGGAAGCCCATGAGTCTGATTTAGCAGAGGCAGTGTCCGCAAGCAACATGTCCAGACAAGAGCTGAACCTGGTCTGCCGTGATCTGAAAGTTGCAAAGGAAGCTGCATTCTAAATTGCAGTATCTTGTTGAAGAGAACACCATGAAGGAGTCTGAAGGGGTTGCCAGAGACAGCAGTAAGAGGCTGATTGGAATTTAATGCTCGGGAAGCGAGGAAAGCTAGGGACCAACTTCTCCTAGAGCAACATGAACTTAACGCAGTTAAGAGTAGCTTGATTAGTGAGTCGTCTCAAGTTGATGCGCTGACAGGCAAGCTGGAGCTATTGGAGCATGAACTTGCCGAAGCAAAGGTGCGCGAGGAAGAACTTCTCAATGTACAAGGCAAGTGTGAATTCCGCTAGGTCGTGCATGGGAGGTTAGAACTATTGGCCTGATGAAGGAAGAACATCCGGAATGGAACCTTGCTTATTACAAGAAGAAGTCTTATGCAGACTTCGGAATGGTCTCTGAGTCGTCAGAGGAAGAGGGCGTCTGGATCATGGTGCTCAAGTAGAGGCACCCACAGACGCAACTCATGTTTCTTCTCCTGCTAGGTTTAGTTCTCCCACTTTCCAAACCATTTACACCAGTGCCGAGCGGGCTACAAGTTTGGGATGAGAAATTTTGGCGACAACGGTCTGTGGAAGAGCAGTATCCCGTGGTAAGACGTCGACATCAGTTGGATCTGACTAGGCTCCCACCTTCAAAATCATCTACACCCGTGCACATCGAGCTACAAATTTGGGAGTTTTTGGCGACCACGGTCTGTAGAAGAGCAGTGGTCCCGTGGCAAGCTGTCGGCATCAATTTGGGACTGACTATTTTCCCACCTTCTAAACCATCTACACCCGCGTGGACCGGGCTACAGGTATGGGCTTTGAACAAAAGTTGTTGTTGTCAGTCGTCACTGGCTTACCTGATCGGGTTCGGCGACCGTTGTCCATGAAAGGGGCGATGGTCCCTGCCGAGTCATCGTCATCAGACGTAAGACCGCTAATTAGACTCCCACTTCCTAAGCCATCGACATTTGCACGCAGTGAACTAGGCAGGATGAACCAGAAGCCATCGTCATCAGTTCAAACTAACTAAGCTTGCCTAGCTAGGTTGGGGCTCCGCCTATTATGGGTGTGCGAGCCTACTTCCGCAGGCGAATTGCATCGTGCTGATTTGTTTTTACAGAAAGAAATAAGTAATTTAAATCAGCTGGTGATAAGTAGGTGTGCTCAGTGTGTCAAAAGTGACTAAGGTTTCTACTACTTGCATCAGTGCATACGGTAGAATGTCGCTCAAATAGTGGGCCGAGCCGATGGACCCGTATAACAAGAAATAGGTCCCGTCGTAGGATCGTGATGCCACGTGCACAACGTAGATTGCATGGTGAAACGCGTATGGCGTAGATCGCGAGACGGTAGAATATATGTTACTGCCTCTAATTAATGGGGTTGTGTGCAACATCATTAATTGAATGAACGTGGTCTTGTGCGGTTTCCTTCGGAACTGTCGTCTACTCATTTCCCATACGGTATTCAATGCTGATATTTAATGTTGAAGCGCCTGTTTGGTGAACCACTATGTCTATATAATGATGTTCCTTCATTGTTGTAGGCATTATCTTCTACAAAGTGCACTTCTTCGGATGCTCTTACTCAAAAATATGCTTTGGATTTTTCAAAGGCCGATGATTCATGAAAAGACTTGCTATTATGTGTGGTCATCTGCTCTAGGTGAGAACCCAATTGGTTCGCTGACACCTTGTAATTTCTTTTCGTATTTCGTAGAAGAAGTATGTACTTTTCCGCAAGGGATAAGTCTATCATTTACGTGTTGGTGCCCTGTCGGTGCTTCGAACTGCCTAATTTTTTAGATAACATCAGCAGCCAACCTTGGAGAGGTTGTTTTCCTCGATTCTTAGCTAGCCCTGATACGTTGCGTTGCGCTGGAACCCGGGATTGTGGCGTAGAATGGAGTTGGACATGGCCTGTCGGAGTGGGTCATTGACTCCTAGACACCATTCTCATCCCTCAGTAGGAGGGTGCACTCGATCTGTTTAAACCTGATACTTGTCCCAAGTTCATCTGGTTGGATGGATTGAGTGCGTGAGTCGGCTGTAGTTTTTGCCGATGTGTCACGAGGCCTTTAGTTGTTGATTTTGTACCACCTCAGGTCATCCTTGCGAGGTGGGTCATCTTCTTCGGAGAAGTCACTGAGCGAAACTCTTAGAGGGCTCCGTAATTTACCTGGGGTACCTCTACTGTGGCTTTTGAGTCCTCTTCTGGAGTCGAACTGTTTAAACGAATCTTTACTGTATGTCGGATCAGATTCGAATGCTTGTATTTTGTAGTCTTTTGTACCCGCCTCTGAGTGATCGTTGTTACATCTTTTTAGTAATCAATAGAGTTTGTTTGCGTAATTCTCTTTTATTTCTTAAATGATTGCAAATCACATAAGCTCCTTCGAATTAAATATCTACATCGACTACTAAAAGAAAACTAAACAATTGAATAGATTGACTATTGGCGGAAAGTGAATTCGCATGGCCCTTGCTTGGATCGTGAGTACCTTTAGCGAATTACCAAGTTTCGCTGATGCCATTGAGGTTACTGAAGAGTAAACCTCGCGTGGGAGGGTCCTTCTATGCCAACTTACAATCATGGGGTCATGCTTCTGTTTGCAATGACCTTTCATTTGGGCTTGACGTTTTGTCGGGTTGGAGAGCGGACTGCTCTTGCAATGCTGGAGCATTCTCCGCTGCTAAGTTGAGCCACTGCTTCCATCTGGATGGAATGACTTCTCCACAGTTCCTGAGTCTGGCTTCTGTTCAACTTGTCTGGTGGGCTCCAATTGGATCTAGGAACATTATATCTGCTTTAGTGCAGCATAGTGGCAGCCCCGTGCCATTGGTTGGTCCCGGCGATTTGTTCTCTCTGAGTGGTTGGCGGTATACTTGATGCACCAGTGAACGGTGGAGACTACAACTTCCATCTGGTGAAGCTAGGGTTTTCCCAATATGAGGTTATAGGTAGACGGTGTGTCTACCACCCTGAAGTCCTGGAACAAGACCTTATTTAGTTGTGGCTCTCCTGCCACCATTTATAGCCTTATCTTCCCGATCGGGAAGCATTTCTCTTCGCTGAACGCAATCAGCGAGCAGTCGAAAGATGTTAGGTTATCTTCCTTGAGGTCTATACTACATAATGCGTTGTAGAACCAGACGTTGAGAGAGTTTCCTATGTCCACCAGGGCCCCTACACTTCCCACCTTGCAGTAGAGACCAAAATGACAAGAGTATCATTGTGCGGTGCACGAACGCCTTCGAAATCCTTATCTGTGATGTCAAGGTCGGGATGGGGTTCTGCACCCGCGAGTAATATACGTGTTTGTCCTTGTATGTGGGTTGTGTCCGCATCTCAAGGAGTGTCCACTTGCGGGACCTGTTTGTTCCTTTACTGATCCGACTCCGTGAAAGACATATATTATGCTTTGAGTCTCCTTCTCAATCTTTTTGGTTGCCTCTCCCCTTTCCCTGGTTCGGTCCTGTCGTTTCTCTAAACTCAGGAATTCCTTTAACTTGCCTTTGTGAATCCAGTATTCGATCTCATACCTTAGACTCTTGCAGTCATTGGTGTCGTGGCCACTCTCCTTGTGGTATGAGCAATAGTTGTTGTTGTCGCATTTGGAGGGGTCCGCTACTTTGGGGGCCACTTCAAATCTTTCCAGTGTTTTATGGAATTAAGGACGTCCGACAAGCAAGAGTTGAGGGGAGTCATGGATCTGGATCCAACGTAGTTGGAAGATTTCACTACAACACAAATGCCCTTTAATAGCATTTGTTAATAGCGTTTTTGCTAAATACGCTATCAAAAGTCAAATTTTAATGTCTTCAAAAATGAAAACGCTGTAAAAAACTTGGGCGGGCTTTTTGGCGCTCGCTTCTTTCCTCTCTCGTTTCACTTGGCGCTCGACGTAGAGCTCGATGAAACTCCTTCACCCTCCCTTCAATCTCGTCATCTCCCTCACTGCTTCCTCATCTCGCCATCTCCCTCCTTGCTCTCTCCATATCTCCATCTCCCTCATTGCTCCCTCCATCTCGCCATCTCCCACACCGCTCCCTCCATCTCTCCATCGCCCTCACTGCTTTCTCCATATCTTCATCTCCCTCACTGCTCCATGAGACGCCATGGCTGGCAACACCCTCTTCACCCATTACAGGTACTTCTTCTTGACATAAAATCCTATCTTTCATTGCCCATGAGACCAAACTTCTCAAAATTTCATTATTTGGAGAGAAAATTTTCAAACTCCATTGCTTGAAACTGCGTTTTTAGGTCTAATTCCACATACCCATTTGTTAATTCTCTTTTATTTGCAGTATAAATTTGTGTTTTTTGAATACCAACTTTTTAGTTTTTTAGGTTTAGATGTCCAATTCATCATTTTTTCATAGACTTCTTTAGCCCCAAATGTCATATTTGGCATCTACAACTATGAAACCCTAATTTCTTTTAAGGTTAACCACATGAGGTAGAAACCATGTGCACTTACAGCCAAGGATGTCGGTGTATAATCTTCAGTCTAAGATTCTCTGTCGCGTAATCAATGTTCAGTTGAAGGTATTTCTTAGGTTTTCACATGTAGATCCGATTTGAGTTTTAGGTGATTGGGTTTATAACTGGGATTTTTACTTGTAGGCTGAACCAGACACTGGTGAGGTTTTTGCTCAAGTGACTCTGTTACCAGAAATTAATGCAAGTATTCTGATCTTTTCGTTGTTCTTTGATTTGATTTGTTTTGTTATCAATAGTAATGTAATTCCTTTTCAAAAATCCTAAACATTTTGATGGGTTTTTGCAGCAAGATTAGAATTCGGTGGAGAAAGAAGTGGCGCCACCTCCGCCACCGCGGCCTCATGTTCATTCATTTTGTAAGACACTAACTGCGTCAGATACAAGCACCCATGGAGGATTCTCCGTGTTAAGGCGACACGCAGATGAATGCCTACCTCGTCTGGTAAGTTTCACTTGTCATTTGTTTTCGATTCGGTATATCGTATATGATTTGGATGTACTGTTGTTAACAATATCATGTTGTTTATCTGGATATGGGCAGGCAACCACCAACTCAAGAATTGGTAGCTAAGGATTTACATGGAATAGAATGGAGATTTCGGCATATTTTCCGTGGTAAAATTCATCTCTTTGTTTTCATTTGGTTGCGAGCCGAGTTGTTGATCATTTGTTTTGATGGTTGCACAATTGCATTCTTTTTTAGGCACATATCATTTGATAATCTGCGCAAGTTGAATGTATAGTGCAAGAGAATCACTGACCTTAAGTTATCTACCATTTTGATCATGATCATGTTTCTCGGCTGATTAGAGGCTTTACTCCTGCCGCTATCTCATGTCTTAGTTGCATTTAGAGAGATTGATTGTCATTTTGGATGAAAACTATATATATATATTTTAACAATTCATCGTCGTACACCCAATTCTTATGTTCTTCCATATTGAATTTCAAATTGACGTGTTTAAGATGCGAATGGTTTGTGTGCCAGGTCAACCAAGGAGACACTTGCTTCAAAGTGGCTGGAGTGTATTTGTAAGCTCTAAAAAGCTGGTTGCGGGAGATGCTTTTATCTTTCTTAGGTACAATATTTCAGATACACCGAGTTTCATTGATTTAAAATGTGTCAATGCGTGATAACATATTCAACGTATGGTTAACATTTCTCATAGGTGAAAATGGGGAACTTCGTGTTGGTGTAAGGTGTGCAATGAGGCAACAGAGCAATGTCCCGTCTTCAGCTATATCAAGTCACAACATGCACTTGGGTGTGCTTGCTACAGCATGGCATGTTGTATCAACTGGAACTATGTTTACCGTCTATTACAAACCGAGGTATGATTTGCCATTACTCGTAAGATTTTGTGCTGCAGCCTGCAAGCATATAAGTTGTAGTAAATCAATTTCTCTATGGGTCCAGTTCCATTTTTATGGAAATATGTGTTGTTACGTTAGATTACACATTTAATTGTTACCTAATCATTTATCATGTTACAGGACAAGCCCAGCTGAGTTTATTGTGCCCTTTGAGCAGTATATGGAGTCCACCAAGAACAATTATTCTATTGGAATGAGGTTCAAGATGAGATTTGAAGGTGAAGAAGCTCCAGAGCAAAGGTATGTTAGTGGTGCTCCACATACTGAATAAGCTTAGCTATGCTGTCTTCTTACTATGAGCGATGTCAGTTCTCTCCTTGTTTATCTTAGTTCTCGGGATTCTTTTTTGGTTCATATGACAGGTTTACTGGCACCATAGTTGGAATCGGAGACTCTGATCCGAACAAGTGGCCTGCTTCAAAATGGAGATGCCTCAAGGTAATCACTTTTTTGAAGAATATTTGGATTTATTTAATTGATTTGTTTACTTTATTCTGTTTTTAATTTGTTTGTATTGTTTGTTTCTGCAGGTTAGGTGGGATGAACATTCTTCTGTTCCTTGCCCAGAGAAGGTCTCGCCATGGAAAATTGAACCTGTACTAACTCCTACTCTGAATACACTTCAGATGCCTCGGCCTAAAAGGCCCAGAGTTCCATCATCCCCAGATTCTGCTGTTCTCAGTAGGGAAGGTAGAGCCTACTATGCTTGACACATTTATCTCTTTATTGTCAATTAGTTCGAGTTACCTAATCAATGTAGAGTATGTCAAGTCATTGACAAGTTTGTTGACTTGCTTAGGTCCATCTAAAGTCACTGTAGACCCTGCACCTGTAAATGGCTTTTCGAGGGTCTTGCAAGGTCAAGAAACCTCGACCTTGAGAGGTTCTCTTGCCGAACATAATGAGTCTGACACTGCTCAAAAACATGTTTCATGGACAACATTGCAACATGAGGAAAATATTGATTCGGTGTCCAGCCAAAGGAAATATAGGTCAGAAAATTGGCCACTGCCATTAAGGCACGAGCCTACTTATACTGATTTGTTATCGAGTTTTCGATCACCCAATGATTCTCATGGATTATCAACATCATTCGCTGACAAAACTGATGAAGATTCTAACAAGTTAAAGAAGCAGTTGCAAGAGTCTGAAGGGAAATTCTATGCGGGATCATGGTCTATGATGAATACTAGTCCATCATTAAATATGTTGGATTCTAGCATGAAAACATCACAAACAAATGATTATCAGAAATCTGGTTCTAATAGGTATGGTGGGTTTGGTGGCTACTCCATTCAGCAGAATCTCAGGGTGGAGCAGCCTAGTAGCTGGTGGGGAGTGGAGGGTATGCAGACAGAGGAGTGATGGGAGAAGGTGAGGTGATTGCAATGAAAAGGCTAACCAGAGCAGCAACAGATGAAACGAAGGAGGAGTTCTTATAAGAACTGGGGACTATCCCTTGCGAATAAGGGTATTTTTTTTTTTTTGAAAGGCAAGCAGGGTTTTTATAGGATCCCAGAACCCACTAAAGATGCCGCAAGCTGGGTTTGAACCCATGACCTAGTGGTACCATCCGCCAAGCTCTAATCGTTGAGCTGTCATGCCATTGGCAATGTGGTGAGGTGCATGCAGCAATGTGGCTGATGAATAGTAATTCAGCCTTTCTAAGTTGTCAGTGGTATCACTCACATCGATGGTAAGTCCTTTAGTTATTTCATGATATGATCTTAGTAACTTGAAGCTACTATTCCACTTTTACTACATTTTCATGTGGTACTTGTTTCATTTATTCTTCTGTACAGGTCTGAGCAGGCATTAGAGCTCGATCTATTTCTCTTGCAGTGCTATGCTGCCTTAGCTCAACCTGATCTATATGTTGAAAGAATTCTGGATAGATTTGGGCTATCGAGCTACCTATCTCTGAAATGTAACTATCAGTAGGTGTCCCCCCCCCCCCCCTTCCTAATAGCTCAATTATAGTTTCCAATGAATTATTTAGGAAATTCAATCTACCATGCTTCTAGTGATATACAATTAAACTATAACCTATATACCTTTTAACTACAATAACTCATATGCCATTTTTTAACTAAAATTTAACTCAAGCACTTACGGAGATGAAATTTGCTATTGCATTTACATATTACAAATGAATAAACATGTCTATTATATATGATGAATAAACTAACCAATAACATAGAGATGATGGTACTTCAACAATTACTAATAGCATAATAGAGAATGTGGGATGGAACTTTATCAAATGGAAACTGACATCCGTATATGTTGCAGGTTGCTGATCAGTTTTATAACATCTTGCACAAGTACTGTAACAAAGTTCAGGTATGTACTATCACTATGTGGATACCTTGAAATGTTCAATTCAAACCATCTTTTCACTCATCTTAGTTTCTTTCCTGACAAGCTAATTCTTATTGGATAATACAGGCTGTGAGTTGTGATGAAGTGTTTCTTGATGTAACGGATAGAGAAGATGAAGATCCTGAGCATATAGCTTCAGTAATCAGAAAGGAGATCATAGAAACTACAGGATCCTGAGCATATAGCTTCAGTAATCAGAAAGGAGAACATGAAGATCTTGAGCATACTGCAAGTGCTGGTGTTTCTGGAAATATGCTAATGGCCCGCCTAGCCACCAGAGCTGCTAAACCAAATGGTCAATGCTACATCTCTCTCCGAGAAGGTGAGGTTTGTTGTTGTGGTCTTTTTTACACTGTTGCTTGAGAACTATCTGATTCGGGAACCATATGAGAATAGTAAACTGGATTATTACTTGTATGAGGTTCTATGCACACTATTATTGTTTATGTTGTGAGTTATATTGTTTACATTCAAGAATTTCACTCAATTTCTCTTATATTCTGCGAGGTGTTTGTTCTGCAATCATATCTGTTGCAGCTGCGAGTGATGTTGTTATTCGAGTCTGAGGATCTCTCGTTTCCTCTCCTTCGCCAAATCGAACTGAGATGAAATTAGGTGTCGTTAGATCGAATTGGGCCCCTAAAATCTCAGGGCCAGGCTTATGCATCAATAATGTCTATTTGCAAATTGGGATCCAACATCTCCTCTTATGTGGAGGTCAAGAAAATGCTTGTGCAAGAGGTCATAAATGGATATGTGACCATGGTGGTGTAACATCAATACCAGCTTGGGGAAAGACTTGGCTTTCGGTATGGTAACAATAAATCTCCATACCTAAATTTGCTACATATATAGTTCCTGACTAGTGATCTATATAATATGATCCATGTTCATGCAGATACTTGGAGTGTCTGAGTGGTCAGGTTCCCATCCTATGCCCCCTGAAGTTTTGCTTCTCCCTTCCTTTCTCCCTATAAATGCAGGTTCACAACACAACTTTTGATTCTCTTTTATACAAAAGTTCTGCTCCTAAATGAAACAAAAAGTTTTTCCATGATGTTTTAAAGTTGAATTCCTTTTTCGAGCTAAATTCTATTTAATGCAATGCAGGAAAATTGTGGTGTTACTGTCGAATGGCTTACATGCCTATGTCATACTTATATGGGAAGAGGTTCGTAGGTCCAATGACAGATCTTATTGTATCTCTGAGGGAAGAACTTCATGTTCAGCCTTACCATGAAATAAATTGGTTCAAAACACGACATGTTTGCGCTAAGGTTAGTTGAGTTTACCTGCTAGATGCCTACATGTAAGGAATGTTTATATATGCAAAATGAACTAGTACCACAGGAGGATCTTTACAATCCCAATCCTCTTCTGCAAAACTTGATTTGGGATTCTCTTTACGTGTTTATGGAGCCTCTGCTACAACGTTGGCCTATGTCAAAATTAAGAGAGAAGGCGCTGGAAGTAACAATGAAGCACATTCACTATGAAGACGAGAATAGTCGATACATTAACATTGGATGTGTAGCAAAGGTAAAAAAGAATAATACTAATTACTAATGTTTAGCACATGATACATAAGTTTTGAACTATGTAAAAACAACATATGAACTAACAGTAAGTACCTCATCAACAGGCCTTTTGTATGCTTGCTTGTTGGGTGGAAGACCCAAACTCAGATGCATTCAAGAGACATCTTGTCAGGGTTCAAGATTACTTGTGGGTTGCTGATGAAGATGCAGGTAAATTCTTACAGATTTCACTTTGGATATATATGACTTGATACAACATTCTGTTGCCAATTAATACATTTGCTAAAGTCTCGAATAATTTGCAGACTTTTTGCAGTCAGATGTGGGACACTGGGTTTAGCGTTCAAGCACTTAATTGTTGGATTAGAGGTACATGTATTTTCTCTGAAATGTTTTCTTCAGAGCGGCTACCTCTCATATTTTGGAATTGAACAAAATTTTGTGCTAAAGATCAACTGCGAGGCAGAGACACCAATACTTTGTTGGAATTAATAATCAAATAATTCACCATTTGGTATAGGATTAGATTAGTTTAGTCCGGAGGTTCTAATTTGCATGATGTGTTTGTGGTCTGATTGCTTGTTGTTTGAGTATTTTCCTCTGTGGGATTTGAATTGGTGGCTTTGCAATGGTTGGTGTGGTAGAAGAAGCCATTAGCAGAAATAATTATCATTTCTGCAGCATAGTTCTCATTTCTGATTGCTTGGCGTTTGAGTAATGTCCTGTGTGGGGTTTGAAATTAGTTGTTCTTGCAGGTTCTAATGGTCGATGTATTGTCCTGTTGAATAAAGTAAGAAATTATTTGCAGAAGTAGTTACCATTTCTGCAGCATTTTTGTGTGGTGGAGAATTTAGTAACTTTGTCACTCTGTATCTCTGTAGTTATGGTTTTGGATTTCTTTACCTTATACGGTGTAGATTTCTCTGATGGACTTTCATGATCTAATTTTGTTTCATTGGTTTTGATTTATAGTTTCTTTCCATAGACCAATTTCATTTTAGATGATATAAACTCTGGGCTATTTGAAGTGAATTTTGCATATACATGGATAGTAGATTGTAGAATACTTTTAGTTCAATGGTAATCTAGAAATGTAAAGTGTTTCTTTAAAAAACGTGAGTTTGTTAATAAATTGTGTGAAATGATGAATATGCGGCGACTAGAGGATGACTTTAGAGATCGATTCACTAATCAATTTTGTCGTATTCGTTAGGTCCGAGACTGGTATTTAGACTCTTTCCGCGATCTTCGGGCCTTTCCGGAAGTTAAGGATACCAGCGATGAATTGGCTTTCACAGAAATGATTAAGATGATTAAAGTTAGACACAACAATGTTGTCCCTATGATGGCTTTGGGGGTTCAACAACTAAAGAAGGACTTGACTCAGAAGACAAAGCCTCATTCTCTAGATGAAATCCACCAGTTTCTCGACAGATTTTACATGTCAAGAATCGGGATTCGTATGTTGATTGGTAACTTCCTTTTCCATCTAATTTTATTGGTTTTGTTTGCCCAATGTTAAAAGTTAGCTTTTTTATTTGTTAGAAATATCAGATTCATTTGCTGAACCTTCAAGTTTTTTCAAACTCAGGGCAACACGTGGCATTGCATGATTCAAATCCTGAACCGGATTGCGTCGGCTATATACATACTAAAATGTCTCCTGTGGCTGTAGCACGTCATGCTAGTGAGGATGCCCGTTCTGTTTGTTTACGGGAGTATGGGAGCGCACCTAATATCGACATCTATGGTGATCCTAATTTCACTTTTCCGTAAGTTATTCTATTTTCTTGTTCTGCTTTTATATACTTTCTTGTATTAGCCACGTGTTCATTAACACCATCATGAACATATTGTTTTTGTCGTTGCTCTTTATTGATAAAACCATACTGTTACTGGTTGAGAAAGGGCTTTTTATCCCTTTGAAGATTCTAGAGAGAGATTATAATTTATTTATTTTCGTGGTTCAAAATGTTGTGACTTTTCGAAAATAGCTTTCAACATACATTTTTATGTGCAACGATATGGGTACCTGGTAACGACTTGATCCCATATATTCAAATGATTCAAAATGTTGTTGACTGATTCTTTCTAAAGATGCAACACAACTGTGGCTGTATCTTGAAGAACTGAAAGGCTTCGCCATTATGATCAATACCATAATCATCGTACCATTCAAATAGCTTAGTGCATAGTGTTCTCCTCACATTGTTTTGGTTACAAGCAAGTCTAGTTCGCATTCAGCTGTATTCGAATAGAAGTTTATGGTCTCAAATGCATTTTGCTTTGGAGACCATAAGCTTCTTATGACAAAACAATATTGAACCTTGATTGCTAGTTTCAGCTTGATAGTTGTCTCTTTATGGCTCAGTGTGGTCTACAAACAAATGATGTTCTTGCTTCTTGTAAATTCCTCTGATCAACAAAGGATTTAGTAACTGTAACATGTCTGACCAAATTCCTTAGCAATTAGCAGATAAGTTTCTTCAAGTTGAGGCTAGAGATGAACTCAACCTTGGCTGTTCTTAAACTTTAAGAACTTGTTGCTGGCTTGACCAAGGTCTGGGACTTCTTTCTTCACTTTCTTAAGTAAAGGCTGGTTGATGATGCATTCTAATGGAGATGTATGAAGACTGTCATTAACTTTATTGAGGAGATAGATTGAAAAAGAAAAAGACAAAAAGCTGAATATAACAGAATAAATGGTTGCAAAACCTTTTTAGCATAGTTGGAAAAGCTATTGTGGTTCCGTTGTTCATTACAATTCTCTTCTTTGATCATATGTTAGGTATGTTCCAACACACTTGCATCTTATGGTGTTCGAGTTGGTTAAGAACTCCTTGCGTGTTGTCCAAGAGCGATTTTTGGATTCTGAAAAAGATGCACCTCCAGTTAGAATCATAGTTGCTGATGGGTTAGAAGATGTCACAATAAAGGTACGTGCTTGATTATTTAATGATGAATTGTAGCTGAAATAAACTTTACATACACGCATCTAAGCTTTGCCATTGTTTATGGCCCATGTGATCAAGTACTAGGGTTCTATTTCAGTTTTATCCAATAAAGATATGCATAGTATTAGTATACACCCAAATGCAAGACATACGTACAAGGGCGGATCTATGTGTTGGATAAGGGGGTCAATTGCCCCCCTTATATTTTTGAAAAATCCCATTAAGTTACTTGTATATTTTATCTTGCCCCCCTTTAAAATTTTAGATTGCCCCTCTTTATATACAGTCTTGGATATTGACTCCAGGTCTTTTTAAAACAAAGGATTTTGTTTTCTATTTTTTAAACTCCACCTTCGCCAATCCCAATCTCACTCCGTCTCTTTCTCTTTTATTTAATCTCTCTCTCCTTTTCTAATTCCCATATATCCACCCACCATCTTTCTTTTTCTTTTTTTTAATCTCTCTCTATTTTAATTCCCACCATTAATTGAGTTGGGGATCGGGGGAAGGGAAATTATACATTTTAAAGATTTTTTTTTTAATTTCTATGTATTTATTCTCTTTCAAAGATTAAACAATTATAAATTTAAGATTTCAAAAGTTGTTGTTTGTTTCCTTCGTCTGAGCTAGCCCAAAAAGAGAAAACTCTCCATCCAGTCTAGTCCAGAGAATAGACACTACCTAGGCTACTGCTGCTACTACTACTTGGACTTAGATTGTACTCTTATGTTTGCCTCAACGCCAAAAAGTTAGAAAGAAATCAGAGGTATGTTTCTCGCCAACTCTCATCTTATACCACCATTCTTAATTCTGTTTTCTCCAATTAAAAAAGGTAAGCTCTTCATTTTCTAGCTATAGTTGTATAGTAAAATAGTTATGTATTGTTTGCCCCCCTTTGTCTGCAATCCAAGATCCGCCCCTGCATACGTACACATTCATATATACATGCAAAACACATGGTAGTTTTCTTTCTACTCTGTAAACGAGTTAGTTTAGCAAAAGCTCAACTTTCTTGTACCACAGATCTCTAATGAAGGTGGTGGTATACCAAGAAGTGGTCTTTCCAAGATATTTACATATCTGTACAGTACCACAAAAAATCCACTGGATGAAACAAAACTTTTTTTTTTGAAAGGCTTAAAATTGAAGGCAAGCGTGCCACCGGTGGGTATAGAACCCAAGACGTGGGGTTTAAACCACCACAACCTTAACCATCCAATCAGGCTACCATTGGCGATGAAATAGAACTTGAATCCAATGATGGGGCAATAATGGCAGCAAAAAATGTTCGACACTACAAAAAAAAACTCTATTAGCTACGGCAACTAGCGACGCTATTTAAACGCTTAGTGACGGCATACAACCGTAGCTACTGTTTTTGATACTGTTTCAGTGCATAAATTAAAAAAACCGTCGCTAAATCTTTTGCGACGGCTAAAAACTGTCGCTAAAACGAATATTAGCGACGGTATACTTGCCGTCGCTAAAATTTTGGTTAGCCACGGTAGAATACTGTAGCTAATGTTATTTTAAAAAAATGAAATTTATAAAAAAAACCAATGTAGCGACGACACAGGAGCCGTCGCTAAGGTTTACAAAAAAAATTTGGCTAGCCACGGTAGAATACCGTAGCTAATGTTATTTAAAAAAATTAAATTTATGAAAAAAACCAATGTAGCGACGGCACAGGAGCCGTCTCTAAGGTTTACAAAAAAATTTTGGCTAGCCACGATAGAATACCGTAGCTAATGTTATTTAAAAAAATGAAATTTATAAAAAAAATCCAATGTAGCGACGACACAGGTGTCGTCGATAAGGTTTACAAAAAAAATTTCGTTAGCCACGGTAGCATACTGTAGCTAATGTTATTTAAAAAAAAAATGAAATTTATAAAAACCAATGTAGCGACGGTACGGGGGTCGTCGCTAAGGTTTAAAAAAAATTTGGTTAGCCACGGTAGAATACCGTAGCTAATGGTTTTTAAAAAAAATAAAAATTATAAAAACCAATGTAGCGACGGTACGGGGGCCGTCGCTAAGGTTTAAAATTTTTTTTGGCTAGCCACGGTAGAATACCGTAGCTAATGTTATTTAAAAAAAAAAAAGAAATTTATATAAACCAAAGTAGCGACGGCACAGAGCCGTTGCTAAGGTTTACAAAAAAAATTTGGTTAGCCACGGTAGAATACCGTAGCTAATGGTTTTTTTTTTTAAATTATAAAAACCAATGTAGCGACGGCACAGAGCCGTTGCTAAGGTTTACAAAAAAATTTTGGTTAGCCACGGTATAATACCGTAGCTAATGTTTTAAAAAAAAAAAATTATAAAAACATATGTAGCGACGGCACAGAGCCGTTGCTAAGGTTTACAAAACAATTTTGGTTAGCCACGGTATAATACCGTAGCTAATGTTTTTTAAAAAAAATATATATAAAAACCAATGTAGCGACGGCCCCCGTGCCGTCGCTAAGGTTTAAAAAAATATTTGGCTAGCCACGGTAGGATACCATAGCTAATGTTATTTAAAAAAAAAAAGAAATTTATATAAACCAATGTAGCGTCGGCACAGAGCCGTTGCTAAGGTTTACAAAAAAATTTTGGGTAGCCACAGTAGAATACCGTAGCTAATGGTTTTTAAAAAAAAAAAAAATTTATAAAAACCAATGTAGCCACGGTAGAATACCGTAGCTAATATATATAAACATGTTTTTAAAAATATATATAAACATGTAGCTAATGGTAGAATACCGTAGCTAATGGTTTTTAAAAATATATATAAACATGTAGCTAATCTTTAAAAATTAATTTTTCTTTAGCCACGGTAGAATACCGTAGCTAATGGTTTTTTTTAAATATATAAAAAATAAATTCATTAGCTAATGGTTTCTAAAAAATATATATATATATATATATATATTTTAAAACATTTAGCTCAATCAAAAAAATAGCTAAGTTTTACAAAGAATATTTTATTAGCTACGGCAAAAAACCGTCCCTAATAGAATATTTAAAAAAAATATTTAAACAAAAATAGAACCTCATCGCAACTGTCAATAACACCTAAAAACTATAGCTCAATCCAACGCACTAAAACAAACCACGTCACCGATCCGCGTGAAACCAACTAAACCAATCTCCTTCAATTAACTTTCTCTCTATATAAATTTAAATTTTACAGAGGAGAAGTCCGCCGTGGCAGAGAAGACCCCAGAAGCAGAGAAGAAACCCAAATCCAGGATAAAACTCTCACTTGACACCCATTCCGGCCACCTTTCCCTAGATGCAAGAGATCTCAGATATTCTCTTTGATATAAGGAGGACGACGGTGGTGCTGTGGTGGTACTATCTGTCCCTTAATCTCTACTCTCTATCGCCTCCGCTCACTCCAACCCCGCCATCTCATGTGTGCGTCTTCTTCTTCAGGTGAGAGATAAAGTTTAGTAAATCATAAACAAGGCTAACATTTGTCGAATGTTAAAATTGCATACATTTGACGAATGTTCTCTTTACCTTATATAATGGTGGTTGTTACTTCATTGAGTGACTTAAGCAAATGAGGCTCATCGAGGGGATATGTTCTTTGTAACAATGTTTTTTTAAAGAGAATCCTTATAATTTCTTTTAGCTACAGTTTCTTTGATATGGTATAAGTCGTCCCTGCATCTTACCCATATTCTCTTTGATATTCTTACCGCCTTCCAGTCACTTTTTTACTAGTTGAAGGGCCTTGGTTTTTATGCAAGGCGAAACATTGTTTCATATTTATAAAACTTGCAGACGTTCTTCATCGGAGGGATTTCATGGGAGACAACAGAGGAGAAGCTCATGGAGCATATCAACAATTATCAAGGATTACTAATTCTATATCAATTTTTTTCCTTTAATTGTTGCAGAAACAACTCCCAAATTTGTCTTTCAACTAATGAATGTGAGAGGAGTTAGCATTGCTCTTGTTAAAAGCCACTTGCAGGTATGAGAATGATTTATAATTTATTTTTTGGATCATCTCCTGCATCTTACCCATATCCTCTTTGATACTATTACTGCATTTAAGTCAATTTTTTTCTCATATCCTGCATCTTACCCATATCATTTTTTTACTCATATCATTTTATTTTTGATCATCTCCTGCATCTTACCCATATCCTTAATTTTTTTTCAGGGCGAAAGATTGTTTAATTTCTGTAAAACTTGAAGACGCTTTGAATTTGGACGGGGGAAATTTTTTTTTTGATTGAAAAGGCATGGACACTCCGAATTTGTCTTTCCAAAATCGTATTTGTTGTTTTTTAATATATTATAAACCTTGAATCAAAATTGGTAAGTTTTAGTTTCTCATTGATTGTAAAACCATGTAATTTTTCTGCTTATATATATAATATCAATTTGGGGTTGATAGAGTATAAACTTGTTTGAAATTTACAAATAAAAATACTGTGCTACGCTTTATGCCGTCCATATAAGTGTTTAATTGAAAAAAATAATATATTTACGAAAATTTTACTTAGCCACGGTATGATAACCGTAGCTAAGATTTACACAAAATAAATTCCCAATGGCGCGAATAAAATTGGGAATCCGGCGTAGTTTTGTAAAGAAGTGCTTTTGAGAGGACGAAGCAGAAGAAGTGATTTGAGAGGAAGAAGCAGTGAGAGGACGAAGGTTTGGAAGAGCGATTTTTTGAGAGGAAGAAGGTTTGGAAGAGAGATTTTGAGAGGACGAAGGTTTGACATCCCGTGTCACGGTATTTTGAGAGGAAGAAGCTCTGCGAGGAAGACCCGCGATTTTCAGGGGAAGAAGCTGTGAGAGGAAGAAGGTCTGAGAGGAAGAACCCTATTTTGAAAGGAACAACCCTCGCTTTTGAGAGGAAGAAGGTCTGAGAGGAAGAACCCGCGCCGCGTCACCTGCTGAGGGGTGGAATACTTCTGCATCCAAGCATTGGGCGCTAATTAGGAAAATCATCTGATTCTTCATCTTCTTCAACTTCAAGGTGGGAGAAATTTGGGGTTTTTGTGCTCTAATAAGGGTTCAAGGTGAGTCAAAATAAAATCTCTCACTTAGGTTTATATTGTTTTGCAAATTTTAGTCTAAAGATGGAAGTAGAATTCACAGACTATATATTCTTTTGCAAATTTTAGTTTAAAGATGCAAATTTTTTATATTCAAGGTGACTCACAGACTATAGGTTCTTTTGCAAATTTTAGTCTAAAGATGCAAATTTTTTATATTCAAGGTGACTCACAGACTATATATTCTTTTGCAAATTTTAGTCTAAAGATGCAAATTTTTTATATTGTTTTGTACTGTAAAAGTGGCGAACAACTTCTACAATTTCCAAACTGAAAGACTTTTAGTCTAAAGATGGAAGTATAATTCTTGTAGGAATTCAAGCTTGACGTCTAAACCTTCCCAAGTCTGTTTTCATATATACATACACAAGCTTTAGTTTTCAGTGTAATAGTATGATTGTAAAATTTCTTCCATACAATCAAAATATTCTTGTCCAAGACTTCAAGATGGACATCTGCATTGTAAACATGAGGATAAGTAACCACAAGCCACATGCATGCATTACTATGTTTTCCTACAACAAGAAAGTGTTAAGCAAAATTGCTAAAAAAAACCATGACCTACAAACTACTAACTGCAACAATACTACAACATCCTCAAACCCAAGCCATGTGAGTTCATTTCAAATGCCTTTCCTTACATGTTCATATTTAGCAAACTTTTTCATGGAGCTCAAGTGGAATTTAATGAATTATTAAATCTTTTTACCATCTATAGCAATAGAAGTGGATGGTAGAATGAAGTCAGACCGTCCACACTTTTGATGTATTTTAAGTGTACCAACCAATAGTGAAATGCTTGATTAGATTGGTTTTGTTTTGACCATGTTAGTACCCTGCTTTTCTTGCAATTTATTGACCATGTTAGTGCCCTGCTTTTCTTGACCATGTTAGTGCCCTGCTTTTCTTGCATTTTTTACTTCTAATTATTCTGCATTTTAGAAGTATGGGTCTCCTAAGTTCATAGAGTAAAGTATGAAGTTGTCATTCATATTTTAAAGTATGAGCATTTTTACTGCATCTCAACTTGAATGCTATTTTACAATATGCACAGTATATGATTGCTACTTATTTTTTATTTTATGGTTTAATATATGTGGTTCAATCTATTTGGATCTATGGCTGCGATAAATATGATGTTGCTTTTTGAACTGATATTTTTTTCTATATTTTTGGGTATTAATTACATGGATGATGTTGCAGATAAAGATAGAGATTGGAACATTGAAGCTGTTGAAGCATCCAAATGTTGTCAGATTACATGAGGTACCTTAAGTCAGTTCATTCTCAAACAAATTTTTGAGTTTTATCCTTAATTGTGTCGTATAATTTCTCATTTATTACTTTTTGTTGAATTTTCATGCAAAAGATTGAGAAAGATCACTTCAACTCTTCAAGGAGTTACTTTGATACCAGTTTCATTATCTTCTTCTTTAGTACATCACATGGCATATTTGCTTTCTGAGCCCCACCAAACCTGATATCACATGTCAAAGATTATCCAATACTTGTAAACAAAATCTACCAGGTGGTAACTTTTTTCGTTTATTTGTACAGGATGATGGGTTGTTGCATACAACTTGTGGAAGTCCTCACTATGTTGCCCCAGAGGTATTTAACCTATAAAAACTCCTTCCTAGTTTATCCTTCTTTTTCTCTTTAAAAAAGTTTCACTACCTTTATTACGATGATTCATCATGTGTTTGTTTCTATAGGTTCTAGCCAACAGGGGTTATGATGGTTCCAGATCTGATCTCTGGTCATGTGGTGTCATTTTGTATGTTGTTCTTACCGGTTACCTTCCTTTTTATGATCGAAACCTTGCAGTTCTCTATCAAGGGATCAGCACTTAAAGTCTTTTATGTTTTTGAATGTTTTAGATATTTAGAGGAGATGTTAAGTTTCCCAAATGGCTCTCATCTGGTGCCCAAAAAATGATAAAAAAGATGCTTGATCCCAATCCAAAAACTCGGATAACAACAGCTGAAGTTAAAGAACATGAATGGTTCAAGCAAGATTACAGTCCAGCTGATCCTCAAGATGAAGATGAAGATGTCTTATGAAGCTCGGGTTTTTAATCTTCGGAACACGACATCTATGACGAATCTGAACCCATCTGGTTAGTGTTTTTAGTTTTTTTGTTATCGAATTAAGTATTTTAAGATTAGTTTTTGTTATGGAAATTGATGTGAATTTAATGGGGTCAGACATCGAGAAGATGGTCTCAGTGAAAGGAATGATCATTCGATGTAGCTCGATTATACCTGAAATCAGGGACGCTATATTTAGATGTCTTGTGTGTGGTTACTTCTCTGATCCGGTGCCTGTAGACCGAGTTAATTCATTCATGCATTTTTGTTAAAGTGTTTGCATTGCTCAATCATGTCTCTATGATTAGGTTTGTAGGATCAATTGGTTCCTCGTTTGATGAAATGGGTTTTATTAGGCCGAGTCATTGAACCCCCGAGGTGCGGGATGCAAGAGTGTCTGGCTGTGAACTCCATGACATTGGTCCACAATCGATGCAGGTACCATCCTCGTGTAGGATTTGTTGGCATTTTTATTGATGTTTGGTTAATACCACTTAATAAACGATGTGATGTGATGTAATTGAGAGATTGTTGTTTTCAAAACATAGGTTTGCTGATAAGCAGATTGTAAGACTTCAGCAAACCCCAGATGATATTCCTGAAGGTGGAACTCCTCACACCGTTAGTTTGTTAATGCACCACAAACTTGTTGACACTGGAAAACCAGGCGATAGAGTTGAGATGAGATCCTATAGCTGTTTCACATTGATTTATATGCATTGAATGGTTAATATTTTGCTAAAAGATGTTTTTTTTGTGTGTCTTACAGGTTACAGGGATTTACCGGGCAATATTTTGCTAACAAAGAACAAGAAGAAACGACTCAAGTGCTTACGCAGGTTCTGCGTGTGGTAAACAATGTCGATGAAGCAAATAGTGAGCCTCGTAGGCAGAGTTTTAAAGGCGTTGTCGAATATCTTGTTTCAGAATTATTTAATCCTAATGCAACCATGATTGTGAGAAAGAATGTGCAATCATGCTTATCTCTTCTGGCTAGTAGGACAGGCAGTGAGGTGTCTGAGTTGCTTGAGCCTTTGTATCAACCATCACTTCAGCCCCTTATAATGCGCCCTCTTCGGTCCAAGAGCGTTGATCAGCAGGTTGATTCTGTTAACCACTGTGTTTTATTCGATCATGTTGTTACCTTTTCTTTTCTTCCTTTCTTTTCTTTTTACAAGGTATATATATACTTTGTGCAGGTTGGGACAGTCACGGCTTTGAACTTCTGCTTGGCTCTGAGACCCCCTCTTCTAAAGTTGACTCCAGAGCTGGTTAATTTCCTGCAAGAAGCTTTGCAAATCGCAGAGGCTGATGAGACTGTTTGGGTTGTGAAGTTTATGAACCCTAAAGTGGCCACGTCGTTGAACAAGCTCCGAACAGCGTGTGTTGAATTACTCTGCACAGCTATGGCATGGGCAGATTTCAAAACGCCAAATCATTCCGAACTGCGTTCGAAGATTGTTTCTATGTTTTTCAAATCACTGACATGTCGAACGCCAGATGTTGTTGCTGTTTCAAAGGAAGGTTTACGTCAGGTTTGGTCTTCACCAATTTTGTTTATCAATTTTGAGAATCATAACTATAGTTTATTACTTAATTCAATTACTTTTTTATGGGTTGCACCCATGAGCCCTCCTATGTCTTGTCTCAGCTACGAATCATTTTTATGTTATGAAAGCATGATGGATGGGTCTCAAAACATGCAATGGTCTGTTCCAAATTTGATTCACATATTTCAGCTCATTGTTCGCCATTCAGAACTCTTTTACAGCTGTCGAGCACAATTTGTACCTCAAATGGTGAATTCTCTGAGTCGACTTGGGTTGCCATATAACACTACAGGAGAAAATAGCCGCCTTGCTATTGAGGTTGCCGGATTAGTTGTTGGTTGGGAAAGGCAAAGGCAAAATGAGATGAAAATAATACCCGAGACTGAGGGCTCTAGCCAGCCTAATGATGCATTTGATCCAGGTTCCATGGTTAGTGAACCGAAGCGTCCTTCGAATGGTTCTGTATCTTCTGATGACCTCAGCAAGCGAGTGAAGGTTGAACCTGGTCTACAGTCACTTTGTGTCATGTCACCTGGTGGTGCATCATCAATCCCCAACATAGAAACACCTGGATGTGCTGGCCAACCTGATCAAGAGTTTAAACCTAACGCTGCGATGGAAGAAATGATAATCAATTTTCTTATAAGAGTGAGTGTCCTTCTCATTGTTACCTTTCGTTTTGTGCAGTCACAAAGATGCACAAACAATACATGAACGCTAAAATAGTAACTTTGAATCCTTTCCTGCATCTCACACAATATTTTCATGTAACAGTCTTGAATCCATTTCTTTTATTTCGCAGTTATACTTTTGTGGCAAATGATATCATGTAAAACTGTGAAATCTGCTTTTCAACGTATAATATTTGATCCTTTTTCATAAGACAGAACATGAGGTGTTTTGAAATGCAAAGGGAAACCAAAATTTGTCAGTTTTAGCAGAAGCATTCACTGAAGAGGTTTAAGGTTTCCCACACCTGTTTTGGACATTACTGTATTTAAGTGGATTCTATTTGCTGATTTCCCTTTTTATTTTGGGCTTTGTTGTGTTTATTATTGTTTGGTCAGTTGCCTAGGCTACCGGTTTTTATATGTACCTTTGCATTCCAACTTTGATATATCTATATGTACTGTTTGTTTATAATTGACTTCGTTTGGAGATATGTAGGTTGCTTTGGTCATAGAACCCAAGGATAAGGAAGCAACTTCCATGTACAAGCAAGCTTTGGAGCTTCCATCACAAGCTCTAGAGGTCTGGCCAAATGCGAATGTGAAATTCAATTATCTGGAGAAATTGTTGAGTATTCTTCAACCATCTCAATCCAAGGACCCTGCAATAGCTATTGCACAAGGTTTGGATGTAATGAACAAGGTCTTGGAAAAACAACCACATCTGTTCATCAGGAACAATATCAACCAGATTTCTCAAGTATGTTCCTCGAATTTTTTCTGTTGTTTTTTATATATATTAAAATAGCCAAAATCTTTCGTTCATCTTCTTGTGAATGCACATCTGCAGATACTCGAACCTTGCTTTAACAATAAAATGTTGGATGAAGGAAGGTCACTGTGCTCTTTGTTGAAGATGATTTTTGTGGCTTTTCCTTTAGAAGCAGCCAGTACACCACAAGATTTGAGGGTACTATATCAGAGGGTTGAGGATCTCATACAAAAACATCTTGCTGCAGTGACAGCCCCACAGATATATCTCGAAGTTAGTGCTGCAAACTTCATGCTTAACTTTGCCCTCCTTGTTATGAAAAACTTGGCTGAGGTGCAAAAGAATTTTGTTGATCCTTTCATTTTGCCCCTGGTTCGTGTGCTTCAACGACTTGCAAGATATATGGGTTCATCTGCAGGTGTTCATGTTAGACAGGTATGTCATCCAACGATAATGCTTTTTCCCTTTTAGTTTTTTTCGGCGTCTCTTGGGATATCTTGATTTTTATTTCCGAGTTCTTTTTTTTTCAATATTTTTTTTTCTTTAGTTCCTACTGATGCAACTGTTTGAGAGGTTATCTTGGTCTTTATGGGCATTGTGATTAACTTCTCCATTTTAGAATGAACTTGATTGTCATCACTCACCAGTATAATTATGACATTCACTTACTATAATGCCGTTTTTTTTGTTAATTATATGGTTACAAAACCACCTTTTATGAACAATGGTTTTGGAACGTAAAATGGTCCTTTGTTCATGGGTTTTTATTTTAATTATTATTTATTATTTACTTTTTTAAAAGCGTTGATACTTGGTGATGTGACTGTATCATGTACTAGTACTACTACTCAGACTTTGATAAAGTCCTGTTGGTTGTTGTCATCAAACTTACCAGTTTGTCTCATACAGGTAATGGAACAACAGACAGTGTCAATAGCCAAGGCAGGGATCATTGCTTCTCTTAATGCTAGGACCTCAGTGTTAGCTTATGCAAATTCCAGTGGTTCACGCTACAATCCTCGGCTGTCTGTGATTGACAATATCCACCTTCCTCCTACATTACTTTCAAGGTGAGAAGACCTGTACAAAGACTGAAAATATCCACCTTACTAACATGACTAACTTTCTAAATTTCTCTTGGTCCAGGTTTGATCTTATATATTTAATTCTTGACAAGGGCGATGAACACACAGACAGGCGTCTTGCTAAGCATATTGTTGCCTTGCATTTTGAGGATCCTGAGGCAAGTCTTTATTGTTGAACACACACACAGGCGTCTTGCTAAGCATATTCTTATATTGTTGTCATTTGTGACTGTGAATGTCAGTCTAATGTTCTCATTTAAACTACTATTCTATTTTTTTTTCATTTTCTCTATCTTACTCTTTATTGCAGACCATCCAACAAGATGTTTTAGATATTTCAACCTTAACAACATATATAAGTTATGCCAGAAGGCACATTCCCCCACGGTTATCAGATGAAGCTGCAGAAGAATTAACACGGGGGTATGTTGAGATGAGGAGAAGGGGAAATTTTCCAGGCAGCAGCAAAAAGGTCTCAATCTTCCAAAATATTTCACACCATTCATCTAATTGTAGTCTTGGTTTAGGTGTTGCTGAATTGATCTTGGTTTTGAAGTAGAAGATATAAAATTTTGAAGTCGAAGACATTTTGTGGGATGATCTATATTGTGTGCAAGATCATTTGAATTTTATAGGTTTTAGGTGTTGCTGAATTGTTGTATGTATAGACGATCACTATGATTTATGTAATTATTTAAGATTAAGTGAGTTATATATATCTCAATTTGAGGTTGACAGAGTATTTGTGATTGTATTTTTTTGTGATGGACAATTTATTTATTATACGAAAATTAATATAATTGTGTTCAGATTTAACATGTTTTTTCAGAATGACAAAAACAAGGATATGCCAAATCTTAAATTTAATGTAATATAATTTCATTTATTATTTTTTTTTCAATTTTTGGCGGATTACCGACGGCAATGACCGTCGCTAATGACCATTTGGAAGTGCACATTAGCCACGACAGCTAAGCCGTTGCTAATTAGCCACGACAGCTAAGTCGTTGCTAACTAGCCACGGCAATGACCGTCGCTAGTGTTTATTTGGAATTGCATATTAGCCACGGCATCCAAGCCGTCGCTAACTAGCCACGACAATTACCGTGGCTAATAGCCATTTCGAATTTCACTTTAGCCACGGCATGAAGCCTGTCGCTAACTAGCCACGGTAATTACCGTCGCTAATGGCCATTTCGAATTGCACTTTAGCCACGGCATGAAGACCGTCGCTAACTAGCCACGGTAATTATCGTCGCTAATATCCATTTTAATTTACACTTTAGCGACGGAAATTTTTCGTTGCTAATTAGCCACGGCTTTTACCGTCGCTGATAACCTGATTTAGCGACGGAAAATACCGTCGCTAGTTTTTATATTGCCAAAATATTAAATAACCTTAGCGACCGCAGTTTTCACACTAGCGACGGTTTGATGCCGTGGCGAACTAGCCACGGTACATATGTCGTCGCTGAGTCAAATAGTGACGATTGAATTAGCTACGGGATTGTGACGGTTGTTGTGCCGTCGCTAAATCCTTTTAGCTACGGTTTTAGCTCAATCAGCAACGATTTTTTGCCGTTGGTGATGTGACTTTTTTTTGTAGTGCGATCTCTTTGCAAATATTAGGAATGTGTGCTTAGCATACATAGACAGACACGCATATGAATGTGGAGACAAATAGAAAGCAATACAAAGGGAAGAGACAGATTACTTTACATGGTTCAGAAAAATGGCTATGTCCAAGACTCAAAACACCAATTATGCTTTCTGGAAAAAACTATACTTTGTGGGTTCCCTTGAAACCCCTGCCTTGTACGAGAATCTGCTTTGTGGCAAAAGGGAGAATATCATTATGTTTTCAGGCTATGTTACTTTCTATTCGATAAAATAGATGAATTTTAACAATTGTTATTCATCATAGTAATGAAATTTAGAAGAGATGAAAGTACTTGATCCATTGGCCACATTACCTTTTCAAACATCTGGGTCTTCAATTCTATACCTTTGCCTTAAAAGAGTTTTTTTTCTCATGTAAATTTGCTTGTTTAAGGTTTATCATGCAGGTGTATATAATGGCGCTACTTTGAATAACAACCAATACTTTCGAATCTGGTGTCTTTCATATCATGCATATTATGGTTTACAAATTTGCTTACACTTTTTGAATTTATCCGCAGAATTGAGGCGGCTTGTGTTGCACATCCAACTGCTGATGTTTTCATTAACTTTGCTTCGTTCAGAAGGTTAGTGCCTATTTTCATACTAGTGCGCTGAACTGGATTACAAAATTTGTTATACAGAGTAGTAATTTCATTTGATATATTTCCAGTGCGGCTGCTTCTTCCATGGCTGCTTTGAAACAACCAATCATTAGAGTCATAGCTATCATAGCCGAAAGTGTACCAGAATCAGACACAAAGCAGTTGATTGCATTTGCAAAAGCAAATAATAAGGTAAGCGAAGTTATAAGTTAAGCTGGACTAACAGTAAATGCTTATTAGGATCATAAGTTCTGAAAATGTTGCTACTAGGAACCATTGTTATTCACAACTCATTTGCTGCGTTGATAGTTGCACTCTGTCTGACCTAGGTTCTCACTGGCATTTTCAGGTTGTTATTGGCCTTGCTACTATTCGAGGCATTCATGCCGGAGCTTTTAAGATTGGTGATACTGCAGGAACAATTGACAATATCATCCAATCCAAGCTTTACAGGCCTGGATTTGTTTGACAATTGAAACGCTATAAAAGGCCAACTTACTATAGCGTTTTAAAAACACTATAATAGACCCTGGGTCTATTATAGCTTCGGCAGACACAGCGTTTTCTAAAACGCTATGGTATCCTACCATAGCGTTTTTGAAACGCTATTAAAGGGCATTTTTCTTGTAGTGTTTCTTTGGCCTGGCATGACCATAGTCCAACCTGTTGTCGTTGTGCTTTCCCTCGTTCCTTTCTTCTTCTTCTTGCCTTTTCCCCTCTTTTCTGTCCCTAGAAATAGAGGGTTTCTTATCTACTTCAGTTTCCTTCTTTGCTATTCTCATCTCCTCTAGGGTGATGTACCTCTGAGCGCCCTTCAAGAGTTCTGTCATATCCAGGGGGTTCCAAGGTGCGAAAATCGTAAAACTTTCCCTATCTTAGGCTCATCGTAAAAGTCATCACGGTTGTGACGTCGCTGTAGCCGTCAATGAGCGTCAGTTTGTCAATGAAGTGCATGACGTATTCCCTTAGTGTTTTGTTTGACTTTTGCCTCTTGGAAAATATATAGTACGGGTCTTTCCTGATCCGCTGGCTTCCGACAAAGTGTGTTAGGAATTCTTTGGCCAGTGTCTTAAATGAGTCGATTGACTTTGGCGAAAGGCTATGGAACCATGTCAACACTGACTGCTTTAGGTTGGTAGGGAACATTTTGTTCATCACCGACTTAGAACCTTCTTTGAGCGCCATTACATGTTGATAATGATGCAAGTGATCGAACGGGTCACTTGTCCCATCATAAAAATTGAGCTTTGGAAGGTTGAACTTCTTTTGCAGAGCCTCGTTCATTATGCGGTCCACGAAATGGGGAACAAAGAGGCGATACAGCACGTCTGGGTCTTGAGCCCCTCGGCAGAGGGGGTTCTGCGGAGCGAGCATTTCTACCCTGAAAATGTGATCCGCGTTGATCGTGTCGCCGCCTCTAGTCCAGTGAGAACTAGTAGGGGCTTGACTCTCCTTTGCTTGTTCTCTGTTGTCCTCTAGAGATTGAGGTTAGTGTTTCATTTGATCTCCATCGGCGGGTGGAGGGTTCTGCTGTATGAGAATCTCCACTGCTTTAGTGATCTGCTATATTTGTGATGACAGCAAATCCAACATGCAATCTATCATTGCTACCGCGGACGTGTGGGTGTAAGGCTGCTGCCCTTGTGTCTCCGGCACCATTGGGTGCGGTGGTATAGTGCCAATCTGAGCATTTGACGTGTCCCCCTATTCTCCATTGTTGCGTTATCTGATGGTGTCACCATCTTCTTAAATTCTAAAAAGAGATGATGCTAGTGATTGGTTAGGAACTTTGTCGTCCTCACGGACAGTGCCAAACTGATGGAGTTGATTTTCGCTCCTTGCTTGACCTTGACCTGCACAAGGAACGTACGTGAGCCACGGACCACAGTTGTGGTGGCCGATGACACTCTGATGCTAAAGTCAGATAGGGATTCGAGAAAGGCTTAATGTTGTAAACAGAGAATTTGTAGCGTACCTTAGCTTACCAAAATAATGTCTTATTTATAGTGCTAGAATCCTGGTTTGACCAGGCCATCAATGGCAAAGTTTAGGGAAGAAGATCTTCGTGGAGGTCCTTATCTAATTAGGAGTTGTGCTGTGAAGGGAAGTTCCCATGTTAAACTTGTGCTACTAGATACGTGGGAGATAGTTGCCAATCAGAGTGTTGTCCATAGATGGAAGTTTCCATATACGACCTAAACTTTGGTATTTGCTTCCTAGTTGGAAACAAGGTGTTGTTGTCTTGCCTGTCTGAAGCTAATCCCCGAGATACTTGCCTTAACTTGGGTCTTACGAGTTTAGGGATGGCTATGAGACGTGTGGGCTTAGCAGGCTGTTGTAATTTGGGTTCGTCTGGCGGACTGCACTGTGCAGGCTTGAAACCACTTGGGCTGGATTAGTGTTGGGCTAACGCTTGGCTTGTTATTCCTTGAAATCATCATGACAGATGTATAGTGTAAAAGAGAAGACATTTCGGTGTATCGTCAGTAACATTTCGTCTGGTCCACCTCCTAGTGCCACATGTGTCGGCCACTAGAGCTGAGGTGAATAGCACCTGAAGCTTGAAAGTTGATATGGGTGTCAGCATGAAGGCCCCTGGGTCAAGGATCACTCTTGCCCTTCTTTTTGCATCTTCTGAGGAAAAAGGAAACTCAACAACTTGCTTCCCTTTGTCGGCAGCAGAATGCAGGGAAGTCAGGTGAACTTGGGTGTTCAGACATGGAGATGGCGACTCGGACGAGTCAATGCTGACGCCTTCCAGAGCATGCTACCCTACCACTGTGCTCGGATACATAGACGGATCACAAGTAGCACCCTTTATGGTAGGCAGCTAAATTCTTGGGTCAGCACTAGCGGAGACTCTCAGAATAGCCTGAAAGAAACGATTAGAAGCATGATCAAGTTGTTCCACACTCACTTTACTAGGCTCCCCTACTCCAGCGCATCAAAGGAACTCCTCTATGATGGACATCGGGGTGGGAGGAGGCGGATACTTAGCAGACTTTTCCATAGCCTACTGAAAAGGACTGTCATATTCAATTGTTACCTCCTCACTCACACGGTAAGGGACCACCGACCTGGGCTCCACAAGCTCCCTCTCTGGGGTGGACAACGAGGCAGAATGAGCAGCCCAGACAACCCTCGCCTTGACTATTTTGGACTTGTGAGAGGGAGAAAGCAATCCCACAATAGCCTTCCTCTTGGGCGGGCTAAACATCCTCGCCATTTTCTTTTTCCGCAATCTTGATGTTAGGACTTCAGTCTCAAAAGAGGAACCTACCAAAGCTGTTAGAATTCACCACATCCTGCCATTCTCACTGGAAAATAAACCGCTTTGCCTAATGTACTCATGTTGGAGAATATTCGAAATGAGCATAGGTGACAGGACGAGAAAGTCAACTTTAACTATCTCCTCCTCAGGAGGAAGGACAAGAGGGTCATGCCCCCTAGTTGGAAACAATTGACAACTTAGACAACAACAAACATTATATTCAAAGTGAAAAGCAAAAGGGAGTACAAGAAACTTATTAAGGTTCCTGAAGATGTGGATGAAATCAGTTGACCACCATAATTGAAGTAGTCACACTTCAAGGAAAGCAAAAAAAAGTATCATTGCCAGTTATTTGTATCATCTGGAAGCCCATCAAGACAAGAAGAGTTTAATAGCCAACAAACACCATGCTTATTTATCCTGATTGGGGCCATTGAATGAATCAGCTTAGGCGACAAATGTAGCCCAACATCTTTCACCCTAGCCAGAAGGGCGATCAAAATCCTCCACCCACTAAGTGCCATTTTGGCTAGGGCAATACCCAGGTACGATAGAAATTTCCAAATGGTGTTAGGGATGGGGAAACGCAAGCCCACTTTGAACATGGCCTTGTACAGACATGCGTACATCTCCCTTGGGATTATCGGAGACACGCAAGGAGTGACAACCTCAGGTCGTCAAGAACCTAAAACCAGCTGCGGCGGTCGGCCATATCCTCCTTCGATGTCAAAGGCACTCTGAAGAATTCAAGGCAAGCCATATGTCACTAATGTGAAAATCGCACAGACATGATTGAACGAAGATTTTTGCACTTGACCCGACTGGAGAATTCTTGAAACAATAGAGAATAAAAGAAGCTCTTAAAGGGAAAAATATTAAACTATTCCAAAATAGGTCTATATAGGCTTGTCGTATGGGGGAAGTAATCTCCTAACCGCTGTATAAGCATTAATTGCAGCATAAAAGTCGGAAAGGTGCCGAAATATGCCATCATGGCATCACACAAACCCCTACGCGAAGTCGGTTTGCACCCCTATACGCAAGCCCACTAACTAGGGGGATTAACTGATGAGGCATAAAATAGTCATCCAGTCAATAGTTGTACACGTGGCACAGGTCAACCCTAATACGAAAAGGCCATATCGCGATCCCAAGCAGACCCAATCCTAGTCACTGTTCAACCCATAAGTCAGGTGCCCAAGCCAAAATTTTGAAAGCCTAACGTGGTGCGAGTCTTAGAGCTTGGACAGGACAATAAAGCTCGAAGAGCTGTCACAAGTCCAAGGTCCATTTGCACAGCTCTTGAGCCAATCAAGTATTGAGTCCCAAACAAAGCCAAATGCCGAAGGAGACTCAGTCACGGACGGGTAAGATCCTGAGCTAGATCTCTTCTCTCCATCACACCCTCGACTCAGTAGAGGAGTGAAATATTCGCTATATAAGGTGAACAAACACTACAAGAAATCTGGCATTAGGTGGCGAAGTTTTATGTGACGCTTAAAAAATTGTCACTGTTTTTAGGTTTACGCGAGGAATTAGGACGTATATTTGTGTTGACACTTATTAGTTTATAATGTCAAATATAGATTTTTTTGGCAACTGCAATGCAAGGTTGTACCAACAACGGTTCCTCCCGGCATGATCCAATCAATTTTAATGGTAGTGATGTACATCCAGATAATCTTTATTTTGATGAGCTTGGTGACCACGATGGTGATGATGATGAATGATTCAAAGAGGCTATGGATATGAATAAATGTTGACAAGTTAAGTTGCTTAGTTTTACTATAGTAGACTTCATTGTTTTTCCTCGTCAACATGGTGGCAGTTGGTATCACTATTAAGCTTTTGTAGACTTGTTTGAGGATCATATATGCAATAAAAGAATGCAATATATTGTGATGAATGGAAATCCGATTCCTTTAATTTTTTAGATTCTTTTAATTTTTAGATTGTGCATGACCCAAATTTGGGTGGTCATCATTTGATAATTTGTGCTAGTAGACAGCTACAATAGAAGTGTGAAGAATGAATCAACACAAATAAAAAGAGAGTCTGAGGAAAATTTCGTCACACGTAGATATTTTTAATGTATTAAATCACTACCATGACAAACTGTTCCTCACATATAAATTACATGAGTGAGGAAAGATTCCACATAGAAAGTTTACAGTAGATATTTTTAATGTATGAAATCATTATCATGACAAACTGTTCCTCACATATAAATCACATAAGTGATAAACGATTTGTCACAAAAAAGTCAACACACATGATGCAAGATTTTCATCACACATAACACTCTAGAACGACGAAATTTTCGTCACCCATGTTGTAATTGTATACTCGCACACTAAGTTTATGTGAGGAACCACTCGCCACCTAAGCAAACTGTTTGTGACGAGTAAGGAATTCGTCACATAATACTCTCCTTAACACCCCTTATGTGAAGAACGCTGTGACGACTGAAATTCCTCACCATTGTTGAAATGTAACAAATTAACATGTTTCAGTGTGGAACACCGTTCTTCACCAAAGCCCAATTTTCTTATACTGAAAAGGGACGAGAAAGGTACGCACATGCAACCCCAATTTTAATTAGTCTACATTCATCATTGATCAGTCACCTGACTTTAGCATCGAAATGTCTTCGGCCGCCACAACTCTGGTTCTTGGCTCACCGTTGTTCGTTTTGCAGGTCAGGACTTGACATGGACGTATCCATTTGTATAAGAATTGGAAAAAGAAGAGCAATTGCATTAGGTATGCAAAACACACTCAACATACTATGCCCAAGATAATATGTTAAGCAAAAAAAGTAAGCAAGAAAAGAGACTGCAAATAAACCACACAACTCGAATTCATACAAATTATAAATAACAATCTCACCCAACATAAAATCTAAGATTCTAACTAAAAAAATTATTGTCCAAACCAGTGTAGTCAAAGCCAACGCTTAAAGCCAAAAGCCAAGCCAAACCATGAGATCTTGCTTTGCCTTGGTTAAAGCTAGGCCACTACCCTAAAGCCACAAACAGCCACCGCTTTTAGCGTTTTTTTGTTAAAGTGTGAAGCTACTAAAGCCATGGCTTTATCAAAGAAAATTATTTTTTTTGCATTTTTTTGTATTTCTTATTCTTCTCATACTTTTTCTCTTTTCCCAATCTCTTTAGAACTTTAGGGCTGAATCAGAGAGCTTCAACAAAGCAGGAGTTGGAGATCTTGTTTGAGGTATGAATTTTCTTACCTTCAACATAGCTTCACCGGAATATCCACCATCGTGACCCAGAAGAAGGAACTCACATCAATACATTAATTATCTATGCATTTATAATCTATACATTGGTTGGCCACAATGGTGGCTAAGCTTTGTTATTTTTTGTTTACTTAAGGTGATTGAGGAGATTTATTATGAAAAAAAAACCGTGGGGTAAGGGATAGTAGTTCTGGGGAAGACATTGGTTGGAAGCATGGTATTACAATCAATGATAGCAAACATCATAACAAAGGAAGCAATATGAAAACTTACATTGATTGAGCTAACAATTATAAATCTAGTAGAAAAGTAGAATGCATATATTTAAAAGCTTAGATACAAGCAAAATACATATATTTTACATTTTTTTATATAATATAAAAATCATTTTTTAGGGTCGTTTTACTTGCGTAAAGCCATCACTTTGCTTTTCGCTTAAAGCCGAGCCATGGCAAATCACTTCGCCTTTGCTTCACGCTTTGACTATTTTGGTCCAAACTACCGCTTGCCCTTTGAAACAATCAATTGAAAGTGCAAGGTATGATATAATACTCACAAAAAGTGCACTAGCCAAATTAAAAGGGAATATCCTTAAGAGATTATTCATTCTTATGTGAGACTGTAACCTAAATTAAAATTTTGAAATTTGGCTCTCAAATTTTTTGCCTCCAAATAGCTTTTACACTTCATTTTAATTTTAGCCATCCATAAACTGTTTTTAGTTTGTATTGGTCTTCATAGCTTTTGACTTATCTTCATGAGTTGACTTCATTCTTTTTGTCCTTTGACAATGGTCCTCATGAGTTAAATTACCTTTAAATGATTTTTACAGAGCATAGATCTAATCATAATCACTCGATATACGATTTATATTCCATCGTATATTTTTACATTGTTTTGGTATATTTTCATCAATCACTTGTGTAAACTAAACCAGTCATCACTACAAAACCAAAACGTGAATAATTACTTTAATCACCACCAAAGTTGTACAACTAAACAAACGAAAATCTTGAAAACTCTTCACCAAATCCCAATTGACTAGTCAAGTCAATGTAGAGCAATCTCAATTAAATCTGTCAGTCAGTCAGAAAATCTAGAGGATTAAACAAGCTAAACCTTTCATTGATTAGGTTGAAATTTGCGTCTGCGTTCAAGCTCAATCTAAATTCACGCAATTCTAACATTTTACAAATTGGTAATCAGAATCTCATAAAGTTTGTGTTCTAGGTAAGATAGTATTCTAATGTAGTTATTCATTAATCCCAAATAATTTCGTTAACGATTCGTCTAGGTGGAATCCTAAATCTAATCTAATACTACTAGATGAACGGAGAACGACTAGAAAGCCTCCACGTTAAATACACGTGTGGAGCAAAATTTCCAAATGTTCATGTGTGAAGACTTTGTAATTTTAGGGTTTAGACGACTTTGTCCCTACTCCTTACCATTGAAAATCATCTCATATTTACATTTCTAATTCCCAAAACTTTATCTGTTAGTGCTTAATGTGGTTATATTTTAAATTAATTATTTTATTTTTCATGTTTTTGTAGGAATCGAAGGTCTATCAATGGAAACGATGCATTTGGCGATCGAAGGATGCATGGCTTGCACACATGAGCTCAATCAAAGTTTTGAATTGAAGTTCAAGGTAAGAGTATAAATTTTGGATTTACCTGGAAGAGCCGCAACATATGCGCATGAGCTTGTGCGGAACCCATTCAACCCACTCATCTAAACCCAACTGTAAGACTTTCAAGTAAATCCAAACACATACCCAAGCCCATGAACAAAATTAAGGGGGTCTTCCATGAAAATGTTCCGGCCCTAGTTAGGGATTCCACTTGGATAAGTCCTCTTAACCCAGCCCAATCCACTAATTTCTTGGATGCAACAAATATAAATGTGTGCAAAGCCTTTGGGCTTTGGGAATTTCAAATTTAATGGGCTTTAACATTGCTCAATCCTTAATTCATTTTCTTAGGATTTGACCTTTTCATTTTGATTTAGACCGTTTATTTATATACTAGGGTGTGGACGCGCTCTATATGTGCGTATTTTCAGTATTTTTATTTTATTCTAAGTTTTAATAATAGGTAAAAAATTAAAATGTAAAGAGATTTGACTAAAGATTTCTAAGTAAAATAATTATAAAAATTATTTACACTTTTAATTTAATTTAAAAAGGTTAAAGAATACTATGGAGTAAAAATTATAACCAAAGATTACACTCTCACTATTATATGGGCCTATTTATAGTTTATTGATAATAGGAGAGCTTGAGAATTAGTATCAATCGAGCGTCAAAGTTGGTTGAAAGTCAATGACAGAGTCTGAAACTGAAATGGGCCAATCGCAGCGGCACATGCGTGTGGCAGAACCCCAGTCGCAGCGGCTCCTGTGAGTATGGGAAAATGCATTTGCATGTTCCGCTGCGACTGGGGTTCTCCTACTCGCAGGAGCCACTACGATTAGCCCATTTTCTGTCATTTACAGTGTTTCCTTGCTCATTTTTTTTGCAGTGATTGTATGTTTTAAAATTGTTTGTAGTCCTTCCTTCCTCATATTTCTATTGACTTTTTTTTTCTTTTCTAATATGTTTGTTGTTGATTGATTTCAAATGAGTATTTCTAAAATTTCAATTTGTGTTTATTAATTTATGATAGAAAATGAGAGGGGAAGAAGAAGAAGAAGAGGGAGAGGGGCGACGCCCTGTGCGAGAAGAAGAGAATGTCGGAGAAAAAGAGAGGGGAACAAAGAGAGAGTGGGAGAATAAGAGATTGTGGAAAAACTAGGAGAATAAAAAGATGGAGAAGGGGCGATGGAAGCTGTGGTTCCATCTCCTCTATCCCTCGCCGTCGCCGGTCGTATCTCACCGTCCCTCACAATCGATCACCTCCTTCCTCGCTACCCCTTCCAAGCTGTTGTTGTTCTTGAGAAAGAGAGGGCGAGAGAAAAGCCAATGGCATGACAACTCAACGGTTAGAGCTTGGCGGATGGTACCACTAGGTCATGGGTTCAAACCCAGCTTGCGACATCTTTATGGGTTCTGGGATCCTATAAAAACCCTGCATGCCTTTCAAAAAAAAAGAGAGGATGAGAGAAAAAGAAGACGAATAGTGGTTCATATGGGTGGCGTGGGAGAGCTTGTAAAAAAAATTAAAAAATGGGTGGTGTGTGTGAGTACAAGTTGTGGTGCCAAATAGGTGCTGCCTTTATTCAAATCATTACAGATGTAGACTTTACGATGATCATTCAAATCTGAAACTAAAACAAATGATCTAGCCAAACAAACCCCATAAAAATCTGATCTTTCTAACTCAAATTCTTCAAGATCCAAACTTTCCATAAACCCATATATTTAGATCCACACAGATTCAAGATCTTAACATATCCAACACATATCACCAACAAAAAAACAAACACACAATCCAATGGGTATGTAGGGATGATCTCACCTAAAATCGAAGATCTGAGAGAGCCCCGAAAGGAGATCGAATCTACCCTTATATTACAAAGGAATAGGAGCTTTCCAATACGATGACAAAGTGAGTACAATGGAATGTTTTCACCGTTTTAGTTTTCCTTAATTTGCTTTGAATCTGAATTTATTATACGATTTGGACTCAATGCTACGACAAGGTGAGTACAATGGAATGTTTTCACAGTTTTAGTATGCCTTAATTTGCATTGAATCATAATTTCTTATATTATTTTGATTCTCAGTACATGTTAAGTAGCCTGAAAACCACAGCTAAGGCTCATGGCAAGCCAGAATGGGGAAGCATTGGACCTACAGATGCTGGTAGCTATAACAACTAGTTCGAGGGAGGAGATCTGAGATAGGATAGAGAGATCGTAGAGACGAGAGAGAAAATAGAGGAGATCGGAGAAAGAGAAGATGACGAGGTCGAGTGGACATCTCAGAGATGAGGTCGAGTGGAGATTGCAGAGACAAAGGCGTAAGAGGATGAAAACTTTTCACAAGTCAACCCTAAGTATAATTTTCCCATATGAAAATGGGTAAAGTTTTCATAGGATATCTTTTTCCTAACCCAAAAAAATCAAACACTGGAAAATAAGATTTTGGTGATAAAGTTTTCTTTTTCCCTTAAATATCGAATAATAAAAAAAACCCTTATTGTTCTCATAGAATTTGTACTTTTAAGAAATTAATCAGTTGTCCATTGTTGGCTCGAGTTATTTAGAATAGGAAGACAAGACATTTGATATTTAACACTTTCAGCCATACGCCTAAGTATCATTAGAGGTTAAATTCTTTTATAAGTAAAACTACAGCTTAGAATAAATGATTTAGTAGGTGCAAACATTACCTTTATATATATATATATATATTCCCCACTCTTTGAGTATTACTCTAGCTTGTTTAAGACTAGTGTATTACCTGTGCCATTGGTATGATAGAAAGAGTGTCGTGACATTAAGGTCAAAATTGGTAAAAAAAATTATCAGCTGAAATTTTTTTTGCAACAGTGGAAGTGGAGTTCGGGTTCTTTTTTTGAATATGCCTTAAGATTTGGTAAGCCCCTTTGAAAAAGATTGAAATGCGTTAAATTTTTTTTTTAAATGCATAGGGTATAATATGCATATTTTTAATTTTGAATTTTTGTATTAATCATTGGCTTCATTGGAAAAGTCTTCAAAAATGCAATCAAACAATGCCAAGTTTACCAAAATTCAAAAACTAAGTAGATAGTTATGACAATTTTATTTGAGAAAACACACAAAATTTTCTTTCTTCGCTGCCACATCTACATTTCGCACCTTTATATAAAAATTTATGTTTCTTTTGTTTTGCCCTTCTACACTCTTCTAAGTTACAACATACCATTTTAAAAAATGAATATAACCCCTCAACATCTTCATCAACTTTCAATCATACCCTCTTTTATAACTAAATCCTTACGAATAGTAAAACACCTATTTGAAGTGGGTGTTGGCATTAGGGTCAAACTCGATAAAAAAAAGCTGGAACTTTTTTATCAAACCTTTTGAATGAATTCTCCCTTTCGCCAAAATAGAAAGTTCCGGGAGTTTGTTTGAATGTGCATTAAGATGTCCATCTCATTTGTTTGAAAAATATTGAATTACTTGCAGCATAAAATCGGCCTCTTGTGAGTTTGACCTGCAAAACAAGCGTTAGACTGTCAAGGACCACCTTTTTGGTGGCCGAAGGCACTCCGATGCTTAAGTCAGTTACTCTGTTGGAATAAGGAAATAAATCTGAACAAGCTCAGTTAAAATTGTATACCTGTGTCGAATGTTCTCTTTATATTTTATATTAGTCGTGGTTAATTCTCTGCATGACTGAAGCATGTGAGGCGCAACGGAAGAATATGTTTCTTGTAACAGTCTCCTCCTTAAATAAGAAGCGTTCGAGGAGGTGTAACTACCTCCACGGCTCTTTTTGGTGGAATGTTCCTATTCTTTATGAGAGAACTCGTGTTAGGCCTAGATTCGGGCTCTAATTTGTTTGGGCCTGAATTTAGGCCCCGTGTACTCTTCCTCATTGGCCGGTCTCGTCTGGGTTCAATGGTTAGTTTTATTCTTCTTGGGCTTTACGAGCTGATCTAATAGGCTGGATAATATATCCACGTGATGGATCTTGATGCCACGTGTACCACCGTTATGACTGATCCATTTTGATGTATCGTCAACTACTCCCCCCTCTAGTTTGTGGGCATGCAAACGTAGCCACTAATTTCGTGACAGTTCGCCTTTCACTTTCATCATTACCTTGTATTTAATGTTGTCAGTAACTTTCCGCGAGTTGGTGTCTCGATTCTTTGCTTGCCCGCTCCTTTTTGCGCACATTTTTGGGATTTCACGTAGTTATCATGTCTCGCACGCTGTCCCACAAGCCATCCCTTCATTTCTTGGCTCTATAAAAAGAGATGTGATGACTTCATTTTCCCTTTTCACTCTATCTTTGAATTGAGGGTTTGCTCATCCCTTCGTCTTCTTCATTTTCGTTCATTCTCACGATGTCTGTTGGTGATAAGCTAAGTGGTAAGTTGCTAACTCTATGTGAGGCTCATTATTCTCCCAACATAGCTTCCCAGGCAACGTTGGACAGTCTTCGTTTTGATTATAATCTTCCGTTCGACCTCGAGATTATCCTGCTTGGACAGGATGATATCCCTTGTAATCTGAAGGTTGGGTACAACGCACTGTACTCGTGCATGTTTTCCTCTGGTTTTCAATTTTTAGTTTCAGAGTTGTTCTGGGAGTATCTGAACTTCTTGGGTATTCCTCCTGCCCAAATGGGTCCCAATAGTTGGAAGGTGATGGTGTCTTCTTAGGCGAGGGCTGTTCTATTCAACATTCCTTTGACTATGAAGGTTTTGCATTCAGTAGTTGGTCTGTTGGTGAACAGGGATATCTGCTTTCTTTGTTCTCCATGGTGTTTCGAGAAACTCGAGAAACTTAGTGATGATATTCGTGATTGGTTCCACTGTTGGTTTTTTGCTTCTGTGAATTCCGGCTATTTCCAATTGCGAGGTTGTTTGATTTTTTGATCATTCCATTTTCCCAATAAACGGAATAATCTTTACTTGACTACTGAGGAACAGAAGATCAGGGATCAATTCTCGAAGCTTCACTGTTTTCCTGTGGAAGCATTTCTTTCCGAGGGTATCATGGAGCACAGTAGTTTGTACACTATGAGTGAAGTGGAGCGAACTTTACTTACCGAGTCATGTGCTAAGGCTTTAGCTGCTCGCGCTACTCGTGCTGGCGTTAGTGATGCTGGCACTGATTAGGAAGTGAGCTCGGATCGGCGTGTTACGAATCTCAATGCTCCTGTTGATATCGCAGTTCCTGCTTTAAGAAAAAGAAAGCTTGTGAAGTCTATGAGTCCGTCAAGGCGATTGCCGGTAGACCTTGGTCGGGTTTCGAGAAAGAAATGACTTTCTAATCGTGGTTCTGCTCGGATTGTGTTCCGTTTGAATCTTGTTCAGGATGTTACGGGGGCTGTGTCTTGCTTGAGTTCGTTTCTCGATGGCATTGCAAAAAGAGATCATGATTCTTTCGAGGAGGCTGAGCAATTGAGGCATGCATTGAAAATGAGTGAGAAGGGGACTACTCGTCCACTAGACGATAATGAGAGGAAGATTTTTTTTGCTTACAGTGTCTCGGATGCTGCTGAGTTGTCTAACGAGGATCCCCGAGTCATTAATGAAAAAATGCTTCAGCTAGCAGTGGAGCAGTATAAAAACATTGTTGGTGGTCAAAGTCTTGGGGATCATTCTCCTTTTCCTTCTCCTGATATCAGCAAAGCAGCAAGGTTCTTAGTTTCCACTCATGTTCGTCAGGTTTCTCCTGCTCCTGCTGCTACCGTTAGCCCTGCCCTATTCACTGATGCTTCTGGACGGGATGGTAAACATGGTTTTTTCGTTGTTACTGTTATCCATTCTACTCTTCCCGTTTCGGGGGTGGTTCTTCAATGCTCCCGGATCCTCGTGTCCTTCATCATCCACGGATTAGTTGGACTGAGCCTGGTCCGAAGAATATCTGTATCAAGTCTGATGGCAAGTTTTACTGGTTCACCCAGCTTGAAGTGCAGGATGGTGCATGTAGGTTGGTAAATGAATGGCACAGGCAGTTGGTGGAAAAACCTTCGATGCCTGTTCTTGACCCGTTTGATCACATCAACCATGGTCTTGAGCTGATAATTGACGGGATGAATCATCTCACCTATGCAGGGGTGATGGGCTCGGTTTATTGAGCTGGTCATAATCAAGTGGCTCTGTTGGAGAGGAGACTGGCGGCATTGTTATTGGTGTTTTCTCATGTTCTTTCTGAATTTGATGTTTTGAAAATGCAATGCACAAACTCAGAGAAAACTGCAAAGGCTACTTGAAAGTCACTGATGAAGGATAAGGATATGCGGGATAGGTCCGCTGCTGAGCTTGACTCTTTGAAAGCCAAGTTAAATGGGGTTTGCACTCGTCTATTGGATGTGGAAAAGGAGTTATCCACTGAGAAAACAACTTTTGATGAAGCTGTTTACTGAATTGGAGCAATTCATTATGTGTGATACCGCTAAGAGACGGGTAGAACAGATAACTGCTACGCTCAATGATGTCAAAGCCGATGCTTCCGGTATGTTTCTACCGCTGAAGGGCAGCTTGTCGCGACCAAAAATGAACTCGTTGTCACTAAGGATAGGCTCCGTATAGTTAAAGCTAAAAATTGGAAGTGAGTTGTTGACGGGCGGGTTGAGCTGCTTGATTATATCGAAGGGCTCGGCGAAGATTTTTCTAAGTATTATCACCTGATGAAGCTTTTGTGGATGACAATGTCGAAGAATCTGCTTCAGCAGCTGAGGAGCCATCACTTCTTCTACCATTGAGTGCCCCATAGCTGTTAATACTCCCCTTTCCTGAAAAAACTTATTATCTTGTTCGAGCGAGTAATGATCCAACCATTGCTTTTGTTTCTTCTCCCACTTCTTATCTCCAAATGTAACATAGTAGCATCATCAATAAAATTTGACTTTTGTTGTTTTTCTTTTTTTCGGTTTTGTCGTAGTTGTCGTGGCTTTTGCGTTAAATTCTTTTATAGCTGTTTTTGTACTTAGGCTCATTGTTCATCTAATGGTGGGTCACTGCTATCCTTCTTGATTTGCCGTAAAGAGTTGTTTTTGCCCGTATTTTTTTGAATCGTATTGACTTGCTCTTTTAACCCTTACTTTTTGTTTGTCAGTTCGAAGTCTTTTTGTTAACCTATTTGTTGAGCATTTACTTCGTTAACTCAAAATCTTGGTCGACTCGAAGTTTATGTGTTTAGTTGACTCGGGTGTCAAACTTTTACTATGTTAACTCGAAATCTTGGTTGACTCAAAGTCTATGTGTTTAGTTGACTCGAGTGTTCAACCTTTACTTCATTAGCTCGACATCCCGGTCGATTCAAAGTTTTTTGTGTTTAGTTGACTCGGGTGTCCAACCTTTACTTCGTTAGCTCGACGTCTCGGTCGATTCGAAGTTTTATGTTTAGCTAAAACGTGTGTCCAACTTTTACTTCGTTAGTTCGACATCTCGGTCGATTCAAAGTTCTTTGTGTTTAGTTGACTCGGGTGTCCAACCTTTACTTAGTTAGCTCGACATCTCGGTCGATTCAAAGTATTGTGTTTAGTTAACTTGGGTGCCCAGCCTTTACTTTGTTAGTTCGACATCTTGATTGATTCGAAGTTTTTGTGTTTAGTTGACTCAGGTGTCCAACCTTTACTTCGTTAGTTCGACATCTGTTGACTCGAGTGTCCAACCTTTACTTTGTTAGTTTAACATCTCGGTTGATTCAAAGTTTTTTGTGTTTAGTTGACTCGGGTGTCCAACTTTTATTTCGTTAGTTCGACATCTCAGTTGATTCGAAGTTTTTTGGGTTTAGTTGACTCGAGTGTCGAACCTTTACTTTTTGGTTGATCAGACCAGAAGTTATGTGTGTCCGACTTTTGTCGTTTGATTGCTTTGTATGGCTAATTCATTGACGTATCTATTTTGTTGTCCACGCGAAAATTTGGAGGTTCTGAATTCTTAATCTTATTGATATTTCCTTTTTGATGTTTTCACCTACCTTAGCCGTTAAGGCATTTACGCTGGTTCGGAGTATGATTTGTTTTGTCTTCATTTGCTCAATGTCAGCCTTCGTATTAGAGACTTGTGTTTTTGTTTCTTTGTTTTTCTTTGCTTCGTCCTCGTATGTTGTTTATGATGTTGTGAGTGGCAGGCTCAAGGTGTTTTTCTATCCGATGGCTGATTAATATTGGCTGGTTTAATTATGCTTATGTCATTACCAAACTGTCCGACCGCACTTTGGTCAACACCAAACTGTCCAATCATGTTCGTATCAGCACCGAATTGTCCAATCATGCTCACTTCAACATCAAATTGTTGATGTTGTCTTCGTGTCTGGTGTCAACAATCAAGGTTTGGTCAATTGCGTTGCTGCCAGCTTTGTCGTTAGTGATTCGGATCGAGTTTGAAAATGCTGATGTGATCTTTTGATTCATACTAATTGGTTGATTCAAATTTCTCCATGTTTGTGCATTCATGAAGTGTTTCATCAGTACCCTTGTTATGATATAAATTGGTTCGAGTGAGGAGTTCGCCTAATTGTTTCATGTGCTTTGCTTCCTCCAGCTATGCAGTGTGCAGCGTATAATAACTCTCTGGACTGTTCTTTTGATCCGGCAACATTGTCTGCTTTCTCCTTCCATGTGAGTTGTTTATCTGGCATTCCGATGAACTTGTCGAGTTGTCCTTTCTGCCCAGTACTCGATTTCTTCTTTTAAATTGTAGTATTATTCGGTATCGTGGCGCCATGATCCTTATGGACTGAACAATATTTGCTTTTGTCACTCCCTTCCAGATCCCCTCTCATCTGAAGCGACCAGCTGATGTTATCCCATTTCTCTATGTGTTTTAGTATATTTGCTCGACTTGTCTTCAGGGTTGTATACGGCTTGTATGTGGTTTTAATCACTCGTTACCCGTTCGTGTCGAGTTCGTGTTGGTTGTAGCCTCTCGAATTCTTATCATCACAAATCGCTCCTTCAGCCAATTCGACGTTTCTTTGATGGGTTGCTGCCATATTGTTGTCCGTCGTCTTGTCTTTTTCCCTCTTTTCTTTCCCGTTTCCTTGAAAATTTTTCCCTTTCTTGGTCATTTTTTCTCCTAGGTGCCTTCATCTCCTCAAGGGAGATATGTTTTTGTGTTATTTTTAGCAGGATTGCCATCCCCTTTGGAGGTTCCAGGTTAAGAGCATCAAAGAAATTGTCAATTCATTAGTAAGGCGGGTGATGTATTCCTGTATTGTTTCTTCAGGCTTCCGCCTGATATGCACGAGGTAGTGTGGCCCTTTCCTCATCCGTTGGCTTCCGACGAATCTGGTGATGACAACGGTGGCCAAAGCTTAAAAGGAATCTATTGACCTCGGTGGTAAGCTATTGAACCAGTTCATTGCTGTAGACGTGAGGCTAATTGGGAATGTTCTGCATAAGATCGACTCCGTGGTCTCCTTCAGGGCCATCATGTGGTGGAAGTGTCTCAAGTGATTAGTTGGGTTAGAAGTGCCATCATATACTTCGATTTTTGGCGGAGTGAACTTTTTTGGCATTGCCGTTTTCATGAGGGCATAAAAAATGACGGCTTTGCCAACTCGTATAGTATGTTGGGATCCGTGACCCCTATTCTAAATGAGATTTTGGTAAGCGTCCCTTCACATAGCGGATTCTTGCCTCGTGGGAGCTCGTTGCTTTCAAAGTTTCCTTGTTGGGGGTCTACTAGGACTTCGTCACGCCCTTGAGTTCGATTGGTTGAGTTTTGTTGTGGCGGTGCTTGAGCAGGATTGGCTTGTTGAATGTACTCCTGGGTGATATTCTCCAGCATCTTTGTTATGTGACTCATCTGGGTTATGAGCAAATCCACTCGAGGGTCTGTGCCAGCGTCGCCGGATACTTGGGCTGTCTTGATTACTATGTGCTGCGGATCCGCATTCTCGGACGCCGTTGGTTCAGTGATCTGGGTTGTTTCTTCTCCTCTAACTGTAGTGATGCATTGGTGGGAGAGTTGTCATGATCATTACTGGATTGAGGATTTGCAGACTACATTATTTTCTCTGATGGCTTGTTGATATTTTGTCAGTTCGTGGTGAGTTTTGTCACTGTGTATCTCGTTTTTTTAGAAAAGGAAACTCGTCGTTCCCCACGGACGACACCAAGCTGATGCATCCAAAAATCGTCCTCTTGTGATTTTTACCTGGAAAACAATCGTTAGACTGCCAAGGACCACTTTTTTGGTGGCCGAAGGCACTCCAATGCTTAAGTCAGTAACTCTATTGGAAGAAGGAAGTAAATCTGGGCAAAACTTAGTTAGTTGCATACCTATGTCGAATGTTCTCTTTACCATTTATAATGGTCGTGGTTAACTCTCTACGTGACTCAAGAAGCATGTGAGGCGCAATGGAAGGAAATGTTTCTTGTAAGAATCTACTCCTTAATACAGATGCATTCGGGGAGGCGTAATTCCCTCCACGGCTTTTTTTGGTGCAATGTTCCTCTTTTTTATGAGAGAGCTCATGTCGGGCTTGGATTCGGGCTCTGATTCATTTGGGCCTGGATTCAGGCCCTTTTTACATTTCCTCATTGGCGGGCCTCTTCTAGGCCTTAGTAGTTAGCTTTATTCTTCTTGGGCTTTACGAGCTGAGCCAATAGGTTGGACGCTATATCCTCGTTATGGATCTCTATGCCACATGTACGCCCGCGATGACTGGTCCATTTATGCATTAGACATTTTTTGACAATAAAATTTGTATTTTAAAATAAGAGCTTGTATTGATAATTGGTCTCATTCGAAATATTTTCAAAAATGCATTCCAATGAAACAAAGTTTAATAAAATTCAACAATTAAGTATATAGTTCTGACAATTTTCATTTTTAGAAAAATAACGCACAAAACTCTCTCTCCGCCATGTTATATGCATCTTGTTTACCAATCACGCCATTGTTGAGAGTGGTTCTCCACCATCAACATTTTCGTAAAGTTTTAATCCTAGTTGTCATTTGTCTTAACCCATGTCACATAGGAGAAAGCCTTGTGTTAATAATAAAACACCATTCTATTTTGTAAGATAGGGTATTCTCCGTGTCGTTGGCAGTATATAAAATGGATCATGAGTAGTGACATTAGGGTGAAAGTTTTTTATTTTTTTATTTTTTGCAAACATCGTGAAACATTTCCCCAAGAATATGGGGTTGGAGGTCTTTGTTAGACATTTTTTTAAATGCATACGGTGTGAAATAAAAAATTTCAAAATTCATTTTAATAGAAAGAATTTCGAAAATGCATTTCAATAATACTAAGTTTTCCAAAATTTGAACTACGTATGCACTTATGACAATTTTCTTTTTGAGAAGAATGACAACATGACACTTTTTTTTCTCCGCCACATATACATTTCACATAGTTTATTTTAATATCTTTTACCCACCTAAATGTTTCATATTTATAAACATGCCATTATAGAGAATGAAAATCTCAACCCTCAATATATTTCCTAAGTTTTAATACTAGTTAATTTTTATCTCCAATTACTTATTAATAATGAAATACCTAGTTGGTTTGTAAGATACTAGGGTATTCCTCGTGTCGCTCGCCACCATCCCCAATTTCGCCCTCAATTAGTTTTGAAGTGTAAGCATATTTTAAGGTAAGAATATACAATATAAACTTTAGAGTTAGACTTGGTCAAAATTTGATTCAATTGGGAAAAAAAATTCAAAGGCCAAGAGTGAGTTCTCCCCTAAACCTTGAATTCACCAAAACATTAAGTTCAAGATTTTTGTTTAAATGTGCATAAAGATGTTTTTCTCATCTCTTCTTTTTTTTTCATTGGATGATCGACCTGTCTCATTTATTTGAAAAATACTAACAACATAAAATGCATTATACATTATTTAGCAATAAAATATGTATTTAAAGCGTTTGTATTGATTATTGGTTTCATTGAAAATATCTTCAAAAATGCATTCCAATGATACCTAGTTTACCAAAATGCGACAACCAATTAAATAATTGTGACAATTTTAATTTTGAGAAAAAACACACAAATTTTTCTCTCCCTTCCACATGTACATTCCACTAACTTTTTTCACCATTTTTCTTTTTAGTTGCTCTTATAGTTGTGTTATATTTACAAACATGCCATTATAGAAAATGAATATCAACCCTCAACATATCTCCCAACTTTAGCCACCTTTTATAATTCCTTAAAACACCATCCTGATTTGTAAGATAGACTAGGGTAATCTCCGTGCCTTCGGCTCTCAAATTGTCTTGCTTATGGATAGGAAAATGTGTGTCATAGGAGAATAATTTTCAACTTTGGCTAGGAGTATTTCAGTCCTATGCGAACATAAATTTCAACCAAACACCCTCTCACCCCTATCTATGTGACCTATTAGATCTTTATGTTTGGGTAAATCTCAGTTGTCTTTTATCTCCAACCTGAAACACCATTCTGATTTGTTATATAGATATGGATAGTCATCCATCATGGTCATCGAAGGGGATAAATATATCTTATCCATTCCTCCATCCCCCCCCCCCCCCCCCCCCCCAAAAAAAAAAAAATAGATAACTTTAGCCATTTTACTATCCATAGATAGCACAAAGCGGATTGGCCTTTTACAAGTCATTTGACTTTTAAACGATTATTTTTTTATTCAGGTTTTTGCCCCCTGCTTCGCTACCATCAAAAGCGTTATACTATTTTATTTATTTAAAAAAATTAATAAGTTCTCTTGGTTTAAAAGCAATTGAAAAATCTTGAACCAATACTTTCTTAATCAATCATAAATAGAAAATCAAGCTTGCTCAATCAATCATAATAAAATCAAGATACTCGAAATCAATCAAAAGTAAATCTAAAAAATGACATTAATGTCAAATAGCCGCAGAGAAGTACAATCCAAACTAAATGTCTTAACAACCGAACTAAAGTTAATTTCACATAAAAATTAAAAAAAGATCTCCCTTACACCTGCTACTACTACTACCACATGTTGAAGACTCGAAAACCCTTGCAGTTCTTAACTCCCTGTTGAGGCGCTATATCTCTTCCTCTAGCACTTGTGCTTAAGTCGCAGTGGTCTCAATTTCTTCTCTTCTCAGAAAACCATCGATAGTAATTGATGAGACACCAAACAATCACTCAATCACAATCGTACATGTGGCATGGACTAACCCTAGCACGTAAACGTCTTCAATGCAATCCTAAGCGAACCCATGCACAAGACTATTGTTCAGTCCGTAAGTCAGGCATAAAGGCCTAAGACACGTTTTCCCTAGAGGTACGAGTCTTATGGCTTGACCTAGGACAATATGGCTCGAAGAGTGAGCCTTAGAGCTGTCACAGGCCTGAGACTCACTCGCACTAAGGCATTGGGTATTAAACAAAGCCACGTGCCGAAGAACTTAGCCATGCACAGGTAAGATCTTATGCGAGATCTCCTCCCTCCATCACACCCTCAATCCCAGGGACAGTTGGGGAGGGAACGCTCACTGTAAGAGTCAGTAAAATGAGGAAGAAAGATATGCAAGCATACACACTGCAATTTTACATATAGTCTTCACTCTTTCTCGAATTGATCACTTAAGCATCGAAGTGCTTTCGGCTACTACAACGGTGGTCCTGGGCTTAACCGCTGCTCATTTTCGTAGGTTAGATATATCAAGATCAACGAGGATAGATCTGAACGCATTAGTAATCATGAGTAGTCCTATGGAATGAATGTCTTATGTCGTAATTGACATGAAGATAATCTTTATGGCGCGTGCGCATAGTAGGTTGGATGAAATAGTAATTGACATTTTAGTAACAAAATCATTAAATATTAGAATAAATATAAATAAATTTAATTATCTTACGAAATCAAGTGCATCGGTATCTAGGTCTAATACAGTGGTCACAAGTATAAAAGCACTCAACATCTGAACATTAAGCTCCTACAAACTTACCATTGTAATGTCCATGGGTCGTCCACATCACCAACCTTAAGAGGAGGAACTCCCTTGTACGTGTGTGGCTCAAATGTCAAGTTTGCAGGTATACTTATCTATATTAGGTCCTCTATACGCCCAATTCACTTGTTTGGACGACAATGCTACTGAAGATTAATTTTTTTTATCAAATGTATAATTAATGAATCAATATAAAACATACATCTGTCCCACCAAACCTGGTAATTAAGCTCTTCATATTAAAAATCAATATTGCTAGGCCAATCATGCGCTTCGTAATGTTCAATATCTTCTACCGCCTGCAATTTCGAATTTTTCTCTTATAACATGGGATGCAATTGAAGTTCTGGCACAACTTGTGTACCCATTATTTGCATCCAACACTTTTCCCCAAATACCATGCTTGTACTCTTGTGAGAAAAATATCATGCTGGAAGAAGACAAGCTAATTGTGATCTTTACAATCTCATACATGGTATGATCCGCATTACTCAATTATCATCTCCAATGTCGCGACCCATGGTTGCCAAAGAATTGTATCAACTGTCTTCATCTCCAAAGATTGTCCTCCTTTATACACACTGTTCGCAACTTCATGATAACGATGTGCCCAACTATCCTTAATGTAACAATGCATTATAGGCATGACACGATGATCATGTGGTTTCAAAACTAGATTGCACGTACGCATGTACTTGTACCACCAATAGTGTATACAAAAAAAATAGATAAAAATGTAAACTTACTAAATGAATTAATAAAATCGGATTACTAAAATAATACATGTCATACATGTAACAATATTGGGTATCTACAAATGTCGGACTTCTAACTTTGCATCATCAAGTCCTTTGTACAAGTGAACCAATATCTTACTGTTCCAATCAATCAAATGAAATGTCTCCAAACTATCTCTAGGGAGAACTGGTGCATCCATCCCAATCGAATGTAGTGATTGTTGTTAATAAAATAGTCACCAAGACATAAAATAGAAAAAAAGACAATATGTTCCCATGGATTGGGATTTAAGAAGTCCAGTCACCTCCTGCTCTCAATCAAGTCTATGACACTCTTTGGAAGTACACATAAGCAATGTTTTGCCTATTGAATTCATTAGTAGTTACTCCAGGAAAGAAATTGCTGGCAAGGTTTGTATCCAATTCTACATCCTTATCAAATGGAATGGGCTCTTTTTTCCCAATTGGAATCCCGAAAATCCTATAAAAGTCTAAAGGGATAAAAGAAATTTCTTCAACTGAAAATGAAAACTATGGGTACTACGCCACCACTTCTCACTCAATGCAATGACAATGTCTCTATCATGCTTTTGAACCATATTACTAAGAAAATGACAAATAGGGGAAAACAAAATTATACTATAAAATACTATATCTGTGAAAACTCTCCTATGCGAGACGTGAGTTGGTACTTCCTTTGGTTCCACCGACAGGTACATTTGTTTAAATCCTTGGGGTGGAAAAGGTAATTCTTCCTATTTGGTTGTAGTGTGTTCCTCTCCGAAATCAATGTCTTCCTCTTTGACTACCACATCATCTTCGAGTGCCACATCTTTATGTTCCATTGCCACCTCTTCCTCTACATCGTCAATTAGTTGAGGTAGTGGCATGGTGGTGATAGAAGGGGTGCAGATGATGACCCTTCTCTACCATCACCTCAGGATCCATGTTGAGAACTAGATCTACCAGTGAGCCTCCACAATCTTTGCATTTTAACCATCAAAACCTTCGGATTTTGAGATGGATAAGAAAATGGACGAAATGAGAGAAAAAGATAGGTGAAATCAGGGGAGAAACTCAAGTTTAGGGTTTTGGAAGAAAAAACTTGTTTTTCGATATCGTTTTGATGGATTTTGCGAATGAGAAGAAAAAGATTGGTAGAAGAAGGTGATGAAGGGCTTCGTGGTCCTTTTAAGCCTAGAGCCCAGACGACTTGTCACAAGTCGTCCGCTGATTTTTTATCATTTTTTGCAAACCTGCATTGGACCATTTCGCATGGATAGGGATTAGGGATGGATAGTTTTATCCTTGCCCATCTTGTAGTGTTTAAGATGATCTAAGCAATTTAGGTTTTTAAAACCCTTGGAATCAATACCCACTAGTTGACACTTGTACTTTGGCACGCCCTTACTATAATGAGTTATTAACTAAACACCCAATCCTAAGTCATCACTACTCTTTAGAACTGTTTAGCGAGCAACAATTACCTTTTTTATTTTATTTTATTCAACCATGTATTTTGGGATGCCTTTTTTTTGTTTATTAATCAAGGAACTATTATTAATTACAATACAAAAAAGAAAATGTCACACTTCATAAAAACATAAATAAAAAATATTTTCTTGTTTAATTTATATATCTACGGACAAACCTTTACACCAAGGCACACACCATGTATATTATTATTTTTGTTAAATATTTAAAACTAGCTATCTTTTTATTATATAGTCAAATTTAATTCTTTCCATCAAGCCACGTCCACATCCCCTACCAACTAGAGAGTGTTTTATTAATGTCTGTGTCCTCGTCAGCTTACAGGAGCAGTTAAGCTACAGCCCTCACTGAAAGTAACGGGGGGCATGGGTAAGATAACCTAACAAATATGGGGTTACTTCAATATATCCACTACTCTTTCTGAGTCTTGACTCCTCTTCATCCCCAAACACCTGCCCCCTTGAATTTTTACCATCCTGTGGGAGCAATTATTATCTCATCCTTCCTTTCAGGAGAGTTGGCCTTTCAAACACTGTATGGGACCTTTCACTTTCCATTTGGGTAGAAGATATCTATTGAGGTGTTCAAATATGTCTTTGATGATCTTGCTGATCTCAAGCCCGCAAAAATTACCAGTGGTTAGCCAGAGACCACCATTGTGGTGGCCAGAGGCACTCCGATGCTTAAGTTAGATATCGATGCAAGGAAGAACAAAGACTAGATGTAAATTGCAAAGTGTATGCGTACTGATGAGACATCAAACAGTCACTCAATCACAGTCGTACACATGACCTAGACTAACCCTAGCACGTGTGAAATAAGGGAACGTAGCCGAAGTTGGTACGGCTCTGCTAGGGTTTGCAAAATAAGGGAACGTAGTCGCCCTTGCTTGGCCACTGCCGCCTTGCTTGGCCTTACGCCATGGCTGTTGGCCTAGTTTGCCGAAGTTGGCTGTCCTATGGCGACGCCCCCAGCCGCGAACGATTCCTTTCCCCCAATGGGGAGTGGGGGAGTCATGGAAGAGGTTCCTAAGCCATCTTTTGCCCAGATAATTGGAAAAATTTTGGTAGAAGAAGTTAAGGAAACGCATGTGGAAGGAACTATCTTTCAGAAAAAAGAAGGAGATCCGGCCATTGGGCTCACGACATCTGATGAAGTATGTGGGGAAGCTTTCATGGAAAAACACGTGATAGTGTTAAAATTTTCTAGTTATAAGCTAAGTTTGGAAGGTATTCAGGACTCTATTCATAGAACATGGGGTATTCTAGGAGATTTTTCGCTAGGATTGCTCGATCAACGTCATTTCTTAGTCTGTCTTCAATCTGAGGTGGAAGCAAAGAAAGTACTTTCGAGGGATTCTTTCTTGATTCGTGGAGTTCGATTCAAAGCTTTTCGCTGGCATGGCGGATCCAGTTTGAAAGCGGATCCGATTTTGGTTCCATTGTGGGTAGAATTGCCGAACTTGCCTTTGCATCTATTCCATGCCCCTATTTTGAAAGCTATAGTGAACTCTTTCGGTGGTTTTTTGCGTATGGATGACCATAATCGTTGTCTATCACATCCGGGTGCAGCCCATGTTTGCGTGGAGATGAGCCTGGCGGCTTCCCAATAGAATTTGGATAGACATGGCTAACAATAAGGGCTACTAGTAGAAAATAGTATACTCAGGTTTCAAATATTGTGACTACTGTTCATTGTTAAGGCATCAGAAGGCGCTTTGTAGGAAAAAGTTAGGTCATAAGGGCAATGCGAAAGCGAATCCATTGGCGAAAGAGGAGAAGGTAGAGAAAAATAAAGTGGAAGTCAAACCTGTCAAGCAACAATATGTCTCGGTGGCCAACAAGGAGAAAGATACAAATGCAGAAATTGGTACGAGTGGTGCAAAGAATAGCGAAGGAGTTGAAATCAAGGAAGGAGATCGTGATGAGAAGCCGGAGGGCAAAGATTCTGCGAAAATTGTTCTGGCAAATAAGTATGAGGCACTAATGGAGAATATAGTGGAAGGTGAGATTAACAAAGTGAATAGTCAATCTGCTAGAAATGAAAACATTAATGTAGTAGACATGGATGTACAAGAAACAACGGAGGAAGGAATTTGTGAGGTGGGGTATACAGTCGGCGAGATTGAAAGGGTGCTTGGGAAGCTAGAGGATCCAAGCAAGTATGATGGAGTGAGCGAAGCAGAGAGGGCGAATCCTTGCTGGCAGTAAAGCTGAGAGCATGAAGGCCATAAAAATGAACAGCTAAATGGATCCCAAGGAGATAATTTACGTTCTATTTCAGGGGAAATGAGAGCGACAAAGCAGAAAATTTTTGCGCTGTTTCAGTGAATAACAAGGGCGACAAAGCAGAGTGCTTTCGCTCTGTTTTAGTGCCTAATGAGGGCGACAAAGAAGTGTTTGTAGCTGAACATAAATCAACAGTGAATAAGCATAAAAACAGGGACCTCGTACTCTGTTTCAACCAAGCAAACTGAACTATCGCACGAGGCATCAGCTTGCAAATCGACCCCTGTTGCAGTTTGCAAAATAGGGACAATGAGTTATAAGGAAGAGGAGGTCAGTGGGCAGGATTTACAACAGGGAATTGGCGAGGTGCCAGGCAGTAACACGAGGGCTGGGACGGCTCAAACGGTGAAGATCTTGACACCAGCAGGGAAGGGAGGACATGGGAACTTAGAAAGAGTTGTGCCGGACAGCGAACTGGAACTTGGGGGCCTTGATTCGGTCATAGGAAACCGGTCGGAAGCAGATGAATCAGGTAAAAACGTGGACGTGAGTTTATTACTAGATAAAGCAATCAGCTTGTTTAAAGAAGGTCGCGCATTGCGGAAAAAAAAAGAAACATTAACACTTTGGAAAGTGCCACCGAAGATAGTGATGAGGCCGAGACAGTTTCGAAAGTAGGGTCGGACTCGATAGCAATCAAGGATTTGGAATTAGGGGCACTGTCGGATGAAGATCTTAAGAGTCTATGAAAGCAGAAAGTCAAATTAGCGGTGTCTTCGAGTATGAGCTGCAAGACAAAGAAGGGTGGTGGTTCCTCCCATAAATAGGATGATGAAAAACTTTATGTTTTGGAACGCTCGTGGGGCAGTCAATAGAGCCAGGAGAAGTTGCTTAAAAAGTATGGTCGCGTAAAATAATGTGAGAATCCTTATGGTAGCAGAGCCTATGATTAATGCTAGAAGGCACCTGGAGATTGGCAATACACTTAAGTTAGCGGGTTTCGCTTCGAATGATATGGCCGGGGGAAAGATATGGATCTTTTGGGATGCAGAGTTAGACTTCTCAATCGTGGATGTGTCGGATCAGATTATTCATTGTAAGGTAACAAATTATGCTTCTAGAGTTTTTTTGATTTCCTTTGTGTATGCTAAATGTTCGGTTGAGGAGAGAAAGGATCTTTGGTCAAATATGGAAAATTTTGTTTTAATTCATGATCTGCCCTAGATGGTCGGAGGGGATTTTAACACTTATTTATATTCTCAAGAAAAGCTTGGGGGTGTAGAGTCGTTTATGGCTAGTATGGCTAACTTCTCAGATTGTATTGAAAACTGTGGTCTACAAGACTGTGGGTTCACAGAACCGAGGGTCACCTGGTGTAATAACAAGTGAGGTAGGGACCGTATTTGAGCCAGACTAGATAGAATCCTCGTCAATTCGGCATGGTTGTTAGTATTGTCTAATCCGAAAGTGGAACATCTCAATAGAACATTTTCTGATCACTCCCCGCTGCTGGCATCTACGCCAACCTAGAGGAGAACGGGTTTTGCCCCTTTTCGCTTCCTCGGTATGTGGTTGACGCACCCTAGGTTTCTGACCTTGGTTAAAAGCATATGGTTGACGAACATGGGGAATCTGAGACCTATAAATAAAGTGGATGTTAAGCTTAAAATGTTGAGGAGAGTGCTTATCCATTGGAATAAAACTGTTTTTGGCAACGTGTTTAGTAGACTGAGATCTTTAGAAGATGAGATGCAACAGTGGGAAACTATTCTTCTGGTTGGTTGGGAGGAAATTGGTAACAATGGTCTTAATGTTGATGCTAATTGGGATGTAAATGCTTGTTGTAATTTAAGTCATTGTCAAGCGGAGTACAAGTTAGCTCTTAAACAGGAGGAGCTCTGCTGGATACAGAAATCGGGTGAAAAGGAGTACAAGGAGAGGGATGCTTGCACAAAATATTTTTTTGCTTCGGTTAAGTCTAAACAAAAAAAAGGGCAATTTCCCAGGTCACTTTAACATGTGGCAGGGTTATTTCGGACTCGGGGGAAATTCTTGAAGAAGCAAATGTTTATTTCCATAACCTTTTGTCTTCCCAAGGAAATCCTGTGGAGGACAAAAAACTGTTAGATTGCATACCGGTGACCATAACCACAGCTAGATGCAATGTTTTAGTTAAAAGACCTACCATGGAAGAAGTAAAAGATGTCGTTTTTGATATTCCAAAAAATAGTTCACCTGCCCCGAATGGATTTACTGCTGGTTTTTTTCAGACGTGCTGGGATTTGGTGGTTGTTGATATATGGGAAGCAGCTATGCAGTTTTTTGAAGGTGAGGCCCTCCCGTTTGCCTTTTCAACAAATTTTGTTGCTCTGATTCCGAAAAAGAAGATTTAGGTTCCTTCTCTGACTTCCGCCTCATTAGCCTTTGCAATGTGATTTATAAAGTTTTCAGTAATTTTTTTTGCAATAGATTAGCCTTGTTATTGCCAGACATGGTTTCTCTGGAGCAGGGGGCCTTTGGAGGAGATGGTAAGGGATATCCACAAAAAGGACTAACGCAGGAGATGGTAAGGGATATCCACAAAAAGGCCTTTGCAGGTAACGTGGTGCTGAAGATTGATATGGAAAAAGCTTATGATATATTAGATTGGAATTTTCTCTTCGTAGTGCTAAAAAGATTTGGCTTTAGTAGCAGATTCTACCATATTATTTCTAATTGTATAGCTACTTGTGGTTTCTCAGTATTGTTGTAAGGAGCTTATAAAGGTTATTTTAAATCCTATAGAGGACTAAGACAAGGGGATCCACTCTCACCTTTATTATTCAACATTTCCTTTGAAGTTCTGAGCAGGGGTTTACAAGCGGTTTTTAACAGAGGAAAGATAGGTTTTTACCATACGCTTAGGGTTTGCAGGCCAATTACATATCCTCTCTATGCAGACGATACACTAATTTTTTTAAATGGTAGAAAGTCTTCAGTACTAGCCTGCATGGAATTTTTGGAGAGATACTGCAATGCTTCAGGTTAGAAAATGAATGCAGGGAAAAACTCCTTCATGCTGGAGGTTAAGGCAATGGTGGAAAGAGTTGTGGCTATGATGATGTTTATAGGATTTAAATATAAAGGTTCACCCTTGATGTACTTAAGAGTTCCAATTTTTCAAGGCAGAATAAAGATATCCTATTTCAAAGAAATGATTGCAAAAATTCAACGTCACATTTAGGGAAGGAATGCGAGACTTTTATCTCCGGGAGGTAGACTGATCTTTTTAAAGCATGTCCTTAGTTCGATCCCAGTTTATACCTTAAGCGCTATGTGTGTGCCTAAGAAAGTGTTAGCTAGAATTAAATTCTTGTTAGCAGATTTCTTCTGGGGGACTGTGAAGGCAGACTAACGAAAAAATGGGTGTCATGGGATAGGATTTGTTTGCCACAAGATGAAGGGGGTCTAGGTGTTAGAAACTTGTCAGTAGTGATGAAGGTTTTTCGAGTTAAGGTTATTTGGAATCTAATTAATTCAGAATATGTATGGGCTACTTTCATGAAAAATAAGTACTGGAAACCTAGAGTTCCATTGAGCGGCCAAGTAGACAAAAGTGGGGCATCTCCATTTTTAAAAGAGGTCTTGCTGTGCAAACCAGTGATGCTAAGTAATTCGTTTTGGCGCATTGGCAAAGGCAATACCAACTTTTTCTAGGAAAATTGGAACTTAGTGGCTACATTTAGAAGGTCGGAGGATTTAGTCAGTCAAGGACTTTGGCCTACGGTTAGGGAAGTGAAGCTAAGCAATTTTGAAGTGATTAATCTAGCACTTAGAGATTTGGCACGTAGTCTTTTCGTGGACAGGTTGCGTGGTATGAAGTACTATGATGATGGGTGTGTATGGGCTCCAGACTCGGATGGACTTTTCAGTATTCAGTCGGCATATGAACTGTTAAGAGATAGTGGGGAGAAGAATGAGCTAAGTAAAAAGTTATGGCAAGACATTATCCCTTCAAAAATTTCGGTTTTTGTGTGGAAAATACTGCGAAGAGGTGTGCCAATGGATGGGGAGTTGCTCAGATGCGGATTTAGTTTAGCTTCGAGGTGCAGATGCTGTGTTAGTTCGAGGTGCAGATGTTGTGTTAGTGTGGAGTAATTTTGAAGGGGTCTTTGACGTGCATATAAGGAAACCGGCATAGATTTATACAATGTTATCGGTATGGTTTAAAAGAACAAAAATGACCACGCAAACTAGTGTGTTATACTTTCTTACGCCTATGTTTATTTTATGGGAAATTTAGAAGCAAATATGTAAGTGTGTATTTGAGGTTGATTATCCAAATGTTGCCTTTGTGATTTTAAATGTTGGGCGCGGTTTGAGTTTGGCGAACTCTTTTATCGTCCCGAAACAAATCAGTATTAATAAGGCACTTTTAAGGGCCTTAGGGCTTCATGTTGTCCCAGTTAAAAGGAAGGAAGTTAGAATTGTTTACTGGCTTCCCCATCTGCATTTTTGGTTTCTCTTAATGTTGATGGCTCTTCCCGCAAAAACAAGGCGACGGGAGGTGTGATCTTCAGAGACTCAAGGAGTTGTTGCATAGCGGCAAAGCAATTGGTTTTTGGGGAAGTCAAATAACAAAGCTGAGGCTTTGGCACTATTGGAAGGTTTGCGCCTATGCTTCACAACGGGTTTTAGAAAAGTGATCATCCAATCAGATTCAGAGTTAGTTTGTGGTTTGTTTAGGTAGGTTTATAAAATCCCTTGGCATTTGGAGAATATTTCTAAAGATATTAAGTTTTTGGAGGAAAAAATGATGGTTGGTTGCAAGCACATCTACAAAGAGGCTAATGTGCTGGCGGATAAAGTGCAAAAAGATAATAGGACAGTCTCATTTTTCGCGAATGCGCTACCTAGGCGATTGGCAGGTTTGGTGTTGCTCGATAGCTGCCACATGGCTTATGTTTGACATGGATAATTCGTACTCAATTAAGGAGGATAGAGAACGTTTTTTGTGATGGGGTGCTTGAAATTGATGCGGTTTAGGCGGTTGAATTTGCAGGGAGCAGCAGCTGCTCGGTGCTCGATGGTCACTGAGGTGGATAAGATGCGGTGGATTTCTGCTTGGACGACCTGACAGGATGGAATATGGCGGCTAGATGGGTTTATTTGTTGTGATGCTGCTAGGTGCTGCTGCTAGGAGCTTTACCATGCAGAATGTGAGCTGCTGGAAGGCTGTTGTGCTTTGCCGTGCAGGCTGCTAGGTAGTTTTTTTTTCAGGGAGCAGCATTGGAACATGGACGGTGTTTCTGGGTGCTGATGAAGTGTTGTGTTGCTAATTATGTGCTAATTCTCGGGATGCAGTCAAGTACTTGGTTGCTTGGCAGCATGCAATTTAATTAGTTATTAGTTTGTGGTTCTTGGCTCTTTCCTTTGTTGAGTAAGGTCTAATTCTTGAGTAGCCTTATCTCTTGAGTTAGGCCTTACCTTTGGAGTTAGGCCTTACATCTTGAGTTTATTTCTTGAGTGAGGCCTTATCTCTTGAGTAAGGCCTTAACTCTTGAGTAAACCCTCCTCTTGAGCTGCCTTTTCTCTTGAGCATTTTGAGATTAGGTTTTGAGACTAGATCTTGGTTTCTGCATTTTTCAAGGATTGTTTCCACCGTTTTTAATTCGGGTAAAGTCGTAACGTACCCCCGACGTGGTGTAAAAGTTTTTGCTTTAGTAATAAAGGTCTGGCATCCCATAGTTGCTTCTCCATTCTGGAGGCTAATCCCCAAAAAAAAAAAAACTAACCCTAGCACGTAAAAGGCTTCAATGCAGTCCCAAGCGGACCCATACGCAAAACTATTGTTTAGCCGTAAATCAGGCGCCCAGACCAAAGACAAGCCAGCTTCAGAGGCGCAGGTCTTAGGGTTGGGCGTAGGACAATATGGCCCGAACAGTGAATCTCAGAGCTATCACAGGCCCTAGATCCAATTGCACAAAATCAACTCTAGCCCAATCAAACATTGTCCTATACAAAGCCAATTGCCGAAAAACTCCGTCATACATAGGTAAGATCTTATATGAGATCTCCTCCCTCCATCACACCTTGATCGCAGGGACAGTTGCGAAAGGAAAACTCACTATAAGAGTCGGTGAAATGAGAAAGAAAGTTACGCAAGTATACACACTAAAATTTTACATATAGCCTTCACTATTTCTCGATCTGATCTCTGACTTAAGTATCGGAGTGCCTCCGGCTACCACAATGGTGGTCCTGGGCTTAGTCGCTGTTCAATTTTTTAGGTTGGAAAATCGTCGGGATTAGCGAGGAAAAGTCTGAACGCATCCGTTTGGCGCTGTCCATGGGAAGATGAGAATAAATTTTCCCTAGAACGAACATACAAAGTTCTTTCTAAGTTGAACAAAACATCGAGAAATGGTCACCAGCACCAGATCTCAAGCATTCAACAATGCTGGTCCAAACAACCCTCTGGCTAAAAAAGCCCTTTGGAATGGTCAAATAGATCCAACCGAATGGGCAAAGCAGTTGCACAGCTCGGCCGCTGCAACAACCACGATTGATCCCTAGTTAGACTAGATCCTGGTTCATATGGATCATCTAGCATGAGTGCTGGAGAGACTCACTCAGGATCGACAACAGTCGAACGAAGGCGGCGGTGATTGAGGGAGATCCCACATCAAAGAGGACGCCTAAAAGCACCTCTCGGAAAGTGAAAACCTCCCCAGGGAGGGTCAAAGAACTGGTTGACAGGAGAGCCTAAGGGGCGACGAAGATCATGGGGACCACGCCCCTAAAACAGACTGCACCATGGTCAGGAACCTGCTCCGACTGAGGCAACCAATCCGAACGTCTTGTAAGATCTCACTATCCCTTCATTCTCAAATGAGATCATGAGTGCCCCGCTTCCAAAGAAGTTCATCCCGCCGAAGATTGAGTTCTATGATTGAAAATCGGATCTGTCATACCATTTGTGCATTACCATCATGTGATGGCTCTTAAAAAAAGTTCAAAGGCCATCCTATGCTGAACTTTTCCTACCAACCTGATTTTAGCCAAGATCTATCGATTTTTTCCAGGTCATGGCGAATCCGTTTATCACAAGATTCATGGGGAGCCAGTGAATCAGAAAAGGACCTCACTATGTGCTGAGACTCAAGCAAAAACAGGGTGAGACCCTCAGAGAGTATGTCGTTTAACCGATGAGCTGACCCTGATCATCGGTTGCACTGACAACACGTCAGTAACCGCTTTCACTTTTGGTCTCCGAGGAGGTTATTTTTACAACTTCCTCACCCTGAAACCTCTGAGGGATATGGCGGACTTACTGAAAAGTACGCAAAAATAAATCACTTTGGAGGAGATGCTGGCCGCCAAGAAAGGAGACAAAAATGAGAACAAACAAGCCCTTGGGCTAGAGACACGAGGGAGGAAAAAAGGCGCAAGGTGGACAGGTAAAAAAAGGAGGAAGAGCGACAATAAGACTGGTTCCGACAAGCCCAAATCTGACATGGCCCAGGTGGAACACCCAACCTTGAACGTAACATTCACCGAGCAGGACATGCAAGGGGTCTACTACCCACAAAATGACACCCTGGTTATCACAATTGCCATATAAAATAGGGACGTCAAACAGTTGTTGGTGGACACCGGGAGCTCAACTAATATCATGTTCCCGGTATAAGAGAAACTGAAGCCGGACAACCAGGTGATGTTTGGTTTCAACGACGTCCGAAGTTACATGGTCGGGAGCATTAGCCTACCCGTGGGAGCAAGGGAACCAACAAAACTCCTCATGACGGAGTTCATCGTAGTAGACTCCCCCTCCGCATATAATATAATTTGGGAAGGCCTTGGCTCCACCAAATGAGAGACACTAGTCTCCACACGGCACCAGTGAATCAAATACAGAGAAAAATACTATCATTGGATATCAGTTTTTCGCCAGAGAATGTAATTATGAGGCGATTAAGTTATCAGGTATGCAAATACGATCGGTTCAAATACCCCCAAAGAAAGATGGACTAACAAGCCCAAGGCTTACTAGTAAGGAGCAACGAGGGTGGTATGTAACACTTTTTGAAGCAGATCAATGAAGGTAATCTTTTTAAAAATGACTTTACTCCGTGCTTAATTTTTCTATAGGGACCACTAGTCATTTTTCTATATGTAACAAAATGACGAAGGTATTCTTCAAGCATAGAGTTAAAGCGCTCAGTCTGTCCGTCAGATTGGGGATGTTGGCTTGTCGACATATTAAGTTTGGATCCCCGGCAACGGCGCCAAAAACTTGATGCGGATTTAACTAACCTAAAATGATAGGTTAATTCAACCCAGTTGTAATAACCGCAAGTGCACGGTGCCTAACTGGTAGACAACGGCAAGTACGGGTCGATCCCACGAGGAAGGTGGATGCAATTGAAATTTATAATTTAATTTAAACTAATTTAAATGGAAAATGGGGTTACAGCATTTTAAAACTAAACTAAAAATAAATTTAAAAATAAGAAAAATAAAATAAAATAAAATAAAATAAAAAGATGGGCTTTGTGGGCTTGGACTCACAAGTGAGTTAGCAAAATTATTTAATCTAAATTACTGAATTTAAAAACGAGAAGCTTTAGGGATGAGAATCCCTTGCTTACACCGAATATGTGATCGTTAAAATCCAAATAAATTATATCATGTTTCTATCAAACATTAACAAATTATTTCAAGCAAAAGCAATTTATCAAAAACTTTCAGAAATAAATTGTAATTAGTAATTGAGCACACAATTCAGTAAAATCAATCACAATAACTTATACAACCCATTTAGTTTGTCGCAAACTCGATGTGGTGGTACTCAGCAGTTGGTCCGAACACGAATCCCGAGAAAATGAATTACAAAGCTCTGTGGTAGTACAGAGAGAAACCGGGGGTGCAAATAACGGGAATTAGAATTCTGTTATTTCCCGCCAGAGCTACAGTACTGCTACAGTGACAGCTCGCTCCGCCTTCTTCTCCAGCGCGACAGCGCCGCTCGCGGTGCTGTTCTTCGCTCCTCGCGACCGTCCCGTCCTCCAAACGTGTCCAAAACCTGCAAAATAAGAGAGAGATGCAATAAGAAACTCCCAAACAGAGAGAGAGAACGGTGTTGTTCTTCGCTCCTCGCGACCGTCCCGTCCTCCAAACGTGTCCAAAACCTGCAAAATAAGAGAGAGATGCAATAAGAAACTCCCAAACAGAGAGAGAGAACAGGAAGGATACTCCCTGTTTCGTTTCCTGTTTCAGCGGTGGTTGTGCACCGCTGCAACTCTCCGCCTTGTGATGGTGGCCGTGAGGGACGGAGACAGGAAGGAGGTCGATATGAAGAGAGGCCGAGATGGCGGCTGAACCTGTTTTGGCTCTGTCGCGAGGCGGAAGAGAGTCGCTGTGATGGCGGCTCTGTTTCACGGTGGTGATGGTGGTGGCTCTGTTTCGTGACGGTGGTCAGTGGTTGTTAGGTGGTGGCGGAAGGACAGATGGTGGTTGATGGTGGATGGAGGATGATGGACAGGGAGAGGAACAGTGCGGTGATGGTGAAGTGATGTTTTTAACGTGAAACAGGGTTGTCACGCCCCTGTTTCACGGTGATTAGTGGCGGTGGCGGTCTGTTTTGTGGTGTGCGGGGTGGCTGATGGTGGGAGGCGGAGCTTGGCGGTGTGGCTGATGATGGATGGGTAGGGTGATGAGAATCACCCAATTGAAGGACAGAGGATTTGATTCTCAACTCATATTTTTCTTCCATTCTCTTCCTTCCCTTCTCATCCTTGAATTTTTGTATTTAAAGAGAATTTGGAGAAAATGAATGTGGACAGGTTCAAGAGAGTGTTCAATGAGTGATTTAAGGAAAAAAGATAAATCAGAATCTTTGGTGATTGAGGGAATGTGTCTAGGGTTTGATTGGGCTTAGCATTGGATTTGGATTTAAGTTATGGGCTTGGTTTTGGGTTTATGGGTTAGGTTTTGGGTTTAGGTTATGGGCTTAGGTTTTGGGTTTAGATGTGTGACCCTCTACTTTGTATCACCGCTAGAATCGACAAATTGTCGTTCCTTAACTTGTTGCCTTAATATGATTTCATCGTTTACGCTCAAATTCCTACAAAGACATGAAAACGAAATAATTACTATAAAATATAATAATCGAAACACTAACATATATAAATTGAGGGATATTATGTAATAATTATGTGAATATCAATACTCGATCCTTAAACGGGGGCCAAAGTGGTGCACAAGCGGCCGAGCCTAGTCGCATTGAAGGAAATGATGGTTCATCATGTTCTAGTCTACCTAAGGAGCCGATGTATGATACGGCAGGTTGAGCCCAGTCCCCGGACAACTCACCGCACGCCAAAGCTTGATCCTAACACGGGGACCAAAATGGCGCACAAATGGCCAAGCCTAGTCCTTTTCAGAATGATAATAGCTTGCCCCATCAGTAACCTAGTTAGCCTCAAGAGCCAAGGCAGAGCGAATGCGATCTGGACCCAGTCTACGGACAGTCCACCACAAGCGGGCGAACCCAGTCATGGACAGATCACCACAAGTGGGTGAGTCCAGTCCACAAACAACTCACCGCTCCTAAATAGCCTAGTCTAACCTCATGACAACAATGTCACACATACGGACCAGACCTAGTCTACAGACATTCCATCGCAAGCGAGCAAACCCAGTCATAGGACAGTTCTCTGCAAGTGGGCGAGTCTAGTCCCCGGACGACTCACCACTCTTAAGATAACTTGGTTGACCTACGGGGACTGAAAGGGAGCACAAACGGCAGAGCCTAGTCTCACTAAAGGCCACGATAACTCACCGTACAAGTGGCCTAGTCTGCCAAGGAACCAAGGTACGACGCATCGGATCGAGCCCATTTCATGGACAATCACCACTCAAATAAGACCTAGCTTGTTCAGGCAGAGATGGTTCCTCAACAACTAAACTCCAATTCAGGGTTGAGGTATATTATGAAGTCTAGCCTAGACAGACGTGGAAGACTCTTCCAGCTCTAGTCCTATTCAGGACTGGGCCAGAGGAATACAAGGACCTAGCCCGTTCGGGCAGAGTGGTCCATCAACAACTCAACTCCTATCCAGGGTTGAGGCATATTAGGAAGTCTAGCCTAGACATGCCTAGAAGACTTCTCCCAGCATAGGTCCTATCAAGAACTGAGTTAGATGAATACAAGGACTTAGCCCGTTCGAGAAGAGATGTTTCCTCATCAACTCAATTCCTATTCAAGATTGAGGTATATTGGGAAGTCTAGCCTAAACAGGCGTAGAAGACTCCTCCTAGTGCATGTCCTCTTTAGGACTAAGCTAGAGGAATACAAAAACCTAGCCTATTCAAGCAGATATGGTTCATCAACACCTCAACTCATATCCAGGGTTGAGGTATATTGTGAATTCTAGCCTAGACAGGCATATAAGACTTCTCCCAATGCAGGCCCTCTTCAGGACTGAGCTAGAGGAATAGAAGGACCTAGCCCATTCGGGTAGAGATGATTCCTAAACAACTCATTTCTTATTCAGTGTTGAGGTATATTATTAAGTCTAGCCTAAACAAGCCTAGAAAACTTCTCCAAGTGCAGGTCTTCTTTAGGATTGAGCAAGAGGAATGCAAAGACCTAGCCTGTTCAAGCAGAGATGGCTCCTCAACAACTCAACCCCTATTCATGATTGTGGTTATTATGAAGTCTAGCCTAGACAGGTCTAGAAGACTTCACCCAGCACAGGTCTTCTTCAAGACTAAGCCATAGGACTATAGGAGCCTAGCCCGTTCCGATAAAGATGGTTTCTCAGCAACTCAACTCATGTTCAGGATTGAGTATATTATAAAGGCTAGACAGGCCTAAAGTCTTATCCCAGCCTATGTCCTCTCAAGGACTGAACCTGAGGAATACATGAGCCTAGCCCGTTCAGGCGAAAATGGTTACTCGATAGCTCAACTCCTGTTAAGGATTGAAGTATACCGAAAAGTCTAGCTTCTATAAATGTGAAGGACTTCTACCAGCCCAGGTCCACTCGAGGATTGAGCCTGAGCAGTACACGAGCCTAGCCAATTTGGGCAAATATGGTTCTTCAGTAGCTCAGCTCTTGTTCAGGGCTGAGGCGTATTATGAAATATAGCCTTCTTAAGGATTGAACAAGATATGCACAAAAGCCTAGCTTGTTCAGGCAAAAAAGGTCCCTCCAGAACCCAACTCTTGTTCAGGATTGGGGTCAAAATAAAAAGATTAGCCTTGATGGGCGGAGACTACTTCCTCTTAGCTCAAGACCTCTCAAGGTTTGAGTTAGATAAATACAAGGAGTCTAGCCTGTTCGGGCGTAGACAACTCCTCAACAACCTAACTCCTACCTAGGAGTGGAGCCTATTATGGGAGCCTAGACCAAAAAGGCAGAGGCGACCCCACTTAAATTCAGAGTCCTCTTCAGGAAGGACAAGGCTACCGGTATGTGGTACCAAACCTCGGTCTACTAAAAGATGGTTTACTAGGCAACCTAATTTCTACAAAGGTCAGATACCAACAAGGAAGTGCAGTCTTCGAAACAAGGAAAACTGCTCTGGAAAATTAACTGCTAAGGGATACAATAATCACATCACCAAGGGTGGATGACCCTCCAAACAAAGGTGACTATCCTACAGATTAACTCTCAAAGCAAATTAAGTTAGTAATACTGACAAACTCTGCTTAGATATGCAAAGAAAAAGCTTCAGTCCAGACTAAAACCCTACTCTAAGTCAAGGTAGATATACTTGCCTACTCAACCTAATCTAAGCATTAATTGGGAATGGCAAGTACAACAACTACATGCACAAATACAAAGAAAAACTTAGTCAGAAGCATCTTCATGGGCAACACAGTCTGAAATAGACTCTGGGACAACAGGATGGGCAGTAGTCTCCGCAACACCTGAAGTTGGCTTTAAAGCCACCTCGCAGGAGAGAGGAAGAATCATCTGCCTCCTAAAACCGAACATTAGCAAAAGGTCGGTAAACGAAAAGATCCTAATCTCTGTGGCACTCTTGGATATAATCTATCAGGTCCAACTTCCCATCAGCAACATCACGGGCCCTAGCTTTATCAGTAAGCTCAGGAAGCTCCTTTTCTCTAGCTTTTATTCTGCTTTAGTGTTATTCAACTTCCCAACTGCTTTGGCCAGGCTCTCTTCATACGTCACCAACTTGTAAGCCATCTCATCACGATGAGCACGCTTGGACTCATGCTCTTGAGCAAGTGATATTCTCCTAATTTATACTTAAATTACATTATAATTTATATTTGTTAGTGTTTCAAATATTATATTTTATTTTAATTATTTTATTTTTATGTTTTTGTAGGATTTGGAACCTAAACGATGAAATCGTATAGTTGCGACAACTTAGAGAACAATTATTTGATAGGTTTAAATGGCGGTACAATGTGATTGATGAAATTGTAACAACCCAAGCCCAAACCCATACAAGCTATGCTCATAATCAAACCCGAACCCAAAAGTAAGCCTAAAAGCTTGTCTCACCATCTATTTATTCTTCCTCATCTCCATTATCAATCCCTTATCCTTCTCTCTGGGATCATCCCCTTGTGCCTTCTCCCTTTTTCTCGCAGTCACAAACCCTCTCTCTTCCATCTTCAAACCCTTTTCTCCCTTTCCATATAGCCTTCTCTGTTCAACATCACTAATCAGGATCTTTTTCGCTCACTAGAAGACGGGATAACTCCCTTGGAACCACCCTTCTTCTTCTTCCTCATACCAACCACCACCATCTCTTTTCCCCCATTCTTCCTGCTCCAAATCGTCACCTTCATAATCTCGATCGTCCTTCCTCCCTTGACCTCCTCCCATGCTTCTTGTTTTTCACCCTCTCAAATATATCTTGATTCCCCCTCACCACAGAGGAGATCCGCACAACAACACAAGAGCAGAGTCGCAGGGATGAAGCAAGGAAGAAGAAGAAAAAAAATAAAGGAGGGAAGATTTTTTAAACCCTTTCTCTTGCTATTTGCACTAGACTATTTAGTTTGTTCCACCATAAGGCACTACATTCATTGAGCTGATGGATTTCACCCACATAATTGTCGCATTCACATCTATCATTGGTTTCTAAACCATCCGCTAAGGTGTAGTATTGCTCAGGCTTAGTAGAATTTTTTCTTAGTTTTATTGCTTTTTGAAACATTGTTTGATTTGACATTGGCTTGATTTGTGAACAAAAACATAGTAATTTTCACTGTGTATGTCATGCATCCATGGTAGTTAGAATTATTCTTTGTTTTTGTTTAAGCATATTTTATTCGTAATAGTTAAACCTGTGATTAGTTGTACCTTAAACTGACAATTAATTCTAGGGGTTTGCATATTTGCTAAAATCAATCGACTACATTGCTTGGAGACAATAATTAACATTAGTACAATTTTATGAACTTGATGGATGATTCAAAAGTCTTAGCATCTATTAATTTGATTCTCAACCTCAATTTTCAATTGAATTGTCTTTTTTCTTTCCATTAGTTTAGACTTTTCCAATTGCTGTAACCCCCTTCAAATTGGTTTAAATAGATTGTTGTTTTCAATTGTATTTTCAATCCTCGTGTGATCAAACCGTATTTGTCGTTGCCTACCAGTTGAACAACCGTGCACTTGCCGCATAACAATCAAGTCAAATTAGCCTATTAATTTAGGTTTGTAAAACTTTCTAGGTTCTCCCTCATTGTCTATTGAGACCCCTTAACAGCCTGTTTGACTTATTTTGGTTTAGACTTCGATATTCATAAGTCCATTAGGGAAGTAAATACTTTGCTTGACTTATTCCTTATTATGGATCTTCGTCCCCTTCCACTCACTGAGTCAGAACCGGTCCCATCTGTGAAGACTATTTTGCTTCCTGGCCCATTCCGCTCCTCACCTTTTCATGTTGACTCGTCTGACATATCTTTTCCCAGTGACTCATGCATGAAGTATGATTTTCAGATTCTTTGGAGTCATGCATTGACTATTTTCACGATACAAATGACCTCACACTACAAGAAAATTCGGCTTTGGTGAATAACGTTGTTCCTCACCAAAACATGTTAATTCGTCATGTATCAACAATGGTGAGGAATTTCAGCCATCACAACATTCCTCACATAAGGGGTATTAAGGAAAGTATTATGTGACGAATTCCTTACTCGTTGCAGTTAGTCCGCTTATGTGGCGAGTGGTTCCCCACATAAACTTAGCACGTGGGTATACAATTATAACATGGGTGACAAAAATTTTTTCACTCTATATTGTTATGTGTGATGAAAACTGGCGTCATGTATGGTGACTTTCTGTGACGAATCTTTCCCCATTTAAGTGATTTATATGTGAGGATCAGTTTGTCACGTTAGTGAATTTCATACATTAAAAATATCTACTGTGAACTTTTTGTGAGGAATCTTTCCTCAGTTATGTAATTTATACGTCAGGAATAGTTTGCCATAGTAGTGATTTCATACAATAAAAATATCTACCTGTGAAATTCTTTTCCTTACACTTTCATTATATTTGAAACAATTCATTCTTCACCCATTTATTGTAGATATCTACTAGCAAATATTCTTAAATAGGACCACCTAATTTTTTTGTGTAATGCACAATCTAAAATTAAAATTGTAGAATTTCCATTCATAAAAATATATTGCATTCTTTCATTACATATGCGAAGTCACATAACCGAATACAATATATATCATCCTCAAATAAGCCTACCAAAGTTTAATATGATATCAAGTGACACCATGTTGATGTCCAAAAACTAACTGAGTCTACTATAGTAACACTAAGCTCTTTAACTCATCAACCTCTATTCATACCCACAACCTCCTTGAATCATTCTTCATCATCACCATCATGATCACTAAGTTCATCAAAATAAGGATCATTTGGATGTACACCACTACCATTAGAACTATTTGGATCGTGGCGGGAGGAAATGTTGTTGGTACGATCTTACATTGTAGTTGCCAAAAAAGTCTGCATTTGACATTAGAAAGTATAAGTGTTATTAAAAATTATTTTTCTAAGAATAAGGTAAAGATTTTGATCCTAACACATTCTTTTATTTTCCTTCTTAAGCTAATTTGCTTCTATTGTTGAAGCAACCTGGCTCAATTTCACTCTTCCCCATCAACATCTAGATCCTTAATCAATTGTTCAAGAGCTCCAAAGGTATAATTTCTCATTTTGATATCTCTAATTTTTCACTGTTCAATTTTAAATGCATTGTTTTTCAATTTGGGGTGCAAACATACATATATCTTATACTGTCTCCATTTCACTCTTTGACTACCTAAAACAGAAGCCAGTAAGAAATAACAAAACATAATAGGTTCCACCCTATTTCAACATGACAACACTCACTAGAAAATCTATGTCATAGGTAGTGCTAATTCCAGGTTTGGGGGTGTTGTTGAGTTGTCTATCCATCATCTTGTGTAATTCATTTTGTTATGATGAGACTGTACCACCAGATATATCTAGACATATGTCTTTGCATCCATTTTACATTGACTGACTCTACTTATGTGGATCCCTTGTTTTTAAGGGATGATTTTAGTTTTTTTATTTTTAAAAAAAAATAAAAAAAAACCTTAGGGGGGAGGCGCAACTATGAGATGTCAGACCTTTATTACTTTATCAAAAGATTTTACACCTTTCGGGGGTACATTACGACTTTACTTGAATAAAAGAATCTAGGGGACTAGCCCTTACTAAACATAGAAAGCAAAAACTAAGACATAAACCTATTAACCTCAAGGTTTATACCTTATTCACCATAAGGTCTAGACCTTATTCACCAAAGAGACATACCTTATTCACCAAATAAATAAGCAAATAAAATCAAGGTTTAGGACCCTTAATTTACAAGGGAACAAACCAACTGAACCTCAACAAAATCATGCCAATATGCCAAAACCATTGCAGCCCTTAACAACTCATCTGCGAAATGCATCTAGCAGGATGAGTGGAAGATCTCTACACAACTAATAACGCCAGCAAAACGCTAAGGACGTGATCACCGCGTGAAGAGTCCCTCACTCCCCCAAACCACACCGTCCAATACCACCCTGAAATAGAGCATTAACGTGTTGCACATAACAGCTCCCAAATCCCCAATTGCAGCTTCCAACAGCATCAACTGAAGTAGTCCACCATCCCCACCAACCTGCCACTTCAATAGCAAACTGCAGTGAAACAGCTGAAGCATTTCAGCATATAAACTGTTGTAATACCCCACTACCAACCAAGAACCTAACAGAGCCTGCCATAATGCCAAAACTGCTCCTCTCCTCTCTACCAACACACCCCTACAGACTTCTTGTATAAACACCGAGCTGAGTCTGTAAAAACAATCTCTAAATATCATGAACCCGTCCATTTAACTTTGGGAAGGCAAGGCGTTTTGCACCTATCCAAACGAACCAGTCCAGCAATACAAATTGGAAGATTTGAGCCCCCGAATTTCGGCTTAATCCTTCCTTTTGAGCTTTATCCACTAACGCATCCGCCACCGCATTTGCCTCCCTAAAAATATATTTACAACCAACTACCATGTCATTCATTAATTCCTTAATCTCCTTCCAATAATTCTCAAAGATCCAGAGGATTTTATACACCTCATAAATTAGCCGCGCACAATCCCTGAATTAGTTTGAATAATAACCTTTTTGAAACCCAACCTGTGACATAAGTACAAACCTTCAAGTACTTGCAATGCTTCTGCTCTATTATTAGTTCCTTCGCAAAAAAACAAATTGTTGAGCCGCAATACACATGCCCCCTCATTTCTAACAATAACCCATTCAGCAGCTTTATTATTTCTCAAAAAACCATCTACATTCACTACACCACAGTTACTTATTAATAGCAATTGATGATTGCGTTTTTAAGTTTATGCTATAAAAACCCAAATTCTAATGATATTTAAGTATTAAAACGCTATTAAAAAAACGCAGGACATTGAAAAGTTAAAACCACACGATTATTTCTCTCTAAAATCTGAGAAACGCGCTCGCACTCTGTCAAAAAAAATAACTCATCTCTCTGTCGCTCTCACTCAATTTCCTCTGGGTCTTGCTGTTGCAGCTCTCTCTCTCCCTCTCTCTGTTTCCCTCTCTCAATCTCTCTGTGATCAATTTCGGAGCTGAGGCAATTCTATGGTTAGGGTTCGTTTGAGTATTGGAACTTTGAATCTGTTGAGGTTTGCAGATTTATTCGAGCAAGGATGATAAATCAATGAGTCTTTAGCGTTTTCTATGAGGCCTGATCAAGCTGAAAAGATGCAAAAGTTGGAGCAGCGTTATGGGCAATCGTTGGATGAGAATACAAGCCTGTATTCAAAATATTACAAGGATTGAATAAAGTCCGATTCATCAACAAGCAAGAAGGCCCTCCCAATGGTTCCAATAGCAGAGCCACCAGCAACTCCTTTGCATGAAATGAGCCGGTCTATTCCAGACTATGTGAAATTTAGGCCTATTTTGCCTAAGAGTGCTTGTTTTTCTCCATTTTTGAAAGATAAAGAAGATGAAGGAGATAATGATAGATTGAACACAACTTCGTCCCCTAATGTAAAACATGGTGAATTGGCTAGATGGAGCCCTAAGGTAATTTCAACTTGTGAATTAGAAGATTCTATTAGCAATTGTCAAGTTTATAATCTTTGAGTTCATATGTTTTTTCTGTTTCTAGAGCTAGTTTTTGGATTTTGTAGATGTTAATTTTAAGTCTTTGCTCTTAATTAGGCCGAGTCAATTATGGAGGATGAAGATGATTGTGGCCCATAGCGTGGTGATGCTGATACGGAGTCGGAAGCAAAAACTACGACTAATAGCATGAGAAATAACAACATTGGAGGAAGTGTGTCGAAAGTGCAACAACTGAGGAAGAAGGGACACACACGTTCTCTTATGCTTTTCTCTCTTATAGATTCCCCTAAAACCCCTTCTCCGAAATCTCCATCATTAAAGCAAAGTGGAAGTTCTAAAAAGGATGTTGAGCCCATCGTGGGCCTTTTATCTAATCGACTAACATATCCTACTGCTTCTGCCTCGTTGCCTCTATCACCTCAGTTGTATAGTCATTCCAGCCTCAGTCCAAAATCAGATAGTGAAGTTAAAGTAAGTTGAGAATCATCTTCAAATGTTCCAAGTGTTCATTCATGAAAATGAGATGTTAACATTGCTAATTTTCTTGTTTCCTATTGTTGTTTTTTCCACAGGAGAAGGCAAAAAGTGTCAGGAAGAACTTAAGTTCTCGGCGGAGCGTGAGTTTTAAATTGTGAATACTCAAATCCTAACAAATAGGTAAGTCTTGAATGAATCATTTCAATGTTATAACTTTTATGAGTTAATATGATTTTGTGCCTATTATGTAATTGTGAACAAAAGTCTATTTTCTTTCTTCAAGAGTTTTTATTTTTTGCTTCTGTAGTGCGCTTAATGAATATGAAGTAGATGGTAGCCACAGTACTTCTATTGCATCATCTGGAAAGATGACTCTTCTAAATAGACCACCAAAGGATTTTATGTGTCCAATCACATGCCAACTTCTCATTGATCCGGTTACACTCGAAACTGGTCAAACATATGAAAGAAGAGCAATTCAAGAATGGCTGAAAAGAGGAAATACAACATGCCCCATTACCCGACAACCTTTGTCTGCAACTTTACTACCCAAAACAAATTACGTTTTGAAGAGACTAATCACCTCTTGGAAAGAATAGTGTCCTGATCTTGCCCAAGAATATTCATGTGTCGAGACCCCTAGATCTTCCTTCAATACTACCTCTTCCAGAGAACATCAGTTAATGGTAATGCTTGTATTATGCAACAAAGACCGGTCTTTCCTTCATTCCATTTTTGCCTTCTTGTATGTAGGTGTGATGTAATGCATCATTTATTTCTATTTGTTTATTTTATTTGCTATTGGAGTTACCTTGTTGACATGACTTTCTTTTATTTGCTTCTTTGGATTTTGCAGTACAAATAGTTTAGAACCTCAGTGTGCTTCCAAGTAAAACAAGAGAAGGGAAGAGTAAAAGAGATACACATTGGTGAAGTTGGTGAAGGCAAAATTTTTCTCTTTGCCTTGGGACACACATTTGAGTCACCATGCCCATAAGGCAGATGAAGGAGAGCTTAGAGCAGCACCTTGTGATCAAACCACAAGTGCAAACCTGCATGAATCAATTCCAAAAACCCCAGAAAACTTCTCAAAATGGCAAAGGACCACCATCTCAAGATGGATATGAGGACTTCTTAACTGCTCCAAATGGATTGCCAAAGCAAGTTATCCGTCCTCGAATGTCCATCAACGAAAGACCTGATTCTGACCCCTCGTAGTCTCCATTGGGGGCAGAACGGTAAGGGCTACACTATGCACTACAATCTTGGAAATGAAAGCTTTTGATGATTTAATTCGTCTAGTTGTGATCTAAGAGGATTCTTATGTGTAGGATGTCTTTGATCTTTCTTTTCACTTGGCTAGAGATCAAACAGAGAAGAGTCTTCGAACAAATATGACTTTTATCAAAGGAACTTCCATATTCTTTGCTCCATTTTGGCAGTTCTTTCTTAGGAAATGTACTGTTTATATTTACATTTTATTTAGCGTCTAACTGTTAATTGTTGATTTAGTTAGGAGCGTATGGTTTGACTACAAGATGTACAAAAAAAGAGTAGGTCACTTCTGAAGTAACTGAGAGGGAAATTGAACTTGAAGCTCAATTTGTTAAAGCAAGAAGCATCATCCAGCGGCAGGTATTGAAAATTAGCTTCAATACTATTTGTAAAGTTTAAACATAATGAAATCAAGTTGAGAAAAGGGATTTCAGCAGTACCTTTATTAGCATATCACCTTCTAGCAAGTATTTTTTTTCTCAATCCAAGACACGAAACCCTACCAAATGAGTGTCCTTTTACTAGCTGATAAATGCACTCTCCAAGACCATTTGTTTTCCTGTTTGGTATTTTGTTTCCGTCAAAATTTGAACTCCTTTGATTAATAGAAAGTGTTAAAAATTTAGGCTCCTATCTTCTTGTCTTTCCAAATTTACATGTTTTGACATCTAAGGTAATCATACAACAACATTTCTTTCAAGAAAGTCCTGACTGTTATTTTACATTTTGATTTTGCGATTGATTGTAGATATCCAAAACGGAATCATCTAATTTGAATGATTGCTCATGTACTCATTTACCAATTGTTGTTTAAAATAGCTATTTGGACTTGCTTATAATCCAAATTTCCACTGGAAAGTTATATAACAGTTCAGATTTTTCAGTCCTGTTCTGCGTAACTGATGTTTTATTTCTCTGCAAATTTTCTTTTACTTTTGCTTACTGATTGTATTACGTTACTTCTGAATCCAGGCCTTTATAATGTCCAAACACATTGCGAAGTCTGAAAAGCCAAGGTAGTTCAAGAAAAATGCTTCTACTGGTTTGTAGAATAAATAGTTTTGCTGTGATCCATGTAAAGCACTATTTAATCTGTAAAAAATCAAGCAGGAGAGTGAACGACCATTTAGATTCCAACAGAGAATCACTCCTTTCATCACCTACTGAGGTACTGCTCGTTTCTTTCTTAAAAAATACTTTGGTTTATCAGTTTCCTTGACTACAGTTTATCAGTGTATCAGTGACTATTCAACTTGTTGGACGTGGGGGTTAGGAGAAATAGAGGAGGTTGAAATCTAGAGGGATTCAAGTTATCATTTTTGGAATGAAAGAGAGGGAGACCCAGAGAGCAAAGAAGGTCCAAGTGAAAATAGTAACAATGAGATTGTTAGAAGAGGAGATGGGGAATATGGGTTTGATTTCCAACAAGGTCGGAAGAAGCAGATGGTGAAAGATGATCCACCATCGAAGCTTATTGGCCAGTTTTTCCATAAACACAGGGTTTCAGGGGAGACGTCATTGGACATGGATTTGTAGATGGATGAGCTGAGTAAGGATCCTGGGTTTACTTTACCTACGGTTTCTGAAAGCCCCACGAATCAGCCATTCTCACCACAGTGGATAAAGGCTTCATCGACTGATGATGACGGGAGGAGTGAGGATAAACGAGAAGCACAGCTTTTGAGATGCATTTCTTCGAGTAGTTCGTTCAAAAGGACGCCTGGGTTTTTGAGGTCGAAGACTACTAAGTCGAGATTGTTGGAAATTCCATTGGATGAGTAACAATGGGATAAGAAATCAGGGAGGAATATGAGGTCTGGGCAATTGAGGTTTGGATTCTTTGCGAAGTCGATGGAAGAAGAGGAAGATGATCCATTTGCAGATGGGGACATTCCAGAGGAGTTCAGGAAGGCCAAGTTTAATACATTGACTGTTTTACAATGGGCGAGTCTTGTTTTGATTGTTGGTGCATTTTTTTGTAGTCTGTTTATACCTTTCTTTACTAGGATAAAATTATGGGATTTTCTATTGTGGAAATGGTGGCTTTTATTGCTGGTTTTGATATGTGGAAGATTGGTTTCTGGTTGGGGAATTCGAGTGTTGGTGTTTTTTTTTTACAGAGGAATTACTTTATGCAAAAACGGTTTTTTGTATTTTGCTTATGGTGTGAGGAAGGCTGTTCAGAATTGTCTGTGGTTGGGTCTAGTTTTACTCGCTTGGAAGTTGATATTCAATAAGAAGGTTAAACGTAAGGTTCATAATGAGGTTGTTCCTTATGTTACTAAGATCTTGGTGTGTTTCTTGGTTGCTACAGTTTTGTGGCTTGTGAAGACACTTCCCCTCAAAATCATGGCTTCATCTTTTCATGTCAGCACGTATTTTGACCGAATTCAAGAATAACTGTTTAATCAGTATGTCATTCAGACACTATCGGGTCCTCCATTTGTTGAAATTGAGAATTCCGACGAAGAGGAGGAGCAGTTCACTGATCCAAGCAGCCATGGTGAAAGAAGAAGCAGATGTTCAACACCAACAACAAGAGCACTGAATACCCAATCATCAAAGAGGTCTGGTGGTAGGGAATTAGTGTCACGACGTGCTGATTCGAGACATGCCAGAAGATGGCGTACGTCCACTCCAAACCCCCAAAAATCGCAGCAGGTAAGCTATCTTTCCTCTTCTTATCATATTTCACCCACCCCTTCTAATCTTTTTTATGATTTTAGTATAAAAGAAACAAATTTATTGATTCATTCAGTTGAGTTGTTGTTTTCAATCTTCTCTTTGGTTCAGATAGGGTCCCCGATCCATTCCTTGGTGGGTTTTCATTTCTATTTAACTTCCTCCGGTCACTACAACACAAATGCTCATTAAGGTCATTTCATTTTCATTTGAGATTCTTATATCTTATTCAGATACAGAATGAAGTATTATTGACTGAGTGTGGTTCCTTAAATTTAGAGTTGATAGGATCATGTATTTCATGCTTTTAGATATTCTCCCCTTTGGTACCATGTTTAATGATGCATCTTTTTCATAGTAGAGCATATTTTTTGCATGTCTGGTCTGGAATTCGTTATTTTCCCAATTCTTGAAATGCATTTTTTTAAGAGTCCCTTTCCCTAATATATTAGGTTTTCTTTTTCTTTTTCTTTTTCTTTTATTGCATAAGATATATAGTCAGTTTCAGTTGCAGCGTGTTGTAATTTTTATGCCAGTATCATTTAAAATTCTCATGTCGCCGTATGAACTAATACAAAGAGAGTGTTGGTGTCCACCATGTGTCAAGTGTTTAAGTATTTTGATCTCTAAAAACCATAATAGCTTTCTAGACTAGTCAGGTACTGTATAGTGTTGAGTACAATCTTACAGCATCTAAAATAGAGATGGAAGTATCCATCTTTTCTAGTGTTTTATTATGCAATTATACAAAGGATTCTTTTCTATTCAACCTGCAATAAATCTGTTTGAAATCTATTTTGACATTAGGAGAAGGCGAGCTTGAGAAACAACCTAGCAGGGACGAAATGCTTCCTTTCCTCCATCAATATCTGGGAAAACTGAGATCTGAACCAACTGTAAGTTTTAGTGGATTATCTCTTAGTTGACTCTTTCGCTAACAGAATCTCCTAATCTTCATTTTTTTTTTCTTTTTGGTAATGCAGTTCAATATTGCTAATGTCATCAAAGAGCTTGGTACGTTCTTATTTTGCTTGAGACAAATGCCAGTGATGATAATCTCTGTTTTAGCGTGACGCTGCAGCCAGTGTGCATTCTCTGTGATGTAGTAGATAAGGCAAGTTTATATTTAAATTTCATTTTTCTTGTACAGAACACCATTTTGGGATGAATCTAGGGGATAGAACAGTAGAAGTGGTCTGTATCATATCAGAAATGCTTAAAGAGTCTGAAAACAATGATGAAGAGCCTAAGGAGGATATTGAGAAGGCTAAAGATGGTGTAGCTGAACCAAAAGAAGTTATTGATAGACCTAAGGACTCACCTTCGAAGCCACAGGGATCTGCATGCCAAAAAGATGGAATGGATGAAAAGAGAAGTCATTTGAGTGGCAATGCATCCTTTCCATGCACTAGGGTAAAAAAAAGGTCAGTCAAACCTAGAGCAACGTCTATCAAACATCAACATCAAGGTATGCTAGCTTTTATGTTCTATGTTGTCATGCTCGGTTACCTGTATTAAGGTTATTCCATTCTCATTCGAGATTCTTATAACTTACTGAGATATAGAATGAAGTGTTTTGTTCTTTTGTGTAGAGTTGAGGATCATGTATTTCGATCTTTTAGATACTCTTCGCTTTGCTACTTTGTAATTGATCATGCTAAATTGCTAATCTTATTCATAGTAGAACGTGTTTTGCGAATGTCATATATACTTGGAAATCTTTTTAAGCACTAAATATTAATTATTTTCAATTGCAGAATGGTGTTATTTTTGTTACGATCCTCCTGTACATTCCAGGGAGTACTTGCGTGATGCACTCCTTGAAATATTCCTGACTGGAAGATATGTTCTAAGTGATGCTTTGGAGAGACGCAGTTTCAGTGGGTAATCTTTTTGTCGACCCTATCCTGGAAGAGAATCTCCTGTTTCTTTATTGCAGGATGATTTTGCTGTTATCTTGACTCGGCTTGCTATTCTTTTTTTATTTGATAAGATTGCAAATGATGGTAAAATCTGATTTACCGTGGCATTGCAGACCCAGTGTAGTATTTGTTTGTTAATAATAATGATAAGCTTATAATTTTTCTGTCTTGCACAGAAAATTGGCGAAGTGGGGACATAGTTGTATTTATATCATGAAATAGTTGTGGCCAGTTGGAGAGCTTATCAGGAGAATTCCATAGAACAGGATAATGTAAGTCCTCTTATACATTTTGATCTTAACAATGTAACATGACCTAGAACGTTATGTTGTTCCAGCTCCCTCAACTACTGTTGCAAATTCAGGTGTGGTTTATGCAGCTAGCTTGACAGAGACTCCAAGATCAATAAACAGGATGCTTCCAACATGTGAATTAGCAATCAAAATTTGTGGTCTTAGAGAATAAACAGGATGCTTCCAGCATGTGAATTAGCAATCAAAATTTGTGGTAATACTTTGTATTTTAGATTTTATTCTTATTAGTTTCCTTGTATGACATTCACACTTTTTCTTGTATTTATTCTCAACTATTGAAGAAACATCCATTAGTTGAAAATATGGTTTTATTCCTTAAGCATTAAAAGCCACCCACACTGTTTGACAAGTAATGTTTTTCAGGCACCGATGGTCAAACCTCTTGCTACGCAGCATATGCTGTTTGCAATTTCATGTACAATAAGGTCATGGCCCATGTTGGAGATAAGAATGTAAGACATTGTGAAAAGTTGATTGTTCATTTTCTGAGTATTACATGTGAAGATCAGGACTATCTCTTTTATTTTCATGAGTAACTTAATGTTGCTTTTGCACTTTTGCAGTATTATGATATCCGAAAGAAATGTGAGGGATACCTTTGCTATGATTTCTCGAATATGGAAAATTTCTTGCAGCAGAAATCAGTTAAGGATGCTCTTGGTGTCGGCAAGATAGACTTTGTATCTTGTAGCCCTTCAGTGCATGAAGCCATGATGATGGACAGGATGAGAAATTTAGAAGTTGGTATCCCTGGTCTCCTTGAGGACGGAATCAAGATGCTCATATATGCTGGAGAGTATGATCTTATTTGCAACTGGCTAGGTAAGATAGAAATATCCAGTTTTCTTTTTGTTTTAATTTTGAATTTTACAATTTATTTTATTTTATTTTATTTTTATTTTGTATATATATATCCACAAACTGTGTTCAATTTTTATCTAATTTGCATTACACATTTGAGCAGGAAACTCAAGGTGGGTGCATGCAATGGAATGGTCAGGCCAAAAAGATTTCGTTGGAGCACCAGGATAAATAGGATTCTTCCAGCATGAAAGGAGGTGCTCGGCGCCTTTTAGTTCGCGTTCCACCATCAATAAAAGCCTGTAAGTAGAGAAGTGAGGAAGTAGGGAGCATTGACTTTTTAAAGAATTTCATTGAATTGTTTGAATACCATAGTCATTCATCTTGCATTATCAAAGCTATATATAGCAATTGAATTTTTCTCCGATGCAGTTTTTTGGATTTAGTAAAGCTTTAAGTAGGGTTATGTTGTATTTAGATGTTTATCAACCGCACAGCCACTTTGTTCGTTTAAGAAAATTGAATGATTCTTGAACCTGTTTGATAAACATCAACACAACTCTGCATTTATTTTTTCAAGAACAGTGTGATAATCTTCTTACAAGTTATTGGATTTTCTTTTAATGGTCTACAACTGTAATATTGTTTTATGTTCCTTTTCATCAACTAACCATGATTGTATGCTACCTTCTATTCTTCAAAGATATCAAGACGTTTTTGGCCCAAACTATGAGCGGCAATCTCGATCTATGGACTTTAGTGGCAGGGATGAGTGTTTGGTTAATGTGACGGAGAAAAAGGAAGTAGACACAGATGAAGAAAACATTAAGCAAGGTGTCTCTGTTCATGTGAGTAACCTGGATCTCTCATAATAGCCAACTTTTTGTTCCAATTTTATCACCAAGCTCTTTTGGCATTTCACTTGACATTATCAATTTTTTACCTGGACAGAATACTAAGCGGTATGCAGGTATGCAGTCCCCAAGCAGCAAGTATGAAAAGGTGCAACAGCAGTCAGGAAGAGCACTCTTACTCTTGGGAGGCCAGTTCTCTCGTATGGGATAAGCATTAGCAGAAATGTGGTTGAACATTGTGACTGCAAGTTGCATTTTTGTGCTTGTAAGTTGCAAATTCAGTTTGCAAGCTGTGGAGCGGTGCTTAAGTACTTGCCAATTGGTTATCAAGTCTTTTATCCTTGGTGTATTGGCTCGCTATGGACTGTTTGGCGGTGGCAGCGTTGGCTATTGCGCTGAGGGCGTAGTGCTGAAATTGTCGCTGAGCGCTGATTGGTATGGTGTATTGGGCAGAGTTTGTACAGGCTTTTGGGTCGATGTTTGGTTGTTTACCATGCTTCAACTGAAATAAATGTAGTCTGATCTTTATTATTTGATAGATTTGTGACTCGATGTAATACATTATCTTATTAATTACATTACTGTGCCTCGTCGTTCATGGAAAAATGTTTGGCACATTTAGTTTTTATTTTCTAGAAATAAAATTTATAAGATGTTATAAAAAGTCATTTGATAGCACTTAATGAGTGCTATAGAAAAAAAAGGGCTTTGAGAAACGCTATAGAAACTAAATACAATAGCATTTGTTAAATGCTACGTGAGGGAAGACAATAGCGTTTCTTAAACGCTATTGGTAACTATACAATAGCGTTTTTTAAGTGCTATCACAACCTAAACAATAACGCTTTTCAAATGCTATTCTATAGTATACAATAGCGTTCCAGAAATGTTATTGTACAGTATACAATAGCGTTTCAGAAACGCCATAAATGGTCTACTTACAATAGTGTTTCTAAAACACTATAAATAACCCTGTATCTATTATAGCTCCGGCAGGCACAACGTTTTCTAAAACGATATGATAGCCTACAATAGCGTTTTTGAAACGCTATTAATGAGAATTTGTGTTGTAGTGATTGAGGGCTACAAAATCTTCCTGAGGAAACATCCAGTAAACTATCTTGGATTTCCCTATTAGTTACTGGCATAATAGGCATTCCTAAGGCTCTTTATTAATACTAATACATTTAGGGATGAATAAAGAATTTGCTAACCGAAATCCCCTTCTAACAAACAGTATCACCGCCAACACATTTGGTTTGACGTTCTCATAATCACACCTACAACGTTATTTCCATATTTCCCAAATAATGAACATCAGATTCAGATAATAAAGCATACTTGCTTGTGACTTCATGTTGGCTCTCTGAAACAATATAATCAACATAGTTGATACCTCTGCTGGCATATGCACATGTATGTTGAAAATAGATTCGAAATGGCTCCAGACTTTTTTGGCCAATCTACCTTCTACAAATAAGTGTTTCAAAGATTAGACATTCGGGTCATCACAACAAAGGCACCTCAAAGCAAGATTGATTCCGTACCTATGCAACTCACCATCTACAGGAACACCTTTCTGAAGCAATTTCCACACAAAAACGAAGATTCTGGTTGGCAAAAGAGATTGCCAAAGCTTCTTATAAATGGCTCCTTCTTTTCCTTTTACACGAAAAAAATCATAAGCTGGTCAAGTACTAATAACCCATTCGCATCCGAAATCCAAACACAAGTATCATTGCTCTGCCCACTTACCCGGATTCTATCTTCATATGACAATTTCTTCAAATCTTTAAGTGAAGGAACTACCATTTCAAAATCTCCATCTTTAACTTCTGCAACTGTGGGCCACTTTCCTAGTTCATCCAACTCTCCTGACCACAAAAAGACTGTCTTTGAATTCCAGTTTTCTGAAAAGAAACTAGTATCTCCACTATCAATATGCCATAAATAACTTTTTAACAAAAATAGGTATGAGTTTCATGATCTCTTTCATGAATGGTGAAGCCCCTTTTTCCATATGGAAAATCAAGGGGACCCCTTCCTTCCAGTTTTTACTTCTCATAAAATTAGCCCACAATGAATTGGAGTTAAGAAGATCCCATAAAGCTTTGAGACGAAATGGTTTTGTGACTATTAAAATATCTCTAATACCCAAACCTCCTTCCTCCGTAGGTAAGCTAATTGTCTCAAGAGACCCATTTTTTTCAATTTGCCTTCACAATCACCCTAGAAAAAGTCCGGCAGTAACTTATGAATCCTTGCCAAAACCTTTTGAGGAAGGCACATAGCACTTAAAAGGGAAGGCTTGGATGGAACTTACAACATGCTTAATCAAAATTAGTCTCCCTCCTGGCGATAACAATTTAGCCTTCCACCCATTAATTCTCCTTGGAATTTTGCGTACTAGCTCATCAAAGAAAATATTTGGCATCTCCCCTGGTAAATAGGGACACCCAAATATTTCATAGGGGACCCTTTATATTGAAAACCTATATAAGTTTTCACAATAACTACACTCTCTTCTGAGGCCTTTTCCACATTAATCTTTTGGCTTGAGGCCCTTCTATATCTCTCCAAAGAACTTGATACAACCTGAACCAAAGATTTCCTGCCATTGAGAAATATCAAAGTGTCATCTGCATACAAAAGGTGCGTTATCGGCGTGCAATTTCTAGGCGTATAATAAAAAAAAATCTCCCCCTTATTAAAAGCCACCTTCAACCCCCTATTTAACACATCAGAGGCAATAATAAATAACATCGGAGAGAGTGGGTTTCCCTGCCTTAATCTTCTGGATGATTTAAAGTAACAATTGTAAACTCCTTGCAAAAGCACCAAAAAGCCGCAATTAGCAATATAATTGGTAATGATGTGACACACCCTATTTAAGAAACCAAACCTTCTAAGCACCAATAAAAGAAAAGACCTTTCTAAACGATCATCTATTTCCATGTCAATCTTAAGTACCACATTGCCATCAGTGACTTTTTTGTTAATATCTCTCACCGATTCCTAAGCCAATCCAATATTTTCCACAATAAATCTCCCCCTCACAAAGGCACCTTGCTCCGGGGCCACCATCTCATGTAACAATAAGGCTAATCTATTGCATAGTACTTTACTGAAGATTTTGTAAATAACATTGCAAAGACTAATAGGGCAAAAATCAGAAAAAGAACCTGGTGAGTCAACCTTAGGGATCAAAGCTTGAGTTGGTCGAGAAAGTTGAGTGGCAACTCTCCAAATATCAAACCTAATAACCTCCTAGCAAGCCTAAAAGAAACCAGCAGTGAAACCATCTGGCTCTGGTGCGCTATTATTTGGTATGCCAAAGGTAGTCTGTTTCACTTCTTCTAAAGTAGGGTTTCTAACTAACTCTTCACAACTCACACATGAATGCAATTTAACAATTTAGTGTCAGTACCTTGTGATAATACACCAAAATGGTCCCTCCTCTACGCCGTACACGTGTCATGGTGATCTCAAGGAATGACAGGTCCTAGCGTCAGCTAAACACTGATTCGGCCCAAGCGGTTCTAAGCCCACCCAATGCAACCCGCCAGACAAACTCAGATTCTTATAGCCTGCTATGCCCACGTGTCTCACAGTTATCCTCAATACCCATAAGCCCTGCTAAGGCAAGTATCTCAAGGATCAGCTTCGGACGGGCAGTTACAACAGCTTTTTACTTCCTACTAGGAAGCAAATTGTAGAATATATGTCACACATGGAGACTTCTATATACAGACTACTCTCGAGAAGGGAACTATCTCCAGTGTATCCAGGACCCCAAGACTAATAGGGAAACTCCCCTCCACAGCACAACTACTAATTAGAGAAGGATTCCCACGAAGATCTTCTTTCCTAAACTACGCCATCAATGGCCTTGTCGAACCAGGACTCCAATACTATAATAAGACATGAGTTAGGTAAGCTAAGGTATGTTGTGAATTTCCTGTTTACAACATTACATCTTCCTAAGATCTCTGTCTGACTTTAGCATAAAGTGTCATCGGCCACCACAACGGTGGTCTGTGGCACACTCGCGTTCCTTGTGCAGGTCAGCAGGTTTGTAGGTCAAGGTCAAAGCAGGGAGCGAAAAATGATTGCATCAGTTTGGTGCCGTCCGTGGGGACGACAAAGTTCCTAACCTTTCACTAGCATCATCTTTTAGAGCAGATAGGCTCGGCCCTCAAAATCCCCTCCACAGAGGGGCGCATGACCCAGACGTGTTGTACCGTCTATTTGTTTCGTCGTTCGTGGACCGTATCACGAACGAGGCTCTTCCAAAGAAGTTCACACCTCCAAAGCTCGACTTCTACGATGGGACCAACGACCCATTCGACCATCTGCGCCATTACCAGCTTGTAATGGCACTCAAAGAAAGGATCTGAGTCGGTGATGTGCAGAACTTTCCCAACCAGCCTGAAGAAGTCAGCACTAACATGGTCCTACAGCCTCCCGCCAAAGTCGAACGACTGATTCAAGATGCTGGCAAAGGAATTCCTAACGTGTTTTGCTGGAAGTCTAAGTCTCTAAAAAGGCCTACACTACATACTCTCTCTGAAACAGAGATCCAATGAGACACTCAAAGAGTATGTCACACGCTTCAACAATGAGCTGACACTCATTGACGGCTGTAGTGACGATACAGCCGTGACGACCTTTATTGCGTGCCTAAACGAGAGAAAACTTTATGACTGCCTCACCTTAGAACCCCCTTTGGATATGAAGAAACTCCTTAAGAGCGCTCAGAGGTACATCACCTTAGAAGATATGAGAACGGAGAAGAGGGAAACAAAAGTTGAGAAGAAGCCCTCCGTTCCTAAGGACGGAAAGGAGGGAAGAAGGTGAGATGATGAAGAAAGGATCAAGCGAAAGCGTAATGACCACAGGTCCATGACCCCCTCAATTAAAGCCTATCAGATGTCCTGAATTCCATGAAAAATTGGGAAGATCTAAAGGGCCCCCGAAACAGCGCGGAAGCTGCCATTATGCTTGCTTTGAAACAAATAGAATGTTCCCAGATCCTCAATTGGATCCCACAACGCAATCTATACTAAAGCTAGACCCAGTGACGTGACTGTGGACGCATCATTCCACTTGCACAAGATCCCAACAGCGGTGGTTCATTTCAAAAATGGGGGAGGTTCAAACAGTGCAGGAGCAATCAACTCTTCAACCTAGCAGGACGGAGAGGTCAATGCAGGCAGGAGTACGAAGCCTCGAAAATCCATCAGCGTAAAAATTAACTCCCACACAAGGTTCACTCTTCAGTAACTTAAGAGACATCAGCGAAGCTTGACAACTCGCTAAAAGTATCAACGATCCAGCAAGGGCCATGCAAATTCACTTCAGGGCCGGATCGACTTCTTTTTGCTAATAGTTAGTCTATTTCAGTATTTTATTTTCCTTTCCATAGTTAATGTAGAGTTTAGTTCTTAGAAGCTTATGTGATTTGCAATCATTTAAGAAATAAAAAGGAATTACGCAAGTACACTCTATTGATTACTGGAAATATGTAACAACGAGCGCCCTGAGGCGGATACAAAAGACTACATACTACGAGCATCTGAATCCGATGTGACATAAAATAAAGACTCGCTTTAACAGCCTGACTACATAAAAAGACTCGAAAGCAACAACAAAGGTACCCCAAGTAAACTTTTCTCAGCGACTTCTCCGAGAAATGTGTCCCAAGATCAAAAAAAATGTACAAAAGGGAGCTGAAAGTACATAGAAACCGATTGCTCTGCCAAATCACCCCAAGAAAGTGACCCAACAACGACAATACACTACACCAAAAACCCCCATTAGCAACGGTTCTAGACCGTGGGCGTAAGCCATTGCCACGGCTAAGAACCGTGGACTACAGGGGCGTCGCAAAATCATTTGTAACGGCTATAAACCGTTGCTAAACATTGTAGCAACGGTTTTATGGTTGGATGGGGGGCGTTATTTTCAGAAATTAGCCACGGTTATAAACCGTTGCAATAAAAATAGCAACGGTTCTTAGCCGTGGCAAAATTAGCTACGGTTGTAAGCCGTTACAAAGTGTAGATATTAGCAACGGTTATAAACCGTAGCTAACAAGATAGCAACGGTTTATAGCCGTTGCAAAATTAGCTACGGCTTTAAGCCGTGACAAAGTTCATATATTAGCAACGGTTTTAAACCGTGTCTAATATTTGCAACGGTTTTTAGCCGTGGCTAACCGTGGCAACGGTTACAAACCGTGGCTAAATAGTGTGAATTAAACCGTGGCAAATGGGCTAGCAACGGTTTTGGGCCGTGGCTAACCATGGCCACGGTTTTTAGCCGTAGCAAATGAGAAATAATGCCCACGGTTTGTAGCCGTGGCAAGATGGAACCACGGTTTTAAGCCGTTGGCAATTAAAACAAAATTCAAAAAAAAAAAGAAATCTGTTTTGTTGCAACGGTTTTAAACCGTCGCAAGTTAATATAATCGAAAAAAAAATTTATATTTTATTTTTTGCTGCTGCAGCAAAATCACAGCCGTGGCACCTGCAAAATCAGTCCTTACACATAGTCCACACAAATGAGACAAAAGAATCATAAATTGGATGAACTAATTCAGCCTGAATTAAACAAATTAATTATCAATAATAATTCAACATATTACAAGCAATTGGTCATCGTGATTGCTCCAAACCTCTCCAACATGATCACTTAATCAAATACATAATTATTCCTAATACAACTGGGTGATGTCCCTTTCAAAACACCTCCATGTTAGGCCAATAAATGGATAAGAACTAAAACACAATGCAGATCTGCAGAAGCTGAAGGAGTGATATACACAACAAAAGTATGTAGAAACCTTTGCCAATTGCTGAGTCTGGATGATATTTATGCACATCTGAAACACAGGTTCTGCAAACTGAGCAAACCCAGAACCTAATGCCTGAAACAGATAGAACAAGAGTATAAAAACTCTATTGTTTCATTCGGTCTAGAAGAGACTTCCAAAAGTTTAAAAAAAAATAAGTCGTGTAGAACTATAAGTTAAAAGTATTAGTTCGACATGAGCCTGACAGCTGTTTAATCAAATAGAAATTTTTTAAATGACTCAGGCAAGGGAAAAGATACCTGTGCTATAGATGTAAAACACTCGAGCAAGGGAAAAAGATCTCTGTCGGCATTCGAAAGCTGCTGCCACTTTGCAATCACTGGAGGCATTAAAATCTCAAGATATCTTGGCTGTAATTCATCATCATAGAGAACAAGTTAACTTACTATTTTTGTTCAATACTGGCAGCCAACAAGATGAAACACATTACATGATACCTGAAGGTTTCGTTAGCATCATTTATATACAATCCGAAGGTTTCGTTTCTAAAGGAGTTTAGACAAAAAGGGATTAGCAAGTGTCAGATATTTGACATAATAGCCAAAATGTAAAGTGAAAGAGCACTTATATAAAACAAACCTGATATTGCCCAAAAGCACACAAGAGATGCTGCAAATGACTTCCAACCGTGGAGCCAACTCCTCAGCAGCTTCCTGGCATTTATAAATTTAAAATTGAGAACTTGTCGACAAAAAGTTTGAAAACCATTTTGAAAACTAAGAACTTGTCGACAAAACATGCAATTAGAAACCATTTTGAAAATAACTACGCAAGTGATCATCATCCTGTTGTCAGATGAAGATTAAAATCCAATCCAACCAATAATATCTAGCATGAAACATATAAAAATTAAATCAGCAAAAAAAATCATTTCTGGTTGGACATCAAAATCCAGGGCATGTCCTTTTTTTTTTGTTTGAAAGCCAAGGCAAAAACTAAAAACAATGAAAATACAAAACTTAAAGCAATCAACTTAAATCAACTCACATTCAGTCTCTCAACCGTAGAACACGCAGCACACGCGCGTTTCTGCGACAAATCAAGTTACACCGGACTGCCCAGATCAACCGGCATACACACGCTCCAACCGCATGTCGCCACATCTCAGCATGTCAACGCTGCGACAGACAGCAGCAATGCGTCCCAGCAGCAGCAAACCCAGCAGCAACAGCAACAGCAAAGCAGGGCAGCAGCAGCAGTAACGCGCCAAAGCGTAGCAGCAGCAGCAGCAGCATCAACGCCGCGCAGCAACAGCAGCATCAGCAACAGCAACAGAGCGCAGCAACAGCAAGTACGCCAGTCCGCCCCCGCATGAAACAGCAGCAGAAAAAAATTACAGATGCACTCTGTTTTGCGACAGAGTGCTCTGCCTACACAGCAGCAGCAGCATCCCCTGCATGCAGCAGTTTTGCTCGCAGCGTATCGCCATATCCCGGACTGCCAAAGCTGCCAGATCCCCAATCCCTCACAGCCACAAAGCCAATACAGGTATTTACTCGTCCCCGTGGCGAATGTAAGCCAGAAAATCTGTGTGTGCTTCTTGTTTTACTTCATTACATTCAACTGTGTGCATCCAAAGATGAAAAAACTCAAACTACATAATGAAACTTATAACATGACTTGAAGAAAACATGGGCGAGGATAATCAAGATAAGATGGGAAGAAAAAATCTGTACAAACTGATCATATATAGCTTCCTTAACCAGGAGCCCAGGTGTTCTTTCTCGTTTTATGCTCTTTCTGATAAATCTTTACCCTTTTCGATAGAAGATAAAATAAAAAAGAGGAATTCTAAATGTCGAGGAAACAGGCTAGGAAATGGGCGAGGGAAGCGACGTGGCGGGGTGGAGACCGTCCACTCCGCTCGGGATGCGTGCCATCATTTTTGGTGCGCGCATCCCGAGCGGAGTGGATGGTCTCCACCCCGCCACGTCGCTTTCCTCGCCCATTTCCTCATTTGTTTCCTCGACATTTAGAACTGCTCAATAAAAAGATAGCCAAAACCATGGTAGTGACTTAAAATAGGGAGAAAAAAGTCGTAAAAAATTTTAGACATCTTCAATATATAAGAGTTCGAAAAGAAGATAATAGCACTTGGACCAATGCACGCCTACATAACATCGCCCAAAATGCCAACTTATTTAGGGTGTGAGAATAATTCAGGAAATGAACAGAACAGGTGACAGTGAAGAAAAGTACAAAATCATCTGCAGAAGTCTTTCAATCACTAGCAATCAATAACTTGCTAATAGTGTAAAAACATCCGAAGTTGTAAACACTAGTGGTATTTTGTTAATGTGAAACGAACAAAATAAAGGGCAATTTGTGCGCGGTAACTTAAAAGTTGTGGAATTGAATTTTTCGATTCACAAAACCTACAAATATTTACATTGGTCTCAACAGATGGAAGTATGTTCATACCTGTCACCTGCTCCTCGTATAGAGCCAAGCAAAGCTATGCACCTTCACAAGTACTTGCCACAATTACCTTCAATTGTCAACCAAGCAAAGTTAGCTTTTATAGCTTGACAAGAAGCTCAAACCAATCATGCATTCGAAGAAAAACAAATGCTGGAAAAAATTCAATTCATTCCAACATCTTAAGTTGAAATTTATGTAAAATGGACAGCTGCAATCGGCTACATTCTTCATTTTCGTACAATTGTTTGATAGGCAAAAAAGGTTAAAATGAGCTGATTTTTTGTAAAGATGATCTCCACCTTAAAAAATCGTAATTCTATTCAATGTGGGAATGTGTATCAAAAAGTGTGACAAACTAACATGCCCTATTTAAAAAAGTTCATGACAGGCAAGTTTGAATATTAAGTTCATCTTTATCATCAGTAGTTTATATATACATCACAATAAACAAATCTTTATGCGTAGTCTATGCATTTGTAATATCACCCTGCACTTGAATAACACCTTCAATGGATAAATAAAATTGCAAGTTGCAACTAGCAACCAGCCTAATGATTCATCAGTCAAACATCAAATTACTCCTTGCAACTTGCAAATAAAATTGCAAGTTCAAAATGCAAATTGCAATAACAAACTCTAAATGCCAATGACCATCCTACCAACTTGCAAAGATCCAACGCATCACGCCAGACTACACGGATACATACAATATAACTTCAAAATAAGCACCCAATAATCAGGATATAACTGACTAGGTAACCAGAGATTCGGATTCACGAAGATACATGAAAGAGTTTTCAGGAAGAAAAAAAAAAAAAAGAGAGAAAAAAAATTTATTGAATATTCAGATTAGAATTGTTTTGACATAACTGAAACTGTAAAGCAGAATGTCATTCAATATTAAGATTCCTAACCATACCTTGACAAGATCTCCGAGTTCCTCACTGCATTCAAGTTTATCCTCAGCCAACCAGTTTTCCAAAAGATTCTTTTTGTTCTGATTCACAACTAAACGAGATAATTCCAAAGACTCAAATGCATTGAGCTTTCCTTTAGTTAACAATGTCCCAAAGTACTGCAACAATGGTGGAGTTTGCCCAGCTTGCACAGGAACACTCTGCAAAAGGAAAGGTAAATATCAAAGACCAATCAAATGCCATGCTTCTTTTCTGCTCCCAGGATATCAATACATAAGATAAGAAATGAAAGCAGTGCTTTCATTTCATAGGAAGGAAACACTACATCAAAATAATAAAAGGTATTAACACTACATCATGCACGCTAAAAGCCCAAGTTCACAGAATATTTTGAAAAATACAAATAAGACATGGATGTTGTAACAGTGCCTGCCTTTCTTGGTTTTCATTAGATTTAAAGGGTTAATGTGACAATCAAATACCTGAAATTTTGCAACAGTGTCAGGGGTACGAAGGATTCCTTGAGGAGAATCAGCAGCAAGCTCAGCAGCTTCCTTATATTTGGTCTGAGAGAACAACTCCTGAAATCTTTGAACAACCTGAAACATAGAAGTTAAGTCAATAACACTTGTATGATGCCAAAAGGAACACCTGCACTTGCATTTTGCACTTCGAAAAAGTAACTCATGAGGATTGGTATCAAAGTAAGAGATGAAAAAAATTCCAGACGTACCAAATTCTCTGCCCCAGGAAGGTTTCCTCTTTTTGCAAGACTAACAGCAAGCTCCAAATTGTTTAGCTATAGCAGTTGCAAGAGCACACTCGTGAGAAATACATTCATGAACAAGATTCAATCCATGAAAAACCCACACTTTTATATCAGCAACATTTGATCTTTGATCAGGGATTACATGGAGATCTTTGATTCAATCCATGAAAAACCCACACTATCTTGCAACAGAGCTAGCCTAACTTAGTACCTGAATCAAACCAAAATACCAAGTACTTAAAATTTAAACCAAAAGCACTTCCATTTTCAGTGTGAATCTCATCCATCAACCTTACATGGAAGTAAACCTAAGAAAATGTACCTATATGGCGGCGGTCTAAAACCCTCATATTCATGCTAAAGGGCTTGTTTCTTAATATCCTCCTCGGCTACTGTCTGCAGAAATTGGGGTAGTCAAAACATTTCAGACTAGCTTTTTCTACACAACAGTTGCAGAGGCACCAAAATGTCAAAACATGCCTTGATTGCAGTTTGTCTGCTCTGTAGCAATAAAAGAAATCAGTCCAGTAGGGCGTTGTCTATTGTTTATCTATTAGTAAACAATTCCCACTACAAAATGTCAGTTATGAATGCTAATAGGCAATGGGCCACTTACCCCGGGAGTTTGAGGCATTTTCAGATGGATCGGAAAAGGAGCAGAGATTAGAGGCCCAATTCAAACTACAAAAAATGCGTCGAAGATGCACAAGTATAAACTGTATATGGTACCTGGCAGATGTCACTGCGAATGGATTTTTCCCACGAAGGCTGCAGGAGCGGAGATAATGGTTTCTGCATCTTGGCAAACACACTTCCATGCTGAGCACAACCATCATGATCATAAACTGCAGCCTCGAGCACATCCTCATTACGCATGTTTGATTGTGTATTCATCTGTTGACAACATATGTTCATATGCTATTTAGTACAATACACAAGAATAGAAATGGACAACAAACAAATGGATAAATTTTTCAAGTTCATGAGAATCAGGCTGTTAGACGAACCTGCTGAATTGGGCAATCATTCACTTCTTCATCTATATACAAAGATCACAACTTCGGTTAAAATGACATTTACAACAAATAGTTGAAGCAAGTTTGGCAAGTGAAGTGAACTGACCTGAAATTTCAGCTTTCGGAGTCACTGTATCCAGCTTCTCTGCACCATTAATCCTTCAAAATTTTCGGACTCCATGAAGCTATTTTGATGAGTCTGCAGTCATGTCTGATAGTAATGTTATCAAACCTGCATGAAAACACAAGTTCACTTAAGTTCACTTCACTAGAGCATACAGAAGTTCTGTTGTGACGTAAAAACACAACTTCTGTTGTGACATTTACATAAAAACATAACTTCACTATCACATAAGTTCACCTGCATAAAAACACAGAAGTTCACTTTTCACTTCACGTCTATAAAAACACCTACATAAAAACACAGAAATTCACTTCACTTCCATAAAAACACCCGCATAAAAACACACTAGGGCATACATAGGTTCACTTAAGTTCACCATAACAATATGTTTTTTTTTTCTTTCATTAACAAGAGTTACTAAAAACCATAATAATTTTATATTTTAAATTGATTGCATAGTTGCAAAAAAAAATTAAAGAAAAGAAGTAAAATAAAATTTAATTTACAGGAAAATTTGCTTTCGAATCCGAAATATGGTGTATAGGTCAAATGGTGGAAAGATATGATCATTTATATTGGTAAACATTGAGGTGGAAAGATTTCTATTACAATGCAAATATGTAAACTCTCAAAAACATGTCAAATGGCATAAATGTTTAAATAGATAGATGGGAAGTTGCTTAACTGTGTGCAAAGACAAGGGAGGAAAATGAGAACCAGAACAACATGCATGTAGCAATTACATATCTATAGTTAGTGCTAAACTTGAATCAAATATGACATACATATACCAATATGAATCAAATTTGACCACCAGCCTATCATACCAATTATGGGTGTCAGTGACTGTGTGTATGATATGATATGATTCCTGGTCTCACACTGCAAATGAATGTTTTGATTCTAGGAACAAAATTCAAGAGTTGCTGAAAAAAGGAAAAACTCAAGTTTTCAGACTCAACAATGGGAATTGTCAAGGATACATTCCAAACGCCCAATGAAATGAGTGTGAATCTTGGTAATGTAAATCACGAGTCCAACAAGGGAGTATTTAAAGGAACCAACATTTGTGTTCAACACTAATGTGTAGCTTGTGGCAGTGAAGAAAGTCACAAGAAAATGAAAGTTAATGAACCACAATTAGTCCTGCCTAGGGAAACTAAGTTCAACAAACCTATTTCTGAAAGACTGAGCATGGGCTTCATTGCTGGCCTAGATTGCATGAAGTCAAATTAGAGCAAAATCAAAGGCAAAAAACCTTAATAAACAGGCCTGGAACTACAAAACATCCACCCAAAGGATTAATACTGGGTGTACCTGACTGATTTATTTTGCAGGATCCAATGATAGTCCAAAGCAAGCAAGCATTATCTATTAAGGATAAACACAAGTTTGTGAAGCCTAAACCAAATGGAGTGTCACTGAGTTGAAATCTCCTACTCCCAGTTCAGCACTGATATGGACTTACAGGAGGAATATTAAAAAAAAAAAAAATACTTTATGTGCAGACTGTTTCTAATAAACCAAATCCGAGGTTTATTAGAGATGACATGGAGGAGTACATGGAACTTGGAAAAATAAAGGAAGATGTCAACACAGGTTTACAAAATGATTTGTTGCTAGATATGCTCATTGACTTGGAAAAACATGGCTACCACATTAGCTAGACATTTGCTGCCAAGGAGAATTAAGGAAATGGAGAACATTCCTGCTGGTTCAGATGATTTAGAGATTTGATTGAATGAGAGTGAAGAGGTGACTACTCCACAGTTTTATTTCACTTCTGCCAGCTTGCCTTATACTTATGAAGAACCAACTCAAGAAATGGTTAAATGTAAAACCACTATTTATCAAAGGGTTTAATGGAAAACTTTTAAAACATGGCATTAGTAGACAATGATGCATCAGTCATTATTACTAATACTTCGAAGAAAATAAATAAACAAGATGTTGAGTTAGTGACAACCAGGATTACTATCTCTGGATTATTGGAAAGATAAAACGATGGCCAAAAAAATTGTGCCATTAGAAATAATAGTTAGGAGTAAACCATTCAGAGAAAACATTCTTTGTCATAGATGGTGCACTTAATTTTTTAACTTTATTAGGCAGAGATTGGATTCATGCTAATAGATGTATTTTGTACTCTATGCATTGAAAATTTTTAGTTCTGATAAGAAAGGAGAAAAAATATTGAGGAAGTACATGCGGATCCTCAACCATTTCATATATTCCAATTGTATCAATGCTACTCTATCATGCTAACATGTGTCCTATTGATATAAGTAACAAATAAAAATGAAAGGGCTTTATGTGAGTGGGATGAAGATCCATTTCTACTTTATCATGCTAACATGATTCGACCATTTGAAGATGATGAAGAATTATGGGAATGAACCTTGACCCTAATAAAATCAATGAAACCATGCATTTGGTTTTAGACAAATTTATAAAATTTGAATTAAATGCAAAAATATTACAAAATGATAATATTACCTGGGATACAAAGGGGAATTAAATCCCTTCAAATTTGTTGTTTAGAGCACCCACCACCACCAACAACAAAAGCTGTGAACCCCACATCCCTCTGTGTTGTGATATGCTCTCATGCACCACTTTTGTGTATGACTTGGTTGTGGATCTGAAAATTGCAACCAGAACATATCAATATTCTCAGTGACGGAGTCACAGTTTTTATAATGGGGTGCAGAGTTATGAGTCATAGAGGCCTATGAGCCCATAATTACACCTATTCCTGAAAAAAATACCACCAACACCTATTACACCTCTGGTTTGAGCTTCTTCATTTCCTTCAAGAGCTATAATGTTTGTGTACTTACAGAGAAATGGAACCCAAACCAAACCAAGCAATAGAGAGACAGAGAAAGGGGTAATAGAGAAGGAGAAGAAGAAGACCTGGGGTGCCTTTTCAATTAACTCCTGCACATAGTTTTCGCCAAAACATCGATGCCCAGCAATATCATCATAGACTTGGCGAATGAGGGAGACTGGCTTGGTCTTCTAATCACAAAAACAAACAACCCAAACAAGATCAAATCACTTTCATACAAAAAAAAAAAAAAAAACCCATTAAGCTTTAACAACTAAACAAGAACCCCAAAAAACCAAGGGTACAGATTGATCAATTTTACAAATTGAAATATACCCAAATTCTAATTTTAAACAAAAAGCAATGCACAAAGCATGAAAACAAACATTCAGTGGAGAAAGAACAAGAGAGAGAGAGAGACAAGGACAAAACCTTTAAGCTTTCCACCCCTCTTCAACAACTTCTCCAAAATCTGAAACAAAGAACAACAATTAGAACAAAAATATTATACCCAAATAGTCCTAAAAAAATTAAAACTTGAAAATAAATAAAGAGAGAAGATCTAACCTTCTTTCCAGCACTGGGTTTGCATCTCTTCCAACATTCCAATTAACCCATTCGATCAAATCACCCAATTTGCGACTTACAGAGAAATGGAACCCAAACCAAACCAAGCAATAGAGAGACAGAGAAAGGGGTAATAGAGAAGGAGAAGAAGAAGACCTGGGGTGCCTTTTCAATTCCTCTGAAATTGGATGAGGATGCGAGAACCCTAGAGGAGAACCGATTGAAGGCTGCGAAGGAGGAGGAGGATCTCGAAGCTCGAATGGCTAGATGGCCAAACCCCATCGCGTTTTGTTGCTTGTACAAACACAGACACTGCTTGGGTTGCTCGACTTCTCCCTCTCTTTCCTTCTCCTTCTCTCTTTCCCTCTCCTTGAAATTTTAGGGTTTTTTTCACAAAGGGTTGAAAAGGGGGAGATGGAGCGGGAGATGGAGAAGCAAAGGGTTGAGAAAAGGGGGAGATGGAGCGGGAATGCGGGAAGCAAATTTTTTTCCCAAAATTTCGCCCGCGAGAATTCAACATACTTCTCCACAGGTCCACGTGCAACACACGTGCACATTTGCAACGGTTTTAAGCCGTGGGTCACTATAGCCACGGCTAAAAACCGTGGCAAACACACCAACGGTTTAGAACCGTGGCCAAGCATTTTTTTAGCCACGGTTTTAAGCCGTTGGGCACTATAGCCACGGTTTTTAGCCGTGGCAAACACACCAACGGCTTAGAACCGTGGCCACCCCTGTGTAGCTAATCAGCCCTTTTGGTGTAGTGATACAGACCTTGCAACGAGCTGCAAATTTCTTCAAACGACATTCGGCCTCCTGAAGGAGATAGAAAAGGACAAACAAAGATGATCGCAAGCAATGAAGTAGTAAAGGTCTCACAGTGCTGCCAAGCAAGAACACTTATCCTATGCGCGATACTCGGGGTGACTCAGAGATATCACCCCCGGAAGCAACGACGCATCTGCCAACACATCGTTCAACCATACTCTAGCCGTATGAACCTTCTACCGGTGGGTAGAGTGACACAAACTAACACCGAAGGGCGGGCGAATAAACGACAGACTCATCCCTTGGGAGGGAGTCCATACTTTTTCAAAATATGAGAAGAAATTACGAGATCTCAGCAAACCAATTAGGTGTTCACCTAGAGCAGGTGACCACACATAACCGGGAGTCTCATTGTGATTCATTGACGCAAATGTCAGAACATTTGAAGACTCCAGCGATGGAGATCTCTCTTCAACCTTTGGAAAACCCAAAGCATATTCTTCAAGTAGGAACATTACAGGGGGTACGCTCTGCTGAAGATAATGCCTACAACAATAACAAACACCATTATATAGACATGATGGTTCGCCAAACGAGCACTTCACCATTAACTGATAGCATTGAATATCGTATGGGAAATGAGGAGACGACGGTTCCCAAGGAAACTGCACAAGACCACGTTCGTCCAATCAACGAGGCTGCACACAACCCCATTAATTGGGGGAGTGGTTGATATTCTACCATCTCGCAATCTACGCCGTACACGTGTTACCATGCAATATATGTTGTACACGTAGCATATTTCATACAATAAACCTTAGCTCTCACTCTACGGGCCTGGCCATGAGCACAACCCACTATTCAAACAGTATTCTACCACGTGTCTGAAATGAGCATTAGAAACACTAGTCATTCCTGACACACGGATCACACCTGCATATCACCAGCTAATTCAAGGTACTCCTGTTTCTTCATAACTCATCCATACAACACACTTCGCATGCGGATATAGGCTCGAACGCCCGCAGCTGGCAGAGCCCCCACCTACCTAGGCAACCTTAGTCAGCCTTTGCTGACGACGACGACTTTCGATTCATCGCGACACCTAGTCCGCCCAGTGCAGATGTCGATGGTTTAAGAAGTTGGAGTCTAATTATCTCCATCATGCTTGTTGATGACGACTCACTAGGGACTATTGCCCCCTTCGCGGACAATGGTCGCCGGACTCGATCAGGTAAGCCTACCTGGTGACGACTGGCAACGACTGGCAACGACAGCTTCTTATCAAAGCCTAGACCTGTAGCTCCCACTGTCACGCCCCAACCCGCCACGGGAATCGCAGCGTGCCGATGGGTGAACTAACCCGTAACACAGGCGGATCGTAACCGGCCACAACATCATAATATAACACATTCTTGATACGAGAATGAAACGGAAATAAAAACTACGATAAAATTTGAACAAAATAAGTATATTTGATTCGCCCCGCCAGAGTCATAAAGACAAACCAATATACAAGCATCTAGTATAGCAGTATAGTACACCTGATAACACAGAGGAAGCAAAACATACCCGTACAGGGTGGACACGACCAAATACCACAAAACGCGCCTACAACGAAAAACGGGGCCTACGGGCCACGCTCAACAGGAACGCCAACACTGCCTGCACTCCAATAGAAGCACACCCCTTGCGGGGTCAGCAAAGCACAAAGCCAGCTGGTGCGAGCGAACTAAATACAAATAATAGAATAATAAACAAGGAAAATTCATGCCACACAACAATGAATAAGCAACAAGTTCTAAAGTCTAAATCACACCGTGTCTCTAAGGATAATGTTTCTAAGTTCAAGCAACAACACAAACATTTCAGATTCCACAATAACTACAAGTTTACAATATATGCCGATCATTACGCGTCTCATAATTCTCATAATTCTTCCTAGTCTCCTAGGTATAGCAATCAGGTTGAAACCAAAAATTTTGTATAAGTGTCTCATATCGTAGGTATCCACATACCCTACGAATGTGTCTCACCCAGACACATCCCACAACGTGCACCAGTACTACTTCGGGTTTTTTTGTATCCTAATGGGGTGCCATCTGCCAGGACACAAACTCAAACATCCCAAACGACTAGCCTAACATGGCCAACCTAGCACAATCAAACTCAAGCGCGCTGGGAGGGAAAGTGAGTAATCTCCAAAGCACGTCCTCCGGGACCCGTCCTACTGCACTCTATAGTGGCAAGTGCGTGCGGGAGCTCACCGCACCTCAGCAAGCTTTCCACATGCAATAGTGTCCACAATGTCTGGTGCGAGTCATCTCGAGCACCATCCAACTCACGATGCGAGCAAGCTCTTAAGCATCGGCACAACAGACATTATAGCGGGGTAAAGACACTTATACTAACATCCATATGCACAAATAACGAGTCTGTACAAAATAAAAGGTAACAGACGTGCAATCATAATCAATTCGGCAATTTTTATAAAACCACGACTAGGCCAGGGTCCCAACATGACCCAATTCACCACGATAAATTTATTCGAGTCAATTATTATACATGCTCAAGACTCGGCAATCCACGGTAAAACATGACATACTATGCAAACTCGAAAACGAAGCATATAAGACCAATGTCATTACACCAAAGCCTAATCACACCCAAAATCCATTCACTATTCGATTTCATTCAAGTATATCATGCTTTCAGGAAACCCAATAGATAATTCATTCACCAATAACCAACACAATCATCAAAATATCTGAAAACCCTGAATTTCGGACTTGGATTCAATTATACACAATCGACGGTATAATGTAAAAATTAAATTCAGGATTTCAAATAATTATTTCTCAAAATAAATATTATAATTTCACTCACCTGAGCGGAATGGGTTTTCAAAACCCAATTCCTACCGGTCGAAGCTCCTAACTCGCAAAACCACGAATGCGGGACCACATAAATTTTTAAAAGTGCAAGGCGGACTCGAAAATGAGTAAACTAGCCGAAAACTGAAAAAATAAATAAATTACAAACGGCGTGTAATTGAAAGAAAAACTTACAGGCAATAAAAATTTGGCAAACACCCCGCCGAAACCCAAAGTTTGGCGAAAACGCGCCGAAACCCTCCCTACTCCGGTCTGATCGCCTCCAAACTACTCAACAGGCCGGAAATGGGTCTAAGGACACTCGGAGTCACGAATGTGAGGCTCACCCACACACCCAAAGCCCGGATTCATGCCGAAGAATCCTCAAAACGAACATGCACCCTGATTTTTTGAAAATTCGGCCAACCCCAAAATCAACCTTGCATGTCGGTTCTAAGGGCTCCCAATGACGCCACCAAGGCCCCTCCACGGCTGATCGGAGCTACATAAATCGATCAAACAAGCCAACACCAAACCCAAATGTTAAAACTAATTTTTTTTTTTTGTGAAAAACCAACAGAGAAACGAAGAGGGGAAGAAATGAAGGACAATGGCGAGATTCCACGAAGGAAATCGCTCGACCTCCTCGAATGAACCCGGCGAACAACTTCGCTGTGAGAGAACCTCGCGCTGAAGAAGAAAAAAGGAAAAGAAGGAGAAGAAAGAAAAAGGGGGGAGGGTTGTCTCTTAAAGGGTGGGTGGCTATGTGCCCCCACCACCTCTACTGAGTACACCCCTGCCCGAAATCTTTTTTTTTTTGAAAACACAGATATTACACCCACTGTGCGGGTGTAGATGGTTTGGAAGGTGGGAGCCTAGTCAGTCCCGATTTGATTCCGACGGCTTGCCACGGAACCACTACTCTTCTACAAGCCATGGTCACTAAAAACTCCCAAATTTGTAGCTCGATACGCACGGGTGTAGATGATTTGAAAGGTGAGAGCTTAGTCAGTCCCAAACTGATTTCGACGGCTTGCCACATGACCACTGCTCTTCAATAGAGCATGGTCGCCGAATCCCCTCGTCTCAAACTTGTAGCCTACTATGCGCAGGTATAGATGGTTTGAAAGGTGGGAGCCTAGTAATTCCCAAACTAATTCCGACGGCTTACCACGGAGCCACTGCTCTTCAACAGACCATGGTCGCCAAATCCCCTCATCTCAAACTTGTAGCTCACTACACGCGGGTGTAGATGGTTTGAAAGGTGGGAGCTTAGTCAGTCCCGAACTAATGTTGACGGCTCGCCACGGGATCATCGCTCTTCAACTGACCATGGTTGCTGAATCCTCGCTCCCCGAACCCGTAGTCCACTTTTCTCAGACATAGACGTTTCAGAAGATGGGAGCCCTAGATGGTCACAAAGATAAATCACAACTCAGGCAGCATGTTCATGCTCACATGGGCTGACATTCTATTATAAGCAAAGGCTGCTCAGGCTGACCCATAAATTGTCCTGTCAACACGTGAACGAGTGCTACATGGAATGCTAGCCCGAACTTGCAAAACCTGACTTGGGACAAACGATCTAGCTTAAAGACAATGCATGTGCTCACAGAAAGCCCACTATTGGATGTAACTAAGGAACAATGACTCTGAATCACTCGCAACACAAATGGTCAACAGTAGACAGCCCACTCGACTTCCTATCGACCCGACCAGCCTATGCCAAAGTAAAACGACTAGGCAAAATGGAAAGCGCACAATAGGAAAACAGAGCATAATACGAGCACAGAACATACTCAAGATAAATATGTTTTCATTAACAATTGAAGCAAAAAAGGTACAAGTGTACATAAAGAGCTAAACTTAATGGAGGAAGGAGCAGGAGTTGCGTCACCATGCGCCGCAATCTGAGCGTCATGATCCGGATCGCCCTCTTCATCCGATGACGCAGAAACCACTGATAAGTCTGTATACGACATCTTTTTATATTGATCGAGGTCCTATTCTGGATGTTTCTACTTCATCAGTGCTAGCAGCTCTAATCTACCGTGTACAACCCAACGGAATTCACATTTGCCTTGCCCCAGGAGAAACACTTCCCCGTGCGCCTTAGCTTTAGCAATATCATGCTCCAATAGCTCCAGCTTGCCTGTCAGCGCATCGACTTGAGATTGCTCCATAGTCATACTGTTTTTTATAACACTGAGCTCATGTTGCTCCAATTAAACCTGGTCATCGGCCTTCCTTGCCACCCAAGCAATGAACTCAACATCGGACTCCAACTGCTGTCTCTGAACAGCCTAATCAGCCTCCTTCAAGGTGTTCTCCTCACCGAGAGACCGCAATTTAGAACGTGCCTCAGCCGCAGCTTCTTGTGCAACCTCCAGATCACGGCGGGTCAAATCAAACTCCTTTTTAAATAATTCCCTTTCGGACACCGCCTCTACTAAGTGAGACTCAAAGGCTTCTGGATGAACCCTTTGAGTCTCAACAACAACGGCCGACTTTTCCAGCCTTCTTTCCACAACCTACCTTCCCAGCAGCTCAATTTCAAAAAACGCATAAGAATACAACATCTGAAAGTTCGAAAAGACAAACTCCATGGTGTACACTCACTCACGAGCAGCCTCAACTTTCATCCCAGCGACGGCCACCGGGTTCAAGTGAGACATTCCCAACATAAGGTACTTTAAACCATTATCCATATGCCTCTTTAGCGTATTTTTATCGGGTTTTGGAACGTGATCCATCAGCCAGCTACGGTGTCTGCTTATATGCTTCCTCAAAGCATAATCCACATCAACCTCCTGGTGTCAGGGCTGATTGCTCATTTTCACTATGTCCGGGGCAAACTGACTTATCCGCGCATCCGGATGGAGCTCTTCTGGATGGGGAATTATGCCAGCACCACTCTTCATAGTTGCCACTGCTCCCAAGACCTCCTCTGCAGCCTTTCCTTTCTCACCAACATTCGACCCTTTATTGCGAGATGATTTTTTTTTTTTTTTTTTTTGGAAAGCGAGCGGGGTTATTTAGGATCCCCGAACCTGAAAAATAGAAGGATGATCATTGTTACATTCTCAAGTAGTGGGATGACTTAGCGGAATATGGAGGAAGATAAGGAAGAGAGTTGTCCAACGGACTCTCCATCACCCTGAGAGGCGGCCTGGAGCGAAATGGGGAACAATGCGGACTATGAGAAACTTAGCCTGTGTCACCACGACCACTATCGAACAACCCACCAGTGCAACGATTGGACTGCAGAACCTCAGGCGAATCCCGGATGGACGAGCCTAGTAGAAGTTGGCATAGCAGCTAATTGCAAGTGGTCTCTCTCCTAGCCAGACACCTCGACCTTCGCCCCAACAGGCTGATCAAGCTCATGCTCCTCACTTACTGGAGTGGATCATTTGGAAGACCACCCAGTCCTAACACGAAACTTCTTCAAACCAACAAAAAAAGGTAAGCGTCTCAGAAAGCCCTTACGTGTCAGACAAATTAAAAGCCTTGTCTTCGGCTGCTTTCCTTTATTTAGATGGGGCCCCACCTTCGAACTTAACTCGCGACGATCGGTAAATAGTGGGGGCCTCATGCCAGTAGTCCCATAGCCCACTGCAAATAAAGTTGGAAGTACATATGACCTCCTCCACATTCTTCTTCGGCAAGTCACAAAATTTCTTTATAGTGTTTCGCTCCTCTGTGGTAAGAGGAGTAGTGGGGAACGCCCCTGCGATGAAACACGAGCAACGATTAGCATGCAATCAGTGCAATGGAATCGAAAGATAAAGCTACACTTACGAAGTGGCTTGAACTCTCGTTTGAGCGAGCAACCCTTGAACTGGAATACTTTGAATCCGCAAGAGCCAAGAAGTAGTACTTCTGCTAGGAGTTGAAGTCATCCGAAAAATTCTCAAAACAATTCTGCGATGTCATCTTACAAATGGCGTGATCATTCAGCCGAGGAGACAGCAACTGGATAACTTGTGGTGTCACACGGACGCCAGCTTTTTTCGCTCCAATCAAAATGAGAAAAACGATCTTGTACCCATTTGGTACAAACGGGGTAGGATGGATTCCAAGAAAATTCAAGAATTCCCAAATCATGTCAATAATAGGGAACCAAACTCCAGTTTGAAGCATCCCACGAAGCAAACATATAAACCCCGTCGGTGGAACCATTGGTGTTTGATCATCCTTCATAACATATAGTGGCAGGTCCTCAGGTACCCCAAACTTCTTCCGAATTTCAACAAGGCCCAATTCAGAATACAACCTGTCTTCGAAAAACTCAAAGCCCTTGGCCAAAGTCCTGTCGTTGAGATGATTTTGGTGAGCCATGAAAAAGATGAACAATCTTTTCAATCAGGAGATGAACAGAGCAAAATCTCTAAGAGTAAAGAAAACAGAAGAGTCAGTCTCCACATAAAGGAATACCTAAATAGGGATTGGGTTCCCACCACTTCTCCACTAAACCGACGCACATTCAATTAATGAAGCGTGCGGCTCAAGCAACCATTCAGACTAAATCATCATGAGCGGCGTATCTTTTCAAGAATATTTGGTAGAGGCAGTGTCCGCAAAGGACTGGCTCGAAGAAGAAGTGAACCTTGTTCGTAGTGACTTACAATTTGCTCAAGAGACCGCAGCCAAAACGCAGGCTTAAATGCAGGTTATGAATGAGAAAAAGGACAAGAAGGAGTTCGAGTGGACTGCTTGATGTCAGTAGTTAGAGGCTGATATTGACTTCAATTCCAAGAGTGTGAGGACAACAGAACAACAACTCCTTTTGTCACAAAATGAACTTAGTGATGTCAAGGACAACCTTAGTGCCTAGCATTCCAAAACTGACGTGTGGTTGGGCAAGCTGGAGTAGCTGGAGCGAGAGCTCGCTAAGTCAAGAGTATGCGAGGAAAAGCTCTGCAAGGTCTAGGGCACGTTCGAGTTTAGCAGAGTTGTGCAAGGAAGACTTGAGCTATTGCAACTGATAAAGGAGGAGCATGCTGATTGGGACCTTTCTTACTATAGAGAGGTGTCATTTGCAGAGTTTGGGGAAGCCTCCGAATAATCAGAAGAAGAGGCTGAACTCTAGCGGCAACGCGTGTGGACACATCCCTTGCTTATTCTCTTGCCAAATCTAGCTCCATTGTATCTTAAACTTCTCCTGACAAGGAGTGAACTCTATATTTTCGGATTATCAATAAAAGATGATGTATTGAGTGGCACTTTGTACTTAAGTACTTCTTTGACTTTTCCTACTGCCTTTTTCTGTTTTGTCTTATCGCGGTGTTAGTTTTTAGACAAGAGGCTTTGTTGAGTCAGGGAATGTAGGATTGATCTACTGATGAGAGTTTCCTAGGATTGATCTGCTGATGGGAGTTCTGACAACTTATGTTGTGATAGTTCAAGTTATCCTAGTCGGTACTTTTTAGAGATCAAAAGGTTGTATCAGCAAAGTCTTGTACGTTGGTTAAACTCCATGCGAGGGGATAATCTTGGCTGGTAACAAATTATTTGACAAGGCCGTTGTCAACTTTTGTGATCCGCATTGTAATCCGCTCTTTGTGGACCAGGCTGTAGATCAGACCAGCAATAGTTATTGCTAATATATGCGAATTGGTCAGACTGTGGTCAAGCGTGCGCATCACTGTAAGTGGTCGGACAATGGTCTTTGTGAGTTGTCTGAGTTAAGCTTTCTGACCTCTAACTGGGTTTTTGACCTCTGACTAGATCAAACCAATTTTGTCCGCTTCTGGTGGACTAGGCTTTAGGTCAGACCAAAAGTTATCGTCATCAGCCGTAACTAACTAAACTTAGGTAGGGTTCGACGAACATTGTTTTTGGTTGTACATCGATCCCTGGAAAGTCATCGCAATCAGGCGTTGAGAACACTGACTAGATTCCAACTTTCTAAGCCATATTCACCCGCGTACGCCGGACTACGGTCTTAGAGCGGACCATAAGCTATCATCATTAGTTGAAACAGACTAAGCTTTTGTAGGGTTCGGTGATCATTGTCTGTGGTTTGACAATGATCCCTGACAAGCCCTTGTGGTCATGCGTTGAGAATACTGACTAGACTCTCACTTTCTAAGCCATCTTCACCCACACTCAGCAAAATATGATCTTAGAGAGGACCAGAAACTATCGTCATCAATCAAAACTAGCTAAGCTTTGGTAGGGTTCGGCGATTATTGTTTGTGGTTGTACAATGATCCCTAGCAACCCATCATGGTCAATCCTCGAGAGCGCTGACAAGATTCCCACGTTCTAAGCCATTTGTCGCCTGTGTTCGGAAAACTAGGCGTTAGAGCGGACCAAAAGTTATCGTCATCAGTTGTCACTGGCAAAACTTTGATCGGTATCTATAGTTTGTCAATGATCTCTGGCAAGCCATCTCGATCAGGCATTGGAGACTCTGACTAGGCTCCCACTTTCTAAACCATCTTCTTCTACACTCGGCGAACTACGGTCTTTGAGTGGATCAGAAGTTGTCATCATCAGTTAGAACTGACTAAGCTTTGATCAGGTTCGACAATCATTGCCTGCAGTTGGACAATGATCCTTGGCAAGTCATCGTGATCAGGCGTTGAGAACGCAGACTAGACTCCCACTTTCTAAGCCATCTTCACCCGCACTTGGTGAACTACGGTCTTAAAGCATACCAAAAGCTATCGTCATCAATCAAAATTGATTAAGCTTTGGCAGAGTTCAGCGATCATTGTTTGTCGTTGGAGTCAAATTCTGCTCTCGTTGACCTTTACCATGACCTGCACAAGGAACACACGTGAGCAAAGGATCACCGTTGTGGCAGCCGATGACACTCTGATGCTATAGTCAGGCAAGGCTTGAGAAAGGCTTAAAACAGTAAATTGGATTCTGTAGCGTACCTTTGTTCATCAACCTTGTGTCCATTTTATAATGCGAGAGTCTTTGTTTGGCTAGGCCTTTGGTGGCGTAATTCAAAGAAAAATATCTTGATGGTGATCCTTTGCTTATTGGGAGTTGTCCATGTATGAGAGTTTCCCTACACGACTTGTGCTCCTAGATCTACAGGAGAAATTTCCTTTTTGGAGTGTTGTCTATGCAAGTGAGTTTCCATGCAAGACTTATACTCCGGTGTTTGTTTCCTAGTTGGAACCAATATATTGCTGGCATGCCCGTCTTAGGTCAATCCCTCAGATACTTGCCTGATTAGGCCTTACGAGTATTGGGCTTGACCATATGACGTGTGGGCTTAGTAGGGCGCTGCAATTAGGGTCCAACCTCCTGGATTTTGCCAAAATGGGCTTAGTATTGTATGAGCTTTGCAAGATGAGGTGGGCAATCAGGCTTGCTTCGCTCTCCTGACAAAATTATCATGACACGTGTACAGTGCAGAGTAAAGGACGGTTTTGTGTATCATTAGTGATAATTGTGAAAAATCTTTGGTACAAAGTGCATTCAAATCTAAAATTCATTTCCAATAAAGAGAATATTCTTTCAAGTATGCTTTTAAATTTGAGAAAATACATGCTATCACTTGTCACATTGAATATTAATCGAAACATAAGGTTTGATATTATCTTTAAGTTAAATATATTTCATGAGATTTTTCAACTCGATTATTTTTGCACTATAAGCCAAGTTAGCATAATTTGAAGTTGATGAGTGAGAATAATAGTGGAGACTTGACCCTTGTGAGTTTTGAGCCATTATATTTTTCTTAATGGTTATTTAATAAACTTTGATTTTTTTTTATTCCGCATTATCTCATTCATGATCTCATTATTATTGTTTCTCTTTTGATTGCTTTGAGAATGACATTAAAATTGAATCATTACCCTAAAACTTCTTGATTTATATAGTTGAGATGTCATAATACCGACTAGAGCTTAGGAGGTGATATAAACATTTTTTTTTTAATCATTCTCTACTTTTTTAGCTAACCTAGTAAAAAAAATTTGTTTGCAGCCTCTTTGGACGTTTGAAGGATCTTTTCTTTGCTAAACTATTCATTCATTACCTATTCCAGTTATAGAATAATACCCCATATTATTTTTATCTTTACCCAATTTCTCTGAAAATGTATATGATTGGATATATGTTTATAATGGGTAAATAGAAATAGCAGAAATTAGATATTCCATGAATCCTCAAATTGAAATGTTTCATAGTGCATAAAGGGAAAAACATGTCATTGATAAAAAATAAAAAAATTAATAAAAAAGAAAAAAGATTGATGCTTCAAAAAAAAAAAAAAACATGAAGAAGAATTTTAGAAGAAAATTTAATGGTGTATAACATTGATTTATTCTTTAGTGCCTCATGTGTTTATTAAAAGGTGTATCCATTCTTAAAGAATTTTTGTATATCATTTTGCATTCTTGTTAGTCATAATCTTAACCCCATTACATCATAATAAGGACCTAATTGATCTTAAGTAAATGTTCGGTTCATAGATGTGGAGATTGAATAGACAAGAACTATGGTGTTTGATTCAATCTCAAAATTAATTGATTCTCCTATCCATGAGATCGTATTCATTTCATTATTTGAAAAGTTCATTTTTCATTATGTGAGATATTTGTGCTTTCATAATTTATTCTTTCCCTCACATATAAGTTGAGTGATAAATACCAAATCTCTTAGTGGTACAAGAGATTTGTAGTCGAAGCGTGTTTTCTAAAAGATTATCTAGTCATGTATTTACTATGAAATGGAGAGTTATGTTGATAAGGCTATGCACACACACTTTGAGTTGAAAATAATGATAAATTTATTTAAACTTTGGATACTACTAAATTATTATTAAAATCTATTGATATACTACTGTGACATTGTTAGTTATTTTTCTTAAAACTTTTTGCAATTCAATAATTACTCTGACGAAAATAAAGGAGAGTGACAATGATTTTGGATATTTTAGATTGTAGGTTTTCTTTTATTGAGTTAATAATGTTTGTGGGTAACATTTCTGAAAACTCTCACGAGACTATAACTCGTTTACTAGGGGTTCAAAGATTTCACTTTAAGGTAAGTGCAACTGATGATGCATGCGAAAATGAGTTAGGAATTTATATTTTATTTGCTCGAGGACTAGCAAAATATAAATTTGGAGGTATTTGATATTCATATAATTTATACTTAAATTATTTTATAATTTATATTTGTCAGTGTTTCAAATATTGTATTATATTCTAATTATTTTATTTTCATGTTTTTGTAGAATTTTGAACTTAAACGATGAAATCGTATAATTGCGACAACTAAGAGAACAATTATTTGATAGGTTTGAATGGTGGTACAAAGTGATGGGTGAAATTGTAATAACCCAAGCCCGAACCCATTCAAGCTATGTTCACGACTAAAACCAAACCCAAAAGTAAACCTAAAAGCCCGTCTCATGATCTATTTATTTTTCCTCCTCTACATCATCAATCCCCTTTCCATCTCTCTAGAAGCAGCCCCTTGTGCCTTCTCCCTCTTTCTGGCAGCCCTAAACCATCTTCCTTCTTCACAACCCTTCTATCCCTCTCCATCTTGCCTTCCTTGTTCATCATCCCTGTCTGGGATCTTTACCACTCGCTAGAAAACCAGACATCTCACTTGCAACCACCCTTCTTCTTCCTCATGCCAACCACTACCATTCACGATCACAACCATCTTTTTCTCCCTTGTTCATCCTGCTTCAAATCGTCACCTCCACCATCTCGATTGTCCTTCTTCCCTTGACCTCCTCCCTTACTCTTTGTCCTTCTTCTTCACAGACATCTTCACCTTTTCTCTCTATCTTCTTCTTGATTGGCCCTTTTCTTCACCTGCTCTCACGCACACACAGCCACAGATCATGAACCATCGCAAGTCATCACTTCTCCTCACTACCACCTCGCTCCCTTTAAGCTCACGCAACAAACAGAACCTATTTCCCGAACACCATAAATTCTTCTCCATTTCTTCCCGACCTCCTTCTCTCTTCTCTATCGCAGCGAACCAGTCCTCCACCATCTCGATCCAGCTCTTTTTTCTCCACTTTTCTCCTCTACAGTTCACGAATCAGTTCCTCTCTCCTCACGATCTCGACCTCCCCTTTTATTACCTTCATTCTCTATTTCCCTCTCCCAGATAGATCTCGATCCCTTCACCACTATTTCTCTCTCATAGCCACATATGAGATTGCACAACTAGACAACAGCGAGTTGCAAGAATGCAGTACAGAAGGAGAAGAAGAAAAATAGGAAAAGTTTTTACTCTTTTTCCTTGCTATTTGCACCCCACTGTTTAGTCTGTACCACCACATGGCACACGTTCGTTGAGGTGATGGATTTCACCCACAACACTGCCACATTCACCTCCATCATGGGTTTCTAAACCCTTCGCTAAGGCATAAATGATTGTTCAAGCTTAGTAGACTTTTCTATTGATTTTGATTGTTTTCCGATACATTGTATGATTTAAAATTGGGTTGATTTGTGAACAAACCATATTACTTTCACCGTGTATGTCATGCATCCATGATAATTAGAATTATTCTACGTTTTTGTTTAAGCAAGTTTTATTCGTAATAGTTAAACCTATGATTAGTTGTGCCGTAAATAGACAATTAATGTTAGGGGTTTGCATCTTTGCTAAAATCAATCCATTACAGTGCTAGGCGACAATAATTAACATTAGTATAATTTTATGAACTTGATGTATAATTCGAAAGCCTTAGCATCTCTCTCTTTAATTCTTAAACTCAATTTTCAATTGAAATGTTTTCTGTTTTCCATTAGTTTAGAAATTTTTTATTGTTGTAACCCCTTTGACATTAGTTTTTTATGCAGTCATTTTTTGCTCACTGCTTTGACTTGGTTCCTGATGACCTGCACAAGTAACACACGTGAGCCACAAACAACCATTGTGTTGGCCGATGACACTCCGATGCTAAAGTCAAACAAGGATCTGAGGAATGTGTAATGTTGTAACAAGAAATTTGTAACGTACCTTATCTTACCAACCTCATGTTTTATTTATAGTGCAAGGAGTCCTGGTTCTACCAGACCATCATAGACGTAGTTTAGGAAAAAGATCTTCGTGAAGATCATTCTTTAATTAGGTGTCGTGTTGTAGGAAGAAAGTTTCCTGTTAGGCTTGTGCTTATAGATACGCAGGAGATAGTTCCAAATACGAGAGCAATCCGTATAAGGAAGATTCCCCTTGTGGAATGTACTATGATATTTGCTTCCTAATTGGAAGGAGAGAGCAGCTGTAGTTGCCCGTCTAAAGCTGATCCTTGATATACTTACCTTACGGGTAATGAGAATAGTTGCAAGACGTGCGGGCCTAGAGTGTTGTGAGAGCTCGGGTCCACCTCCGGACTAAATTGAGTGGGCTTAGAACTGCTTGGGCCTGTTTGGTGTTGGGCTGATGCTGAGGCTTGAATTTCCTCGACATCACCATGACACGTGTATGGCCTAGAGGTGTGACCATTTTTATGTATCCTCGGCTACTCCCCTCGAGTGAGCGGGGCATTAAGTTGGTCCACTAACTCTTTGAAAAGACAACTGTATCATCGCGATGATTGAACTCGAAGCGCTCATCCTGAGCGGCGCATGACACTAATGGGTACGCAACTGCTCAAGAAGAAAAAGTGTGATTTGCCTTCCCTATAAATATTCACTGTTTTGAGGAGGATTTCCCCATTGTTATTTGAGCTATCTTCTAATAGCTGACAACGTTAAACTTTCTTCCTAGGATCCGTTATCCCTTGCTTGTATTAATTTCTTCGAATGTAGTATGGTCGACGAAAATGAGTTGGTCGGGCTTCATAGTTTTTATTGCCTTCCGTAAGATTTGCAAATTGTTCCCGCGTTTGGAGTTTTAGGTCCAACTGTGCTCCCTCATGGGTTCATAGGCTTGCACCGTGGCATGTTCGAGTCTTGGTTTCGGCTTCTAGTACCAAATGATATATGGCACTTCTTTACTCATTTTCGAATGCCTCTCGCTCAAATGGTGTCGAGCGGGTTCAAGATACTGCTCGCATTTATCTTTAGGGCTCATGATGCTGGCTACTTCAACTTCGGGAGTCGTAGAGTGTCTCGATACTTCTAGTTTGATCTTTGTTAGTCTCTTAGCCGTCAATGTGTGCATATTTCTATATGTTCCTTCTGTGATACTGGTTCTGACGTTGTTCCTTTGTTTTAGGGAGGTTCGCTATTCCTTCTATCAGTGAGCAAGAGAAGCGGATAGAGAGGGAGTTTCTCAAGCTCCCTTTGACATCCGTTGAAGAGGTCATAATGCTAGGCAATATTTCATGATGCGGTCTGCTGTAGTGTTCTTATGGTGCTCAACCCATGTCAGGTTCACCTAGTAAAAGGGTGGTTGCTCGTCGTACAAGGAATAGAAGTCTGGCCCGTTGTTGTCTTGAGGAAGAGGCAAACTTCTGTCAGGGTGGCTTCTCCCCTAGTATGTCGCAGTTTGCACAGGTGACACCCTTGGGCGGTCGTGGCCTTTCTCCAGATGCTCCGACTCCCCTTGCTGACTTAGCGAGGGAGGAAGTTGGACCGCGTGTTGAGGTTTCTCGTCATCGCGGTCTTGGGACGGCTACTCATGCCCTAAAGTTATACGATCCAATTTCGTTGCACCTCGAAGCATGTGGAAGGGTTCTTACTTTGGAGAAGGCCTTTGCGAATTTGAAAATGTCATATTCGGACGCTCTCTATCGAGCGGACTCCTTGGGAGGTCAGTTGCAGGATTCTGGCACTGTCGCTAACCGCGAGGGCATGGAGGCGGAAAGGAAACGAGTGGAGGCAGAATGGGCCATCAAAAGGCAACTGCTGAAAGCCACAGTTGATAAGGGGCTTCGTCGCGCTCTAGAGGTCGAATGATTGCTGGCGGAGGAGTGCTCACACTATGAGCCATTGTTGGCCGCATTGGACTTTGACATGTGAGGTGGGAGGTCGTTAATCTCATCTGAGGTCGTTTGTGGTAAACTAGAGCTCCTGGAGCTGATTAAGAAAGAGCATCCCGGTACGGACCTTGATTTTGCTCGCTACAAGAGGGTTGCTTTCGGGCCGATCAATCGAGGGGAGGGCTCTTGCACCGCGAGGCTTAGTGATGAGGAGGATGCTTCTTCTTAGAATGATTGCAACATCCTCTCTTGGACAAATAATAAATAGACATGTTTTTTGAATGAAAGTGTTGTTTTTGTCCCATATTGTCGTGTTTACTTTAGTTGCTGCATTGACCATAGAGTTTGCACGGCTAGGTGGGATGTCTGTCTTCATCAGTCAAAATATATTGATGCTTTGTTTCGTTCCTGTGACAGATTAGGGTATAACTAGCATAAATCATTGCTAGGGGTTGACCAGGCTCCCAAAGTCATTGTTTGTAATGTCTTATTAAGTGTTAGCAGACTAGCGCTGACTTCTGCTTCAATTCCTTCGGCCTTTGTGATCCGCACTGAGCAGAATAGGTCTCATGTACCGAAAGCCATCGCAGTTAGTTATGAACTGACTAAGCTGACCCGGTAGGTTCAACGATCATTGTTTGTATTGAGAGTAATGATCCGTTGGTGAGTCGTCCTCATCAGCGAATTAGCACTGACTAGACTCCTACTTCCTCAGCCATCGTCATCTGTGTGAAGCGGATTAGGTTTTGGGCACCAGAAGTCGTCGCCATCATTCGTGAACTGAATGAGCTTACTTGGCAAGTCCGACGACCATTATCTGTATTGAGAGCAATGACTTCTTGGCGAGATGTCATCATCAGTGGACTAGCACTAACTAGACTCCCACTTCCTCAACCATTGCCATCCGCGTGAAGCGGATTAGGCTTTGGGCACCAAAAGTCGTCGTCATCAGTCGCGAACTGACTGAGTTTACATGACAAGTTCGGCGATCATTATCTTTATTGAGAGCAATGATCCCTCGGTGAATCATCATCATTAGCGAACAAGCACTGACTAGACTCCCACTTTCTCAGCCAATGTCACCTGCGCGAAGCGGATTAGGCTTTTGGCACCAGAAATCATCGTCATCAGTCGAGAACTAACTGAGCTTACCTGGTAAGTTCGGCGATCATTGTCTGTATTGAGAGCAATGATCCCTTGGCGAATCTTCGTCATTAGCGGACCAGCACTGACTAGACTCTCGCTTACTCAATCATCGTCATCAGCGCAAGGCGTATTAAGGCTTTGGGCACCAAAAGTTGTCGTCATCAGTCGCGAACTGACTGAACTTACCTGGCAAGTTCGACGATCATTGTCTGTATTGAGAGAAATGATCTCTTGGTGAATCGTCATCATCAGTGGACCAGCACTAACTAGACTCCCACTTACTCATCCCTCATCATCCGCACGAATCGAATTAGGCTTTGGATACCAAGAGTCGTCGTCGTCAGTCGCAAACTGACTAAGCTTACCTAGAAAGTTCGGCGATCATTGTCTTTATTGAGAGCAACGATCCCTTGGCGAATCATCGTTATTAGCGTACCAACGCTGACTAGACTCCCAATTCATTAGCCATCGTCATCCGTACGAAGCAGATTAGGCTTTGGGCTCCTGGAGCCGTCGTCATCATTCGCGAACTGACCGAGCATACCTTGCAAATTTGTTGATCATTGTCTGTATTGAGAGCAATGATCCCTTGGCGAATCATCATCATCAGCGGACCAACACTGACTAGACTCCCACTTCCTCAGCCATCGACATTCGTGCGAAGCGGATTAGCTTTTGGGCACCAGAAGCCGTCGTCATCAGTCGCAAAGTGATTGAGCTTACCTGGCATGTTCGGCAATCATTGTCTGTATTGAGAAAAATGATCCCTTGGTGAATCATTGTCATCAGTGGACCAATGTTGAATATACTCCCCCTTACTCAGCCATCGTATCAACACGAGGCGGATTAGGTTTTGGGCACCAAAAGTCGTCGTCATCAGTCGCGAACTGACTGAACTTACTTGGCAAGTTCGACGATCATTGTATGTGTTGAGAGTAATGATCCTTTGGAAAATCGTCGCCATCAGTTGACCAGCACTGACTAGACTCTCACTTCCTCAGCCATCGTCATCCGCACGAAGCAGATTAGGCTTTGGGCACCAGAAGTCGTCACCGTCAGTCGCGAACTGACTAAGCTTACCTAAAAAGTTTGGCGATCATTGTCTGTATTGAGAGCAATGATCCCTTGGTGAATCATCATTATCAGTGTACCAGCACTGACTAAACTCCCACTTCCTTAGCCATCGTCATCCGCATGAAGCGAATTAGGCTTTGGGCGCCTATAGCCATCGTCATCATTAGCAAACTGACTGAGCTTACCTGGCAAGTTTGGAGATCATTGTCAGTATTGAGAGCAATGATCCCTTGGAGAATCATCATCATCAGCAGACCAGCGCTGACTAGACTCCATTTCCTCAACCATCGTCATCCGTGCGAAGCGGATTAGGCTTTGGGCACTAGAAGCCGTCGTCATCAGTCGCAAACTTACTGAGCTTACCTGGCATGTTCAGCAATCATTGTCTATATTGAGAGCAATGATCCCTTGGCGAATCATCGTCATCAGTGGACAAGCGCTGACTAGACTCCCATTTCCTCAGCCATCGTCACCCGCGCGAAGCGGATTAGGCTTTGGGTGATATTTGAGTTTGGACATAGACGAGATGGTCGAGGGTTGTAATGGATAACAGTGGAAATTTTGGTAAAAGCAAAATATTTTATTGATAATATTTTTTTGAGGTGTTCTACATTCCATGGTCGTTTAAACTCGTCAATGTCGGTGTCTTCTAGCCAGTACGTTGTCAGCCTGTTGACCTTGGTTACTCTGTAAGGTCCTTACCAGTTCGGATTTAGTTTTCCCGCTTCTGCTTCTTTGGTGTTTTGCTGGGTCTTCCTGAGTACCCAATCTCCCACCTTGAATTCGCGTGGCTTGACCTTCTTGTTGTAGTATTGCACCATCCGTTGTTGGTAGGTGGTTATCTTAGTTGAGGCTAGATCCCAATTTTCGTTGAGGAGGTCTAGTCCCACGCGCAAGGCTTCGTCGTTGCCGTCTGGTCTGAACTATTCTGTTCGGAAGGTTGACACCTCGAGCTCTACCGGAACCATGGCTTCGGACCCATATGCTTGGGTGAAGGGTGTCTCTCCGGTAGGGGCTTTTTTAGTTGTTCTATATGCCCAGAGTATTCTTGGTAGCTCTGGAACCCATTTTCCTTTGGCTGCGTCAAGCTTTCTTTTGATGGCTTCTAGGATCGTCCTGTTGGTAACTTTTGTTTGGCCGTTGGCCTGGGGGTGTCCTGATGAGGAGAAGTGGTGATTGATACCCGACCACTCGCACAGTTCATATGAATTTTTGATCCGTATCTGCCCGATTTTGGATAGGGGTTCGGCCTCGACCCACTTAATGAAGTAGTCGACGACCATAAGAAGAAATTGTTTACCAACCGATGTCGGGAGTGGCCCGACGATGTCTATTACCCATAGCACGAATGGCCATGGACTAGTCATTAGAGTCAGTGGCTGGGCTGGCATAGGGGTATATGGCACAATAATCTGAAATTTGTTGCACTTGCGGTCGGTATCTCTGGCGTCTCGCTGCATGGTCGGTCGACAGTACCCTAATGTCAGGGCTTTATGGGCGAGGGTTCTCCCACCTACGTTATTCCCACATATACCGTTGTGAATTGTTCCCAAGACTTGGCCTGCCTCTGAAGGCGACAGACATCGAAGCAGGGGCCCTATCACCGATCTCCTGTATAAGTTGTCCTTTAGGAGAGTGTACCTTACTGCTATGTTTTTAAGTCTTCATACTTCAACCTTTTTGGTTGGTAGGGCTCCGGTTGCTATTTATTTCAGTATTGGGGTCATCCAATTTGGTTGCGTTTTCGCAACACAGATATCTATATATTCTCCTTCATCGATGCTTGATTGTTCTTGATATTCGACGAGACTGCTTGAGACATCATCGAAGGCCGAGGCTTCTTTGGCTAGCTCGTCTGCTTTTTTGTTGTCATCTCTAGGGCACTGTGTGAGTTCACAATTCTTGAACCTGCATATTATGCCAAGTACCTTGTCGCGGTAGTCTATCATGAGGGGGTCCTTGCAGTTGAAATCCCCTTTGACCTGGTTGACTACCAGCCTTGAGTCACTGTTAGCTATCAGGCGATCTATATCGATCCCTAATGCTAGCTTTTGGCTGGACAGGAGAGCTTCATATTCGATCTCGTTATTTGAAGCCACTGGGGGTGCGTACTCTAATCCCTGCCCCGCTCGCCTTTCCAGGCGAGGATCCGACGCAGATCCATGCTTGGGCATCCGTGTCCGAGGGCTGGGGGTCTAACTTTGGTTTTTGTCCGAAGTTGAACTCAACAATGAAGTCTGCCAGCGTTTGGGCTTTGATGGCAGTTCTAGGGCGTCGTTTATGCCAAATTGTCTAAGCTCCACCGACCATTTCACCATCCTGCCTGATAGCTCGGGTTAATGCAGTACCAAGTGGAGTGGATGCTTTGTCAGGACCGTTATGTAGTAGGCCTGAAAATAGGGCCTAATTTTCCTGGAGGATACGACCAGTGCCAGAGCCAACTTTTCCAGATTTGGATAGTGTGTTTCCACTTCCACGAAGGTTTTTCTGGTGTAATATACTGGTCTCTAGTTTCTTCGTTCGTTTTGTACGAGGGTCGAACTGACAACATGTTAAAAAATAGACAAGTACAATTAAAGCGTTTATCCCATCGCTAGGTTCGAGAGTAGCTCTAGGCTCCCCATGTATGCTTTCAGGCTCTCAAACGCTTGTTTGTCCTTTTCGTTCCACGAGAACCCTTTGCTCCCCCGTAGTATCTTAAAGAAAGGCAGGCATTTGTTGGAAGATTTTGATATGAATCTGTTGAGTGTTGCTACCCTTCCAGTCAGGCTCCGAACGTCTCTGATGTTGGTTGGGGCATTCATGTCGATAAGGGCTTGAATCTGATTTGGATCTGCCTCGATCCCCTTTTTGGTTACTATATAGCCCAGGAATTTTCCAAACTCGACTTCGAACATGCCTTTTTGTGGGTTGAGCTTCATCTGGTATTTCCTGAGTTGTTCTAACGCTTCAGGGAGGTCGTGCACATGGTCAGGTCTATGGAGGCTTTTGACCAACATGTCGTCTATGTAGCCCTCCATGTTCCTACCAATTTGTTATTTGAACATCCGATTAACCAGTCACTGGTATGTAGCGCCTGCATTCTTTATGCCGAATGGCATCACCTTATAGCAGTATATCCCCTTTTCTGTTACGAAAAAGGTTTTCTCTTGATCTAGGGGGGTGCATCAATATTTGATTGTAACCTGAGTAGGCATTCATGTAGCTGAGTAGGTTGTGCCTTGAAGTGGCATCCATGATCTAATGGATGTAGGGGAGTGGGAAGTTGTCCTTTGGGCAGACTTTGTTTAGCTCAGTGTAGTCTACACACACTCTCCATTTTCCATTTTTTTTATGATAACGGTCTTTGCCAGCCAGTCAGGGTATCATGCTTCCTTGATCATGCCCGCATTGAGTAAACATTGTACCTCCTCATTTATAATTGCATTTCTTTCGGGCACCACGAGTCTTTTCTTCTGCCTGATAGTTTTCTTCGAGGGGTCCACCTCAAGGCGATGGGTTATTATCGACAGGTCGATTACCACCATGTCCCGCATGGTCCAGACGAAGATATCTTGGTTACGCTGCTTCGTCACTACCTCGCTCATAAAAGATTCGATCTGAATGGCTTTACTGTTGTGAGATCTGTCAAGATAGACCGTAATGGTTTCTTCCCCTGGTTGTCCGAAAATGGGTCTGCCTCGAGGGCTTACAGGTGCCTCGTTGTCTGGGATCATTTTTTTCCATCTTACAATTTGGGCTAAGTAAAAAGTCATCTTAGCCACTGGGCCAGCCGCAGATTCGAAATCGTCGGGTGGCAAAGTCGTCATGTACTCACACTCTCAAGCCGCTACCTGGTCGCCTTTTAGTGTACCGTTCACTCGGCTTGTTTGGTACTTGACGCATTGATGCAAGGTGGAGACCGCTACTTCCATCTGGTTTATCAAGGGTCTTCCTAGGATCGCGTTATACGCCGAAAAGGCGTTGATCACTATGAATTCTTGAAACAGAGTTTTCTGAGTAGGCTGCTCTCCTGCAATTGTAGTCAAATGTATATTTCCCACTAGGAGTCGCCTTTCGCCACTGAAGTCGATCATCGGGCAACTATCAGGGGTCAACGCTGTCTCTTCCAGTTGCATGTTGCAGAACGTGTGTAGAAACAAGACGTTCATCGAGCTCCCAATGTTTACTAAGGATCTCCTTACTTCCCATCCTGCCAGAGAAACCGTTATCACTAGGGCATTGTTGTGTGGGATATGTACACCCTAGAGATCTTCCTTCGTAAATACCAGTGGTGCGGATGGGCCTCATTTCCTACAATGTTGTATCTGTTGTTCGCCATGTATCGCTTCGATACTTATATTTCGTAGAAACCTTTTTTTTGGACCTATTGGAAAGTACGGACTCGGAGTGTGCTCTATGAAGCACACATATTCCGTTGGCCGATGGCTCCTTGGGGTTTGTTGGTGCTGCCGCTGTTCTAGGAGCGTGAGTCGACTGTCAATGCCCGATGAGAACTGCTGAAAGGGGTGGAGTAGGGACAACCTGAGCATTTGACTTGTCCCCTAGTTCTCCGTTGTTGCGTGACCTAGTGGTCACTATCTATCTGTATTTTGGAAGGAGACGACGATTAGTGTAAATTTAAGAACTTTGTTGTCTTCATGGACGACGCCAAACTGATGCAGTCATTTTTTGCTCCCTACTTTGACCTAGTTTTTGCTTACCTGCTAACATGCACAAGTAACACACGTGAACCACAGACCACCGTTGTGGTGGCTGATGGCACTCCGATGCTAAAGTCAGACAAGGATCTAAGGAAGGTGTAATGCTGTAACAGGGAATTTGTAGCGTACCTTAGAGTACCAACCTCGTGTCTTATTTATAGTGCAAGGAGTCCTGGTTCTAGCAGGCCATCATGGGCGTAGTTTAAGAAGGAGATCTTCATGGAGATTCTTCTCTAATTAGGAGTCGTGTTGTAGGAGGGAAGTTCCATGTTAGCCTTGTGCTCCTAGAAACACGGGAAATAGTACCCAATGCGAGAGCAATCCGTATAAGGAAGATTCCCCATGTGGAATGTACTCTAGCATTTGCTTCCTAGTTGGAAAGAGAGAGCAGTTGTAGTTGCCTATCCGAAGCTAATCCTCGAGATACTTGCCTTAGTAGGACTTATGGGTATTGAGAATAGTTGTGAGTTGTGTGGGCCTAGCGTGCTGTGAAAGTTCGGGTCCGCCTAGCAGACTGAATTGAGCAGGCTTAGAACCGCTTAGGTCTGTTCAGTGTTGGGCTGATGCTGGGGCTCGTATTTCCTCGAGATCACCATGACATTTGTATGGCATAGAGGTGTGACCATTTTTATGTATTATCTGTTTTAAATAGATTGTTGTTTTTTATTGTGTCTTCAATCCTCGAGGGATCGACCCGTATTTGCCATTGTCAACAAGTTAGACAACCGAGCACTTGCGGTATAACAATCAGGTGAAATTAGCCTATTAATTTAGGTTAGTAAAATCTGCATCAACAAGATCAGAAAGCTGCATCTAGAGGGCCTTTTGAAGCCCCTTACACAAACTGCCTCAGCGCTCACTGACTAACGCACTCTGAGAGTCAGTCACAGACTTCTTGACTTTCCACATGCGCTTAGCAAAAATGAAATTCTCAACTATTGCCCTGTCCCGTCACTCCCGATCTTTCTCTAGTCTTGACAACATCTCATCTCGGACATACTAGGCTTCATCTAGACTACCTTGAATCCATTTCACTGGGGATTCCAAAGATGACTAAATAACCAAAGCGCTAGTCATACCCCTCCGGGCTTAAGCCAGCTGGGCTTCTAGATCGGCTTGAGCGGCCAACTGATCGGTTGAAGTATATAAGCAAGCATTATTGCTGGCTGGCCAACTGTGCTTCGAGGCTCGAGGAGGATGCGCTGGAGGAACTCATAGATAAGAGGATAAAACATGCTAGGGATGTCCCAATTGAGCTAGGTGGTCGCCGTTGGGATAAAAGTTGAGGCAGCTCGTGAGAAGGTATACACCATGGAGTGTGTCTTATCAACTATGTAGAAGTCGTATTCTGATGCACTTTTCGAGATTGAATCGCTGAGAAAACAGGTTGAAGAGAGGAGTTAGGAACAGTCACCCGCTGATGCTTACTCAGAGGGTTCATCTGAAAGTCCTTGAGTTTGATTTAGCAGATGCGGTATTTGCTAGGGACAGATCCAGAAAAGAGCTGAACCTGGTCCGTCATGATCTAGAAGTTGCGCAGAAAGTTGCAGCTAAGATGCGCTATGAGTTGCAGTCTCTTGTTGAGGAGAATACCATGAAGAAATCTGAGTGAGTCGTCTAGAGATAGTAGTTAGAGGCCGATGGAGTCGAATGCTCAGGAAGCAAGGAAGGTTGGGGTCCAACTTCTCCTGAAGCAACATGAACTTAGCGCAGTCAAAATAACCTGATTATTGAGTAGTCTCAAACTGATGCACTGACAAGCATGCTGGAGCTGCTAGAACTGCTGAAACATGAACTTGCTCAAGCAAAGGCGTGTGAGTAAGAGCTTCTCAAGGCGCACGGCACGAGCGAATACTGCAGTATCGTGCATAGGAGGTTAGAGTTGTTGGAGCTGACGAAAGAAGAGCTTCTGAAATGGGACCTTTCTAATTACAAGCAGGTGTCCTATGTAGACTTTGGATTGGTATGTAAGTTGTTAGAGGAAGAGGGTGATTCAGATCATGACGCTTAAGCTGAGGCACGCGCGGATTCAACTCCTGTTTCTTCTCCTACTAGGCTTAGTTTCCTTGTAATTGTACCTTCTCCTAATGAGGAATAAATTTCATACATCTATACCGTTTGTTTCAACCGTTAATGAAAACATGTTTCTTTTGAGTATGCTTTATACTCATATTTTTTTCGATCTCCCTGTTGCACGCTTTCAATTTTCCTTGTCATTTTATTTTGACGTAGGTCCAGTTGGGTTAGCAGAGAGCTAAGTGGTCTATTTGCTGTTGAGAGTTCGACCATTTATGTCGCGAATAATTCTGACATGTTTTTTCTTGAGGTCTCAGAGTTGCTATAGTGTGGTTACGCCAAATAATTGACATTCTGCGGATGGTTTGGCAGCGGGTTATATTACCCAGGCTATAGCTGATCCTTGAGGTAAGTTGTTGGAGACTCAAGTTATGTATTTGACCGTCGGCTGCGGTTGTTGGCATGAATGAACTGTTGTAGTCAAGTACATGCATTGTCGTCTGTAGTTGAGCAACAACGCTTGGCCCAAGTCAGGTTATGTAAGCTCGGGTTGGTATCCCGTGCAACATTTGTCCGCGCTTAGCGAGTTGATTTTTTGGTCGGATCAAGTGGCCATTGCTGATAATGATATATCAGCCTGTGTGCGCATAAATATGTTGCTTGAGCTGTAATCGGATTCGGTGATCGCGTTCCTAAGAAAGAGTAGTGGTCCCATGGTGAGCCGTTGGCATCAGTTATGGCTGACTGGGCTCTCACCTTCCAAATCATCTACACTTGCGCGGAGGGGGCTACAGGTTTTGGATGAGAGAATTTGGTGATCATGGTCTGTAGGAGGGTAGTGATCTCATGATGAGCCGTCAACATCAGTCGAATGTGACTAGGCTCCCACTCTCCAAACATCTACACCCGCGCGGAGTGGGCTATAGGTGTAGGATGATAAAATTTGGCGACCATGGTCTATAAAAAAGCAATGGTTCTGTGGCAAACCTTTGGCATCGATTGGATCTGACTAGGCTCCCACCTTCCAAATGATCTACACTTGAGCACATCGAGCGACAAATTTGGTATCTTTCGGCGACCATGGTCTATAGAATAGCAGTGGTCCCGTGGCAAGCCATCGTCATTAGCCGAGATTGACTGGGCTCCCACCTTCCAAACCATCTACGGGCGCACGGAGCGGGCTACAAGTCTGGGAATTGAAAATTCGACGACCATGGTCTGTAGAAGAGCAGTGGTCCCGTGGCGAACCCTTGATATCAGTCGAAACTGACTAAGCTCCCTCCTTCCAAACCATCTACACCTGCGCAGAGCGGGCTGCAAGTCTGGGCGTTGACCAGAAGTTTTCGTTGTCAGTCGTCACTGACTAGGCTTGCCTGATCGGCTTGGCGACCATCATCCAGGAAGGGGCGATGGTCCCTGGCGAGTTGTCATCAGGCGTAAGAGTGCTGATTAGACTCGCACTTCCTAAGCCATCAACATTCACGCGTAGGAAACTAAGCGTCGGGGTGAACTAAAAGCCGTTGTCATCAGTTGAAACTGACTAAGCTTGTCTAGCTAGGTCGGAACTCCGCTTGTTACGGGCGAGCGAGCCTACTTCCGCAGAATGATTGCATTGTGCGGATTATTTTTTACTAATTTCAAGAAAAGAGGTACCTTAAATCAACTGGTGATATGTGGGTGTGCTCCGTGTGTCAAAAGTGATTGGAGCCTCTACTGCTTGCGACAACGCACGTGGTAGAGTGCCACCCGGACAGTGAGCCGAGCTGATGGGACCCGTATAAAAAGAACTGGACCATGTCGCAGGATCGTGGTGCCACATGTACAGCGTAAATTGCATGGTGACACGTGTAGGGCATAAATCGTGAGCTTGTAGAGTATCGGTTACTTCCCTCAATTAATTAGGTTGTGTGCAACATCATTAATTAATTGAACATGGTCCTGTGTGGTATCCTTGGGAACCGTGACTTCTTTGTTTCCCATATGGTATTCAATTCTGATGTTTAATGCTAACACACCTATTTGGTGAGCCATTGTCTATATAATGGTGTTCCTTCATCATTGTAGGCATTATCTTCTATAGAGTGCACTTCTTCAGATGCTCTTACACAAAGGATATGCTTTGGGTTTTATAAAGGCAGAAGGGAGATTTCCTCCACTAGAGTCTTCGAATGTTCTGACATTTGCGTCGATGAGTCTTGATAAGACTTGTTATTATGCGTGGTCAACTGATCTGGGTGAGTACCCGATTGGTTCGCTGAGACCTTGTAATTTCTTATCGTATTTCGTAGAAGAAGTACAAAATTTTCCCCGAGGGATGAGTCTGTCGCTTATGCCCCGTCGATGCTTCAAACTACATAATTTCTGAGATAACACTAGCAGTCAACCTTAGAACGGTTGATTTCCTCCCTTTTCGTCTAGCCTTGACGCATTGTGTTGCGCTGGAACTCGGAGTTGCAGGACCGAGAGGAGTTGGACATGGCCTGTCGAAGTGGGCTATTGACTCTTAGACACCCCTCTCATCCCTCAGCGAGAGGGTGCACTCGATCTGTTTTGACCTGATACTTGTCCCAAGTTTTCTGGTTGGCCAGATCGAGCGTGTTAGTTGGTTGTAGCTTCGATCGGCGTGTCACAGGGCCTCCAGTTCCTAATTCTATACCACCTCAGGTCATCCTTGCGAGGTGGGTCATCTTCTTTGGAGAAGTCACAGAGCGGAACTCGTAGAGGGCTTTGTAGTTTACCCGGGGTACCCTTGCTTTCACTTCTGAGTCTTCTTTTGATGCTAGACTGTATAAAAGAATCTTCACTGTACATCGCATCGGATTCAGATGCTTGTAGTTTTTAATCTTTTGTACTTGCCTCTGAGCGATTGTTGTTATATCTTTCTAGTAATCAATTGAGTGTGTTTGTGTAATTCTCTTTTATTTCTTAGATGGGTGCAAATCACATAAGCTCCTATTAATTAAAACTCTAAACTGACTGCTGAAAGAAAACTAAACACTTGGATATATTGAATCTTGGAGGAGAGTGGTTGATCCAGCCTTAAAATGAATTTGCATGGCCCTTGCTTGGATCGTAAGTACCTTCAGCGAATTGTCAAGTTTCGTTGACTCCATTGGGATTACTGAAGAATAAACCTTGCGCAGTATGGTCCTTCTGCGCCCAATGATAGTTGCGGGGTTATGCCCCATTTGAAACGACCTCTCCGCTGAACCTGACGTCCTATCGGACTAGAGAGCGAACTGTTCCTGTAATGCTAGAATGTTCTCCATCACTAAATTGAGCCATTGTTGTTGGGTATTTGTTTCCATCTGGGTGGAGTGACTGCTACACAATTTCAAAGTCTGGCTTCAGTTCAACTTGTCTGGCGGGCTCCAACTGAATTTGGGAACATTCTATATGTTTAGTGCAGCATAATGGCAATCTTGTGCCATTGGTTGATCCCCGCGAATTGTTCCCTCTGAGTAGTTGGCGGTATACTTGATGAACAGATGAAAGGTGGAGATTACTGCCTTCATTTGATGAAGCCAGTGTCTCCCCAATATGAGGTTATAGGTAGACGATGCGTCTACCACCATGAAGTCCAAGAACAGGACATTCCTTAGTTGTGGCTCTTTTGCCACCACTTCTAACCTTATATTCCCGATCGGGAAGCATTTTCATCTGTTGAACACAATCAACGGTTAGTTGGAAGATGTTAGGTTTTCTTCCTTAAGGTCCATGCTGTGGAATGCGTTGTAAAATAGGACGTTGAGGGAACTTCCCATGTCCACCAAGGCCTTCCTCACTTCCCACCTTGCAATAGAGACCGAAATGACAAGAGCGTCATTGTGCGGTGTGCGAACACCTTCGAGGTCCTTATTTGTGAAGGTCAAGGTCGGGATGGGGCTCTGCACCTGCGAGTAATACAAGCGTATGTCCTCGTTTATGGGTTGTGTCTGCATCTCAAGGAGTGTCTATTTGCGCGACCTATTTGATTGGTCTTCTTCTGATTCGACAACGCGAAAGACATATATTATGCCCGGAGTCTACTTCTCGATTTCCTTGACCGCCTCTTTCCCTGATTCGGTCCTGCCATTTCTCCGAACCAAAGAATTCATTTAGCCTGCCCTTGCAAATCCAGTACTCGATCTCGTACCTTAGACTTTTGCAGTCGTTGGTCTCGTGGCCACCCTCTTTGTGGTATGAGCAATACTTGTTGTTGTCGCGTTTTGAGGGGTTTTTCAGATCTTCCCAGTTTTTCATGGAATTAAGGACGTTCGACAAGCTAGAGATGAGAGCGGTCATGGATATGGATCCAACACAGTTGGAAGATTTCTCAAGACTGGCGCGGCCAGAGTCTGACCTGCTGTCGTTGCGCTTCTGTTTGTTTTTTTTTTGTCTTCTCGTCTCTTCCCCTCATTTCTTTATCTAGAAAGGATGATTTCTTCTCTACTTTAGTTTCTTTCTTTACTAATCTCATTTCCTCTAGGGTGATGTACCTGTGGGCGCCCTTAAAGGGTTTTGCCATATCCAGGGGGTTCCAAGGTGAGGAAGTCGTAAAAATTTCTATCTCTTAGGCCCGCAGTAAAAGTCGTCATAGCGGTATTGTAGTTGCATCCATCAATGAGCATCAACTCGTCATTGTAGCGCGTGACATATTCCCTTAGTGTTTCATTGACTTCTGCCTCTGTGAGAGTATATAGTGCAGGCCTTTCCTGATTCGCTAGCTTCCAACAAAGCGTGTCAGGAATTCTTTTGCAAGTGTCGTGAATGAGTCGATTGACTTTGGCGGAAGGCTGTGGAACCACGTCACCACTGATTTCTTCAGGCTAGTAGGGAACGTATTTCACATCACCGACTCGAAACCTTTTTTTAGTGCCATTAAATGTCAATAATAACGCAAGTGATCGAAAGGGACGTCGGTTCTGTCATAGAATTCAAGCCTTGGAGGGTTGAACTTCTTTGGTAGAGCCTCGTTCATGATGTGGTCCACGAACAAAGTAACAAAGAGCGTATAACACATCTGGGTCGTGAGCCCCTCGAAGGAGGGGTCTGCAGGGTGAGTCTATCTACCCTGTGAGTTGGATATGCATTGATCGCGCCACAACCTCTAGTCCAGTGAGAACTAGCAGGGGCTTAACTTTCATGTGCCTGCTCTCTTTTGTCATCCGGAGATTGAGGTTTGTGCTGCTCCTGATCTCCATCGGCGGGTGGAGGGTTCTACTGAATGAGAATCTCTACTGTCTTAGCGATCTGTTGTATTTGTGATGATAGCAAATCCATTCTAAGGTCTATCGCTGTTGCTGCTGGCATGGGAGTGCGAGCCTGTTAACCTTGTGTTACCGGCACCGCTGGAACCGGTGGTATAGTGCTAGTCTGAGCGTTTGTCGTGACCCCCTGTTCTCCATTGTTGCAGGATCTGGTGGTCACCATCTTCTTCGATTCCTAAAAAAGATGATGCCAATGTTTAGTTGGAAACTCTGTCGTTCCCACAGATGGTGTCAAACAGATGCAGTCGATTTTTTCTTCCTGATTGACCTTGGCCTGCTAACCTGCATAAGGAACACACGTGAGCCACGGACCACCGTTGTAGTGGCCGATGGCACTCCGATGCTAAAGTTTGTTAAAGATTTGAGGAAGGCTTAATGCTATAAACTGGGAATTTGTAGCATACCTTAGCTTACCAACCTCATGTCGTATTTATAGTGTTGGAGTCCTGGTTCAACCAAGCCATTAGTGATGTAGTTTAGGGAAGGAAATCTTCGTGGACGTCCCTGTCTAATTGGGAGTTGTGTTGTGGAGGGGAGTTTCTTTGTTTAGACCTGTGCTCTTAGATACGCGGGAGATAATTTATAATCGGAGAGTTATCCATTGATGAAAGTTTTCATGTACGACATATACTCTAGTAGTTGCTTCCTAGTTGGAAACAAGGTGTAGCTGTCTTGCCTATCCGAAGCTGATCCCCGAGATACTTGCCTTAATAGGTCTTACGGGTATTGGGGATGGTTGTGAGACATGTGGGCTTAGCAGGCTGTAGCAATTTGGGTCCCTCTGGCAGACTGCGCTGTGCGGGCTTGGAACCGCTTGAGCCGGATCAGTGTGGGGCTGACGCTACACGTGTACGGTGTAGAAGAGAGGACATTTCGGTTTATCATTAGTTATGATAACTCAATTTTGTGTTTCACATCCCAAACATCATAACCGTAAAATAATATTTAACTCGCCACTATATTCTAATGTAAATATATATGAGAATTTCTTTTTTCTACAAAACACAAAGATTTGTTATATATTTTTTTATCTTAAATCGACGATATACCTGAAGACAATAACGCAATAAAAGACAATCACATATAACCAATTTACTGAAATCAATAAAACCCTAATATTCCACACATAAGAAGAGCATGACTAGACTTATATGGAGAAAAACCAATATTCAATCACCGGATTAAAAGAATCTATGGAAGAACGAAACTAATCGTCTGTCACATGAAAACATAATCTTCTATATTAAATAAAGGGGGAAATTCTCAAATACCATTGTTCATCATGAAAGCATGAAAATTTAATCAAATACAAATCAAATCAGCTGCATCTAGGAGTTTATCTGTTCGCCTTGCTTGAAGAATTAGCATAGCCAACAATAAATCTCCAAAAAGTCTAATGAAAATTGTATGTAAACTCTTCTAAATTTCGACCTTTCAATATTCCTAAGGATTCTTTTTATAAACATAGAGAAAAGAAGGCAGCCCTAGAGAACATAACGAAATCCCTAGGGTTTCATCTCATAAGCAAGGACCTCACAGGCCAGCATGCCCCACTTCCTCTTCTTCTTTTGGGCTAAATGCACACGTGGGCTTGCTTCAGGCTATCTTTGGTTGTCCAGATGTTGTGGATCATCTTGATCATATCTTTGAGGGCCTTTTACCTGAAAAACACACTATAACACAAAATTGTCCAAATTTCCACACTCATCAAATAATTCAATCAATTATCAAAATAATCTTAACAAGTGAAAATATTTAACTCTGTATAAAGTGCATTTTCATGCCCTAATCACAACCCCCAATCAGATCATTGGTAGTACCTAGCAATACAAACGAAATAAATAGCATGAAAATGGGCATATAGGTCAGAATCTAAGAAGTTGGGCATGTAGGTCAAAATCTAAGTAGTTGCAAAACTCTCTAGCACTCAAACAAACATTTGCCAAAACTCATAGACGATATCAAGACCTCCAAATCATGACTTCTGAAAAAAAAAATTGAGAGTGTGTGGACCACAACCTTTCTTATCACAAACTAATAATACCTTTAATTATACCATGTAAAAGCCTCAACTCCATTGTCCTTACAAGTAAAGTGTCTATCAATTAGAACATGCAAGATATTCACTCATGGAATAGGAAATCAATGGAAAGCTCTCATAGAAAAGGTCAAATGATTTAGGACAAGCAAGTAAACAAGAATTAATAACATGATAGGCTAGTTACACCATTCAAAACACTTAATCAAGCTTATCATAATCATGCCTCAAAATTTCATTGATTAATCGATAAAGCCTTGATGTTGAAGCTCTTCCCTTCTGAATATGACGATGACAACATATCTTTCGTACGCGGCCGAATCTCCCTTCTTTTGTATCAAAAGCAAAAACAAAAACTGAAACTTTGAGACTTTTTCTTGACGTTCTTTTTTCACATGAAACGACTAATTATAATGAAAATAAGTTGATAGAATAAGTGGGATTCTCAACATGTTGTCAATGATAAAAATTAGCACAAATGTCAGTGATGGATTAGGAGGCCACAAAGATTAATCAAATCGTTCCTCCACATGCAAGGTAAACCAGATAGGACATCTCAATTGTTGATGAAACCAATTTCAATGAGAAATAAAAGTTCGCAATGCTAGTTATCTCAAACTCTCTAATCAATCAAGAAAAATGTGTTTCAAACATGGTCAAAATAAAAAATCATATGCATCAACTCTCCAAATCGGTCGACAAAACTAAGCAAGTGCACAAAAGTGAGTTTCTAAAAATCAATCAATGTTGATCAAGAAAGTATCATTGGACCTTGACGAAAACGTTGTAATCATGCATCAACAATTCACAAAGACTCAAAAACAAACAACATGCTATGACAATTTCACACAAAACAGTGTAAGAAAGCCTCCTCTGGTATCAGTGTGTCTATCATATCATACTGATGGCACTCATCATCATCACATGGTTTCTTTCCAATGTTGAATATGTTGACCTTTAGAGTCATGTTCCCAAAAGACAACTTCATCAGACCATTCCTGCAATTAATAAGAGTGTTACATGTGGCAAGGAAAGGTCGGCTTATAAGGATTGAAACTGTAGATTCCATATTAACCACGGAATGGATATCCAAAATAAGAAAGTCGACGGGGTAATAGAACTTATTGATCTGTATCAGTACATCCTCAATTATTCATCTTGGCTTCTTAGTTGATCGATTGGACAATTGTGGTACCACAAACGTGGGTTTGATATCTCCTAGACCCAGTTGCAAGTAGATGTGGGTTTGCCTTCTTCCCTAAGTTGGTAGACCCCAGTTAGTAGTGCTCCATTCGTTCGTGCTCTCAGTTACACTCGGCTCGATCCAGGTGTGGGCCTTCTCAGCCAAGTCATATAGGTACTCAATGGCCTCGTCAGGGTCCTTATGGAGAACTCTCCAATACACATCATCTCAACGAATTGGTGTTCTCCACCTGTAAGCCCCTCATAGAAATAACTGACTAAATGCTAACTCTCATACCCATGGCGTAGACATGTATTCAACAGATCCTTAAACTTCTCCCATGCCTGAAATAATGTCTCATTATTCTATTGGATGAAGGTAGAAATATGTATCTTCATACCATTAGTTTTGTGATGAGGGAAATACTTACTAAAAAACGCTTGGGTCATCTCCTCCCGCGAACCGATAGACCTTGGTCGCAAAAAGTATAGCTACCTCTTCATTTTTTCCTTAAGGGAAAATGGGAAAAAACCTCAGTCTAAGCAAGCCTACAGCATCAGGTTTGTTGTGAAACGTGGCCACAACTTCCTCAAATTTCCTAATGTGAGCATGGAAGGTTGGTAATGACTGTATCATGCCCAACTTAAAATCTAGTTGTGATGTGTTCAGTCCGAACATATGGGGTAGAAGTGCGTGTGGGGTGAAGGTAGTCCTTAAGGAACCGAATAGGGTCATCTCCATGATTACTTATGGTTTTAGGATTAGAAAGAAAACTAAGAAATTCAGTTGGTATTCTAAAATTATGATATAAAAAGAAAACTGAGCACTATTTTTTTTAAGGAAAACTAAACAAGAAATAAAAATAAAAATAAACTAAATTTAAAATCCAAGAAAACTAAAAAAAAATATGCAAGAAAATTAATACCAAAAACCTCCTTACAGAATGACGTTATCCCTGGTAACGACACCTAAATTTGATTATGCCCAAAAATACACTCGGGCAATGGAGTAGAGAATGGGTATCGATTCCACAAGAAAAACGATATACAAAATAGGTTCAAAGTTATATCAACAAAACAAGGAACTAAAACTAAGAAAATCTAGAAAAAAAAAAAGCAATTTAAATTAGGTGGATGAAAATCAACAATGAAAAATCACAAGGGTTTAAGAACCCCTCCTAGATTTCACCGCATCAACTTGTATTAATTCAGTTATGATAACTCAATTACGTATTTCAAATCCCAAACAACATAACCGGAAAATACTCTTTAACGCGCCACTATATTCTAATGTAAATAGATATGAGAATTCCTTTTTCTAGAAAGCACAAAGACATGTCACATATATTATCTTAAATCGATGATATACCCGAAGACAATAACGCAGTAAAAGACAATCACATATAACCAATCTATCGAAATCAATTGAACCCTAATATTCCACACATAAGAAGAGCATGACTTCACTTACATGGAAAAGAAGAAAACAATCACCAGGTTAAAAGAATATATTGAAAAAAAACATAATAGGTTGTCACACGAAAACATATTCATCTATATTAAATAAAGTGGAAAATTCTCAAATACCATTGTTCATCGTGAAAACGTGAAAAATGAATCAAATACAAATCAAACCAACCACATCTAGGAGTTCATCTTCAAAAAGTCTAACAAAAGTTGCGTGTAAACGCTACTAATTTGCCTCCTTTAAATATTCCTAAGGAGTCTTTTTATGAACATAGAAAAAGGAGGCATCCCTATAAAACATAATGAAACCATAGGGTTTTAGCTTATGGGCAAGCACCTCACAGGCCAACACGCCCCGCAAACTGCTTCCTCTTCTTCGTTTTGGGCTGAATGCACATGAGGGCTTGCTTCAAGCTGTCTTGAGCTAGTCCAGAAAATGTGGATCACCTTGATCATATCATTGAGGGTCTTTTACCTGTAAAACACACTAAAACACACAATTCTCCAAAAGACCACACTTGTCAAATTATTCAATCAATTATCAAAATAATCTTAACAAGTGAAAATAATTAACTTTTTATAAAGTACATTTTCATGCCCTAATCAACGACTTTGTCCTCTAGGGAGAGATTTGTTGGGCCTGAGGTTTGGGCCTTTGACATGGGTTGTGGTCCATTACTAATCGGACATGTTAATGATTTTTGGTTTGAACCTATTGTCCCTTACCAGAAATGATATGTGTCATTTGTTCGGGCATGATCGAATGACTGTCTGATGTATCATCAGCTACTCCCCTAGTTAGTGGGCTCGCTTGATTGGCCACTAACTATGCGATGGTGGATTATTGAGGTTCATCATCAATGTTGTGCGCGACATTTAATGTTTTTTACAACTATGATTGAGGTGTTGTCGACTCAATGGCAACGATTTAACTGCTACTTCACTACGCCACCAATTAGCTCGTTTTGGAATGAATTTAGGGTTTCGTGCAGCTATCAATTCCTACACGATCACCCATTGGTTGTCTACTCCTATATAAGGGAATTAGAAAGGCGTGTACTCCTTCTTTAACTTGTTTGTTCCTTTTCCTTTTATTTTCCAAGTTACCAAACTTTTCACCATGAATACCAAGAGATATCTTAGTATCGATCAAGTGACCGTCTGTGGGGAGTTTTTTATTCGATGTTGACAACCCAGGCTACCTTGGATGACCTCTGTCATGCATATTTTCTTTCGTCTGACTTGCATCTTGTGCTACCAGGAGATGGTGACTGCCCTAACCAGCCAAAGGCTAGTTATATAGCCCTATACTATACCTTGGAATGATCAGGACTGGTGTCTGTTTCCCAGTTCTGGAGATCATGTGGTCTTATCTGGATTTGATTGGTATTCCTCCTACTCAATTGGGTCCCAATGGCTGGAGAATCTTGGTTGGTACCTTGGTCAAGGCTCTATGGTCTAGGATCCGTCTGAACGAGATTGTGTTGCATTTTTTGCTAATGTTGAAGTTCAACAAAAATGTTGTCTACTATATGATCTTGCCTGCTTGTTTGGGCAATCAAAAAGGCGATTTCAAGTTCTAGCAAAATACCTAGTTTTATGCTTCCATGTGATCTGGGTACTTAAACCTTTGCTGTAAAGCCATTCTAAGGTCATTTAAGACCCTCAAGAACGTGAACGATTTGCAACTAACTACAGAAGAGTAGTCGACGAAGGCTCGATTCCTTTCGCTTCCTTGGACCCCACTTTAATATGTGTTCCAAGTGAAGGTTTTTTACCAGAGTCGCCTCTACGGCGTTATTGCACAGGAATGATCATTGGTTGTTTATGCACGTGACTCTGGTGTCACTGTTGCTGAAACTAGTCCTTCTGCTAGCATTGGTGTTCAGAGTGTGAATCTACCACAAGGAAGAAGAGGGCTCCGAGGCCACCTAGTCCTTCCAAAAGTAAGGAGTGATTTGGTGGATGTTGGTTGGTCTGAGAATCCAGACGCGGTCTTGTCTTTAGACAAATTCGAGTGTGATTCATCTTTTGATGTGGTTATTATTGATCAAAGTTGGAGCTCAAAGTCTCCTCATGTTCCTGTTGACCCAAGTACGAAACGGTTGTCTTACTCGCCTCCTTTCATCCATTTTTGTCTGTTATTATTCATTCTGCTAAAAAGAAGGGGAAGGTTGGTGTGTCCATCATCTCTAAAGTCCCAGTCACTGCTAAGGTTACCAAGGGTGGCTCGTTTATCATCTCTGACCTTTATGTGCTCCATCCAAAATTCATCTGGAAGGAGCCTACCCCTGAGCTATCCATATCATGATGGATAGTGGGTTTTCGTGGCATTCAAAGATTGACGTGTAGGTGAGTGCACACAATCATATCAAGGCATGGCATCACTGGTTGATGAACATGCCCCTATGCCTGTTCATGCTATTGGAGAGCACCGTGACAGAGGTGTAAAGAATAAAATGGAGGTAAAGAGATCAATTTTTCTGTTTTTTTCTCTCATATATATTTTGACTTTTTTCTTTGCTCTGAATATGATGTCCCATCTCACTTATGCTGGGATAATGGGGTTTGAATATCAGGTTGGCCATGAAGAGGTGTATGCCTTGGAGAAGAAGTACGCGCAGCAACTGCTACAGCTTTCCAGTGCAGTCTCTAAAATAGATAAGTTGAAGGAGCATGTTGCTTATCAAGAAAAAATAGTTAATGGTTATCAGGATAAGCTGAAGAAGGTGGAGGACGTAAAGGTTAAGTTTTCTGGCGAAGTGACTTCTGCGAAGAAGGATATGGACCTCCTTCATGAGAAAGTTGCGAAGCTGCAATGGTCGTTGTCCGCCTCAGAGAGTGAGTTGACTGTCACAAAGGAAGATTGTGATTAGGCAGTGACTATGGTAGATTCTCAGTCTGCTATCTGTGAGGCCGCTGAGAGGCAAATGGAGCAGATGACTACAAAGTTTAACTCTGTGAAGGAGCAGCTAGCTGTGGAGAAAGGCCTTAAAGAGCAGGCATCTAAGAGGTTTGCTGGAATTGAAGAGGAACTTGCTCAGGCCAAACAAGAATTGCCTGTAGTAGCTGAGCAATTGAAGGATAATGCAGTGGAAGTGGAGTTTAGTAAGGTGGTTTCTAGCATACTTGAATTTTTAAATTATATGGAAGGGAGGAGGGCTGGGACCTTAGCAAGTACTATGCATTAGCTAACCACGCTTTTGAAAAGGTATCCACCCATTAGCGTACAATGAATATCCGGCTTTACTTTTTTCAACTGACCCTACGACGATAATGCTTCCCTACCTCCAACTATTTCTCCTGTCATTGCTTTTGATGATGTAACCAAATAGTTTGTGAATAATTTTTTTGGGCTCAAGTGCATGTGTTTGTCTCTTTGTGTGTTGTTTTCCCCTTCTTTTTTAGCCTATGTCGGATCATTGTTCCATTCTATAGAGTAGTTTCTTGGACATTCATTGAGTGATTGCGATGTGACGGTAGTTTGAGCTATCTTTTCATGCTAGATTAGTAGACTTCATGGCTTGGCTTAGTTGCATGTACTTAGAATACTTTAAGAAACTAAAATTAACCTGATGTATTAGGCATGGCTATGTAGATAAGCATCGTATCTTACTCGATAGTTCAAACTTAGAAATATGATGTGTAATCTGACTTTGAAGTCTGAGCTTCAAAGATACACTAGTCTAAATTGGTAGTTTTACTTAGAAAATATAATAAATGTAGTCTGACTTTGGTGTTCGAGCTTCGTTTATACACTTCATAGTTTAAATTGGTAGTCTAGATATAGAAGGTTTTGAATGAAATGTAAAGGCAAACTTGTTGGTCCTGCCTGGCGAAACAAACGTCGTTGTCTGACTTCATATGTTAGACGTTAGAAGATTTATACAATAAAATATCTAGTCTGACTCCATGGTCCTAACAAGTTAAGTACATTTCATTGTCCGACTTGGTATTCGGGCAAGAGTCTGACTTGATGACCGTGACTAGCTTAATACACTTCATTGTCCGACTTGCTGACCAGACAAAAAGATTTTTAAATATCTAGTTTGAATTTGTGGTCCTGACTAGCTGCATACACTTTGTTGTCCGACTTGGTGATCAAACAAGATGATTTTTGAAGTAAATGTCTAGTCTGACTTGGTGGTCCTAACTAGCTTAATACACTTTGTTGTCCAACTTGGTGATTGGACAAGAAGAATTTCGAATTTAAATATCTAGTCTGACTTTGTGCTCCAGACTAGCTGTATACACTTCGTTGTCTGACTTGGTGATCATGAATGAAGATTTTTGAAGTAAATGTCTAGTCTGACTTGGTGGTCCTGACTAGCTGGATACACCTCATTGGCTGACTTGATGATCGGACAAGAAGATTTTTTAATTTAAATATCTAGTCCAACTTTGTGGTTGTGACTAGCTTCATACACTTCATTTTTCGACTTGGTGATCGGGTAAGAAGATTTTTGAAGTAAAATCTAGTCTAATTTCATGGTCCTGACTAGCTGAATATACTTCATTGTCCAACTTAGTGATCGGATAAGAAGATTTTTGAATTAAATATCTATTCTGAGTTTGTGTTCCTGACTAGCTACATGCACTTAATTGTCCGACTTAGTGATCGAACAAGAATATTTTTCAAGTAAATGTCTAGTCTGACTTCGTGGTCTTGACTAACTGAATACACTTCACAGTTCGACTTGGTGATCGAACAAGAAGATTTTTAAATCTAGTCCGACTTTATGGTTCTAACTAGATGTATACACTTCGTTGTCCGACTTGGTGACTGGACAAGAATATTTTTGAAGTAAATGTCTAGTCTGACTTGGTGGTCCTAACTGGTTGAACACACTTTGTTGTCCGACTTGGTGATCGGACAAGAAGATTTTTTAATATAAATATCTATTTTGACTTTGTGGTCCTAACTAGCAGTGTACACTTCGTTGTCTGACTTGGTGATTGGACAAGAAGATTTTTTAATTTAAATATCTAGTATGAGTCTGTGGTCTTGACTAGTTGCATACAATGATTAGACAAGAGGATTTTTGAAGTAAATGCCTAGTCTGACTTGATGGTTTAGCTGCATACACTTCATTGTCTGACTTAGTGATGGGACAAGAAGATTTTTTAATTAAATATCTAGTCTAACTTGGTAGTCCTGACTATCTTAAAATACTGGAATGAGAAACGGAAATTGGTGGAATGTAATAGTTTATTGATAATAACTAATCAAGTATTCTACATTCCATGGCCTTTTGAGTTGTTCTCCGTTAGAATTCTCTTACTAGTATGTTCTTGGCCTATGATTTTAACCACTTTTATGGCCCTTCCCAATTAGGTTTAACTTCCCTGCACTTGGGTTTTTCGTATTCAACTGGATCTTTTTGAGTACTCGGTCACCAATTTTGAATGCATGAGGTTTGACTTTCTTATTATAATAATTGGCCATTTTCCGTTGGTAGGCCACCATTTTGATTGAGCTTAGTCGCTTTTATCTTCGAAAAGATCTAGTCTGATGCACAGTGCTTCATCATTGTTTTCCAACCGGAATTGTTCAAGTCTTAAGATGTGCATGCAAAACTCAATTGGTACCATTGCCTCGGACCCGTAAATTTATGCAAATGTGTTTCTCCGGTTGGAGTTCTTTTTGTTGCCTTGAAACCGCTTAGGCCGAACCAATGTTGGACTGACGCTGGGGCCCGTATTTCCTCGAGATCATCAAGACACGTGTATGGCTTAGGGATGTGACCATTTTTAAAAGTCATGGTGGGGATCGATCCCATAGTAATTACACACTGACTGGTAGTCAATCCTGACTTGAAGCCAGACTGATAGAAAAGAAGGCTATTGGCTCCCGATAGGGATGGCAGTGGGGCGGATATTCACGGATATCCGCCCCACCCAATCCGTTTGGGGCGGTTTTGGATATGGCTGAATGGGTTTTCGGGTGGTTTCGGGTATCCAAAAAATATCCGTTCACTATTCGGGGCGGATACGGATTTGGCCATATCCGCCCCGCAGGCCCCGCGGATATCCGTTTAACTAACGAATTTACAAAATTACCCTTTATCTATATAAAGGGATTAACTTCCTTCCTCACACCAATCGCTCCCTCACTCACCAAGCTCTCCCTCACAGAGCGACTCCCTCCCTCCCTCACTCACGACTCCCTCCCTCCCTCCCTCCCTCACAGAGTGACTCCCTCACTCACGACTCCCTCCCTCCCTCCCACTCCCTCACTCACCGCACACCACCTCCCCTTCACAGAGCGACTCCCTCCCTCCCTCACAGAGCGACTCCTTCACTCACCGCACACCACCTCGCCCTCCCTCACGCCGCGAGACGCGAGATCCTCCCTGCTCCCTGCTCCCCTCACGCCGCGAGACGCCGAGATGCTCCCTGCTCCCCTCACGCCGCGAGACGCCGAGATCCTCGCTGCTCGCTGCTCCCTGCTCCCCCCTCACGCTGCGATCTGCCTCCCTGCTCTCGACAGAAAAGGGTTTCTTCCATCTCCCCCTTCAGAGATCAAGATCAAGAGATCAAGATCGGATCTGAGACTGAGATAGGATCTGAACTGATCTGATCAAGATCAAGATCAAGATCAAGATCAAGATCAAGATCAAGATCTGATCAAGATATGATCAAGATCTGATCTGATCAAGATCAGTCGAGATCTGATCTCAGAGATCAAGATCTGATCTGATCAATATCAAGATCAAGATCTGATCTGATCAAGATCAAGATCTGATCAAGATGTGATCAAGATGTGATCATGATCTGATCTGAGATCCTCGAATTTTTTGAAGTTGTTGTAATTTCTTTATTTTTTTTGTTAATTTTTGTATGTTTGTAATTTCTGGAATTTTTTGTTATTTTTTGTATGGTTTGTAATTTTTGGAATTTTTTGTAATTTCTGTATGATCTCACAAAAATCAAATATGTATAATGTTGTAATCTGTTATTTTTGTAAATTTTGTGGTTCGATATGTGTGAGTCTGTTTTTTTTTTTTTTTTTTTTTTTTTTTTTTTCCGGGTATTTTGGGCGGGGCGGATATCCGCCAATCCGTTCGGTTCGGGGATGGTTTTTACAAAATATGGTAAACGGATATTCGGGGCGGATTTGGATATCCATGATCTCTAGCGGGGCGGGGATGGATTTGTCCAAATCCGCCCCAATCCGCCCCGTTGCCATCCCTAGCTCCCGAACACATCAAGACCATCAATGAAGAAGTACAAAGACTTCTAAATGCCGACATGATAAAGGAGTCTTGCTACTTGGAATGGCTGGCGAACACGATCCTGGTAAAAAAGAAGAACGAGAAGTGGAGGGTCTGCGTGGACAATACCGACCTTAACAAAGTCTTCCCAAAAGACAGTTTTCCACTGCCCCGGATAGAGCAGATCGTGGATGCGACATCCAAGCACAACCTACTCACCTTCATGTAGACATATTTTGGTTTCAATCAGATCAGTATTCACCTGTCGGGTTAGGAGAAAACCTCTTTCATTACAGACAGGGGCACATACTGCTATCGGGTAATGCCTTTAGGACTGAAGAATGCAGAGGAAAAATATCAACACTTGGTAAACCGAATGTTCAAAGGACAAATCGGAAAGACCATGGATATCCACATTGAAGACAGTTGGTAAAGAGCCACCATAGTCCATACCACCTATCGGATCTCCAAGGAGCATTTTCTAACTCATGAAATATCGAATGAAGCTCAACCACCATAAATGCATTTTTGAGGTACAATTAGGGAAATTCCTTAGTTACATAGTCAACAAAATGGTGATAGAGGTCGATCCAAAGTAGATTCATGCTCTTCTTTATTTCAGACCACCAACAAACATCAGATAATTTCAGAGCATGACTGGGAGAGTGGCAGCCCTAAACAAGTTAATCTCTAAGTCCTTAGACAATGCCTTCCCTTTTTTAAAACCAATAAGGAATTCCAATGGGGAGACCAGTGTGAACAGGCCGCCCAAGACTTGAAGGCGTACATGGGAAGCACGGAGCTACTCTCAAAACCTTTTCCAGGTGAGATGTTCTACCTATACATCTCAGTCTCAGAGCATGCTATCAGCCTAGTTCTAGTATCGGAAGAGAAAAGCGAAACAGTGTCTACTATATCAGCAAAACGCTCGATGGGTCAGAAGCGAACTACCCAAATCTGAAAAAACTTGCCTTAGCGCTGGTGACTTCCTAAGAAAGATAAGACCCTACTTCCAAGCTCACTCGATTATAATCCTAACCGAATACGACTTCATTCAGTATTGCACAGCCAAAGCTATCGGGAAGAATGTTCAAATGGTCAGCTCCACTGGAACAATTTGACATCCATTACACTCCATAAACAACCATCAAGGCAAAACACTAGCAGACTTCATCACCAAGTTCACTGGAAAGGAGAACCGGGACTGAAAGACCAGTAAGGAAACGAGAACCCCGAGCTATCCCCCACAAGGATGGATTTTGCGATGGATCATCCCACGTGAAGGGATGCGGACCGGGGGATCGTCTTGTACACCCCGGGAGGGGTCACCCTTAGAAAGGCTATCAAATTCGGCTTCCACACTTCAAACATCAAAGGGATTATGAAGCCTTCATAGCCAGGCTAAAGCTAGCCAGAGGAATCGGAGTAGAAGAACTCACGGTGTTAAATGACTCCCAACTGGTGGTCAATCGGGTGAACGGTGAGTTTGATGTCAAAGAACCATGAATGATGGCTTACTATGAGAAAACAATCAATGCCAAAAGATGGTTCAAGAGGATACTACTCCGTCGCTGCTTAAGGGAAGACAACAAGGAAGTTGATGACCTGGCTAAAGCCTTGTCCACACAAAATGACTCCAACACATTCATAGAGCTCCAGGAGAAGTCGAGCTTAGTAGAAGAAGGCCTCCATGAAACTCTCTCCACTGATGTCATGGCCAGCTAGGTGAGTCCCCTGATCAGCTACATAAAATACGAAGCCTTCCCAACAGATATGCTAGAGGCCCGCGAAATGGAAAACAGAGCGATATGGTACACTCTCATCAACGACAAGTTGTACAGGAGATCAACAACTGACCTTCTACTAAGATTTCTGGCCCCCAAGGAGGTAAACCAATTCTTCCTTGAAATTTATAAAGGAGTCGCGAGAACCACCATGAAGGAAGGACACTGGCTCATAAAGCCTTCACTATGGGGTAATGTTGTCTGAAAATGCAGAAAAAGGCCAAAGATTTTGTCTGCAAGTGCGATAAGTGTTAAGGTACGTACACACATGTGCCTGCAAAGAACCTGGTTCCAATGACCAACCCTTGGCCCTTTGCCTAGTGGGGGATGGACATCGTGGGCCTATTCCCCACTTCCTAACAAAGAAATTACTCTTTGTGGCAGTTGATTACTTCATCAAATGGAGGGAAGTGGAACACCTCTCTAAGATAGGAGAAAATCAAACCAAGAACTTTCTATGGAATTTTATCCTATGCAGGTTCAAAATACCGAAAATCATATCAGTGATAACGGGACACAATTGGAGGGTGAAAAATTCAAGCAACTTTGCATCCAACTCGGCATCTACCATCAATTTTTCGCGTCGGATCGCCCCAGGCCAATGACAAGCAGAAGTCACCAACCAAAATATCCTAGAAGCTATCAAGAAGAAACTTGAAGCAGCCAAAGCGCTTTGGGTCTCCGAACTTCAAGGCATACAATACCACAAAAAGGACTCCAACTAGAGAGACACCATTCGCGTTGGCCTATGGATCTGCGGCAATGGTTCTAGTAGAACTACCAATACTTATGTTCAGAACGAAGGAGTTCAGGATAGAGAAAAACAATGAAGCTTTGAGAGTCAGCCTAGACTTGCTCGAAGAGCGGAGAGGCAGGGCTTCCGTCATAATTGCAGCCTGTGAACAAAAACTACCCATCACAACAACAAGAGGGTCAGACCTCAGGAATTCAAAGTCGGCGATTGGTTACTGATGAAGACCCAGCCAAACACCAGATACCCAATGGATGGAAAGCTAAGCCCGAACTGGGAAGGTCCTTACAAAGTAACTATGGTCAAAAGGCCAAGAACCTACTGGCTAGAAAATTTAGATGGAAAGTGTCTGAAAAGGTCGTGAAAAGTAGAACACTTGAAGAAGTATTATAAATAAAGGTACTATCTTTAAAGATTAACATTTCATATAACTCCATACCCAGGAACAGGCCCAGTCCAAATTTCAGACCACGATGGCACTTATGCGGACCAAATCTAGTCCATGGATGGTTAACCACATGCAGGCGAGTTCCCTCCATGATGGCTTACTGCTTTAGAGATAGCCTAGTCCTCCTCAGAACCACAATGGCACAATCGCGGAGAGGACCTAGTCTATGGACAGTCCACCGCAAGCGAGCAAATCCCATTTCTGGATGGCTCAACACTCCCTAAGGAATCCGGTATGAATATGGGAACCACAATGGAGCACAATCAGCCAAGCCTAGTCGTTTTCAAGACAACGATGGCTTGACGCATAAGTGACCTAGTTTGCCTCAGAGCCAAGGAACTCCAATGTGAACCGGACCCAGTCCACTGCAAGTGGGGGAGTCTCACTTTTAGAAGGCTCAATGCTCCCTAAAAAACCTGGTCTAAATACGGGGACCACAATGCCTCACAAGCAGCCAAGCCTAGTTCTTTTTAGGATGACAACGGCTTGACGCATAAGTAACCTAGTCTACCTCAAAGCCAAGGAACTCCAATGCGAATCGGACCCAGTCCATGGATAGTCCACCGTAAGCGGGCGAGTCCAGTATATGGACAACTCACCACTCCCTAGGGTACCTGGTGTGAATACAGGGACCACAATGGCGCACAAGCAACCAAACCTAGTCCTTTTTTTAAGACGACAACGGCTTGACGCATAAGTGTTCTAGGGTCTCAAAATGATCTTTCAGATCAGGGGAGAATTCGCAAAACTCTGTTTCCATCGAGAATATAATGGAGTTTTCCTGTATTTTGATCATAGAATCTAACCGAGACAAACCTAGTCCACCTCATACCCAAGGAACTCCAGTGCAACCAAGACCCAGTCCATGGACTGTCCACTGCAAGTGGGCGAGTCTCGTTTCCGGACGGCTCACCGCTCCTTAAGGAACCTAATTTGAATACGGAGGCCACAATGGCGCACAGACGACCAAGCCTAGTCCTTTTTCAGGATGATGATGGTGTGATGCATAAGTGTCCTAGTCCGCCTAAGAGTGAAGGAACTCTAGTGCGAACCGGACCTAGTCCACCGCAAGCGGGCTAGTCCAGTCTCCGAACAACTCACCGTTCTCTATGGAACCTGATTTGAATAAGAGGGACACAATGGCGCACATGCAACCAAGCCTAGTCCTTTTCAGGACGATGACAACTTGCTGCATAAGTGACCTAGTCCGCCCCAGAGCCAAGGAACTCCAGCACGTGAACCCAGTCCACGTACAGCTCACCGCTCCAGAAATAGCCTAGTCCTCCTCAGGAACTAAGGCAACACACATGCTAACGAGTTCAGTTCTTATAAAACTCAATGCATTCAATTGTTCCGGTCCATACGGACCATAGCAGCATTCTGACCTCCAAAACTCAACTAAACAATGGGTCAAAATATGGTCTACTCCACTGTCGCTCAAGTTTTCTACAGATCCAAGTACTAGTACTTCAACAGGCTAACGCCTACTAAGAAAGTGGGAACCCCAAAAGACACAACCAACCTACTCGAAGATCATTCTTCAGTGACTTCGCTATCATTGGCGATTTGCCAAGGGAACTATGATGCAGATTTTACTCACCTAAATTAATAGGCTAATTTAACATAATTATTATACAACAAGTGCACGATTGCCTAACTAATAGACAATGGAAATACAAGCCGATCCCACAAGGATTGAAGATACAATAAAAAAAACTACAATCTATTTAAACCAATTTGAAAGGGGGTTACAACAATCGAAATCTAAGTTAATGGAAAGCATAAAACAATAAAAAATTGAGTTTGAGAATCAAAGAGAGAGATGCTAAGGCTTTCAAATTATCCATCAGATTCATAAAATTATACTAATGTCAATTATTGTCTCTTGACAATGTAGTGGATTGATTTTAGCAAAGATGCAAACCCCTAACATTGATTGTTTGTTTAAGTCCACAACTGGTCAAGGGCTTAACTAATACGAATAAAATATGCTTAAACAAAAACATAGAATATTCTAACTACCATAGATGCATGAAATACATGGGGAAAGTAATATGTGTTTGTTCACAAATCAACCCAATGTCAAATCATGCACTGTATCGAATAACAATAAAAGATAGAAGAAAATTGTAGTAAACCTGAGAATCATCTACGCCTTAGCAGAGGATTTAACAAATCATGGTGGAGGTGACTGCGGCGAATGCACGGCTGAAATCCATGTCATGTATGCGATTCGGCAAAGGTCGCTCTATTGTGGTACAAACTAAATCTCTGGGTTCCTCTTATTCCCTGTTGCTTTTTCATCCTTGTGACCTGCTTTGTTATGTTGTTTGCTGTATGATCTCATCTGTGACTTCAAAATCAATAAAAACATAAGTGATGGGGAATCGAGATATCTGAAAGGAGAAAGAGAAAATGAAGGTGATGAGAAGGGAGGTTGAATAGTTCGTCTATGAAGAAGAACAGGGAGCACAGATAGGCATTGTAAGTTGTGATTGAAGGGGAAGAAAGAGCGAGATGGAGGTGTGACTGATGGTGGTCGTCGCTTGAGGGCGAGGTGGTTCTATGGCTTTGTTTTACTGTTGTGTGTTCTGCTGCACAGATATGTGAGGAGAGAGGTGAGGGGTGGTGATGGTAAGGTGGTTTGGTGATTTCTCAGGTCATGGTGATCTATGCGTGATGGAGCAGGGTGTTGTTGCTGGTTGAGGACGAAAGGATGCGATGTGTTGGATCGAAATGAAAAGGGGCGATGAAGAAATTTTGATGAAGGAATGAGGAACAAGGGACGAAGGCATGGAGAAGGTGACTGTGATGGCGAGGCTCTCTCTGGCGGCGGTGGTCGTCAGTTGGCTGGTGGCGTGGAAGGAATAAACAGGGAGAGAGGGTGGTGACAAGGTGGTGAGATCAGGGAGAGAGGATGCGACAAGGTGGTCTGGTAATAGGGGAAGAAGAGATGATAGTAGTATGGTGGTCGTCAGTCTTTTTAGCAAGCGAGAATCAACGGCGAGGGAGATGCAATGACCGTAGAAGGTGAGATAAAGAGGGAGACAAGGGTGGCTACTAGAGAAAAGAGAGAAGAAGAAAAAGATGCGTGAAAAGAGAGAGATGGATGTTTTATTTGGTAGAAAGAAGAATAAATAGGTTTCGTTTGGGCTTGGGCTTAGGTTTAGGTTAAAATGGATTTTGGGTTTAACTATTTTTCCTAATTTCACCCGTCTCATCACTTTGCACCACCCTTTGAGGTTGTCAAATAATTGCTTCCGCTATGATGTGATATCACCGTTTAAGCTCCTAATCTTATAAAAACACGAAAATTATATAATTAGAATAAAATACGATATTCAAAACACTAATAAATATAAATTATAAGGTAATTTGAGTATAAATTCGAGCAAAATAAATAAAATACTAACTCACTTTCACATGAATCATCAGTTATACATACCTTAAACGTGTAACAAGGCTTTGAACCCCTAGATTACCTCTAGTGGACGAGTTACAGTCTCTTGAGGGATTCCATAAATGTTACCTACAAACATTATTGACTCAGAAAAACAAAACCTATTTAAAAAATTTGCAAAAAATGGTCACTCTCCTTTATTTTCCTCAATGAAATTATCTAATTGCCAAAATTTTTAAAAATAATAAGTGTCACAATAGTATTTCAACAGACTTAGACAACAATTTAATAATATCCAAAACTTAAATAAATTTCATCGTCATTCTTAATTCGAAGCAGTGTTCTAAAAAGCATTAGGCGGTGGGCGGGCAGCGAGTAGGTGCCTAGCACCCAGGGGCCTAGGTGGCACCTAGGCGGTTTTAGGTTTTGTATTATAATTTTAATAATTTACAAAAGTTAAGCATAATACCTTATCAATTGCATCCAATTTAATGCCAAGATACATATGCAAAATTTAAAAACATGAAAAATTAACGATCATGAACAAAATTTATTAAAACTCAAATGACTGAAGTTGGTCATGATGGGTATTTTATACAAAGTTGAATTTGTGGACAAATATCCAAACCTACTCTTTTATTTTATTTTTCAAATTGCATGAATAACCTCAGTCATGTTTGATAAAATCTACATTACTAAAATTGGTACCGGTAGATCCTTTGAGAATTCCATTAAGTAATAATCATTTGCTACATTTAGACATATACTGAATAAAAAATAATATTGTTTATTTCTAAAAAACAGGAAAGAAAAATTAAATAAGAACACAATCAGCCTTAAAAAAATTAAAAAAAAACTCGCCCAGATCGCCTAGACCCCGCCTAGGCCGCCCAAACCCCGCCTAGGCCACCCATACCCCGCCCAGACCCGCCTAGACTGCCCAGAACCTGCCCAACCATTGGGTGTTTTTCTACCTTCTAGCACCTAGGCCAATTTTTAGAACACTGATTCGAAGTGTGTGTGCATGGCCTTATCAATATAACTCTCAATTTCACAGTAAAGACACGACTAAATGACCTTTGGAAAATATCCTTCGACTACAAATCTAGCTCTCATTTCACTCCAAAATAAATCATTCAGAGTTTGGGTATTTATCACTCAGTTATATGTGAGGAAAAGAATAAATTATGAAAACAAACATCTCACATATAATTATCATGAAAAACAGACTTTTCAAATAATGAAATGAATATGATCTCATGGACAGGAATATCAATTACTTTTGAGAATGTTGAATCAAGCACCATAGTTTTTGTCCATTAAATCTCCACATCTATGGACCGAACCTTTACTTAAGATCAATTAGGTATTTAGTAGGTTGTAATGGGGTTTGGATTATGGCTAACAAGAATGAAAAAGAATATACAAAAATTTTGTAAGGGTGGATACACCT